>JAEPBF010000009.1:17307707-18021759 GCA_019739055.1 Passiflora organensis
CAGTCTTTACAGGTGTTAGATCTTTCTTCAAACTTACTCTCTGGAGAGATTCCAAATGACCTTGTGAACTTGAGGAACTTAACAACACTTTTGCTGAATGACAACAAACTCTTTGGGCAGATTCCTCCAGGATTGGCCAATGTGACACTGCTCTCAGTTTTCAATGTGTCCTGCAATAACTTATCCGGACCACTGCCACTGAGTGCCAATTTGATGAAATGCAGTAGTGTCCTTGGCAACCCTTTTCTACGCCCTTGCCATGTCTTCTCTCTAACAGTGCCGTCTAGGGATCCGCAGGGAACCACCGAGGCCCAAGGTGTTTCAGCAACTGCTCAGATGCAGAGTAGTTCCAACAATGGTTTCAATTCAATTGAGATAGCATCTATAGCATCTGCATCAGCTATTGTTTCCGTTCTTATAGCTCTTATAATCTTATTCATCTACACCAGAAAGTGGAGCCCTAGGTCCGACCTTGCAGTGTCTGCCAGAAAGGAAGTGAAAATCTTCACTGACATCGGGGTTCCTTTGACATTTGAAAATGTTGTGCGAGCCACTGGATGTTTCAACGCCAGCAACTGTATTGGCAATGGAGGTTTTGGGGCTACATTCAAGGCAGAGATCTCACCTGGAGTTTTAGTGGCAATTAAACGCCTCTCAGTTGGACGATTCCAAGGCATTCAACAGTTCCACGCAGAAATAAAAACCCTTGGAAGGCTCCATCACACAAATCTGGTGACATTGATCGGTTACCATGCCAGTGAAACAGAGATGTTCCTCATTTATAATTATTTGCCAGGTGGTAACCTGGAGAAGTTTATCCAGGAAAGGTCCACAAGGGCTGTAGACTGGAGGATACTTCACAAGATTGCATTAGACATTGCTCGTGCGCTTGCATACCTACATGATGAATGTGTGCCTCGTGTACTTCATCGTGATGTCAAGCCCAGCAACATACTTTTGGACGATGATTTCAATGCATATTTATCCGATTTTGGTCTGGCAAGGCTTTTGGGAACTTCCGAAACCCATGCAACCACCGGAGTCGCCGGAACTTTCGGCTACGTTGCCCCGGAGTATGCCATGACGTGCCGTGTTTCAGATAAGGCCGACGTCTACAGCTATGGGGTCGTGCTGCTCGAGTTACTCTCTGACAAGAAAGCTCTGGATCCTTCATTTTCACATTACGGTAATGGTTTCAACATCGTTGCCTGGGCATGCATGCTTCTGCGGCAGGGTCGGGCGAAGGAGTTCTTTACAGAGGGTCTATGGGACGTTGGTCCCCATGATGATTTGGTGGAAGTGTTACACCTTGCCGTCGTGTGCACCGTCGACTCCCTCTCCACCAGACCTACAATGAAGCAAGTTGTGCGGCGGTTAAAGCAACTTCAACCGCCATCCTGTTGATTGCTGCTACGTTTGCCAAGTCTCACGTTTGTTTAACCTATTAATTTGTAGAGGGTAGGCTCCCTTGTAATTTATGCCTCTTTGGGCCAACTGGGGTGTTCTTAGGTAGAGCTTCACTGTAGTTATTCTTACCTGTAAATTATATTATAGCTTGGCCCCATTTTTTTCTGTTATAATTCCCCATTAATGATGAATCTGCAGAAGAGTGCAGATCTTCTATTTTCTCACACCTATATTGTAGTGAAGACTGGAAATCTGAGATATTCTGCATCCTGTTTTGCCTGCTTGCTTCCACTAGATGAGCTCTTTTAGATTGAAAGGATGATCGAATTCCGCCCGGTGAGAAGGGTGTTTTTTGGGGATCCCGAATTGAAATAATCCATTTGTATCTAAACATCCTCATATCGGATCCATTCACATTTATGAGTGATGATGTTCAAGGAAATGTCAGCTAATGTGAGAGGACATTCTGCAAGCTTCAACTTTAAGATAATCTAAAACATGAATATTCTTTTTTTCCAAATAATTCTACTGCAAAACAATGCCTTCCGGATCCTTTCAAGTCATTTCCTAATTGCATACAAAAGAAGGATAAGTTTAGTGTGTGAGCTGCCATTACAGAAAGGGTGAAGAACTGACAACAATATGCTTAAGAGGCTGCGCTACGTCACCCCCACCAGCATGCTTCACGAACTCGGCCGGGGAAAGGAAGTTTCCGTGGCAAACACAGACTATCCTCACCTCCTCACCCTTGCCATACCTGTAGAGAAAGCCTTCTATTCTTTTCCCATTGGGCCCATCTCCTTTGGTAGAAACACACGGCATGTCTTCCAACACCTCCCTCGCTATCTCCTCCTTAGTTCTGTTCTTGGCAACATTCGCTTTATCAGATCTGTGACTTCCCACCGTGGCACGGGCAGTAGGACTGCCTGGTTCTTCTTGGACTGAAGCTCTAGATGTAAGCATACGTTTCTGCTCACACTCGGTCAAAGATTGAGTACTGACAGGGCTCCTTGCCTCTGTGCAGTTGATCATACCTGCGCGGGAATCGAAAGACAATAACTGCATAGAGAGCTGGACAGAAGAACGCAGAGATTGCTGTTTGACACTGACATAATTCTACAAGCCGAAACAAGGAGGAAAAAAACAACCCGATATTTACATTGCAATGGTAGACCATTAATATAATGAGCAATAAGAAATTGAGGATGGTGTGCACCCTCAACCGCAGAAAATGGGTCTCATAGCAAAATCATATAGATTCCTCGTGCGCAGCCGTGACAAACAGATTAATATCATTCCGAGTCTCGGCCGCCCAATCTCACTTTCTCGGAATCTAATCTGATACTATCAATTGATATGATACCACAGATACCGTGAAACCACTCTAATATATAAACATAATTGGAAGATAGTACAAGCGATGCTTGATTATTATTGATAGAGAGTATAGTTGGTTACAAGTTGGCTATCATTTTAAAAGATGAACAACACTATGGAACTCAATTGGTCTCTTATTATGGTTGTACCACCAAGCAATTGATGACATTTCCATTTTAACGGAGTTCATCATATCTTTCACCTATCTGCTAATGCCTTGGAAGAAGAACGTGAGTAGTACTAACCACAAAACGTTCCATATATTGCCAAGAAACAAAAAGATCGTTGTTTTTTTGCATAGAAACATCCACCATGATGGAATTTTGAGAAAAATCAAAGATTGATGTTTATATCTAGCTAGATTCTACATCTAGATAATCTGAAGTGAGCCATTTTCAGGAGAAGGCACGACTAAAACACCAAAGATCCCAATAAATACAAAAATAGTGTTAGCATACAACAATAAGAACAGCAATTCGTTAAAAAAAATATAAAATCAACATATGGACCAGACTAAAACCGAAAGTTCACCTCTGAAAACAAAAGCAATCAATAAACTTTTTTGTTTAGAAAATAAGAAGAGTCACCTTGAAAGGGCTGGCTCTCAGAATCTGTTATTCCTGATGACCCACTGCCTTGTGATCCAATCGAGCCTTGAGATAATGGTGCTGCTGCTTCTGGCCGAGATACAGGCACTTCCAGACCAGGACAAACTAAGCCGCCATTGAAGTTGTTGAACAATTTTTTATGATGATTGCCAGTTTTAACATTTTCCCTCTTACACTCCTCACCATTGCCTTCTTCATGCCCCTCTTTCGTATCCTTCACCGTCTTCAAACTTCCCTTCTTCTCCAGTCTCTTCCGTTTGACCTCCATTCTCCTTTGCGTCTGCATTTCTTTTCTCTTCCTCCATTGCTCCTCCGCCTCTGTAGGCAACGAACCGGTCCTCACAATATTGGTACTTGTCACATGCCCCACAGAAGCACCCCCGTTTTCGCTTGTCGGGTCGATAAAATCCGGAATTGAAGATGATCTAGTAAGCTTCTTGGCTCTGGGATCAACACCAAATCTTCCATTCAGCGACAGTCCAAGGCTTAGCTCAATATCTCCCTCTTCTGCCGTCTCCTCTTGCACCTTAAGACTGAAAGGATTCCCAGACATGTACCTGTGCAGTATATCCTTAGGCAAACCACTTTCTGACGACACGCGCACTAGTGGTTGCTGCTTTTGGCCATTTATTTTCGGAAGCCCATCTGCTTGTGACATTTTGACGGTGAGAGATCAAAAACCAAGCTAAGAAAAGGGACAACCTTGATAGCTTCTCTTATGAATATCAAGATGACAATTTTGAATCAAGAAGCAAATCCAAACCCACAATTCCAAACATGAAGTAAGCAAATTTACGAATCAATAGCTCCTTTAAATCCCGGTAAGCTCAAAATTCCAAGCTTATCCATTGAAAACTCAGCCGCCAAGCACCGTTCTCGTTCTAAACACACCAAGCTTTCAACTTTCCTCGCCAAAACTTGCCGAGAAAACAAAAGAAGCTATGGAAACCGACAAATAAGCCGAGGAAGCAGAACAGAAAAAGTGATGCCGGAGACGATAAATAAATTAAACAACTTGGATGGTTCTTGACGATTTTTGAGTGGACAGGGGAGGGCCAAATGACCAGAATATCCTTTGATTTAGAATGCGCGACACGTGGAGTCGTGTAGGAAGGCCAAGAGGGCACGTGGGCGAAAGAAATATAGGTTGGTGTAAAAAGGTGCTCTTACTTTTCGAGTATGGATAATAACATACACGTGTCGAGAGATGAAACAGTGCTTTTTTAGGCCCTTGAGCTCCACGTGTCGTTCTATTAAGGCGGCCTCGTGATGCCTCAACTCTCTCTTTCTTTGCTTGTTTCTCGGGAATCTCTGCATGTAATCTTTTATGGATTTTCTCGGATCGTATCGCTTAGCTTATTATTCTGTGCGTGAATCTTGGAAGGTGCTAAGAAAGTAGTAGCCCCGTAGGTGATTATTCTTATTTAAAAAGCAAAAAAAAAAATAGTTTTGTCAATTTTAAATGTCACGTCCTTCCATTAAGACAACCACCATTGTTGTTTTTTTTTTATCCATTTACTAATTAAAATTAGGTTAATTATTTGAAAATTTTAAAATATTTACATCAATATCAAAATTTTTATCTCAAAACTGCATATTTAGTAAATTGGTTCTTTTTTAATTAATTATATAAAATTAGTTAATGATATTAATTATCATATTTAAATCTCAAATAAATTATAATTCTATTTCTTTATATAAGAATTTTGATCCAGATTGCGCTGACCACGTTGTGGCTCCCGTGGAGGAGGAGACCAACTAGTCTCCCCGTGCTTTACTCAGGTTGTGGGCCGTTCTCTTCGTTTTCTTCGTGAACTGGGTTATTGCCACGTGGCTAATATAGCTTGAGGAATTGAATGGCGACAGCTAAGAGAAAGAAGGGATGAGCAATCAATACCTAGCTGATGTGTCGCTGAGGTATCCATGGATTCTTATTTTTGTCCTATAGGAAGATGACAGATGCTGTTTATCACGATGACAATGCAAGCGCGTTTCTCGTCGGAATTTGACTGGTAAGAGAAGGCAGTGTTCAAAGTTGATCCTGAGAAACTTGTGTGCGGGTTAATTTCTTGCAAGAGAAAATTTAGTCAATGAAGAAAAGTGAATAAGAATAGGTTAAACAAGTCAAATTGAAAAGGACCCTGCAGGAAGGAACCACTGGATCCATCAATATTAATACAGCTAATGCAACTGATATCTATAACTGTGCAGCTTCCAAAAGAGAAACATAAGGAACACCTAGGCAATCCGGAGGACAACCTCAGGATCCATGAAGTTACAAAACACCCACCAAGGGGAAAATTTCTACTCCCTACTCCTAATTCTAGGAACAAGTAACTTGAAATATGACAAAACCTATTCATCTCAAAGGATTCAAGAAAGAACGATGTTTCTCATCCCATTCCTAAAACAAATAACACAATTTGTTTATCAAGTCTCACGAAGCGTGTCTGAAATCTGCCTGCACGAAACTCGATGCATTGAGCTTCATGTGGAAGCCGCATCCTGCTTTGTTCCATTTGTACGGCCACCAGCCCCGCTCCCTCTCCCTCTTCCCCTTCCTCTCCCTCCTCTCCCCTGGATATAGCCTTCACCTCTTCCACCTGAAACCCTACCTCGGCCAGAGAATTCATCCCGGTTTCCAAACTCATTTCGCCCAAAACCCTGGCCACCACCACCATAGTTCCCACGGCTCCTAAAGCTCTCACTTCGAAAACCTCCTCTTCCGGGAATAAACCTGCCTCCGATACCAACTGCAGAAATCAGCAGATACATTAATATGAATATTGCTTCCAATTTCCACCTACCGCCACATTACCAAAACTGCAAGAACCGCTTAGTTTTCATTTATTTGACACATGAGCACCAAACATTGGAAAGAATCTCCTGTTTACCTCGGTTAGAGGCTCTCTTTATCTCAATAACAGCCTGACGCCCTCCAATTGTCATGGGTGAAGCCTGAAAATTAAGTTTCCATTATTCAAGAGAGAACCTATAACCAGATACTAGACACTAAAACATGCCTCAATACTTGCAGGTCGTCAACCAAGTTCCAGACATGAAACTAGAATTACCATATAGAGATTATTGGTCCGTGCCCAAACAGAGTCCTAACTAAAGCACACATGACACATAGTAACTTCTAGGCCAGTACAGCCGCGACTAGTGAATCCCATATCGGATCATTGCCTTGTCTTAAGAAAAAAGATCAGACTGCAGACAAACAAGCAAATACCACAAAACGAAAAAGGCACAACATTTGTGCAGAAATGAAAAATAGTAATACTGCCTCTTGTATGTAACTTATGACATGAAAAAAAAAATCATGAGGGACATCAATGTAATAACAATTTCCAAACTGTTGGAGGCCTTATTTTATTAACATGTAACAACAAAGATACAATAAAAATGTATCCCACGTCATAATGTCATTTTGCCAATGCCCCTTTTATACTATTCAAAGAAAAACTCATCTTCTTTCACATCCTTGAATTATTATTTAGTGGTTTATGTGTTAAATATTTTACAATTAATAAAAATCCAAAAAGAAGGAAAAATTCATTGAATAAACAACCTAAAACTGAACATTTTCTAGAATGAGACATATATAATACAACCAAAACATATGACACAGCACAGAGTAGAAAAAGATCAACACTGAAAAGAAATAATAAAAAGAGTTTATTGCATACAAGGACATATTTGTTTTGACATAAGAACAAACCTTAGTTGCATCATCCATGGAGCTCAAGGAATGAAACTCAACAAAACCAAAGCAGTACCCTTGTTGCTGTACAGAAACAATGGGTAAGAAAGAGGCAATAAAAATTTCTCATGTCAACTGGAACCAAGTGAAAGACTGGAAGACTAATTTTTTTCAATGTGAAACTAACCCGATTATATCTGACTTGCACTCCTCCTTCCTTGATCGGTCCAAATTTCTTGAACAATGACTCAAGCTGATCGGCGGTCATGTTGAAGGGCAAATTGCGAATATAAATAGAGTGGCCTTCAACTGCCACCAGAAAATAGTCACTCCAGATCAGACTTTAAACAAAAGAAAACATAAATAGTGCAATTAAAATATAGATAGAAGCCATATCACATGACAGTGTCATTGGTTCCATTACAAATTTTATTGCTGTGATTTTGTGTTTAATGTGATTGTGAAGCCATTCTACAGAATAGGTGGTGACTTCATGAAAGACATTTTTGTTTCCATGTCATACACAACTGGCAATTACCTTCTTCTTCATCCTTGCCACTTTCTTGGATATCATTTCCACTTGGCTCAGACAATTCATGTTCCGGGTCAGGTACTACAGAGCCTGATGACTGGTCCTCGATTTTCTTGGGAGTCACCCTCTCATAGTTAGTTGGTAAATAAACCTTTCTTGGGCCAGAACTCCCTTTTGCCACCTTAACCTATAAGAATTATAAAATGTCAAGAAAATAATACATTGCATAATCTTAACTCACAAAACTTGGATATAACCTACAATTGATGCATAGGATTTCTTAGGAGTATCATCTTTAACAGGAGAAGATACTGATTCACTAACTATAGAGGCGCCATTCCCATTTGACTGTGGTTCAGAAACCACATCAACCTCTCGGGCACTAACTGAATGTTTGGCATCATCCAATTGGACATTAACTCTCTCAGAAGTATCTGTACCCTCTTCCACAGCAGAAGTTGCTGGGTCTGGCGCAGGAAGATCTGGAACATGAGAGTGCTCTGGAAACAAGAATTAAGAAATGATTGATAGGCCGTGATGCAATAAAAAGAATTTTTAAAAGATATTCTAAAACAAGCCTGAATAACAGACCTACCCTGAGAGGCAATTGAGGGGTTCACAGTGCCATTATCTGGGGAATTCTCCAACAAATCATCATCCTCCACGTACCTAAAAACATCATTAAGAACAAAATATCCATTGTCTTGGGGTGCAAGAAAAAAGGATTGCGCAAATTTCCTTCTCATGTCATCCTTGCCTGTTAGGCATCCAGTCACCAACACAGTAACTGCATCATTAGATTTTTGAGCATCTGCTGTTTTAATTTCTGCTTTGCAGTCCTTGAAATTCAAGGAAAGTATCTTCTCGTTGATACCCTGCTTAGAAAAAAGAGAAAAGAATCCTGAATTTTTGTCACCAGATAATGTCAATTCAATTGAAGCACAAAACACCCCTGTACCTAAACCTAGCATAGCCAGGGAAGAGTCTTTATATTTATCTTAGAGAGTGAGAGAGACAGAGTAGATGACAGATGGATATCGATAGATCAAAGCCATACAAAGATAAGAATGAACTCCTAATCATTGGAGAACAAAATGGTAGAAGACTACTAATTCTTCTCTTGCAAGCATCTAAAACTCTCCAAAATGATAGTTACATACTAATGAAGGCAATTATTTTTAGTGTAAGGAGCAAAGACAAAATATTAAAAGTGGGTACCGCATTACAAGCCTATGTATTAGAAGTTCTGAAAAAAAGATATCCAGATTAGAATTATTTGATAATGGCAATTTATCATAACAGTAATGATTATATTAACCTTTTCTAAATACAAGAAAATAAAAACATGCAAGCCTGATAAATATTTGGATTGTTAAGCTATTAACAACCACGTAAATGAACAGTAACTAGATTTCAGCCTCAGTGGAGGTTCAATCCAAATTGACCCAGAGATTTCTCGACCAAATTACTTGGGACAAACATCTCTTGATCCTCCTCAAAGCATTGCTCTATCAGGTTTTTGCTCACAGCAGAAAATTCCATGAACTGTATCTCAGAGGCATTTGGGTATGTCTCAATCAATTGTGCAAGCTTGGTATAAATTTCATATAAATGATCATCAAACAATTAATTATTGCAACTTAAGTTCTCATTTTAAGAAGCAGAGTAGAATCCCCTGGTTGGAGCATATATACCACCGATCAAATGTGACCATATACGACTTGACTTAAGTCTTGCGCACTTTGGCCAAATGAAAATTTTCAAAGTAAACTTTTTCATGTTAATTATCGAGAATGCTTCTCCCCTTGCCTTGCAGCCTACACATCTATCCCCATTCTATAGATATGTAATTCTTTGAGACAGCTTTCCGGATCCCCATTGGACCAAAAGGAATTCAACTTTTTGTTGAGCCAAGGCACAATTCACACGTATAGCCCGTTGTCTATCAATGATTGGAATCCATCGAGATACTATATTGCAGTGAGAAGTAAAAAAAGTCTATTGGAAAACCAAAGAACGAAAGTCTGCTAGTTAGTTTGCTCAATTAGTCAGTTGAGAAGTGATTATTTAAACATAGAAGAGCTGTTCACATTCATCTTATTTTATGTGGTAACATTGTTGCAGAATTTCACCTGTAGAAACCCAAAAACATTATCATTAATAGCATAGACATGGCAAGCCTGAATCAAGAACTTACTTGCATGGTTGCTACTGTAGTCATTACACCATTGGCATCTGGTCGGCTAAGTATGCTTGAATCCTGATAAAACCTATAAACCAGTTCCGGTGAAGTGTGCAGGATATGGTAATATTGCTCAACAAAAGCATTCCCAACCATTTGGGCACTAGGGGCAGTTGAGTCACTTGCTGTTTGCAATGCCATTCTGAAATAAAAAAATTACAAATCAATTATGAACCACCTTTAAATCCCGTAAAAACATAATACCAATCAATTTTACCATACAGTGACTGATGAAAGGAGAGGAATATTCACAATGATAATCAGCAGAAGACATGTGAACACAACCAGCATACAAAAACCAAATCAGTTGTCAATGCTAAAAAGCTCAGCTACAGGTAGCCAGCACAGCTGCATATTTTAGTGCATTTAATCGGCTAAAAACTACAAAGTAAGCCTAAACAATACTCTAATAATCTTTCAAAACAAGGCTGCAGCAATATCTGCAGTGTTATGTCAGTTTAGTAGAATTCTTGGAGGGTGAAAGAATAAAACCATCCCAGAAATTGACACCATGGAATTAACTAAAACTAGTATCACAAGAGTTTCCCAAGAAAACATTGGCATAATGCGAGAGCCATTAAACAGAAACTTGAGAAACCAACACAACAAACCCTAAAACTTGAGAAAAGAAAAACTTCAAGGATCAGATCTGCCAAGCTAGAGCACTGCATTCCCAAGAACATCACAACCCAACCTTAATACCCTCTAAAAAAGAAACCAACAACTACAGCTCACAAACGAAAACCAACAACTACTACACAGTCAATCAGGCATTTAAACCAAAATTGGCACACACAAACCTCCCAATAGAGGAACCATATTTCTGTTTGTCAGAATGTCAGTGCACTTCTAACCAAACTCCATCACAACGCCTGATCAAATAAACAATAACGAGAAGCAAGTGGCTAACAATAACCTACCCATCAAACACCAAATATACCATAACCATACAACCTAGCAAATGCGCCACACATAAATGAGCACACTCTAAAACCCAGAAAGGAGCCAAAAAGCACCTGTCACCGAAATGTAAGAGCTCTCGCAGGAGTAAGACTAGAGAAGGTCAGATTGCACGGTGTGTTTAGAGAGAACACTCCAGACTAGTACCAAAAACAGACAGCTTGGACACCTAGAAAAGGCAGAGATCGCACTAGCAACCTGAGTAAACTGTTCCAAAGTTGGGGTAACAAAGGCCTGGATCCTAATCGTGCAATTTCGTGCGTGTGTTAGGGTTTGTTCCGGCACGAGGCTTCTATATGTTCTGTGATTTATCATTGGATAACCTCTCTATCATATCATCTATGTCTGTCATAACACAAAACATACGAATTACTAAATGCTAAAATTATTTATACCAATCAAGTCCTTCAATCACTGGTTTAATTCCCGTTAGCCCTTCCACTTTGCCACATAATGTTGCTGACACGTCGGCACCTTTTAGGACATCATAAATAAACTAAGCGTACTGATTTATTTTCGGACATAAGTTTAGTTTGGCTTTATTGCTTATTTAGTGGGCCATGCCATATACGGGCCGTAATTTGTAGAGTTTGGGTTGGCTTGATCACGGACGGTTTTTGTGGGTTCGGGTTTTAGTCAGAACCCAAAAGGGTTTGGGCCACAAAGGAAAACTAAGATGAATTTAAAATACATATATAAATATTATTTCGTTATTTAAGATAACAAATCCAGCTCATTATTAAAACGTGAATAAAATAGGAAAAACGCATGAAGGCAGGTAAAGCGTTTTTTCTTTCCTTCCACCTCGTTATTCCTATCCTTCGCCAGCCAGCTCCGTATAACATCAATTTATGAGGCCGCCGGCGAACAGAGAACGGAATGCGTCCATCTAATGCTTTTTCAAGACAACGCCGATCTCTATTCCTCCCCTTCCATCTTTGCTCTCTACTACGGAAATAGAACCGGTTCTATCTATGGAAGAGATCTCCACTCTGTTTGGACGACCCCATCCAAAATTTGTCCCGTAAACCTCTACTCGGGTCGAACCTGCAACCCCAACCCCTTCTATTTTATCTTGGTCTTTGGAAAACAATGGCACCACGTCTTTTACTCCTTCTAGGACTCCCTTCTCGAACTTACACTACAAATTTTAATTCATTTTGCTACGATCCTATAAGTAGCAAGTTAGTATCTGAATATAAATTTGCTACTATTTAGCTATTATAATGAAAGTAGCAAAAAGTTGAGTAGCTAACTATTCGAAGGTAGATATTCTGTAGCAAAATTAGCTGCTACTTTCCTGGATCGGTAGCAGTTATTTTGCTACTTTTGTGGATCCGTAGCAGTTATTTTGCTACTTTCTTGTATCAGTAGCACTATATTTACTACGGATATCTTTTTTTGGATTAGTAGCAATATATTTGCTACGGATATCTTTTTTTTTGGATCAGTAGCAATTAATTTGCTACGGAATCCGGTATCCGTAGCAAATATTTTGCTAAGATTTTGTAGATATTTGATTTAAAAAATATTAAATATCAATATTATTTTCTTATATATATATTTTTAAAATTTAAATTTTGATATAATTTGAAATTAAATTTATTTTATATAGATTATTATACTAAATCTACAAAATATATAATAATTATTCTTAGAACAATGTGTAATTATTATTTTAATATATTAATAATTTTTAAAATATTGTACTGAATAGTTATTTTTATTATATACAATGTCAAAATGTTTACAATATTAAATAGAAAATAAAAAACAATGAGATTTTAATTTAAATAATCGGACCTTCAACCACTCCTTTAAAAGAGTATTACATTCTCTGTTCAGATTGATCGGACAATCCCCTAAAGTCAGTCTTACCGAGATACAAGTATCAAAATCTTGACGGCAAGCATAGCATCAAAACAGCAAGTCTTTCCAAGACTAATGTCGCTTGGATTTCTTTTTAGGGCGCACTTCAGATACTGTAATTTCATCCGCTGCATTAACATTCTCAACTCTCTTCTCCTGCAAATAATACCATGGAGACACAAAAAAGTGAAAATACAAATCATGAAGTCCACTTAATGGGGTTGAATATCTATTTGCCAACCTAATATCGGGTTAAGATACTGCAAAGTCCAACTTATGGGGTTATGATATGAACTTGTTACCTTATGGGATTTCTTTTTTGGGCCTTCTCCAGATACTGCAATATAGTCTTCTGCATCAACATTCTCAACAGCTTTCAGCTTCCCAAGCTTCTTTGCCTTTTCCTGCAAAACAACCACATAAGACACAAAACAGAGGGAAAAAAAAATTCATCATGTCCAACCTTATGGAGTTGTGATCTGAACGTGTTATTTTCACCAAAATATAAAACAGCAGTTTATGCAATAGACTTTAAATAGAACAGTTACCTTTAGTGATTTGGCCATGGTAGCTACATCTTACTGTTACCCTTTGGTTCATCTGCATCCTGATTAGAGGATTCCTGAACAGAGCCAACCATCATTTTTTTAGATTAGAAATAATAAAGAACAAGAGCATTCATAAGAGAAGGAAATTCAACTCCAAGAACCATTGAATCGAACCTTAGGAGGAACAAATGAAGCTTCCCTTTTTCTGTTGTTTTCGGCCGTTTTCTCTAATTGCTTCTCTTGTTTCTCTCTCCATTTCTTAGCTTTCTTCTTCTGCTCACTCAAGAAATACTCTCCAGTCTCCAGTTGTATATCCTCCTGGAGATATCAGAGAACAACGAATGTATGGGAGTTTACAATATAAATATTAAAAACCTAATTATGACTAACAACAAAGCTAGGACCTTGAGAATAGGACCTTGAGAATGAATTAAGCTCATTTATCCATGACAATGAGATTCTAATTTAAATAATCGGACCTTCAACCACATCCTTTAACAGAGTATTACGCTCCTTCTAAGAACCCTGCCCATGGCGAAGATCGGGTGCTCCGTTTGGTTCAAGGGACTTGAGTGTTGCAGAAACTGACATGCCTGTTCAACGCCTCTTTGCTTGAGATAAGCCTGTCTGATCTCAGGACCTCATCTTTCACTGCCTCCACGCACAGCCCACTAAAATAAAGGGAAGGACAAATAAAAAGAAAAAGAGAAGCAACTACCTATAGTGAGGGAAACACACGTTTTCTAAAAAAACTGCCTATAGAAAAGGGCTTCACTGGGTTTGAAGTTTGCGACAGGCTTCCCTGTTATTTTTAACGGAAATTTCGGACATGGTAGTTTTGTTCAAAAACCACCAGAGGGTCTGACATCCATTAGAGTTACAATTTGTTTGTATACGTTTTTTATAGTCTGCACGAATCCTTATTTCTATCCTCCCATGCTGCAAAGTTATAATCTTTCTGCTTGTAGTTAGTTTTATTCCTGTGGAGGTCCGATCAAATATTTTACTTATCGAAATTAATAATAAAAATTATTTAAATAAATAATCATATAAAAAAAGTCAAAATTTTTTTACAGTACCATCAAATAACATAACATTATTTGTCAATATCATACTTAAATAAATATATATATATATATATATATATATATATATATATATATATTATTAGATATTAATACTAGTATTTAAATAAACATCATGGAGGAGGAAAATGTGGCTGACTTGGAGGAGGCAATTGGTCCTGTTGTTGTTGTTGCGGCGGAGGAAATGAAAATTGGATATGATTTTGAGGAAACTGACCAGCTATAAGTTGTTGGAATGATGGAGCGATATGGTTTGAAGGATACTGAAATTGTGTAGATGGAGGGATAGGACAGTAAGGTGTTTGACTATTATTTTGTGCCAAATCCGTTGATTGGCGGGATGTATTTTGATGAACAAGTATATGTGGGTATGGGTTTGGTGGCATAAATCCACTCAAATTGTGTGAGTTACCTTCTGATTGAGGAGAATTTGATGTTCCATTGAGAGTACCCATTATGTACTGCATCATTTGAGACTGTTGCTGTATTAAAGTTTGTTGTTGTGAAACTGTCTGTGACAACTCGGCTATCTGTGTTTGTAGATCAGATGGAGTGCCATATGTATTAGAAGATGTAGATCTTTGACTTGATGTCCCCTCAATATATACTCTTCCAACACTCTTTGTAACTCCATAAATCTGTCCTTTTTAGGTCCATCGGTAGCCTTCATCCATAATTCCGTGTCTTCTAATGGAGCATTAGAAAGGTCGGATCCGTATTTCTCCATCATTAATTGACAGTATTTATCCTGCAAATGAAATAATTTATAAAATAATTATGATATGTACATATATAAATAAATAAATAAAACTCATAATTATAAGTATATATAATGATATAAAAAATTTATCTTGTCCTAGATATATAAAATACATGAAACTTACATACACATTTCCAGCTTTGTCGCCAATAAATGCATTCTCTTCGCCCTTTTTAGTATGTGTAGCTAAAAACACCTCTGCATGAGTTGGTTCACGTCCCATCTGTTTTTTCTACATTATACAATCATGATATATTAGAAATGATATTATAATATAATTAAAATAAAAATATTAAAAATATAAAAATAATATAAAAATGTCACAAAAATAGAATTACCATTTTATTCTTCACAACCTCGAATGTTACTGAACCAGCACAATATCTAGAAATGTCACCATGTTGGCTAGACATATGACTATCACTGCATTTTTTTTACTTTGCATCCCAATCATCTTTACCCCAATATGCAGGTCCAATTAATTCTCTCCACACGTTTGCATGTATCCAACCAGGAGCATGTCCATCTGTTTGACTTATACTTACTGCATTTGCAGCATTTTTAGCCTTAGCTCGAGCTCTACTTAGTGCATCTTTTAATCGCATATAACCAACTTCATTCCAGATACGCCATACTATTTCATCACTGATGGAGTCATCCCAATAGTATTTAGACTGAAAAAAAATTGTATTAACTTAATATGATATAAACTGATATTGATCTAATATATTTACAATATTAATTCAACTATTCATTAAAGAATTTTGTTACCTTGAACATGCTCCATAAATAATCTTTGATCTCCTTGTCAATATTGTGCCAAGATGTCCATGGTTTTCTGTAGAATGATTTGGTCATATCTGATATAAATTTTGATACTCCACGATTGAGAATACTGCAAAAAAAGAAGAAATAATTGAACAATTTATATAATATTCACAGACAACTCGGGTACATAGCGATCTGATCCACCAGCTTCACGAAATCGGTCGCCTGAGAGACGAGTAAAGTCGTCACCAGACTCCGCAACTACGAGTGCAACACCATCGCCCGGAATATAGAGGACGAAGGGCTTAGAGGTATTTGAAGGCCAAACGAGGTTCCCTGCAAGCGGGATGAAGTGGAGGAGAGTAAGGGAGAGAGAGTGTTTTGAGTTTGGGGAGAATTTCAGTATGAAACACTTCAGGAGTTACTAATTCGGAGAGTTGATAAAAGAAGATACACTCTCCAGGATGGAACTTGAACCAAATGATGTCGAAAAAGGGAAGAGGCAAACATAACTCGGCAGCAGACTCGGGCGTGTCTAAGCTTGGAGTCACCTTGCACACCTCGAGTACTTTCACTATTTTTGTCGGTACCATGGATGTAAGAACCCGAACCCGAAAACCGGGCCCTTACCGCCGTGAAACCCGGATAGACCCAACACGTGGACCAATCCGAATCCCACAAGACTTATATGACTTTTCAAACACGATTCCCAAAAAAAATTGCATTTAATAATTACGAATTGGAGCATGACAAATTAAAAACTGACATCTGGCATAAAATGGAGTAAATAAAATATACAGCGGAAGACTTTAATTACTGGAAATGAAATATCATAAACGAAAACAAGTTCATACTACCACAAGCCCAAAACCAACGAACTGGGCTTAAAGCCCGATACAGAAAAACATATTCGAAAGAATCAAAGTCTCAAAATCATAAAATATGAGCCAAAGTATCTAAACAAGTCAAACCAGAAATGCCAAGAAAATAAACCGTGCAAAACGTGCAGATGCGATAGTCCAGCTGAGTCGTAGGAAACAATCACACCTCAAATGCCGTCTACGGCTCACGAACTACTCCTGAAAAGGGGGAGGGGAAAACAACAACGGGTGAGATTATAAAAATCTCAGTAAGAGTCACATCATCATATGTCCTACAGGCAACCGGGATTATAGCAAAGGTGGGCAAGGAACGACTCACGAGACGATTAGAGATGTAACTGAAAGAGTACGTGGGATATGGAATTTACACATATAATTTCTTATGATATAATACAAGATTACAACCCAGCAGTTTATAACATAACAATACCTATTATAGTACGGCTAACATCGCCAAACAAAACTATCGGGGTGGACATAACAAAACACTCCTCGAGTGACCCCCGTTAAAGGGAAACCTGGAGCCCACTGGCAGTATTAATTTATTTTCAGAAAAAAAATACTAGATACGTAACCCGTACTGCCAGTGTTGTCCGAGACTAGACAAAGAAAACACAACACACATCATACCCGTCTCAATACGCAATACGAACCGACCTGCGAAAACGTGGCAGGTAAACGTAAACATCACCCATACGACTCCCGAACAGGTGAGTAACTCTCCCCTAATACTGGGATTCCGTATACTCATCTCGCATTGGCCAAGCGAACGTTTATTAACTGAATATATACATTGATTAAACGTCACACACACACACACATTGATAACTAGTTTATTTAAACCATAAAGATAATGTTTAACGAAAGAATAAAGTCACGTACTTTATTCAGGAAATTTAGTGGCAGACCGGGATTTTAGTTAATTGTCCGCCACTTTATTATGAGGCAAGGTTGGTGCGTTATACGGGTAAGCTTGTGTCTTATTTAGTTCACTTTTTGCTTAACTAGTTAATACAACAAATTAGACCAAGGTTCCATCCACCCAAATACCATTAATCATTACATTTTTGAATTCATTACTTTGAAAATATGTACAGGAAATACTCATTTGAAACTCAAAGGAAGCGGCTGGAGGAGGAAACGACGCCACTGAGGAAGCAGGATTGAGCTACGCGTCTCACGAAGGGACCGACTGCTGTTGGAGAAGGAACTCGACGCAGGCCAGGTCCGAAGCACGCAAATCAAAGGAGACCAACAGAGACGAAGACGCGGGCACACAAGAAACAGGACATCCAAGGAGATGCAGGACATGCACGCATCACAAGGAAGAGCCGAAGCATGCCTGTCACGAGAGGAAACCCAACTGGTGCAACGCGAGGCTTCAGAGAAGTGAGACGAGCACTCGCAGGCACACGCAGCCAACAAGAAGGGAAAGACATCACAACTGCGTATGAACAAGAACGAAGGGCAGGACTGAAGGAGAAGGAGAGGTTCGGATCTGGTTGGCCCAAGCTCGGTGAAGAAGAAACCCAAGGCACCGAGAGTGAACGAAACAAGGTCACGCAGGTGAAGCGCTGAGAGACATGCGCACAAATCTGGGGGAGACAGGCACACACGACACTCGGGGAGGACAAGCAGGCGAAGCAGGGGAAAGAGCTCCCGTGCTACGAGATGGGTGACGCTGGTGAAGCTAGTGGAGCTGCGTAAAGGTCGAGGTAGCACATGATACCCAGAAGAAGGAACAGCGACGAACTGAACTGTCCCAGACCAGCTTACACGAACCAAAGGGAGAGGGACAGAGGGAGTGGGAGAAGGAGAGACCGCAACTGGCTCATCCGGAAGCTCGGTGGAAGCAGGTGGATGAACCGGCTTGAGTGAATGCAAGAAAGGGGAGAGCAACAACCAACGAGACCAACGAGAGAGAGAGAGCATCAAACAGGGGCTCAGTGGGGAGGAAAAGGAGAGCTACAGATCTGGTTGTTGAGGATAAAGAAACTCGCAACTTCAGAAAGAAATAAAAGAAAATATATGAAGCACGCGAGTACCACCTGGTGGGAGATGAACACGCAGCCCCGGAAGTGATGAAGGAGAGGCGGAAGGTGCTTACACCCGCGGGACATGCAACAAGCAGCAGATTTTCGGGGAAGGTTAACCAAGGCGTGAGGAAATTCTGCTGGGTTTCGGGAGTGCTAGAGTGTCCCGCACGATGAAGAACAGAGGCAAGATTTGCCGCGGGTACCCAGGGGAAAGAAACAGGGCTTCACAATTGAGTAGGTACAGAAGGAACAGGTCGAACCTGGTATCTTAGGGACGGCTAACAGGGAGAATCGAAAACAGGAAGAAGGAAATTAAAAGAATAACCCAAGCGGAAGGGAAAACCAAAAAAAAACTAATCATCAATCATAAACCGAGTAATTCCCAAATCGAAGGGCACAATCAGCTAAATAATTTACCGCCTACACATAAGGGAACAGATTATGAGGAATGAATCAGCACAGAAATTAAAGGACAGAATGAAATTAACCAGCAACGGAATCAACAAAGATAAACGATAGTCCATCAGACGAATGATACGTAGTCTCCTACCTGATGAACAGACAAACCTATGGAGATCCCTCGCTGCACAATCCGACAATAGAACTAAACAAAGGGATGCTGGAGATGGTAGGTTGAAGAAGATATGAAAGGGGAGTGAGCAGGGCTTTCTGTGTGTAAGGGTGACGGCTAGGGTTGCAAGTAGGTTTAAAAGGAGGTGATTATAGGGCTTAGGGTTATCTATTGGGCTAAAGAGGGTATTTATAGGGTTTTGGGTTTAATAACGGGCCTGAACATAATGACCCAGCTAAAAGGCCTTAGTAAAGTATATAGGCCCGGAAATCAAGCCCGGGTCCAATAGGGGTAAAATAGTAATTTCCTACTGTCTCGGTTTCACAATCCCAATCAACATGACAAGCGTACACGTGGACTACTAACAGTGATGACTAGGCATATGATTGGGACGAGGTTTCACAATGGATGCCAAGTTTAGAGTTTGAATTGCTTTCTACTACCTCGATTTAAAGTCACTTGCCCATCTTCCTGCATTAGGAGGAACCTGATCGGTTCGTTGCAGTAACATCTTACATAAGGATAAAATTTAATTTGACTTTATAAATACATTTGTCTGAATCTGGTATTTTTATTTTAATTCTATTAAATAATGATTATTTTCTAAAAAATAATCATATAGTATAATATTTAAATTGGAAGGATGAAATTGGATTTCTTGGAAAGGAAAATGTATGTTTCCGGTGGGATTTTGGCATCGCTAGGAAAACTGGATGGATCCAATTAACTTGGAAGCTACACCAAAAGTTTAACATAAGGAAACATAAGGCAAATATTATTACGTTTATAAAGAGTTATTTTATTGAATAGAGACTCATGTTTGAGTTTGTGTTTTTTTCCTGAAAAAACACACACACAATATTATTAGACGATCAGGAAAGAAATAAAACACAAAGTCCACATATTTGTTTTTTTCTTCAAAGCTCTTTTAAACCATTGACAAATAAAGGAATGAAGGCCTCCATTTCATGCCTCGTCAAAACCAAGCCAATCTCCACACCTCCATTTCCATCTCCAGACTCTGCCAATGATAGAGCTCCCGTTCTATCAACTGACGTTATCTCCACTTTCTTGGGCCTTCCCCAACCGAAATCCAAACCATAGACTCCGAACCTGTTCGACCCAGCGACACCAAGGCACTGCGTTCCCGGTTCTAGCGTGGAAAGAGTAGGCAGAACTTCCCTGAATCCTTCAAGGAGTCCATTATCTAGGTCGTTAATCGTGCCAGCAATACTTTTGGCAACCATGGCTACCCCATTCTCATCCATGAACTGTCTCGCTTTCATAGCAAAGCATTTACTACAAATAGCATTCCCAAAATAGTTTTGAGGAAGGGGAGGGTCTAACCGGCTCCTACAATCCACAGTGAACACGAAGTGCACATCCCTGTCGCCATCTCCTTGTCTTACTTTCACCAAGCAAACCCAAGTGTAAGCACAAACGAGCACAAAAGTGGATAAATATGAGACGGGTTTTACTTCTTCTTTAGGAAAATCGATGTTCAGTTGAGAAGAAACCCATTCTCTTAATTTACCTATGTCCTGGCGTGTCAATTCAAACGTCGCTCTCACAGAATTCGGTACTACTTGTGTATTTGACAGTGGCTTCAAGCTTCGAGGGTTGGAGCTGGAGTCGGACTTGACCCACTGATTCAAAAACTCTAATCTCAGCCCACCAGCATCCTGGATACCATCCCGGTCTAATAGAGGGACTAGTTCATCAGGCAACTGATGATCATATGGTTGATCTTTAGCTAGGAGATTACAGAGATAAGCCCATGCTTTCATGAAAAAGATTACAGATTTTCCATCGAGAACAGCATGATGGCTAATGATGCCAATGGAAAACCCTTTGTTAGGGAAGACCGTTATCTGCAAGGCGATCACCGAAACCTTGGTGTCGGATGCGGGTAACTCAGGAACATAAGGACGTGAATCGCTAGATTCGTGAATGTCATTGCCACAGAGATGATGATAATCCTCGATATTAGATTCGGCGATGGTGAGTGAAACAGCACCATCTTGTGGACTGTACAGAATGACGGGTGCATCAGAGTTTGGAGGCCATATGAGGTGGGCTGCCAAAGGAAGAAAGTGAAAGAGCGTTCGAGACAGTGATTCTTTGAGTTTGGGGAGAACCACAGAGTTGAAGTAAGCCAGGGGCTTGGGAAGTTGGTAGAAGAAGATACGTTCAACTGGAGGTAACTTGAGCCAATGCGTGTCAAAAAAGGTGAGAGGGAGAGAGAGTTCAGAAGCTGACTCAGGTGAGTTGAACGCTGGTGGGACCTGGAGTATTTCCAGTATCTTGAACAAGCTTGACGTCTCTAATGCCATTGGAGAGGGCGGTTGATAATCCTGCGAATGTAGATACTGTTTCTATTTTAAAAAATATCTTTCAATATTATATTATGTTAGTGCATCCAATATTATATTATGTTAGTGCATAGGTAGCTACCAATGTGGGTAGCTACCAATGTGGGTAGCTACCAATGTGAGTAGCTACCAACCAACGTAGTGACTGCGTACCTACCAATGTATAGCATGCACCATCCTAATTTATTGTCTTATCAACAACCGATCCAAATTATTGTGTTGACAGAAAGCGAGAACCCAACCGGTGTTGCTAATCCTTTTTTTTTTAATTCAAACTGGTGTTGTTAATCTGATTCGCAGATAAGAAGTTCTTAAACTTGCACTTGATGCTGGATCCGGCACACCAACTGAGTTTTATAACATCCAGAATTATATAAGGGTAACTTTGTCTTAATTTATGTTGAAACAATTTAATTTTTATTTTTTTATTCTAATAAATTTACAATCTCTTTTTTTATTGTTTTGTTTTATTCTAAAATACAAAATATATGTTTTCTTTTTATTATTTTATTATTTTTTATTTTGATATATGAAAGTAATATTGAGTATATTACCTTCAATATATCACACTATCACATATTAAAAGTAATGCATATACTCCCTATTATATTATATAAGATAATATCATATATTATGTAACATAGGGTATGTTACAGAAGGTGAGACACAAAGGTTGTAACATGTCCTATATATTAAAGGTAATATACTCAATGTTATCTTCAACATTAGATGTATTACTGTTGATATATGATAATGTGATCGAAGATAACATATCCAATGTTATTTTCAACATATTATAATAAATATAACATATTAAATGTATCATATCCAATGCTACCTTTAGTATGTTACAATCAATATATTTCTTTAAAAAAATTACAATTAATAATACTCAATATTGCCCTTAACATATTACAATCAATGTGTTTCTTAAAAAAATATATAATTAATAAGACATATCACAGGTAACATATTCAATGTTAATTATCCTTAGTTTAAATCCATATTATCCAAAATATTATATAATTCTTCCTTTTAAATAGAATTACTCTTTTAATATAATTATCCTTTTAATAGAATTATTTTTTAGTGAAATCTTCTAGAAAGTTATCCTTTTAATCCTATCTTATCATCCTAAACTTAAAAATTGGGAATTATCTCTTAATTAAATCTTTGTAGGCACCTATAAATACCTAGGGCCGGCCACCCCTTCTATCCTACACCTATTCTCTTTTTTATTTCACAAAAACACAAAATCTCTCTCTCTCTCTCCCTCTTGGCCAAATTTTCTCTCTCCTAAGACCCTAGTCGAAATTCTTTAATCCTTCATCAAATTTCTACGTGTGTTAGCTTGTTGGAATCCTCTTTTCGTACTACCTTTTATTATCTTGGATTCATCATCAAAAGGTTGGTCCTTTTCTTTTATTATTGCTATCGAAATTCCTTACCTAGATATGTTTGCCGATTTTGATTCCTCTTTCTGATGCTTATGAATCTTGTTCCTCTTATTCGAATGAGTGTTTGTCACCTATTCCCCTTTTAATTTGATGAAATCGTAATTTCTCCCTAAATCCTAGGTTGATTGCCGAAATTTATATGATAAAAAAGATTGAATAATCAGGTTGATGCTTGTTTGGGTTCTTGGCCATCACATCACGCGAGGGGAGAAGATATTGCTGCATCCGGATCGCTGGTCTTTGATAGGTTATTGGGTAAGAATCATAAGGATGCCTTTGGTTTGTGATTTGGTATTATATGCTTAATATTGTGTTGTCCTTGCTTTATAGTTGTTAGGTGTTTCTGATACTTCTAATAAAGGTAAAGGAATAAAATCTTGTTTAGACACTTGAGAGGTAAGATCTATACCTCACCGGTTTCTCCAGAGATCACTTTGTATGTTTCTTTGTTTTCGATTGTGTAATAGCCTATGCATGCTTGCGGATTGAGTGTTGGTTGTAGGATCTATACCTCATCGGTTTCTTCGGATACCCTTGTTTGATTATATGATTTCTACTTGCCTACTATGGTTTATATGCTTATGCTATTGGGAATTTCTGGATATAATAGGGCTTGATATGTGCCTATTTCGAGGTTGATATTGTATATTGTATATTGGATTGTGTATTGTGTTTGATTGAGGATATCCTGCTGGATTTCTGTGTGCTTGTACTTGCTTGTATGTCAGGATCCTCTTGTCGCTGGCCAAGCAAGGTAAGTGTTGATGTTCCTGAGAGGAAAGATGCTTACTAGAACTAGAAGTTGTATAGTGATTGTTCCTAGTACGTGCACGCTAGATGCCCTACAAGTAACTTGGATTGGGTACAGGTTCTTGTAGGATGCCTTACATATTAACTAGGTTGGGTACAGAATGTGTAAGATGTCTTATCTCCTGTGTGTGGAAAGATGCCCTACCTTGATACTGGGTTGGGTACAGGATGCTTGGCAGGATGCCCTTCATATCTTTTGGGTTGGGTACAATTATACGTAGGATGCTCCATGCATGGGAGGTATTGTAAGAAGGCTTGCTGCAACTTTTTTGCTAACCATTTTTCCTTTTTGTAGCAAAGCCTTGAACAACATAGGCAGATAGGGATGATTATTTAGTTTTGGGAATCATATAAGGAATTAAGCTGCTTGTGTGCTTCTGGTTTAGTCTTGTGATGGCTGCCTATAATTGTTTTGAGTCCCTTCCCTTAATTTACTAATTCCGGCCTTACCTATGTTCTTTGTGATTGTTTGCTGAATTTGATCCTATTACATAAGTATATATGATTTATTTATTGTTGGGAGATGTTTGATTGAGTTTCTACAGATCTTATGATGTTGTGACTCTATTGAGATTCTTGTAATCTCATTCCATTGTTTTCCTCCTTTTTTAGGCATTGGTTTGTGCTTTGCTGGCAGTACCAATGTGTGAGATCAATGCTACACGAAGGGACGATTGCATCACATTTGCATTGCACTTTCTTGCTGGTTTTCTATTGATTGTGCATGCTGTCCTATGTTTGAACTTCCTTTCTGGCTTTCCAACTTCTATTCCTTCTTGTTTCTGAATGCTGATATGAACTATTGTTGGTGTTTGAGATACCTTAGGACTTGTTTGTTATGTTCCCACTAGTTTTTAGCATTTATAAAAGTCTTTCGCTAATGTTTCCTTCACTCAGTATAAGCCAGAATATTGTTTAATGAATTTACATGCTCCAACCTTTAATGCATATGAATGAACAAATAAAATTGACAATTAGTAAGACTTGAACCTTGTGGGATTCAGATGGGTCCTAGCGAGGGCTTGTTTGGGTTGCATGGTAGTAAGGATTCTTATAGGTTGAGTTTGGGTCCTTACACAGTAAGAGTATCTAATTTTGGTCCGTTGTGAGCAGTTGACCAGTTTGACCCGAGAGTTGACTGTTGACCTGAGAGTTGATCTTTAGGGTGGACATAGTCATAGAAAGTCTATGTGTGCGTCTAGGTGTCTTAGCTAGTAATCTAGGTTGAGTGTCAAGGTTTGAGTCAGTGGAAATCAATATAGGTCGGTTCCGGGTCTGTTTTGAGTGACCGGGGTCTTTGGGTTGAAAAAATTATTTTGGGTCCGTTTGATATTTTTCGAGCTCAATTTATTATTTTAACCATTTTTTTATGTTTATTGAATTTAAATCCCATTTTGACCCACTTGGGGCATACCCGATTTTAAAATAACCTAATCGTGTTTTTCCAAGATTTTGGGCCCGGGAAATAAATACCCAGCCCGACCCGACACTTAGAATTTTTCTAAGTGTCGGAACAGCAACCCACCCTTCTCTCCCTCTTTCTCTCTCCCGTTCTCCCTCCTTAAAGCACCCGTTCAAATTCTATCGATTTTCTTCAATGAAAATCACTATGTTTCATCCCTAAACATTTTTCGAACCTCTCACGATAAATTTTCATTGTTAGTTTTGGATCAAGAGGCTGGAATAGGATCGTTCTTTGTTTTAGGGTATTTTTTAGGATTTCGTGGTAAATACCGTAAATCTTCATTTCCATTTTTGGTTTCTTTAGATTGTTGTCAATATTTCTAAACTAGTTTGGTGGTTTAGATTGCATGAAAATACCCTCTGATCCGTGGGTGAGTGTTTTGGGTTTCGATGACAATTTTTGTAATTTTGTGTGTTTTGTGATTTTGGCTGAATTAATGAAGTTGGTGGTTTCTATTGCTTGGGTTAGTTGATTTGTGAGTCGTGGAGCATGTTTGTGGGATGAGAAACCCAATCGTATAATCATGTGAGCTTGGATGTCGATTTGGAGTTGTGAGCGACTCTTGTGAGTTTTGGGCGCTTCGCTCGTTGGTTGGATTTTCGGATTTACGAGCTGAGTGTGTGTTGTTTGAGTGAGATGTGTGTTAGTGTTAGTGTTGATATGGTCTTTTAGGGTTCGTTTTCAGTTTCGAGTCGTTTTGTCGATATTGAGCTTATGCGTGTTTTGGTTCGGTTTGTGTGTTTAAGCGGTGCTGGAGCGATCGATAAAGTCAAGGGTTTTGCCATTGAGTTTTCTGTACGAAAAAAGGTGGGAGTTTATGCTTCATTTTCTTACACGGAATCATTTTGTGATTTTGAATTAAAATATGGTATTGCTCGATTTTGAATGGAGACCTTATATGTGTTGTGTGTGACATTCTTAGATGGTCTTCCCTTGGGTTTCTTGGTCCAAATAGATCAAAAATTTTCTGATTCTTATAAAAGAAAAAATGGCTTAGGGAATTAGAAAATTTTCTTAAATCTTAAGTATTTGGATCGGATACTTATACTCCAGGACTTGAAAAAATTCAAAAATCTCGAATTTTTTTTTAAACATCCAACACACACTAAATGAGTTCAATTAAAAACCTAGTAATAGCTACCTAGACTCCCTCCTCTAGCTTAATAATAATCTTACCCAACTTTTCAGCAGCAAAGCATAGTCCATCCTCTCCGATGATTGTTTCTGCTTGTGTTTTTAGTCGTTTTAAAAGAAGGCAATTACCGAAATAATTAGAAGGTAGCGGAGTATCCAAACGGGCTCTATAATCTGCTGCAAATACAAAGATGACCCTCTTATTACTTGGGCGTGGTTGTTTGGCTCTCTATGCAAATAGATGTAAAGGCGTACACAATGACAAAGCTGGACAAGTGGGTTGGCTTTCTTTGATTTGGGTGGTTATTGGAGAACTTGTCCATTTATTATATTTTCAATTTTTTATACAGTTGATCCTACCTATACGCTACCCCCTCCTCCTAATTGGGTATCGAGTTTTCTTTCTATCTTGACAAGAGATCATGCCACCTTCATTCCTATTATTTTTCCCTTATTCTTCTTGGGTCTTCACGGGACAACTCCAACTTGATCTCATCTTGTTGATTGCATCTCTTAATACAATTGATGGTAATTT
This sequence comes from Passiflora organensis, assembly GCA_019739055.1. Classification (NCBI taxonomy): domain Eukaryota; kingdom Viridiplantae; phylum Streptophyta; class Magnoliopsida; order Malpighiales; family Passifloraceae; genus Passiflora; species Passiflora organensis. Next base: position 17,334,831 of record JAEPBF010000009.1, read on the forward strand.
CAAGCTCTTGGGGTTGGAATCAAAATTTCGAATTATTGTTTACCAATCGCTCAAGTGCATAACTGCACTATTCTCAGGATCCTGAACAATTGATCTATCAAGATATGAGGTTAGTTTTAGAGGCAAACTAGGATTTCTCCAGCTCCCCTTCTTCTCTGCATTTGCATATGTAAGCCCATGCTTCGATAAACATGAGTTAACTTTTAGCATAAAAAACCCCTCGGTTCAAAGTGACACCAATGTAAAATTTCTGTTTTGAAAAGTATATTGAAACCTGATAATAAAAAAATAACAAATAATATAATTATATATTAGAAATTTACTGTGTCGTGACAATTATTATTGTGTTGAAATGTTGAAAGTAAATTTCGTTCGGTCCTTGGTGTAAAATATTTTATACTGAATACTTTCCAAGATTAACAGAGCAACCTTCAAACATACACACTTATGACCGAAGATTTTGGAATTTTATAAATTATAATTATCTGAAATATTCATATTAGTTAATAAAGATATGTTAACACTTACGAAGAAAGAATATTATTTATGGAGACATAAGAAAGTTATATAAGGAGAATAAGAGGAAATATAAGAGTTGAAAGAAGACATTTTTTTAAGTATATACTCTCATCCTCCTTTTACAAGGATGACAAATGAAGAGTTACACAAACCATGAATTAATATGAATAAAGATCATTAAAGATCATCAAAACATAGGTTACATGTATTTTAATTCAAAAATCAAGTATAAAGACATATATATATATATATATACATATATATAGTCATAAATTAGGAATTAAAATGAATATATTTAATAAATATAATAAAAAAGATTGGATTTAAAATTGAGTTGTACTGACAAATTGCCATCTTCTGATAAAGAATATTATATGTAGTTCTATAGTTATAGATAACTCGTACATAATGATCTGAACCACCAGCTTCATGAAATTTGGTCGTGTGAGAGACGAGTGAAATCTTCGTCAGACTTTGCAACTTAACTCGTCAGACTATGCAACTACGAGTACCGCCCAGAGTGTAGAGGACGAAGGGCTTAGAGGCATTCGAATGCCAAACAAGTTTCTCTGCAAGCGGGATGAAGTGAAGGAGACAAATGGAGACAGAATGTTTGAGTTTGGGGAGGATTGCAATATGAATACTCAAGGAGTTAATTCGAAGATTTCATAGAAGAAGATATGTTCCACGGGCTGAAACTGGTTTTAGGAGGAGGATATGTGTAAGGACCCAAACACGAAAACCAGGCCCTTACCTCTGTGAAACCCAGACAAGCCCAACACGTAGACCAATCCGAATCCCACAAGGTTTAGAAGACTTTTCAAACACGATTCCCCAAAACAAACATATTTAATATTTCAAGAATTGGAGCATGTCAAATAAGAAACAAATATCTGACATATCATCGGAGTGAGCAAAATACCACAGTGGAAGACTTTATTTGAATAGACAAAATCTAAAACAAAGACGAGTTCATATAGTCACAAGCCCAAAATCACAAGCTAGGCTTAAATCCCAGTACATAAAACCATAACCAGTAATGTAGTAAATGTATAAGGATATAATAGTAACCAAAACATCAAAATGAGTTTAAAAAGGAAATGCCAGAAAAGAAAACCATGTAAAATGTGCAGATGCGATAGTCCAGCCAAGTCGTAAGAAGCTCACACACCTCATAACACTGTCTACGGCTCACGAACTACTCCTGAAATGGGAAAATAACAACGGGTGAGATAATAATCTTAGTAGGAGTCACCGCATCATATATCCTACGGGAAACAGAGGTACATACTAAGAAGAGAAGAAACGATTTACTATAAGAACGGGGACCTAACTAATGCAACTCAAAGAATATAGAATTCATACATTTGATTTTATGATGTAAAACATAGTTCCAACCCAATAGGTTATAACTCATAAACTCATAATACAACACGGCTAATAATGCCTACCAAAACCTATTGGGATGGACATAATAAATCACTTCTCGAGTAACCCCTGCTAAAGGAAAACTGGAAGCCCACTGGTAGTGTTAATTTATATTTTTTAAAAAATAATAAATATACACATAACTCTTACTGCCAGTGTTGCTTAAGACTAGGCAGAGAAAAACTACACGTATCATATCCGTCTCAATACTTAATACGAACCAACCTGCGAAGATGTGGCAGGCAAGTAAAGACAACACCTATACAACTCCCGAATAGGTAAGCAACTCTCTCCTATCACTGGGACTCCGTATACTCACCTCGCATTGTCAAGCGAACATTTATTGAAATAGATACCATACCGAATATGAAATATTTATTAAATATCATACTTATTTTAAAATATAGTGTAAAATAATATGTTTTATGAAAACTATAAAATATGTAATGCATCAAGACATCCTCAAGTCACACCATCATAACTCAATTTTTATTTACATTAAGCCAATAATTATTGTTTATAAAATTATTACTTTATTACTTTATTATTATTATTATTTTTCTTAAATCCAGCTCAACTATCAACCCAAGACTAACAAATTAAAAACAAAACTAAAGGAGGAGGAAAACACCAGCAACGACATTATTGGGCTGCACCCGAAGATTTGTTAGGCAATAAAAATTAGTATGCTTCACTAAAGAAATTTTTGTATATTATGCTGAATAAAAATTTGTGCACTTTATTAAAATGAATTTTGTATATTATGCTGGAGAGCAGGATTTACTCAAAGACAATAAATATATTTGGTGGGCTGCGCATCTAAGAATGGAAGAAGATGTTACGTCGTTTAAACCGCTTTCATTGTTTTTCCTAGTGTAGTAGCAGGAGTGTCAGCTATCATCCTATTTGGTCTCTTGCTTACGTTTCTTTTGACTCTTTGGAAGATTGGATTCCTGCAGTAGAAGATATCCACGTACAAAGATGTCACGCTCTTCAAGCCCTAGCTTTTTACCTAGCCTTTCGTCTAATAATGCCCTATAGGCTGAGGAGCAAAAGGAGCAATCTGCATAAGGAGGGGGTAAAAATGCGCTATTTTATTTAGACAGATCCGGTGGGGGTTCCTTTTTCATTTATGTTTTCTAGTGCTTTCCCTATTTTAATAAAAGAAACAAAAGGAAGAGTGGAGCTGAAGCTATAGTTGAAGCAATTTAAAAGGCAAATAGTGTGCTGTCAAAAGCTTATTGTACATGCATATGAGGTTGCAAGAAAGGAACAAAAAGACAAGAAGAATGAGATGCGCATATGAAAAAAAAAAATTGACAAGATGGCCTATGTGAGTTGCGCATGTGGGAATAAGAGAAAGAAGGAAAGTAGTGACAATGACCTGTATTATTAACAGCTTTACCGCAAAATGATGAAAAGTACCAGCAAAGGTTGCAGAAAAAGAATGATGGGTACCATAATAATTAAAAGAAAGAACCAAAGGGAAATTGCAATAAGATAAACGACAACCCAACACAAGTGCGCACCATAAACAAAAAGAAAAGAAAAATAATATTAATAAGAAAATTGCAAGAAGATAAACGGCAGTCAAACACAATCGCGCACCATAAACAAAAAGAAAGAAAAGCAATATTAATAGGGAAATAGCAAGGAGATAAATGGCAACCCGAGAAATTTTATTTAGGAGATCCCTCTATTAGTCAGCATCCTACAAGTAATGAAACCAACTTAAAAATAAAACAGCTTACTCATCAGCTTAGTCAGCTAATTTTTATCTAGTCAGCATCCCATTAAGGCATCTCAACTGTCTGCTTTATTGATTGAGGCCATCACTCATGCTTCACGACCGTCTTCTGGAGTATCTTGCTATCAACGTTTAGAATTTGTTGGTGATGCCGTCTTAGATCATCTCATTACAAGGCACCTGTTTTTCACATACACAAAGCTTCCCCCCGGTCGTCTCACGGACTTGCGAGCTGCGGCCTTGAATAATGAAAATTTTGCTCGTGTTGCCATCAAACACAAGCTCCACTTGCACCTTCGGCATGGATCAAGTGCCCTTGAAAAGCAGGTTTGCCATCTCATTCGGTTGTAGTTACAATGGCTTACTCCTGCTTTTCAATGTATGACCTCAAATTTTCATCCGTAGGAGTTGTGACTTTTGTTGGACATATTTCAGATCCGGGATTTTGTGAAAGAAGTTCAGGATGAGTTACTGAAGCCAGGCTTCAATTCCTTTGGTTTGGGAGATTGCAAGGCTCCAAAGGTTCTGGGTGACATTTTTGAATCCATAGCTGGTGCTATATTTCTTGATAGTGGACGTGATACTTCAGTTGTTTGGAAGGTTAGTTCTAGTCAGGGAATTAGCATATAGCCTAGCCTTACATGATTTGTCAAGTATTCTCATGACGCATATGTCTCCCTTTTTCCAGGTTTTTCAGCCTTTACTTCAACCAATGGTCACTCCAGAAACACTTCCAATGCACCCCGTAAGGAAGCTACAAGAATGGTGCCAGCAACAGGCTGAAGGCTTGGAGTACAAGTCCACTCGAAGCGGTAGCCTGGCTACAGTTGAAGTTTTCATTGATGGTGTCCAGGTAGGAGTCGCTCAGAATCCACAAAAGAAGATGGCACAGAAGCTAGCTGCTAGGAATGCGGTTGCTGTTCTAAAAGAGAAGGAGACCACCGAAACCAAGGAAACAGAGGACGAGAATGGGAAGAAGAAGAAAAACGGGAACCAGACATTTACCCGACAAACCTTGAATGATATCTGTCTACGCAGAAACTGGCCTATGCCATTTTATCGATGCGGAGAGAATGACTTCATATTCGTGAACTTTCCTGACCAGAATGATCCAAAACCCAATGTTTTCCAATGATGTTTGCTATAGAATGAAGTGTTACAAGAACACAAAATAAAAGGTATTACATAATATATGATTTTCTGATCACAGAACTGGTTAACATCAGACAATCACCAGGAATAATTGGATTACAGAAAATCAAAGTTGAATTTTGCAGTATTCTTAAAAGAATCGTTTTCCAGAACGATTTATTCAAAACTGTGGAAACCCTCTCTGGTTGAAGAAGAACATTAAACTGTGTCTGTCTACCGCCTCAGGGTGTGCAGGATGTACTCGGCATAAAGGTCCCTGCGCCAAGAAATAACAAGAAGCTTTTTAAGAACCTGAAATCTGGCCCTGAGTACATCTTGTCGGATGGGGAAGGCGACAAGTAGGAACCCACCTCCACCTCTCTTGCTTCTGAAGTGGGAGGTTGTTTGATCAGAAGGAGGGGGTCAATGCCAACCCTTCCAAAATTTTCCGCCTCGTACTAAATGGGTTCCCAGTCACCGGCGGCTTCAATGTTGCCCCGCTATTGGCATAAGCGGCGGTTCTTGTGGTTTTCAGAGTAGAACTCCATGATTTAATGCTCCCACCAATGATTGAATTATGCTGACTAGATTTATTTTATTAAAAATGATTAGATAAAAATTAGTTGATTAGGATTAAACAGTGATGAGTAAGCTGTTTTATTTTTAAGTTGGTTTCATTACTTGTAGGATGCTGAATAGTAGAGGGATCTCCTAAATAAAATTTCTCTGGCAACCCAACACAATCGCACACCATAAACAAAAAGAAAGAAAAACAATATTAATAGGGAAATAGCAAGGAGATAAATGGCAACCCAACACAATCGCGCACCATAAACAAAAAGAAAGAAAACAATATTAATAAGGAAATGGCAAGGAGATAAACGGTAGCACCAAGGAAGTGACATTACCAAAAAAATAAAATAACATATAATTACTAAGAATGAGGGAAACAACGCTTGGCTGCCAAATTCTTGCCACACCGGATGATATTGGTGGCAATTTCTTTGTCTTTATCGCGTGATCCAGATTCAGAACCACCTAAATCAAACCAATATTAGAATCTGCAATTGAAAACCAGATTTAAAATATAGAAAAGAAGAATCCTATCGTTCCCCCACCGACCTATAAAACCAACAAAACCACTAAGCTTTACACAAACAATCGAGTAGTGGAAAAGAAAGGGGCTTAACACGAACGTTGGATTGGAAGGGAGAGTGCACACCAATAAAAAAAAGATTGATGGCGGCACAAAAATCAAGAATAAGGCTTGATGGCGTGAAAAATAGAGAAGGAGGAAAAGACACAGATTTTTGTCTGAAACAAAAGCAATAGAGGTGGCTAGGGTAATTAGATAGGCTTAAAGATGGTTTATATAACCTGACCTCAAAACCCTAGTGGGCTTAAAAAAAAGATAGAGTCTAGCCCGAAATAGTTAAGTGGGCTCGGATTTAAACAAACTCGGCCCAAAGATACCCAATTGGGCTTAAAAAGGTACAACTAAGGCCTTATGGTATAAACGGGCCCAAAAACAAGTTCAAGTCTGAAGAGGCAAAACGGTAATTTTTCACTGCCTCTATTTTCGTCTCAATCAAAGTGTCAAACGAACACGTGGACCACTAGAACAATGCTGATTATACCTAAACGTGTTGACTGAACATACAACTAGGACGAGGTTTCACAATATGGGTTATAGGAAGACACTGTATAGAAGCATGCAAACTGAAGAGTGAAGATATTGTACTTTGGGAGCTCAGGGAGCTCATATGGGAGCCCCAAGTCCCTCTTATTCATGTATGGTATTTATAGAAAAACATAGATAATATCGTAATCTATTAACAAATAATATAATAAAATCTAACCAAATCTAATATAATAAAATCTAACTAAATCTAATATAATTCTAACCGTATAATCAAATACTAACAACATATTCTAACAAGTTTGTCGTAGTATTTGCATATTCTCAAATTGGCGAGAATCTTTATATATCTTTTCCTCTTTCTATGGCTTTTCATTTGTGCCACTGTTGGATTTGTTGACAACGATGCGTCATAGTCTTCTTCTTTATGGCTTTTCATTTGTGCCACCGATGCACTGTCATAGTATTCTTTTGGAGCCTTCCAAAGATGCATAACATCAAGATAGACTTTCATTCGAACAACCCTTGCTTGATAATTTTGCCCATCAACTAATGGCACAATATATTAGCTAAAAGCCGATTGTGTTTCACTCTCCACTCTCATAGGTCTCTCAAGAAAATTTGGCTCCGCTACCAATTTGTTGGGTTTTAAGAGGAGGATATGAGTTATAAGAAAGAACTGTGTAAAGGCGAACGAACTAGAGAGTGAAGATATTGTATTTTGGGAGCTCTGGGGAGCTCATATGGGAGCCCCAATCCCTCTTATTCATGTCTGGTATTTAAAGAAAAAACATAGATATTATCCTAACTTATTAACCAAATAATATAATAAAATCTAACTAAATATAATATAATTCTAACCGCATAATCATATACTAACGACATATCCTAACAGGACTTGAACCAAATGGTATAGAAAAAGGGTAGGAGGCAAACACAACCCGATAGCTTCGCACACCTCAAGTACTTTTACTGATTTTATCGGTGCCATGGATGCCAAGTTTAGAGTTTGAATTGCTCTCTTCTACCTCGGTTTAGAATCAGTTATATTTGGAGGGACCTTATTGGTTCAAAAGCAATACCATTATATATTTACGGGTTTAAATAGGGATAAAATTTAACTCCAATTCATAAATATTCGTCCTAATCTGAATCTAGATAATTTTTGTTTATTTTAAAAATCAAAATTATATTAAATAATAATTATTTTTTAAAATAATTATATAGTATAATATTTAAATTGAAACGATAAAAATTGGATTCCTTAGTGTTTCGTGTGGAATTTTTGGCATCACTAGCAATATGGATCCAATTAACTTGGAATCTACACTTCAATGTTTAAGATATGAAAACATAAAATAAATATTATTACGTTTATAAAGTTATTTTATGACATGGAGTGGTCCAAGATATTCATGTTTAATTTTGTTTTTTTTCTTGAAAGAAAACAGCATAATTAGATCGATAAGGAAAAAGATAAAACTACTGTAGCTTCAAAGCACTTTTAGACCATTGACAAATAAAGGAATGAAGGCCTCCATTTCATGCCTCGTCAGAACCAAGCCAATCTCCACACCTCCGTTTCCATCTCTAGACTCTGCCAAGGATAGAGCTCCCGTTTTATCAATTGACGTCATCTCCACCTTCTTGGGCCTTCCCCAACCGAAGTCCAACCCATAGACTCCGAACCTGTTCGACCCAGCGACACTAAGGCACTGCGTTCCCGGCTCTAACGAAGAAAAAGTAGGCAGAAGTTCCCTTAATCCTCGAAGGAGTCCTTTCTGTAGGTCATTAATGGTGCCAGCAATAGTCTTGGCAGCCATAGCTACCCCATTCTCATCCATGAACTGTCTCGCATTCATAGCAAAGTATTTAGTACAAATAGCATTCCCAAGATAGTTTTGAGGAAGTGGAGGGTCTAACCGGCTCCTACAATCCACAGAGAACACGAAGAACACGTCCCTCTCGCCATCTCCTTGTCTTACTTTCACCAAGCAAACCGAAGTGTAAGCACAAACGAGCACAAAAGTGGATAAGTATGAAACCGGTTTTACTTCTTCAGGAAAATCGATGTTGAGTTGAGAAGAAACCCTTTTTCGTAAGTTACCTATGTCCTGGGGTGTCAATTCAAGTGTCGCTCTCACAGATGTCGGCGCTACTTGTAATTCCGACCATAGCTTCAAGCTTCGAGGATTGGAGCTGGAGTCGGACTTGAACAGGGTAGACCACTGATTCAGAAACTCCAATCTCAGCCCAGAAGCATCGTGGATACCATCCCGGTCGAAGAAAGGGACTAGCTCATCAGGTAACTTATGATCATATGGTTCATCTGTAGCTAGGAGGTTGCAGAGATAAGCCCATGCTTTCATGAACATGATTACAGATTTTCCATCGAGAACAGCATGATGGCTAATGATGCCAATGGAGAACCCTTTGTTAGGGAAGACCGTTATCTGCAAGGCGATTACCGAAGCCTTGGTGTCTGATATGGGTAACTCAGGAACATACGGACGCGAATCGCTAGAGTCGTGAATGTCATTGCCACAGAGATGATGATAACACTCGATATTAGACTCGGCGATGGTGAGTAAAACAGCACCATCATTTGGACTGTACAGAATGACGGGTTCATCAGAGTTTGGAGGCCATATGAGGTGGCCTGCCAAAGGAAGGAAGTGAAATAGCGTTCGAGACAGTGATTCTTTCAGTTTGGGGAGAAGCACAGAGTTGAAGTAAGCAGGGGGCTTGGGAAGTTGGTAGAAGAAGATACGTTCAACTGGAGGAAACTTGAGCCAAAGCGTGTCAAAAAAGTTAAGAGGGAGAGAGAGTTCAGTAGCTGACTCAGTCGGGTTGAAGGCTGGTGCGACCTGGAGATTTTCCAGAACCATGAACAAGCTTGACGCCTCTGATGCCATGGGAGAGGGGAGAGGGGAGAGGGGAGAGGGGAGGGGGCAGATGATGCTGTCGTAAATGGTATTGTCACTCTTATATTTATGAAAAAGAAAACAACAGCAAAAAATCCTGTACCTGTAGAGCATAGTAACCACAAAAAACGAATATTTAATATTTATGAAAAAGAAAAAAACAGCAAAACATCGTGTAGAGCATAGTAACCACAAACATTGTCGGGTAATAACCACATCGACACATTTTGTTATAAATCCATATCATCACTTAATATATATAAATTTAAGATTTATTTCGTTATTTTCTGACGTGGGATTAAGTAACACATATCCCTAGTGTGGGTCTCAAAACAGCGATATCGCTTCGAAGACTATTGTGAGATCCCTATCTATTTTTATATTTCAGTATTTTTGTATATTTTTATATTTTTTAAATTTATCATGTTGAATTATATTTGCATGCATGAAACTTTTAGTAAGTGATGATATAGGTTGAGTTAGCTTGGATTTTGTGTTTGAAGTAGCTTGAATTTCGATGATATAATTTATTAGAATGTGATACTTATAGTTACGCATTAATGCTGGATGATGATGTTGTAAAAATTTTTAAAATAAAATAGAAAATAGTTGATTAAAAATATATATTTTTATAAATTTTAAATACTTTAAGAAATATTTTAGAAAATTACAAGTATAAAATTTTTATATAGATGATTTTATATTTTAAAAAAATTATGATTATTTAAGACTTTAATTGTATACAAATTAGTATTTCATTGTATGTTTATGTATTAAGTGTATATTGAAAACATGATATGTTCTTTAAAAAAAAAATCTATATGTATTCTTTTGGGATTTGAAAATATTATAGTGAGACCTAATGAGGATTGATAACGAGTCCTCACACAATATCTGATTAAATAAATCAAAATGAGAAACATGTAGATAATAACACCAAATATACCATAACAATACTTTATTCTTTATTATTCTTTTGGACAATCGTTGAATTGAATAAAGTCGACTGAAATGAGAATCACTGCATAGAACCCCTTTCTTTTCTTTTTTTTTCTAGTTTTAACATTGTAAAAAAATAAAGAATTCTCATTCAGACTCATTCAGATTATGACTCCTACGAATCAAGACAATATCAAGAGAATATTTATTGGAAGGAGATAGAAATAGGGCAAACATAGGAAAAAGATCTTTTCGATCTCTTCCCTCCCCCCCTTTTTTTTGACTTTGACAATCGGCCAATACCGTAAACCTAACAAACGCGCTACATATAATTCATTTATAATTTCTTATTATATGATGGAACAGTAAGAGTTAGGATCCATATTTTTTTATCGTTAATATAACATTTATCCTGCAAGTTCAACAATTTAAGATATATAGATAACACACACTTCAATAAATATAAATAAATAAATTATAAGATTATTAATATGATCTAATAAAAAATAATAATTTAACTAATTTATTATTGAATTTTTTTATAATATAGTTTAACAATTTGAATTATATAGATAACACATACTTAAATAAATAAATAAATAAATAAATATTATAAATATATTTTATATAAAATAAAAATTTCATTAATTTATTATTATTGTCTTTTTTATTTTTATTTTAACTATAAAATCCTTATTATTATTTCTCAAAATCTCAAAATTATTTATTTAGTTTTAGAATAAATTTTATTTTATATTGATAACAATATTTTACTTAAATAAAAGAGTTTTATGGTTAATTGACGAGGTAATGTTAATATTACATACAGATATATTAATAAGAATGTTAATATTACAGAAAAATTAATGAGATTTATTGAGGAATTTATGAAAATTATTAATTTATTAAATGGAGTGGTTCAAAAAAAAATTCATGTTTGATTTTTTTTTCTTAAAAAAAACACGAGATTATTAGATAATGTAGGAGAGATAAAATTGGCTTCAATTTCCAAAACTATTTTAGGCCATTGACAAATAAAAACTATTTTTTTTTCAGTCCACTAGGGTTTTGAGGTCGGGTTATATAAACCCTCTAGCCTATCTAATTACCCTAGTCACCTCCATTGTTTTTGTTTCAGACAAAAATCTATGTCTTTTCCTCTATTTTTTTATGCAGCCCTATTCTTGATTTTTGTGCTGCCATCAATCTTTCTTGATTGGTTGGTGTGCACTCCCCCTTCCAATTCACGTTAAGCCCCTTTCTTTTCCACTGCTCGGAACAGTAGGACTTCCGTATTTTAAATCTAGTTTGCAATTGCAGATTATAATATTGGTTTAATTCAGATGGTTCTGAATCTGGATCATGCGATAAAGGCAAAGGAATTGCCACCAGTTTGTCTACACGTGAGGTAGGAGACTATACCTCATATGTTTGATCGACAATTGTTTTCGTCTTGTTTCTTTGTGCTCTTCTTTTGACAGCCAAGAGTCGTTTCCCTCCTTTTTAGTAATTATATGTTATTTTATTATTTTGGCAATGTCGCTTCCTTGGGGTTGTCGTTTATCTCCTTGCCATTTTCCTATTACTATTGCTTTTCTTTCTTTTTGTTAATGGTGCGCGATTGTGTTGGGCTGCCGTTTATCTTCTTGTAATTTCCCTATTAATATTTTTTTTTCCTTTTTGTTTATGGTGCGCACTTGTGTTGGGTTATTGCAATTTCCCTTTGGTTCTTTCTTTTAATTCTTATGGTACCCATCATTCTTTTTCTGCATCCTTTTTTGGTACTTTTCGTCTTTTTGCGGTAAGACTGCTAATGATGCAGTTCATTGTCACTACTTTCCTTCTTTCTTTTATTACCACATGCTGTCACAACCGAAAATCAGACTACGCGTCATTCGGTTTCGTGCGAGACCCGTCCCCCAAATCAAGGAATATGTTCCCCACCTTTAGAGGGAATCCAGGAGGGAATCTTTCCCCATTATGTTCCCCACTATGTTCCCCACTAAGTGAGGGAATCAAGGAACTCAATTGGGATCCGTGTTTGTGCTTTCTACTTTTGTATATAACCGTTAGATCATACGGCTTGATCTCCACCATCCATTGGGGAGTTGTAAAGGCTATATAAGGGGTGCCTCCCCTCATTTGTAATCATCCACCAAATCCACCAAATCCAGCAATTCTTGCAATATTGAGAGTTTAGAGCTTTTTCTCCATTCTCTTGTGTATCTCTCTCTTTTCGGTTGTGTTCTAAGCTTAGCATTCTAGCTAGCTTTGTGAGGAAGGCTGACTTAGCCTATTGCGAGTGTGATAGTCTAAGGCCGCACGAAGAGTTTCTATTCCGCAAAACTCTAGTCCCGTGACAGTTGGTAGCGGAGCTAAGGCTCAAATCTTTTGAGAGAGAAATGGAGATGCCTACTACTTCTGATGCCAACATCCATATTGAAGAGGAGGTCGAGGAGGTCCGTGTGGGGAGACTACCCCAACGTGCTCCCGAACCAAACAAGAAGAGAATGAAGACTGTTGATCATCTGTCATCGTTGGAGGCAAGGATCACTCGTGTGGAGATGAAGGTTGCCGATGACAAAGATATGCTTGAGGAGTATGGCCAACGCATAACCGACCTCGAGTCAGGGGACATAAATGAGCTTCGTGAGGAGATGCAAGGCGCCCTCATTGCTATCAACTCTTGGAGGGAAGAGTTAGATGACTTCAAGGTAAATCTTCTTGCTGAAATCTCTGTATTTAAGGATGACTTGGTTGAAATCAGGAAAGATTGCAAGAAGGGCATTGAGCAAGGAGTTGCCAAGCCCAAGCTGAAGCTAGATGTCCCAAGACCGAAGCCATTTGGTGGGACGAGGAATGCCAAGGAAGTGGACAACTTCCTTTTCAACCTTGAACAATACTTTCAAGGGGTGGGCATGGAGAGCGATAGAGATCGACTTTCCCAAGCCCCACTGTATCTAACCGACAGTGCCACAACCTGGTGGAGGATGAAGCATGCTCAAATCGAGCGTGGCACCTTGAAGTTGGAGACATGGGCAGATTTCAAAAGGCTCCTGAGAGCATAATTCTCATCGAGAAATGTGGAGATAGAAGCAAGGGAGAAGCTTCGCAAGTTGTCCCACAAGGGCGACATCCGAGACTACGTGAAGGAGTTCACGGAAGTCTTATTGGAGATCCCAGACATGCCCGAGACGGAGGCCATGTACATATTTCTGGGAGGCCTACAAAGTTGGGCCAAACTGGAGCTTCATCGACGCAATGTCAAGGAGCTCAACGATGTGATCACAGAGGCTGAATCCTTGGCGGAATTCGAGAGGAAGCCCGAGGGTTCAAGCCCACCTAAGCCTAAGAGTTTCCACGACTACAAGGCTAAAGGTGGGGGAGCAGTCCATGAAGCCAAGGAGTGGAAGGATAAGCCTTTCAAGTCCTTCAAGTCCTTCCGTCCAGCCAAACCCACACAAGGGGGAGGTGAAAATCGGGACAAGGGCGAGAGACCCAAGCTTTCATGCTTTTTATGCGAGGGGCCGCATAAAGCTATGGATTGCCCGATGAGGAATAAGCTGGCAGCCATGGTCACGGAGGCCGAAGAAATGGAAACACCAAGGATGAATTCCATGCAATTGTTGAGTGTCGTTAAAGCCTCAACCAAAGATGCCAAGGTGGAGCAAGCTGGGAGAATGTTTGCTAGACCCATCGTGCAAGGGAGGGAGTCCCGTGCATTGATCGATACCGGTGCTACTCACAACTTCATGAAGAAGGAGGAAGCACACCGACTTGGCATCAAGTTCAAAGAGGAGAAAGGCTGGCTAAAGACGGTGAACACTAAAGCCCAGCCAATCTTTGGAGTAGCCCGAGGGGTCGAGCTATAAATGGGAGAACGGAAAGGTAAACTTGACTTCTCCATTGTTCCTATGGATGATTTTCCGATTGTGTTAGGGATGCAATTCCTGGATCAGACGACAGCAGTACCAGTGTCTTGCACCAACACCCTCATACTTTCGGAAGGGAGCCAGTGTTGCGTGGTGCCTGTTGCTCGAGAGAAGGAGCTGAAGGCAAAAACACTTGCAGCCATCAGCCAACCGGAGAGTCCTTTGCTGGAAAGGATCCAAGGGGGTATGAAACAAAAACCCCAAGTTCAGGCCATGGCAGAACAAGTGAAGCAAGGGCTGAATCCATCCTCCTACCGCGTTGTCAAGGAGTGTGACAAGCAGAAGGACATTGCAAGAGTGCAATTGTCCAAGGAGGCAAAGTGGAAGGAAAAAGGGGTAGATACAAAGAGGCGACCCTTGGAGTTTGATGAAGGGGATCTTGTGTTGGTGAAGCTGATGCCTCACCAAAGCCGAGTTTTTGCCAAGTTGCACAAGGGGCTAGTGCGACGATACGAGGGTCCTTTCAAGGTGTTGAAGAGGATCGGCAAGGTGTCATACAAGCTGGAATTACCACCGAGATTGGAGTTCCATCCTGTCTTACATGTGAGCTTGTTGAAACCATTCCAAGAAGACACGGAAGATCCGGAGAGGGGGAAGTCAAAGAGAGCTACCACAGCTGTGACCAATGCCCATGATAAGAAACTAGATGAGATCTTATCAAGGCGGGTGGTGCAAAAAAGTGGGAAGCACATGAACCATGTGGAATACTTGGTTCGATTGAAAGACGACCCTCCTAGTGAGACAAGCTGGGAGAAAGATTTCGATATTTGACAGTACCAAGAAGAAATCAACGAGTTCTTGAGGCAGCACACAACGAGGACGTTGTCGAGTTTGGTGGGGGAGAATGTCACGACCGAAAATCAGACTACGCGTCATTCGGCTTCGTGCGGGACCCGTCCCCCAAATCAAGGAATATGTTCCCCACCTTTAGAGGGAATCAAGGAGGAAATCAAGGATCACGTTAATCAATGAGGGAATCTTTCCCCATTATGTTCCCCACTAAGTGAGGGAATCAAGGAACTCAATTGGGATCCGTGTTTGTGCTTTCTACTTTTGTATATAACCGTTAGATCATACGGCTTGATCTCCACCATCCATTGGGGAGTTGTAAAGGCTATATAAGGGGTGCCTCCCCTCATTTGTAATCATCCACCAAATCCACCAAATCCAGCAATTCTTGCAATATTGAGAGTTTAGAGCTTTTTCTCCATTCTCTTGTGTATCTCTCTCTTTTCGGTTGTGTTCTAAGCTTAGCATTCTAGCTAGCTTTGTGAGGAAGGCTGACTTAGCCTATTGCGAGTGTGATAGTCTAAGGCCGCACGAAGAGTTTCTATTCCGCAAAACTCTAGTTCCGTGACAATGCGCAGCTCACATAGGCCATCTTGTCAGTTTTCTTTTTATTCCTTTCTTGCAACCTCATATGCATGTACAATAAGCTTTTGACAGCACACTATTTGCCTCTTAAATTGCTTCAGCTATAGCATTAATATCATTCCTTCAACGCCACTCTTCCTTTTATTTCCTTTTGTTATTAAATATTTACGACAGTGTCTTAATCGATTTCTTTTTGAAATATCTTCCCCCCTTCAAGTGGCAGTCGGCATCAAGTCCTGGTTTCAATCCAGAAAGGATTCCTAAATAAAATAAGCAGATGTGAGATGGGTTGAAAGAGACGAAAGGCTAGGTAAAAAGCTAGGGCTTGAAGAGCGTGACTTCTCTGTGCGTGGATATCTTCTACCAATTCCTGCAAATAATCCATTCTTCCAAAGAGTCAAAAGAACCGTAAGCAAGAGACAAAATAGGATGATAGCTGACACTCCCGCTAATGCACTAGGGAAAACAATGAAAGCGGTCTAAACGATGTAACATCTCCTTCCATTCTTAGATGCGCAGCTCACCAAATATATTTATTGTCTTAGAGTAAATCCTGCTCTCCAGAGTAATATACAAAAGTTTTTTTTAGTAAAGTGCACAAATTTTTATTCAGCATAATATGCAAAAATTTCTTTAGTGAAGCACACTAATTTTTATTGCCTAACTAATCTTCAAGTGGAGCCCAATAATGTTGTTGCTGATGTTTTCCTTCCCCTTTAGTTTTTTTAATTTGTTAGTCTTGGGTTGAAGTAGTTGGGCTGGATTTAATAAAAATAATAATAATAATAAATAAATTAAGCAATAATTTTATAAACAATAATTATTGGCTTAATATAACTAAAAGTTGAGTTATGATGGTGTGACTTGAGGATGTCTTGATGCATTACATATTTCATAGTTTTCATAAAACATATTATTTTACACTATGGTTTAAAATAAGTATGATATTTAATAAATATACGTGTATAGTTATTATTTTCTTAAAAATATAAATTAACACTGCCAGTGAGCTTCACGTTTCCTTTTAGCGGGGGTTACTCGAGGAGTGATTTATTATGTCCATCCCGATAGGTTTTGGTAGGCATTGTTAGCCTTGTTGTATTATGAGTTTTTGAGTTATAACCTATTGGGCTGAAACTATGCTTTACGTTATAAAATCAAATGCATGAATTTTATATTCTTTGAGTTACATCAATTACGTCCTCATTCTTATAGTAACTCGTTCTTTCTTTTCTTAGTATGTGCCTATGTTTCTCCGGACATATGATGCGGTGACTCCTATTGAGATTATTATCTCACCCATTGTTAGTTCTCCCTTTCAGGAGTAATTCATGAGCCGTAGACAGTGTTTTGAGGTGTGTGAGCTTCTTACGACTTGGCAAGACTATCGCACCTGCACATTTTATATGGTTTTCATTCTTGACATTTCCTTTTTAAACTCATTTTGATGTTTTGGTTACTATTATATCCTTATACATTTACTACATTACTGGTTACGGTTTTATGTACTGGGCTTTAAGCCTAGTTTGTGATTTTGGGCTTGTGACTATATGAACCCGTCTTTGTTTTAGATTTTGTCTATTCAAATAAAGTCTTCCACTGTGGTATTTTGCTCACTCCGATGATATGTCAGATGTTTGTTTCTTATTTGACATGCTCCAATTCTTGAAATATTAAATATGTTTGTTTTGGGGAATCGTGTTTGAAAAGTCTTCTAAGCCTTGTAAGATTCGGATTGGTCCAGGTGTTGAGCTTGTCCGGGTTTCACGGCGGTAAGGGCTTGGTTTTCGGGTTTGGGTCCTTACAGATACTGTCAATTTTACGATTCGAGACGTGACGATAGTTTGGACATAAAAATGTTATCTTAATCCTTGATATGGTGCTCAATTAAGCAGCTATGAAAATGAAATAACCGAAGGATATCTGCAAAACTTTGCTTGGGTTGGTAAGCTTTCATTTCCATTGTTTTTTCCATCTTGGTACCACGGAATGGATCCCAAATTAAGTTTATTTTAGCTAAAATACAAACAACGAATGGCTCTTTACGCAAAGAGAAGACGAACATCGATAAATTGGATGTTATGATTAACAAAGTGGTGTGATAAAGATGACAAACTTGTGAAAAAGGGACCCAAAAAAATGCATATGCAGATGACGACTATCGCTATGCATCAGCAGTTGATTTATCATCAGTCTTTTTTGTCTTATCATCAACTGATGTAATTTATTGTCTTGACAGAAAGAAAGAATCCCAACTAGTGTGATGCTTGTATATATATAGAGTGCTGATCTAATTTGCAGATAAGAAGTTCTTAATTTTCACCTGTTGCTATCCGTACGTGCCTGTGCTTAGGTGCGACCAATTATAGCAGGTTGTTACCCATTCATTTTTAGTTTATACAATCTGGACAGTTTTCTTCACGGCCTTTACTTTTTCCTGGCTCGCTATAACTTTCTTCTTTGGGATTGCAGTCTCTTCTGTCTTGCAGTCGCTGCACATGAAAAAGATACTGAAGCCCTAGAAAGAAGGTATCGGAAGGCGACAAAGGAAAAAGAAAGGAGGAGCACATAACCCTTGTCTAATTTGTTCTTCTTCTTCATGCTGCTAGAAATTTTTGTTTCATATCAAACATTTGAATCACAAGGCATTCGCATTACTGACCTCTGTGAAGTGCTCCCATTGTAGTAAAGCGTAATTTTATTATGGATCGAGGAAGACATGAAAAATCACAATAAACAAGATACATACCGATCGAGGAGTAATTAACTCACCGATTGAACAAATTTCATCACATAACTATACATTGCTTCGTCGTAATTATAGGGTTAAACTCGTATCTCTGCAGACCTTCCACATGCAACAATTCTCAATAAACAAGATACATACCGATCGAGGAGTAATTAACTCACCGACTGAACAAATTTCATCACATAACTATACATTGCTTCGTCGTAATTATAGGGTTAAACTCGTATCTCTGCAGACCTTCCACATGCAACAATTCTCTCGTAATGCTTTGTACTTGTTCATCTAATTAAATCAGAAGGGCTAATTAGTATGGCAACTCCACGATCCATGTATATATTTGAAGAAAATGTGTGGTCTACATATCAATTAAAACCACTGATAAAAAGGTGATAGATTAAGTAACACTGAGCCAAAAAGAAGTGTGTCTGAGATCAGGGAACCATCGACCGATAAGTTCTGGAACAGTTCATCAGAAGAGAACAGTATATTAGAAACCTTTTTACTATTCTTCTTGAGATGCCAACCATGCAGTACTGCTTGTTTAGAGGAGAGATACTTGTAGATAAAAAACTGAAAGTTTATCATCCATCTCTTTCGTCCTGCATATACAGACAGTGAAGGGCTTCTCTCCCCCCCTCCCCTAGCTAGAGAGTCCAATTTTTGAGAGGTATACGATAATAACATGAAAACCAAAGAACCCTTCTTTTTTCCTTTTAGGATAAGCCCCAAACCAGCCCTTCTCCACTGATATTAAATATCTCTGCAGACCTTCCACATGCAACAATTATCTAGTAATGCTTTGTGCTCAATTATGATCAAAGAAAAATGAAATTTTAGACTTGTAAATATTTTTTAAAAAAAATTTAAAACTTATATTTAATAATTAAAATTAAATATTATAACTTAGATTAATAAAAATATTAATATAATAGAAAAATTAGTGAGATTCATCGAGAAATTATTGAAAAAATAATAATTTGTTAATTTATTGCACGGAGTGGTCCAAGAGATCATGTTCGATTTTAACATACAGAAAAACAATTAGACGATGAGGGACACTACATTTTCAATTTTCGAAGCTCTTTTAGGCCATTGACAAATAAAACAGTGAAGGCCTCCATTTCATGCCTCGTCAGAACCAAGCCAATATCCACACCTCCGTTTCCATCTCTAGACTCTGCCAAGGACATAGCTCCTGTTCTATCAATTGACGTAATCTCCACCTTCCTGGGCCTTCCCCAACAGAAATCCAAACCGTAGACTCCGAACCTGTTCGACCCAGCGACACTAAGGCACTGCGTTCCCCGGTCTAACGAAGAAAGAGTTGTCGGAACTTCCCTGAATCCTTCAAGGAGTCCTTTCTGTAGGTCATTAATCGTGCCAGCAATGCCCTTGGCAGCCATGGCTACCCCATTCTCATCCATGAATTGTCTCGCTTTCATAGAAAAGTATTTACCACAAATCGCATTCCCGAGATAATTTTGAGGAAGTGGAGGGTCTAACCGGCTCCTCGAATCCACAGAGAACACAAAGTAAACATCCCTGTCGCCATCTCCTTGTTTTACTTTCACCAAGCAAGCCCAAGTGTAAGCACAAACGAGCACAAAAGTGGATAAGTATGAAGCGGGTTTTACTTCTTTAGGAAAATTGATGTTCAGCTGAGAAGAAACCCATTCTCT
The DNA here is from genome assembly GCA_019739055.1 of Passiflora organensis. NCBI lineage: Eukaryota > Viridiplantae > Streptophyta > Magnoliopsida > Malpighiales > Passifloraceae > Passiflora > Passiflora organensis. Next base: position 17,354,892 of record JAEPBF010000009.1, read on the forward strand.
TAATTTACCTATGTCCTGGCCTGTCAATTCAAACGTCGCTCTCACAGAATTCGGCTGTACTTGTAAATTTGACCATGGCTTCAAGCTCCGAGGATTGAAGCTGTCGGACTTGAGCCAATGATTCAAAAACTCTAATCTCAGCCCACCAGCATCGAGGATACCATCCCGGTCTAAGAAAGGGACTAGTTCGTCAGGCAACTGATGATCATATGGTTGGTCTTTAGCAAGGAGATTACAGAGATAAGCCCATGCTTTCATGAACATGATTACAGATTTTCCATCGAGAACAGCATGATGGCTAACGATGCCAATGGAAACCCCTTTGTTAGGGAAGACCGTTATCTGCAAGGCTATCGCCGAAACTTTGGTGTCGGACGCGGGTAACTCAGGAACATACGGACGTGAATCGCTAGATTCGTGAATGTCATTGCCACAGAGCTGATGATAACCCTCGATATTAGACTCGGCGATAGTGAGTGAAACAGCACCATCATTTGGACTGTACAGAATGACGGGTGCATCAGAGTTTGGAGGCCATATGAGGTGGCCTGCCAAAGGAAGAAAGTGAAAAAGCGTCTGAGACAGTGATTCTTTGAGTTTGGGGAGAAGCACAGAGTTGAAGTAAGCAGGGGACTTGGGAAGTTGGTAGAAGAAGATACGTTCAACTGGAGGAAACTTGAGCCAAAGCATGTCAAAAAAGGTAAGAGGGAGAGAGAGTTCAGTAGCTGACTCAGTCGGGTTGAAGACTGGTGCGACCTGCAGTTTTTCCAGTACAATGAGCAATCTTGACGCCTCTGATACCATGGGAGAGAGCGGATGATACTCTTGTATTTATGAAAATGCCCATAGTTACTCATATATTTATGAAAAAAAACCCAGCACATAGTTTTCGGGGACAAAATGCCCAGCTGTTCACACCTCTGTTCTCATCTCAGCACGACTAGTCGGGAAATATTTAGGATAACCGCGGTATATCAATAGAAATTTCTCGAAAAATATCAATAATAATATTTTATTATTATTGCATGTTATGCGGTTTTGCTGACATATGCATATATGTCATTTCCAGTGATTTCACAGATACCAATAAAGCGAGCCACAAAAATCCAAGGGTGGGGGATGGGCAATGCTCAAGAGCTTTCAAATAATAAATATTACATGATATAAAATATAGTATATACTTTCAAATACATTTATATTGAATTTTTTATGGGAATATATAAATTTAAAATATCTAATTGTAATTTACTTATAATTACTGTCGACTTACTTGTTCAATCTGAACAAGTAATTTACTAGACCTAGACCACCTAGGTGGTTATGAGGGTGGGGTGGGGTGAGGTGAGGGTAGAATAGAAGGGTGCGGTGTCCGTTTTGAGCATTGTAACCAACAAAAAACGTGTACGTTTAGAGCGCGGAGTAAGATTTTATTTTCCTTTTTTCATCTTTGTACCACACGGACTGGATCCCATGTTATGTTTTTAGCTAAAAACAAGGAAACGAATGTCTCTATATGTTACATGTAGCTCTATAATAGTCAGTCACAGACAACTAGGGTACATAACGATGTGATCCACCGGCTTCCCAAAATCTTCGTCAGACTCCGCAACTACGAGCGCAACAATATCGCCCGGAGGCGGATGTTATAGTGAGATCCCGATCCATTTTTATTTTTCAGTATTTTTATATATTTTTATATTTTCGTAATTTACCATGTTGAATTATATTTGCATGCATGAAAGTATCGGTAAGTGATGATATAGCTTAAGTTAGCTTGGATTTTGTCTGAGGTTGCTTGGATTTCGATGATATAGTTTATTAGAATGTGATTCTTTAAAGTTACGATTAATCCTTATGATGCTGTTGTAAAAGTTTTTATAATGCTGTTTTGAAACTTAATAGATTATAATTTATTAAAAAAAATCTTATAATATAAGATGTTTTTTAAAGAAAGATGGTTTGCTTTGTAAAATAATGTAATAAGGTTAGTTACATATAAAATATAACTTAAGGTTGATTAAATTAAATTTTATTATATTAAATACCAAGAGACCCTGATTTTATGAATAATATAATAATTACTAAAATTTAAATTTAAATTTTATATTCACAGTATTAGTTTTAAATAATATTTCAAAAATTATTTTTAGAAAAATTTTATTCTAATAAAACTATTTTAAAAAAATTTGAGAAAATTTTTAATTTTTTTCTAAATTTTAAATATTTTAAAAAATATTTTAGAAATTACGAGTATACAATTTTTATAAAGATGATTTTATACTTTTAAAGTTTGTTCAAATTTTTATTTTATTTTTTAAAATTTAATATATTTGTGTGAATTATGTCACCACCGAAGCTCACACTACGTGTTATTCGGCTTCGTCTATGACACGTCTCTCATATGATGACATCCCGGGGGTTGGTGAGTCACCAGTCAAAGAAAATCAAGGCATTGAAGGAGAATCAATTAGAGGTAATCAAGACATTCACTGGGAATCTAACCTTACCATATGGAAGACTCGATTTGGGGAATCAAGGTAATCAAGGTAATCAATGTAATCGAAGATTAGCATAGATGAAATAATCAACAATTAGGGTTTGCCTTGTATATCTTTGTATGGACAGACACCGTTAGATCGGTTGACTTGATCTTCACCATTCATTGGAGTGTATTGGTTATATAAGGGGTGCATCCCCTCATTTGTAATCACCCTACTATTCTTGCAATATTAAGAGTTTAGAGTTTTCTCTTCATCTTCATGTGTGTATCTCTTTCGGTTGTTAGCTTTGTGAGGAAGGTTGACTTAGCCTATTGCGAGAGCGATAGTCTAAGGCCATATGGAGAGTTTTTATTAAACAAAACTCTAGTCTTATGGCAGTTGGTAATGAAGTTAAGGCTTATTCGTTTTGAGAAAAAGAGAGATGGAGATGCCTACTGTTGATGCCAACATCCTGAATATTGAGGAGGAGGAGTTCCGTGTGGGAAGACCACCCCAATGACCCCCCGAGCTAGTAAGAAGAGAACGAATACCATGGATCATCCATCATTATTGGAAGCAAGAATCACTTGGTTGGAGATGAAGTTTACCGATGACAATGATAAGTTTTGAGGAGTATGACCAACGGATAGACGAGCTCGAGTCAAAGGGTATGAATGAGCTTTGTGAGGAGAAGCAAGACGCCCTCATTGCTATCAACTCTTGGAGGCAAGAGTTGGATGATTTCAAGGTAAACCTTCTTGTTGAGTTTACTCTATTCAAGGATGATTTGGTTAAGATCAAGAGGAAATGCAAAAGGGGTATGGTGCACAGGGTTGCCAAGCCTAAGTTGAAGTTGGATGTCTCGAAGTTGAAGTCATTTAGTGGGATGAGAAATGCCAAGAAGGTTGAAAACTTTATATTCTCCCTTGAATAATATTTTCAAGGGGTAGACATGGAAAGTGCCACAATATGGTGGAGTGCCACAACATTGTGGAGGATGAAGCATGCTCAAATTGAATGTGGCACCTTAAAGTTGGAGACATAAGCAGATTTTAAAAGGCTTCTGAAGGCACAATTCTCATCAAGAAATGTAGAGCTAGAAGCAAGGGAGAAACTTCAAAAGTTGTCCCACAAGGGCGATATGCGAGACTATGTGAGGGAGTTCACAGAAGTCTTGTTGGAGATTCTAGACATGCCTAAGACGGAAGCCATGTGAGTGTTTCTGGGAGGCCTACAAAGTTGGGCTAAGTTGGAGCTCCATCGACGCAATGTCAACGAGCTGAATGATGTCATTACCGAAGCATTATCCTTAGTGGAATTCGAAAGGAAACCTGAAGGTTCTAGTCCACCCAAGCCTAAAAGTTTATGCAACTACAATACTAAAGGTGGGGGAGTAGCCCACAATGCCTAGGAGGGTAGGAGAAGCCTGTAAAGTCCTTCAAGTTCTTCTGCCAAGCTAATCTCACACAAGAGGAGGTAAAAATCGGGACAATGATGAAAAACCAAAGCTCTCATACTTTTTATGCGAGGGGCCACATAAAGATATGAACTATCCAATAAGAAACAAGTTGACAACAATGGCCATGGAGGCCAAAATGGGAGAGATGGAGATCTTGAGGATGAGTTTGATGCAATTGTTGAGTGTTGTTAAAGCCTCAACCAATGGTGCCAAGGTGAAGCAATCCAATAAGATGTTTGCTAGGCCCATTATGCAAGGGAGGGAATCCCGAGCATTGATCGATACTAGTGCCACCCACAACTTAATGAAGAAAGAGGAAGCATAAAAACTCAGTGTTGGCGGAAAATTGAATTTATCTTAATCGCAAATGCATGATTGTCAACAAGTAATATAGTTCAAAAGAACAAATATTCGCTTAAAACTAATCAATTTGCCTAATCTAATTTTCTAGTTAAATAAATCGAATAATAAATTATGAATTAATCTAAACTAAGACTTAATTTAACTAGTTAAAAATATTAAAGTTAGTGCAATTTATGTTTTAGGAATTAATCCAGTTCATACTTAATTCCAATTTCTTGTAATATATTCTTGATTATTTTCCAACTCCTCAATATCCTCTCAGACTATTAAGAGCTAATCCAGTCTTTCAATTAACTATATTCCTATCATAATTAGGTTTCTGAATTGTTTTGCCCAAGTCAATATGAACCCTAGGTTTGACACATATATTCCTATTCTACCAAGTTTTAGTGGTTGACCTAGGACATCTAATCTGTTGTCACAACTTAATTGTTCTTCCGAATCAATTAAAACCCATTTATACACAAACTAATCAGATTTGTGAATTATTCTAGATTAGAAGTAGACTTTAGATTTTGTTATCAAGCAGAACCGATTTAGATTACCAATTTACGACAGACAATCAAGATAGTGAAGAAAGAAGAGATAAATTAATGTAAACAAACTAACATTAATTAAAATCCAAACAAAATATACCATAGTCTTGATTGCTAACGGATCGAATTCATGTTCCAACTGATAGGGTTTAAGTTTGTGCATAACATTCGATAAAATAAAATATTTACACTTGTCGCTTTAAATGTAAAAATCATGACCGATCGGTCGGTTGGGCTATTCAAATAATTTCGAAGTATTATAAAAATTAATTATTGTTATAAAAATATTATTTTAATATTATAACAAATTTAATTTTATTGCCTCACACCGATGTTTTTTTCCCTGTCCCCACTGTTGGATGGGGACAAGAGAAAAAAAGAGCGCAATCAGAGGACAGAGGTAATATTAAGTGTTGGATTTTGATTGGAAGTGCTTGATTGGAAAGTCGTCAAATGTAAAACTTTCTGGTGTTAAATGACATGGATATGTTCTCTTTTATATTTGCTTTTGTTACTCAGAAACAATTTGCTTATGCTTTTCATTATATATTTTACACTCCTAAATTTTAGTTAATTTATTTTTTTTAGATATAAAAAAAAGTCATAATGGATAGTATATCACATTCTCAGTTAGTGATGGGGAGTTTAGCTGCATTTGTACCTACTCCTACGGTTGAGTTACCCGTTTGTGATGGTATTCCTACATTGCCAACTATCCCTTTACCGTCTATGGAACAAACACAACAACTTGAGATAGGAGAAAGGCGAGTTCATAAAGATCATAATATTGCAGGGAGCAATAGTGCTACAGATTACATGCTATCGAATCAAGGATCGAAAGAATAAGGGTAAGTCAAAAGCTTGGGAGAATTTTACTAAGATAGTGAAACTATCGGGTGATGTTGTAGTTTAGTGAGTTTATTGTAGCAAGGAGTTTAAGGATGATCTAAAGAAGCACGGGACTTGTGATATATTATATCACAGTAATAACTGTGTTAAAAAGAATGCTTTGAAGAATCAATCGTAGTTCAACTTTGTTTTTGATGATGTTGCTGAGGGAGGAAAGACAATAGTTAGTATATTCAGGTTTGATAATGAGACAATTAGAAAGACAATTATAAAAATGATAATCACTAATGAGTTACCTTTCAGATTTGTGGAGGCCAAAAGTTTCAAGAATGTAATTCAAACATCATGCCCCAGGTTTCGATGTCCTTCTAGGTCAACTATAATAAGGGATTATATTCAAATATATATTGAAGAGAAGAAGAATTTTAAGAAGTATTTGAGCAACAGTTGTTAGAGGGTTTATCTCATAATCGACACTTGGACTTCCAACTAACGAACAAACTATATAAACCTCAGTGCCCATTTCATTGATGATCAATGTATATTTTGGAAAACAATTCTTAGTTTTTGTCTAATAAGGAGTCACAAAGGGGAAAAGATAACATTTGCTATAGATAACATCTTCTTTACTATCAGAATAGATAATACTTCTGCTAATAATATTGTAATGTCTTCATTGAAGAAAAGATTATGCAAGTGGAAAGGTAGCATATTGGGTTATAAATAATTACATATGAGATATATTGCCCACATTGTGAATTTAATTGTCAATGATGGACTCAAGTTTAATGGAAAAATAGTCTACAAGATTAGAAGGGCAATAAGATATATAAGTCAATCTCTAGCTAGGTTGGAGAGATTTAAAGAATGTGTCCAGGTAGAGGGACTTTCAACTAAGATATGGTTGACCTTGGATGTACCAACTCGATGGAATTCGACTTACATGATGCTAAAAACAGCTTCTAAATTTGAGGTTATTTTTTAGAGGTTTAGTGAGGTTGATGATAACTTCAAACTTGATTTGGAAACATCTGATAGAGACTCGAAATGTAGAAGATCGGCTTGGTGTACCTGAAATAGAGGATTGGACAACAGTTAAGAAGTTAGGCCATTGTCTAGGTAATTTCACTACCTTGACTAAGTTTATATTGGACACATCTTATGTGACATATAATGCATATTCTGATGAAATCCTTAATGTTTTCACATTATTGAATTAGTGAGTTTGTAGTCCAGATTAGGATTTTAGTATAATGGTATAGAACACGAAACTTAAATTTGATGAGTATGCAGAGATAAGGATAAGTGTACTGTTGTAACCTTTGTGGTTGCAATTCTTGATCATAGAAATAAATTTGACATTGTTAAGTTCTCATTGAAGCAAGCATATGGTGAGATAGTAGAAGAACAAATTTGGATAAAGATTAAGAATGTCACTTTTGAGTTATTCAAAAGTTATAGTGATGTCATGTTCCCTCAATCCTCTACCTCTAACCAAATAACCTCAGAATATAGTGAAGAAACCTCTCCTGTTGATTCAACAATGGAAGAAGTATCGGATAATGATGACATGTGGAGATTTATAAAAAGAAAAGAGAGGAAGACTTTGTATAAAAGTCTTAAGCATGGTGATAACAACTTGGGTGAAAGCAAGTCGAAATTGGACAAGTATATGAGTGAGGAAGTTAAGGATGATGCTGAAAAATTTGATATACTTGCTTAGTGGAAATTGAATGCACCTAGATTTCTTATATTGTCCTCCATGGTTTGTGATGTACTTGATGTCCCAATTTCAACCGTGGCTTTAGAGTTTATATTCAATACTGGTGGAAGAATACTAGATCCATATAGGAGCTATTTGTCTCCTAAATTGGAGTTCTTATTTGTACAATAGATTGTTTACAATAAATGTCAGATTGTTTCAACATGGAGGAAACTCCAGCTGATATAGAGAAGTTTGAGGCTGATTAGTAGTCTAATTATTTAGTATTCTAGTGATTAGTAAATATAAATGATATATTTTCAGATTATATTGTTTGTTGTGATTGGTTATCCTATTTGGTTTACTTCTTTGTTATTGTGTTAACAGATATTGCAGACTTGGGTTTGAAAAGTCCAATTGAAGTTTGAACTTATAGTAATACTAACATCATCATTGTAAGATAACTAAATTGTTATATGTCTGGAGCGTTTATTAGACTTGTTTTTGTTGTAAATACTCATTTTTATTTATGAATATTGACTATTGGTTTTTTTAATGTAATTGTCAGATTGTCAAAGTATTGAGGTGCCTTATGCAATTCTATAGGCGAGCTTTCATGTCTGGAAGTGGACTAATTGATCATTTGGTTGTTTTTGTTGCTGTAAAATTAAACTATATATTTAGAATTTTAGTTGGACTATTGATTATGCTTGGATAGATAATGGACTCTCATTGTGCCTTTTGTTGATTTTATTTTTCAAAATCTGAAATATTTCTAGATAATATTGCATATGTAACAGTTTTTTTTTGTTTCAAAGTTTGATATGTTTCTAGATAATATTACTATATTCAACTTAATTTAACAGGTGCCTTGCATAAAGTGAATAATGAAATTATTAGGTATATAAATTATGAAATAAAAGCACTTTCTAACCACACAGCCTTAGCAATATGGCATCTCTAGCTTGCAAGTTCCCTTTGTTGGTGAATAACGAGTTGGTGAATAACAACTACAAGCAATGGGGTCCTCGAAGCCCCGTCTGTATCAGCTTCTTGCTCCTCTCCTGCAACTCTTTCCATTTCTTGTGTCACAGTTACATCTTCATTGGCTTGTTGGCCAACCTGTGACGATTCATTACCTTGGGGGTTTTCTGTAACTAGAAGTGGTGGCAACTGAGGGAACGAAACGCCAATGAGAGTAAAGTTAAGCCACTCATTAATGCAAGGCACATGGAATGCATTGGTGCACTTTGGCAGAATCCTTAAAACTCTCATTCACAAGTAATTTCTTAACTCTGTAACAAATAGCATGGAAGTAAATGATAACTGCTCAAGAGGGAGCCATGGTTAGAATGGTCGACTTGGCAAAGCAGCAGAAGTTTCTGTGAATTGATTCCAATCGGCATCAACTTTGTAGTGGCAACCATACATAGATTTAAAACCAAGAATAATTAAGTTAGACAATTTATAATTGAAATGGAGGATAAGTTTTAATAATTTATTCATAATATTAACTGCGAGAAATTGGTATGCGATAATATCCAAATTTTGAAAATGTAAAGGTATAAATAGAAGTAAATTAATTAATGGTAAATTTATTTTGTCGGGTCGGTAAATTTCATTTTCTGACCCCACCCGTGCTTATGTCGGTCAGGAAATGGGAAAAATATTATAGGAAAAAAAATCGGGTAAAGGGCTGTCGTGAAAAATTTTCTGTCGGGAAATTTTTGTAACCAATGTTGTTAATAATTATTAACCAGACATAATAAACAATCTTACCGATTGGTGTCTTCAGATTCTTCATATTGAAGAATAACTGGTCGGTGGAAATAGATCGACTAGTCGGTCGACACGGTGGAAATAAGCCGACCAATCGATATGCTCTCAGTTTGTACATTACCAATATTGAAAAGACGTCTAAGGGTACTTGAATCTTTCCTATAAACATGTCGAGTCAGCATACACATGTGAAGGTGAGAGAAAATAATTGTTTCTGTGGTGTGTAATTCCAAGGTGCTGCACAATGTCCACCTAAAACTACCCCCATATTTACATTAGATATTTCAAAGGAAGATTCTCATATTGCCTAGATGGTCATGTAGAAGCTTTCATGGCCAAGCTTTAATGTTCTCTCTGTGAGCTTTTGTTTCCAAGAAGCATAAAAAATGTGCATCAAAGTAATTATCTTTAACTCATTCTTGACTTATATCTTGAACAAGGAAAGTTCCTATTTGTTGGAACCTACAAAATAAATAAATTAAAAGAATAATAAATAGAAATAACAATTAATTTTTTTGCCTGGTTCAATCTTCTTAACTCAATTTCTCGGATCAAATAATAAATAAAAACAATAAAAAAAATAATAATTAAGCCCAGCTAGAACGGCTGTGTCAGAGACGAAGCACCGGTTCGGTTGACGAGCAGCGTTATCTTGTAAATGCTTGCTTAATTTTTGCCTTCGTCTGGTCGATAAAGTTGCAACCAGCGTTTGTTCATCGATTGCACCGGTCTTGCATTTGTCCCGGCATCCTGCAAATGTACAATAGCTGATGAGCATCATCGGAAGCCAAACATGAAGGATGAAGAGATATATATACTCGAGGGTTTCTTGTATAAACTAAGGCAATATACACATCATGGACAGCAACACGAAGCAATCTCACTTGCCCCCTTGAAATAGTCCTAATCTGAAATGATTTGGTTGAAGTCAAGGAAAAGTATACCAATGTAAGGAGATTGATTGTGTCATACATTCTGACATGTGGTCTAACCTTTCTGACAATGGTCCATACGACATTTTCAGTGCAGGGAGGAACTGTTAAGGAACCAACGTATCTGTAATACTTTCGACTGCCTATCTCGATATCCCTTGGGTTGACAGGGCCTACTGCAGTCTCTCGTTCTAAGGTGCCAGCAACGGATTTCAAATGATTTTCAATCTGATGGGGAGACCAGAACTCAAATATTAGAGTGAGATCACAAAGAGATCTAGGAAGGGAGAGGAAGTAGTTCAGTGTTTTTTTTGAAGAAGTAGTTCAGTGTTATACGTACCAGATCACAAAGAGTCTGGTCTTCCCAGTTTATACACGATCCCCACAACAGCAACCTTCCCATCATGGCTCTCATGGACCATGTGCAACTCTAGAGCAAAGCTGTACATTTATGTCTGAAACAACTGCTATAATTAAGTTGAAATTGATCGTAATATGTAGGATTTAGATGAATGTAATGGAATTGGAGTCAAAGTGAAGCACCTCTTGCCGTTGATCGTGTGTTCAGAAGGTGAATGCCAGTGACATTGTTGAAGAACATAATCAGTTCCATTTATTCGAAGAGTTCCTGCCCCACCTTCCCATTGCAGCTGCACCCACAAAACCAGTAAAGAGAAGAAACGTTAGTTGTGAGATTTGAAGTAAAATGGCATCTCACACGTTTCCTTGTAGGAAAAAAATGAGGGTTTAAGGCCTAACACCAAACACATCTTACCAAAGCCCTTGTCAAGATATCCATAATAATGATTAGTCTTGTAACTACTAACCAATGATAAGAATTCGTACAAAAAATTTAAGATATTAGATTACTATTCTCTCCAATTTGTTATTCTTCCTTACCATCATATCATGGCCTCTATTTTTGAGAGTGGATTTGGCGGACTTGTAGTTTCTATTAAGTCTCCCTAAACGAGAGACTACTCGATCGGACCCTCTCATGCAGCAAATCGATCGGAGACTGCATAGATCCATTGTTACAGGTAGCCCAATCAGGGTGAATCTCTCCCCATCGAGCCGGTCCCTTATGTCCTTTTGGATTGTAATCAAACTCTCTTTCATTATCTGCACCAAACCCAACAAAGAAGGAAAACAAGTTAGTGTGCATTCACCACTAGAGCTTACATAAAGTTAAACATCGACACTCAATGTGAAACTTCATCCTAGTTGTATGTTTAGTCAGTTTTGTTCTAGTGGTCCACATGTATGAAAATCGAGATAGTGGAAAATTATTGTTTTGTCTCAATCAGACCAGAACTTGTTTTCAGACCTATTTATACCGTAAGGCCTTATTAGTACCTTTTTAAGCCCAATCAGGTATATTTGGGCCGAGTTTGTTAATCCGAGCTCACTAGAGTTTTGCGGTCGGGTTATATAAACCCTCTTTAAACCCATCTAATTACCTTAGTCACTTTCGTTGTTTTTGTTTCAGACAAAAATCCTTGTCTTTTTCTCTTGCTCTATTCTTCACATCGCCAAGATCTATTCTCTAATTTTGTGCCGCCATCAATCTTTCTTAATTGGTATGCTCCAACACTCGTGTTAAACTTCTTTCTTTTCACTGCTCGATTGTTTGTGTAAAGCTTAATGACTTCGTTGGTTATATAGGTCGGTGAGATAACGGTAGAATTTTTTTCTTCTGCATTTTAAATCTAGTTTGCAATCGGTTTGATTCAGGTGATTCTGAATCTGGATCACGCGATAAAGACAAAGGAATTGCCACCAATTCTAGATAGTAGAATATAACTCACATGTTTGATCGGCAATTGTTTTCGTCATTATTTTTTTTTTTTGCTCTTTTTTTGATAACCAAGCTTTTTCCCTTCTTTCTTAGTAATTATATGTTATTTTATATTTTTTTGTAATGTCGTTACTTGGGGTTACTTGGGGCTGCCATTTATCTTCTTGCGCTTTCCCTACTAATATTGTTTTCTTTCCTTTTGTTTATGGTGGGCACTTGTGTTGGGTTGCCATTTATCTTATTGTAATTTATCTTTGGTTCTTTCTTTAATTCTTATGGTACCATGTCATTTCTTTTTTCTGCATACCTTGCTGGTAAGTTGCGCAGGTCATTGTCACTACTTTAGGTCATTGTCACTACTTTATTTCTTTCTTCTACTCGCACATGCTTAGCTCACATAAACCTTGTCATTTTTCTTCTTATTTTTTTTTTTTATCTTCAAAGGCGCAACTCATTCCTCTCTCTCGTTGATTTGTGGACTTGCTATCAATGCCCTTCTTCTTTTTTTTTCTATTCATTTGCGCTATAGCTTTCTTTTAATTGTTATAGAAAAGTTGTTCTAATAATTGTAAAAAAGTCAAATGGGGAAGCACGTCAAGTTTTCCTTAATGTAGTGAAGTGTAACGTGATACATATCATTTTCGAATTTCGTTGGCAGGGCACAATAAAGCCCACCAATAATTAGTGAAAGTATACTATAACATCCACTGTTCTGGGGCTACGTGTCATTAGAGGGAATTGTATCTCTTGACAAAATGGTACCCAATCGAATGAAAATTTGCCAGCCTTTACCTCAGACATGAGTGCATCTAATTATGAACTGCACTTGTGTGTTTACCAGTGCCCGTATATAGCTACTTGTCACTTAGGGACAAAAGCGGTGACAGATTACCAGGACGAAGTAGCATAGGTTTGATGGGGTGACTTTCTCATGTGCCGTGACCTAGTCGAGGGTTGGTCCTAAGAGATCCTTCTAGTAAGAGCAGGATAGACAGTAGAAGGTCAGACCCCTCTTTTCATTCCTTTTTATTCCTTCTCATTTCTCTTAGCCTTTATTCGTGAGTCTTATGCTCGACTAAAATATTTATTATTTATATTTATATTGGATCTCAAAAGAATAATATTAGTAGATTTTATAAACAATAATTATTGACTTAATATAACAATAAGTTGAGTTATGAAGGTGAGATTTGAGGAGGTCTTGATGCATGACATATTTTATAGTTTTTATAAAACATATTATTTTATAATATGGTTTAAAATAAGTATGATATTTAATAAATGTTTCGTATTTCGTATAGAATCTATTTCATTAAACGTTCGCTTGGTCAATACGAGGTGAGTATACGGAATTCCAGTGATAGGGGAGAGTTGCTTGCCTGTTCGGGAGTTGTATGAGTGTTGTCTTCATTTGCCTGCCACGTCTTTGCAGGTTGACTCGTATTGAGTATTGAGACGGGTATGATACGTGTAGTTTTTCTCTGCCTAGTCTCGGACAACACTGGCAGTAGGGGTTACGTGTATATTTATTATTTTCTTAAAAATATAAATTAACACTGTCACTGGGCTTCCGATTTCCCTTTAGCGGGGGTTACTCGAGGAGTGACTTATTATGTTCATCCCGATAGATTTTGGTAGGCATTAATAGCCATGTTGTATTATGAGTTTATGAGTTATAACCTATTGGGATGCAACTACATTTTACATTATAAAATCAAATGCATGAATTCTATATTCTTTGAGTTGCATCTTTCACGTCCTCGTTCGTATAGTAAATCGTTCCTTCTCCTCTTAGTATGTGCCTTTGTTTCCCCGTAGAACATATGATGCGATGACTCCTACTAAGATTATTATCTCACCCATTGTTATTTCGCCTCTCAGGAATAGTTCGTGAGCCGTAGACAGTGTTTTGAGGTGTAAGAGCTTCTTACGACTTGGCTGGAGTATCGCACCTGCACATTTTACATGATTTTCTTTTCTGGAATTTCCTTTTTGACTCATTTTGATGTTTTGATTATTAATATATCCTTATGCATTTACTACATTTCTGGCTATGGTTTTATGTACCGGGATTTAAGCCCAGTTTGTGATTTTGGGCTTGTGACTGTATGGACCCGTCTTTCGTTTTGGATATTTTGTTTATTTAAATAAATTCTTCCGCTGTGGTATTTTGTTCACTCCAATTATATGTCAGATGTCTGTTTCTTATCTAACATGCTCCAATTATTGAAATATTAAATACGTCCGGGTTTCACTGTGGTAAGGACCTAGTTTTTGGGTTTGGGTCCTTACACACACCAATTTCTTTAGATGTTATTTTGGGTAAATGCAGAACAAGAACAAGGAATATAGTGAAAAAAGAAGAGTTGGTTTGATAGCTTTGCCATCCTTTAATTTGCACCTCTAATGAATACTTGTTAATTTCGCTGCAGGTAAGCACCAAATGGTACATGAAGGACTTTCAGTTGCCTGATTCTTACTTATATAGCATCGACAGGCATGAACTAATGTGGTCAACTGAAAAGACTTTCCTTTCCGTTTCCTCCAAGATTCGGCGTCCATATTACTGTGGCTCAGCACGTTTGAACACGGGAAATATAATGAAGAGGAAAGTCGCCAACCAACATCTCTTGGTAGTCAAATTCTGAAGCAGCATTTATAGAGAAAACTCAGGTGGTCTTTGGATGTTCAATATTTTCGTATGATTTTTAAATTGCGATGGCTTTGATTTTCGATTGAATCATGAACTTCCATGATGGCGATGTTGATCAAGATGACATAATATAATTTGGCTTCCATTGGAGGTCACATGGAAACGGTTACGCTTTTTCATTTAATTTTATCTCCAATAGAAAATTTTAACCATTTAATTTTTTGTCTTAAATTTCTTTATTATTGAGCCTAATTGTTTCTATCTATACTGTAATTTCCTTGCATATCAAGCGTTTGTCGTGTTCTGATATTAGTAGGCCTGCTCTTTCTGACAAAATGGAGATTAACTGTAATTGATGATGATGATGATGATGAAAGAAAATATTTCTCACTTTGAATGTTAATTTTGACTTGAAATCAGAAACTTAGAGAGGAATAACTTCCAAAAGTTTTATTTACTTCTAGATAGTCCGTATTCTTTCACTTTAAATGCATAATAAGATTATGAAACCCTCTATTACTGCATCTTTTTATTTGAATTTTTGATTTATTTCTTAGAAGAAATTGAGAAAACCAAGAACATCATCAAGATTTATCACTAGAAGAATATTTTAGTAAGTGGCACGATTCATTTTTTAAAAAAATTCTATATTATATCAACAAATCAAATTTTATTCATATTTTTAGATACTAAATTTTAATTAAATACTTCAAAAACCACAAATATTTTCCGTCAATACTATACTATATTAATTAATATGTAATGAATTGATGGGGAGAACACCTAAATATCACATACTATTTTTTAAAATATATCTCTCCAATATTTTTATAATAGAGATATTTTGGCTCTGTAAGTGTATATTAAAATTATGAACTCTAGCCCAAATGAATGCGTTCTTCATGGATCCAAATTTCGCCTTCATATCTTTCATATCTAATTTCTTGTCTGAATTCTTTTATCGTAGAATCAGCAATTAAATGACCACATGATCAAAGTGCTGTTAATTATTAAGAGATAGTTGAAAAATTCTATATCTATGTATATTGGTCAAATAGAACTTTAGCTACAAAGTGGAGACATTTTACATGACCTGCTTTCCCTTTTTATTTTATTTTTGCAAAAAGAAAAATCTAGAGTGTCCACTATGACTAGTCAAAACGGTCAAAACGGTCAAAACGGAGCAATTTTAGTTTGTAACCTAGCTCAACCGTTTTTAAATTTCAAGGGAAGTCTTCGTCATAATTGTATTTAAAGCGATAGTCAAATAATCTACCCAAATGGTATTTTATTAAATACTTGAAATTATAAAGTTGAATTCACCTACCCACAATAACAAATTAAATTAATTTATTTCGGTTCTTGCTAACAATAAACTTACCAATAACAAGAACGGTGTAATACTTTTTTATTCATTTATTTTCAATTCCAATGGAATAAAATTAATTAGTTTTCACTTCTTTAATTTTTTAATTATTATGTAGAAATGTTCATGGATTGACCTCTGCCAATGTGAAATGAAAGGCTTGGTTTTCATTGTTATCACGTCAAAAGTGAAAAAACAGAAATGCTTCCAGAGTGCATGAATCCCATCTCGAAAACCTCCAGCTACGCACGACAAGGTTCCATTAGGTCAGGAGTCTAGCCAACCATAAACAAGCATTTCTATTTTAGAGGATGATAACAAGAAAGACTTGTGGGAAACAGAAACCCATCAACACCTAACCCTGTCAAAGAACAACGATAATGGAAACAATTGCGCCACAAATCCAAATAAAGGTATTGGTTAGGCTCTTTGAGGTCTTCTGATCTTGTAGCCAGGATTTTTGTGATGATAAGCGGCTGCAGTTTTAGTTTGCTGTTGCCTAGAATTGTTCCCAAAAATTCGATTTATAGGACCGCGATCTTCATTTTGTTAGGTGATAATACCAGGCCATGTGTGTCAAATAAATTACGATGGATTCTTGTTGTAATCAATGACCTAGAAGCTGCCTCCATATGGACAATTGCCATGCTGGGTTGAGCTGGTCTATCTTGATGGCTTTTGTGGTTGACTAAGATGATCTGTAAAATGGAAGGTGATCAGGCAGAATGGACATGACAAAGAGTCCAACTAAGAACCGAATGTTTCTGATACAAGCCCAGTTCAAGAGAGATTGGTTTCAGCTGTGGCCTGCCACAGGGTAACTGAACTAAAGTCCAATCACTCAGAAGTCTTGTGGGGTTTGGGAACTGGGAAGTGGCCAAGCCATGATCGTCTAAAGGAAGCCAGTTTGGTTACTACAACAATGGTTAACTAACAAGTGGATAGCCATCCTGTGGACACATGTAATATCCACTTGGTTAGTACTACAACTGTAAAAGTCGAAGGTTCGTTTCTTCACTTGCCTCGTTAAGACAAAACGCCAACAGACAAACTGCCTTCATTATTACAACTGGAATATCTGGAAGCCATATTTAGTTGTCACCAATCACCTGGGCATTGCCCACTAATTATTGCATGAGTTTGATGTAATATCCTTGTATATTCTTACTCATCAATACATTCTTCAATAATTTTTTTTTAAAAAATAAATTATTGCATGAGTTTAATATTAGACAATTATATTAATCTTTTCCACCTCTTGTAATTAGTGGGGATTGAATCTGGTCACTAGCTCGTAGTGATGAATCATGGGATTTCTGTTTCCCCTGGTTTTCGTTTTCAGAGTATATATCATAAGTCTTGTCTTTTATCTGATTTGAAAATAAATTAAATTTATAGATAATTAAGATGTGGAGTCTCTTCATGACAAAAAAATATTTTGGTTTACAATTAAATTAACTTTTTATATCTTATTTTTATAAGATTGAACTTAAAATCTTAAAATTAACTAAATACACCACTGTGCCAATACTATATACTATATTGGTGAGTCTCTCACTGGTAGGCAACCTTGTAAAAAACTCGGCATTTTGCTTTAGTCTTTTCTGGAAGATTCACCAGAATATACTGGTATCAACTTGCAATGCCAGATGACCTCATACAATCGAAGGTGAAATCCAAAAGGCCATTTTGGAATTCTTCCATAAAATAATCAACTACCAGTAAATTTTTGATCATATCAGACTTCCAACCTGGGCAAATTTAGTAGACAAGTTCATGGAAGTGAAGATATCAGTGCAATCAATCGAGGAGCTAGAGCTAAACATTTGGAGACCCTATTTTAATTTTAAGATTGCAACCCTAACAAATCAAAAGTCAACAGGATGAGTAAAAGACATGGAGGAATTTAATTAATTTAAAGCAAATTTCTTGATCTTGAAGGTACGCTTTGACATCACAGTGCATCGATCGGTCTAGAGCTACAGGCACCCCCAATATCATCCATCACTGACTTTGCTTTCACCTAAATCACCACTATAACAGTGGAGTTCTCATAAGCATTTATTAGCACCAGCATCCTAATATCGATCCATCTTTAAATTAAGGGCATGAACCACATTGTCACCCCACTTAATCTTACCGCATTTGGTGGATACCTCAGCCCGTGCCTAACAATAAAAATCTTAATCAGACAGGCATCATGATCCTAGAGCCCATGGCACTTAGCTTACAAGAACCCTGAACAGCTAGCCCAATAAAGAACTAGCAATCAATGCACAGAAGAATACATGGAAAAAGGATTCAAGGACACTAATGCCAGCACCACCAAGAATATTCAGGAACGACAAGCACATCACAAGGAAGCCAGCTCATTTACAGGATTACGTGTAGCGCAATTATAGGATGGTAGTTGCAACGAATAGAATCTCCAGAGCTATATTTATGTATAATCAATTGTTGCAAAGTATATGAATAAACCTTCCTAAATGGCTGCCAACTGAATTGGTAAGAGTAGTCTTCTTTGAAGGAACATAAGGCAATGGATGGTGGTTCAAACAGGTTCAATAGACCGAAAAGCCCTGTGTATGGCGGTCCAGACCCCTGTGTATGGCGGTCCAGACCAAGAAGGTCATACTAACAGGCCCACCCTTGTAAATTTATGCTCTTTACGGTTGTTTAGGCTAACTTCTTGCTGATTTATTTTTACAAGTTTTATTTTGATTTCGTGTTGCTCTCGTCTCTTACCTTTTGTTCCTCTTTATCGCTGTATCATTTCTGTGTCCGTATATCATTGTCTTTCTGCGAATCTTTTCCCTTCGGGCCCTGGGTGCTCTTTGTTTCTCATCTTCCGCTTTTCTTATTTTCGGGACCCAACTGCCCTTCTCCACTCCCCTGTAAACTTTCCCCGTCCCTTCTCAAGCACATGTGTCTTCATCTTCCCCATCAGTTCTATCAGTCCCAGGAACCGAGGACTGCTCCATCCCTAACCCGAGACCCCTTCTTCCTTCACCCATGCGTGAGTGTGAGCTGGAAGCATGGGGTTCTTCTTCACCAAACCATACCCGTCTCACGCCCGTTCTTGGGCCGAGGTTTGTCCTCCTTTGTGTGCACCTGGGTCATTTTCTTCCTCGGTGGTTCAGCTCCCTTGTCAAGGTGAAGGTTGCAGGTCCTCCTTCTCTCCCCAGCATTCGCGAACTTCTCCATTTCCGGACCTTTGTTCCTTCTCCAGTGCCGCGGGTGGTCTTCTCCACTGGCTTGTGTGGTCCGTGTTCCTCTCTTCATCAACGTGGACCGCAGCAACCCAGATCTGTGGCTTTCCTGTCCCAGCGAGGCCTTTGCTTGGATCGTGGCATATGCCCTTTTTTTTTTTCCAGCCGAGCTTCTTGCTTTTCCCTGTTACCATCGGGCTTGTACAAATACATGTGGAACCATGGACATTTTCTTCCCCTTGGCTTGTCGTATGATGTTGTATCCAAGCAGAATGATGCTCAGTCTGGAGAGGTGCCGAGCACTAGGAGAAGTACACGGTCAACAAGATTACTATCTCGTTACAAAGACTTTACTATGTCAAGTTGAATACGTGATGTGGATTGTTAGTAATGTAGAAGCATATTTTAGTAGTGTAGAAGGATATAAATACAGAGGCAGTTAGCTGAGTCAGTTAAGAAATTGGTTGAACTCTCTCTCTTCTCATCTAGTCTAGTAGTTCAGTTCTCTGGTACTCTCTTCACAACTGTAAATCCTCTCCATCAATAACAACTGCTCTTAGAACTTTGATCACTTCATTGGTGCTTTCATTGTTCTCTGCATCGATGGCAGAGCATAACACTCGATTCCGAGCTATGGATGCGGAAGTTACTTCAATTCGTGAGGCTCAAGCTAAATTACAGGTCGATTTTGCAGCATTGACGTTGGAATTTTCGTCCTTGTCCTCATCACTTGCAGATCAATCGAAGCTCCTGGCTGATCAACAGCAGCTTTTGAAGCAGCTTTTAGTTCGTCCAACCTCGTCACCGTCCTTCAATTCCGCGGGAGACAGTTCAGTATCCCGTTCAGGTGTTGGTATAGCATCCACAGGATCCTATGGTGGGGGACCTCTTCATCATACGCGCCACAAGTTGGCTTCAGTAGAGCTCTCCCAGTTTTCGGGCTCTCATGTGGATCGCTGGATATCCAAGGCATCCAGGTACTTTGAGTTTTATGACATTCGTGAGGAGGATCGTGTATCGATTTCTTCCTTCCACTTTGACGATGCTGCGGCGGACTGGTACGACTGGATGTACCGTAATCGCCAGCTTGCCGGGTGGGACGAGTTTCTGGCAGCACTACAAAAACGATTTCGGCCTCGTGACTTAGAATCACCAGAAGGGTTGTTAGCTAAAGTGCGTCAAGAATCCACCGTAGAGGAGTATCGCGCACGATTCGAAGCATTGATGAACCGGTCCATGTTTTTTCCTGCAGGATTCATGGTGCGTTGCTTCATCTCTGGTTTACGAGCAGATATCAAGGCGTCGGTGTTGATACAGGATGTACAGGATTTGGAAGAGGCCATTCGCCTGGCCCATCTGCATGAGACCCGCATCCTTACTGAACGGGTTTCCATAAAGCCCAAGCTTGGGGGGCCTGGCCTGTTACCAACGCCCAAATCAAATTCTTCTTCACCATCTACGTCTACTTCAGATGCTGCAACACTGTCTACAGGAACCAAGCTTCCTGTTCGCCGATTGACTCCTGCGGAGGCGGCTCAACGTCGGGCACAGGGGTTGTGCTACCAGTGCGACGAAAAGTATAGCTGGGACCACAAATGTAAAGCCAAACCGCAGCTGCTATTCTTTTCGGAGAGCGATGATGTTGGGCGAGTGGAGGAACAGGTGCTACCCGAGGGATCGGGGTCAGTGGCTAACACAGGGAAGGGTATCGCGGATGACACGGATGGTTCGGCTGTGTGCCATTACGCACTTTCGGGCAGTTCGTCACCTTCCACGATTCGTTTTCATGGGTCTGTTCATGGCTCTCCAGTACAGGTATTGCTAGATGGAGGTAGTACGCATAATTTCATACAGTTACGTACTGCTAAATTTCTTCATTTGACCGTAGAGGCTGTTGTGGATTTTGGGGTGCTTGTGGGAAATGGTGAGAAACTTCGTTGTTCGGGAAGGGTTAATCGAGTTCCTCTAGTTATTCAAGGTGAGGAGATTTGTGTTGATTTCTTTGTGTTGGATCTCCAAGGTTGGGATATGGTGCTCGGGGTATCTTGGTTAGCAACACTTGGACCGGTAGTAATGGATTATGGTGAGTCTAAATTTGAGTTCAAGCTGGGAGAGAAGTCGGTTTGCTGGAGAGGGAACTTGCTGGAAATGCCTCAACCGGCTTCCTTACATGTTCTACGAAGACTGGCATCCACACATTCGGCGATGTCTTTCTTCCGGTTGGAGATGGTAGAGCCGACTTCAGCTGTGGATGAGATGATTCCAGCTGACTTGCAGCAATTGTTGACGACTTATGCAGATGTGTTCCGCAAGCCGCAGGGATTGCCTCCGTCCAGGTCATTGGACCACTCCATTCCGCTGCAGCCTTCATCACTTCCAGTTCGGGTACGGCCTTACCGATACCCTTATTTTCAGAAGCACGAGATGGAAAGGTTGGTGCAAGAGATGTTGCAAGAGGGTATAATTCGCCCAAGCCACAGTCCATTTTCGTCACCAGTTCTATTGGTACGAAAAAAAGATGGATCTTGGCGTTTCTGTGTCGATTACAGAGCGCTGAATGCAGTGACAATTCGTGATCAGTTTCCCATACCTTCCATTGACGAGCTTTTCGACGAGCTGCATGGCGCTGTTTATTTTTCTAAGCTGGATTTGTTGGCAGGATATCATCAGATTCGGGTGCGTGCTGAAGATGTGGCAAAGACGGCCTTTCGAACACACGAAGGGCACTATGAATTTTTAGTAATTCCCTTCGGCCTGACGAATGCACCATCCACCTTCCAAGCTCTGATGAATGAGGTGTTTCGTTCTTATCTCCGCAAATTCGTTCTGGTTTTTTTTTGACGATATTCTTGTTTATAGTGACACTTGGACAGCACACTTGGAACACCTGCGCTTGGTATTGCACACTCTTCGTCAAAACAGTCTGGTGGCGAAGCGTGTGAAGTGCCAATTCGGCCGGTCTGAGTTGGGATATTTGGGACATGTTGTCTCAGCAGCAGGACTCTCGGTGGATACAGAAAAAATCGCAGCCATTCAACGTTGGCCGGTTCCCAAGTCTGTTAAAAAGGTACGAGGATTTCTGGGTTTAGCGGGGTACTATAGACGATTCATTCATAATTTTGCGTCGCATGCTGGTAGCTTATCCGATTTGCTGCGTCGAAATTCGTTTGTCTGGACTGAGGTTACACAGCAGTCATTTGAGACACTGAAAACAATGTTGAGTACAGCTCCTGTGTTGAGATTGCCGGATTTTTCACAACCATTTTGCGTGGAGACGGAAGCTTCCCTGCTGGGCATTGGCGCAGTGTTATCTCAAGGGAGGCAACCGATTGCCTATTTCAGTCAGAAGCTGACTGCTCGCATGCAAAAGGCATCAGCATACCATCGAGAAATGTATGCGATCACACAGACAGTCGCTAAGTGGCGGCAATATTTATTTGGCAGGCGGTTTACCATTATCACCGACCAGCAGTCCTTGAAGCATCTGGTGGATCAGGTAATTCAAACACCTGAACAGCACAGCTGGTTGTGTAAGT
Source organism: Passiflora organensis (assembly GCA_019739055.1). Lineage (NCBI taxonomy): Eukaryota > Viridiplantae > Streptophyta > Magnoliopsida > Malpighiales > Passifloraceae > Passiflora > Passiflora organensis. Next base: position 17,377,554 of record JAEPBF010000009.1, read on the forward strand.
TGGTGGGGTACGACTTCGAGATACAGTATCGGGCTGGATCACAGAATTTGGCTGTTGATGCGCTGTCCCGGATGCCGGCTCTTCAACTTATGGCTTCACAAGCATCTCCAGCTGAATTTCTGCAACGGTTGCGAGCTGCAAATAAGTCAGACCCTGACTTGCTGAGCCTTCAGCAGCAATTGTCCTCGGATTCTCTGAGTTTACCTGGATATTTGTTTAAAGATGGGTTACTCTTTTTGCGGGATCGTTTGGTGGTACCCTGTGATCCAGAGCTGAGGCGACTGATGTTGCAGGAATTTCATAGTTCTCCAATTGGGGGGCATGCAGGGGTGACACGCACATGGCATCGTCTCTCGTCCAATTTTTTTTGGAAGGGGATGCGACAGGACGTGACTCTATTTGTGCGAGAATGTCAGACTTGCCAGCGTATGAAAGATCCTTCGTTGAAGCCTGCAGGTCTCCTACAGCCGCTGGCTATTCCGGAGCAAGTATTTGAGGCTGTTTCCATGGACTTCATCACAGGTCTGCCTAGCTCAAAGGGGAAGACAGTGATCATGGTTGTGGTGGATAGGCTGTCCAAATATGGACATTTTGTTGCTATGTCATCCCCTGTTACCAGCGAAGCGGTGGCAGCGAGTTTTGTGACGGAGGTGATTCGTCTTCACGGCATTCCTGTGTCTATAGTGAGTGACAGGGATCCAAAATTCCTGACTGCTTTCTGGCAGGAATTGCACCGGCTCCAGGGGACCAAGTTACTCACCAGTACCTCTTACCATTCGCAGACTGACGACCAGACTGAAGCTTTGAATAAAACGCTGGAAATGTACCTCCATTGTTTTGTGAGTAAAGCACCGGCGCTCTGGACAGTTTATTTGCCGTGGGCGGAATTTTGGTATAATACTTCGTTCCAGACAGCTGCGAGATTGACGCCATTTCAGGTGTTGTATGGCCGACCTCCGCCAATTCTCTCTCGTTACATCAGAGATTCAACTGGTCATCCCTTGGTGGAATCGCAGCTGTTACAACGAGATGAGATTCTTCGGGTGTTGCGTGGGAATCTACAGCGGGCACAGGAACGCATGAAGTCTTACGCGGATAAGGGTCGTCGAGATGTTCAGTTTGAGCTAGGGGAGTGGGTGTTCGTGCGCTTGCAGCCATACCGGCAACATTCGCTACGATTGCGACGCCATGGCAAGCTAGGTCCTCGCTATTTTGGACCGTTTCAAGTAATCCAAAAGGTTGGAGCAGTTGCTTATAAGTTGCAGCTTCCTGAAGTGGCCCGAATTCATCCATTTTTTCACGTGTCTTTATTGCGCAAGTGCTGGGGGGTTCCTGCTCAACAGGTTACACCTCTGCACCTGGTGGACACCACCACCTCACTTATCCTGAAGCCAGCAGAAATCATCCAGCGTAGACGAGTACAACGAGGTTCACGTTGGGTGGAACAGTGGCTGGTATGCTGGGAAGGGTTGGATGCTGCGGATGACACCTGGGAGGATGGTGATCAAATTCGGCACAATTTTCCTGACATCGACCTTGCGGACAAGGCTCTATTGGAAGAAGGGGGTATTGTTGTATCCAAGCAGAATGATGCTCAGTCTGGAGAGGTGCCGAGCACTAGGAGAAGTACACGGTCAACAAGATTACCATCTCGTTACAAAGACTTTGCTATGTCAAGTTGAATACGTGGTGTGGATTGTTAGTAATGTAGCAGCATATTTTAGTAGTGTAGAAGGATATAAATACAGAGGCAGGTAGCTGAGTCAGTTAAGGAATTGGTTGAACTCTCTCTCTTCTCATCTAGTCTAGTAATTCAGTTCTCTGGTACTCTCTTCACAACTGTAAATCCTCTCCATCAATAACAACTGCTCTTAGAACTTTGATCACTTCATATGATGTGTCTTCTCTTCCTCTCTGTTGTGTGCTGATTTGTGTTTTTGTTTCTTCTTCCCGTGGTTTCCTCCTATTCTCGCATTTCCTTTCCCTGTGAAGTCACTTACCTTGCGTGCCTTTCTTCTCCTCGTTGTCTCCTCCTTGTGCGCTTGTCCCAGGGTTGCAGCGGCTTCATCTTCCTGATTCCCGTTCTTCTTCGTTCGCGTGCCTTGTTCCCATTGCCTCCGTTTTTCTCCAGCTTCGAGTGCACAGGATTGTGCAACGGCGTGCTTTCCTTTAGCTCCATTGATGTTTCCCCTTGTTGTTCCTGCTTGTTACGCAGCCGTCCCTTCCATTTCCCTTGTTTCTTTCTCCTCTGTTTACTCTTCTTCCTGTTCGTCTAGTATCAGGTGGGTGTCGATTCCCCTTCAGCAAATTCCTCCCCTTGTTGTCGTGGAAAATGGCAGGATATGGGTGAATTAATCAATTCATTAATCAGTTAAATAATCATAAATAATGGGTATAGGGATGTGTGGCTATTGTTCATTTTATATCCTTAGTGGTCCCACTAAGACATTGTGTAGGATTTCCTAAATATTTGCTATGTGGTTTTAAGTGTGTGGGTTAAAAGTCTTTTTCCTAAATATTTGCTATGTGGTTTTAAGTGTATGGGTTAAAAGACTTTTAACCCACACACTTAAAACCACATAGTAAATATTTAGGAAATCCTTATATTTTACTCTTTTTATTAAAATAAATAGGTAAATAAATAATAAAACAAAAGTAAAGTGATCGCTGCACAAGTAGATAATATTAATGACATAACATAACTGAATTAATTTAAAGGGAAAATAACATATTATCAAAATTGGCAATTAAAAATTATTTTAAAAAAAAACAAAATAAACAAAAGAAGGGACAATGGTTTCTTACGCAAAGCTTATAAGGCAAGAAGTGGCAAAAGTCAACAATGGTGGCTTGCATGTGGCTGGTAAGTGCAACATTATTTAATTAATGAATTGTGTAACCTTTTCTTTTTCCTTCAAGGTTACCAACGAGGTCATTTGATGAAGAAGAATCCCGTGAGCAACAATTTATAATCAAAAGACTTTTAACCCACACACTTAAAACCACATAGCAAATATTTAGGAAATCCTACACAATGTCTTAGTGGGACCCCTAAGGATATAAAATCCTTCTTTCCTAGCTGCCAACAGTGATAAGACAGAGGATAGCTCTGCACCCTCGTGTTCTAGGGGATCAGCATTTGAACAATGTTCGATTGAGGAGGAGGCTCAGCGCACATTGGAGGTGGCTGCAACTTTGGGACTCACTCGAAAGCAAACCAAGGCAGCTATTCGGCAAAAATTGCAGGGGAGAATTAAGGAGGACAGGCAGGCGTGGACCACTGAGTGTGCATTATAAGGTGAGTTTGGTGCTTGTTTTGTTGAGGGGTTTAATTGTTGATGATTAATTTTGCTATGTGGAATGTACGTGGGTGTGGTGGACGGTTGAAAGAGAATCAAATTCGGATTCTTATAGGAAGGGAGCAGCTGAGTGTAATGATTTTGTGTGAGACAAAGAGGGAGAGCTTTTCAGATTGCTTGGTGCGTAGATTGTGGCCTGGAAATAACATACAGTGGACAGCCATAGATGCTCAGGGTAGGGCTGGCGGCATTGTATGTATGTGGAATGATGCGACCGTGCAGATTTTTGGTATTGAAAAGTTTGAGAGATGGCTGTTATTGGAGATGATGGTGCGGGGCTCAGGTTTTCGTTTTGTTTGTGTGGGGCTTCATGCGCCTAACCTGGCAGTGGAGGGCAGAATATTGTGGGAGGAAATACAGCAACGGAAGTCGGCGGAAACAGTCCCTTGGGTGATCATGGGTGATCATGGGTGATTTTAATGAAACCCTTACAGCAGAGGAGAGGTTAGGCGGTGTTTTTCAAAGGAATGCGGCTTTCAGGTTTGCACATTTCATACACAGGAATGGCTTGGTTGACTTGCCTCTTCTTGGTAAAGCATATACGTGGCTCAACACTCATAGTGCGTCTAGAATTGACCGGGCGTTGGTTTCTCCGTCGTGGTGTCTTCAATTCAATAGGCATCGGTTGTTTGCAGGGGATAAGGATTTTTCTGATTATGTCCCTTTAATCTTGAAAGCTGATTGTCTTTCCTGAGGTAGTAGACCCTTTCGTACATGGGATGTATGGTGGGAGGATAAAGATTTTTTGACCAAGGTGGAGAGGTGTTGGAAGGAGGCAGGTGAGCACTTTCCTGGAGCATATTGTGTGGTTAAAAAGCTGGCTTTTATGAAGCAGCAGCTCAAAGTCTGGCATAGAGAGTCTTATGGAGAATTAGATAACAGATTGAAGACAATCCTTGCAGAACTTGATTTACTGGATCAGAATCGGCAGATTAGGGAGGAGAATCTGACCTCACGATATGCTGATTTACAAAACCAGAAATGGAATCTCAAGCGGCAGATTGAGGCCATGTGGCGCCAGAAATCTAGGCAGCAGTGGTTAAAACTTGGGGATAGAAACACCAGGTTTTTTCATTCTTGTGCTTCGATTCGACAATGCCGCAATTTTATTAGAACGATTCGCGTGAATGCCAGAGAACTCAGTCAGCCTGCAGAGATTAAAGCTGCGGCAATGGCTTACTTCCAGGAAGTATTTGCGGGTGGAGGTAGCTGCTGCTTTGGTTTGGGGGAGCTGGTCCTGCCGCAATTATCTTCCACTGATAGAGTTGAATTGGAGAGCCCATTTTTAGCGAATGAGATCAAGAGGGCAGTTTGGGCTTGTGGGAGTCATAAGGCTCCAGGACCAGACGAGTTTAATTTCAATTTCATTAAGAAAGCAGGGCAGTGATTGGAGCTGATATCATTACAATGGTGCAGGAATTTTATGTCAGTGGCGTATTACCGAGGGGTATCAATAATAGTTTCATTACGTTGATTCCCAAAATCCAGGGGGCTGCAGATTTTTCGCAGTACAGGCCGATCAGCCTTGTCAATAGTTTTTATAAAATTATTGCTAAACTACTATCTCACCGACTTAAGAGAGTGGCGAGCCATCTCATTTCTCCACTTTAGACCGGTTTTATGGAAGGTAGGTTTATAGCGGATTCAGTGATGGTTGCTAATGAAATCATTCACTCCATGCGGATATCTAAACAGCAGGGCTGGTGTTTTAAGCTGGATTTTCAGAAGGCTTACGATTCGGTGCAGTGGAACTTTCTATATGATGTTATGGAAACGATGGGATTTGGGGCGAAATGGTGTCGTTGGATTCAGGCTTGTGTTTCTTCAGCTTGTTGTGCCGTTCTTATCAATGGTGTGCCATCTGCCGAATTTAAAATGGGAAGAGGTCTGCGCCAGGGTGATCCATTATCTCCTTTATTGTTTAACTTAGTGGGGGAAGTCTTGTCGCGAATGCTTTGTAGAGCTGTGGACTGCAATCTTTTCCAGGGAATCAGTATCGGCAGCATACAGCTAACACATCTTCAGTATGCAGACGATGTCATTCTATTCTGCAAAGGCGACCACCAGGGATTATTTAACATTCAAAGTGTCTTGCGTTGTTATGAGATGTTATCTGGTCTCAAGGTCAACTTCTTCAAGTCGGCTCTTGTAGGAGTTAATGTTCCTAGGACTACGGCTATGGAGCTTGCATGCGACTTACATTGCAGGCTGCAGTCATTGCCATTTCAGTACCTTGGAGTGCCCCTTGGTGCCAATCCACGTCGTCAGAGCACATGGGCTGCGGTGGTGGCTAGGTTCAAAGGTAAACTAGATGCCTGGAAGGGTGCATTGCTGTCGCTGGGGGGGGGAGGATTACTTTGATCAAATCGGTTCTCAACAGCCTGCCTGTGTATTATATGACATTTTTTCAGCTGCCGGTGGGTGTTAGGAGGGAGTTGGAGAAATGGATGAAATGCTTTCTGTGGGCTGGGACGGTAGACAAACGGTGTTTGTGCAAAGTTAGATGGGCAACGGTCACTACCGCTACTGACAAGGGTGGAGCTGGTCTGGGCTGTTTAAAGCTGCGGAATTATGCATTACTCACTAAGTGGAGTTATCGTATAGCTACTAACACCTGCTCCCTATGGCGACGGGTAATAGCACAGAAGTACAGCCCCACTCTCTGTGTGGACGGCATTGCCACTGATGTTCGTCAAGGGTCTGCGGTATGGAACGGTATTGTTCACACCAGTAGAATGATCATGACTAATGGGCAGTGCATATCAGCCTTTTACCGCTGGAAATTGGGGAGGGGAGATTCCATTAAGTTTTGGCAGGATGTATGGTGTGGATCAGTTCCTTTAAGAGGTCTATTTCCTAGACTATATATGCTCTCCTTGGAGAAAGACGGGTTGATTTTGCAGTTTGGGTCTTGGTCAGGCATTGAATGGCATTGGCATTTTACCTGGCGGCGTCTTCTATTCGCTTGGGAGGAAGAAGAAATGGGGCGTTTGTTGGCTCTTCTGGGACGACTTTCTCCAGATTCTTTGCACGAATACTTACTAATGTGGGGTGAACAGATGAAGACGTTCTCGGCTAAAAACTGCTACTGGTCTCTTGCAGCAACTCTTGCGGTGTCTCAAGAGTATTCAATCCCAAATGTATGGTGCCAGAAAGGGGCTCCAAAGTGGCAAGCATTTATGTGGTTAGCCTGCAAGGAGAAGCTCACTGCCAAGGGCTACTTAATCCGTCTAGGAATTCTACCTGTCACGGATCAATTTTGTGATGCCTGCGGCGCTGTGGAAGGGGATGCTAATCACATATTACTTGATTGCAGGCAGGCATGGCAGTGCTGGTCATTGTTGTTTAAGCATTGGGAATTATGCTGGGTTCCTCCCCGGTCTGTGGCTGCGCTATTTGTACAATGGGAGGGCTTTCCAATCCCCGGACGATGGCGCGGCTTATGGTATGTTCTATTATTTTCATGTGCATGGAGCATTTGGTTGGGGCGAAACAATAGAATTTTTCGAAGACAAGATAGCACTGCAGCTGACATGTATTACAAGGGGATGAGACATGGATTCTATTGGGCGAAAACTAATCTACAAGGTGTCGATATTGATAGTCTGGATATATTGCCTGTCGGTGAACTATTGTCATTACTGGCCAGGTAGATTGATGGTGGAAGGAAAGTTTCAGATGGTGTATCTTACTATAGTATTCTGTTAGCATTTTAGTGTTACTTGAGCTGGTACAATATTCAATTGTTCAGCTCCCCTGTACTACTACTTATCATTAATATATATCGATACTTTTCAAAAAAAAAAGATGAGACGGGCACTTTTGACCACCCTACTTATACACAGTAATCCATATTATGAGTATTGTCATGTCATACTCGCATAATTAGACTAAATCAGTTTTCTTTACAAACAAAATTAGAATGATCGATAGTATCTATTTTAACTATTCGAGACGTGACGATATATATTTGGACGTAAAAATGTTATCTTAATCCTTGATATGGAGCTCAATTAAGCAGCTATGAAAATGAAATAACCGAAGGATTGCTTGGGTTGGTCAGCTTTGATTTCCTTTTTTTTTGCCATCTCGGTGGCACAGAATGGATCCCAAATTAAGTTTCATTTTAGCTAAAAAAAGAGAAAACGAACGGCTCTTTATGCAAAGAGAAGAATAACAATGATAAATTGGAACCCGAGGGTGTGGTGGAGTGATAAGACTCCTTCTCCCTTAACCAAAGATCAGGAGTTCGATTTTTGTCTTCGGGTTTGGAACACTTTATGTTAAATATGATGAACAAAGTGGTGCGATAGAGATGACAAACTTGTAAAAAGGGACAAAAAACGGATATGCCGATGACGACTATCGCCATCCATCAGCAGTAGATTTATCATCAGTCTTTTTTGTCTTATCATCAACTGGTCTAATTTGTTGTGTTGACAGAAAGAAAGAACCCCAACTGGTGTAATATATGCTTGTATATATATATTTATGGAGTGCTAATCTAATTCGCAGATAAGAAGTTCTTAACTTTCATCTGTTGCTATACGTACCAGTGCTTAGGTGCAACCAATTTTAGCCGGTTGTTACCCATTCATTTCTAGTTTATTCTATCCGGACAGTTTTCTTCCTGGCCTTTACTTTTGCTGGCTCACTTTAATTTTCTTCTATGGGATTGCTTTCTCTTTTCTCTTGCAGTCGGTACACTCGAAAAAGATACTGAAGCCCTAGAAAGAAGGTATCGGAAGGCGACAAAATAAGGAAAAAGGAAGGAGCACATAACCCTTCTCTAATTTGCTGTTCTTCTTCATGCTGCTAGAAATTTTTGTTTCATATCAAACGTTTGAACCACAAGTCATTCGCATTACTGACCTCTGTCAAGTGCTCCCTTTGTAATAAAACGTAATTTTAATATGGAGGAAGACATGAAAAATCACAATAAACATATAATGACCCAAACCCGAAACCTGAGTCCTTACCGTCATGAAATCCAGATAAATCTAAAATGTGAATCAATCTGAATCTCATAAGAATTCGTAGATTTTTCAAACACAATTTTCAAAAAATACACAATATTTAATTCATGTAAAAAGAGCATGTATAATAACAAATAATGTCTAACACATTAAAACAGAGATATGATAAAACAACGGAAATATTTATTAATAAAACAAAAGTCCATAAAAAAAACGAAACTATATAATCACAAGCCCAAAATTACAAATCAAGCCTCAAGCCCACAAAACATACGATGGCCAAAACATAAAAGTGTTTGGCAAATAAATATAGAAAACAAATCAAGTCCAAAATGAGAGTGCCAGAAAAATCATAAATAAAATATGTAGGTAGGATAGTCCAGCTGAATTGTACGAATCTCACACCTCAAACGTAGTCTATTGATCATGAACTACTCCTGAAAGGCGGAAACAACAACAGATGAGATTACAAAATCTCAGTAGGGTCACAACATCATAAGTTTTATGAGGAATAGAGTCATATACAAACCAGGAGTAGGAAATATTTACTTTTGAAAACATACTCATATCTAATGCCATATAGAACACGAAAACATGCAATTACTTTAGAATATAAAACGTAGATCCAACCCAATAGGTTTGTAACACAACACATATTATAGAACACAAGCTAATATTTCCAACAGAAGACCTATTAGGCTGGACATAACAAAATATTTCACAAGTCACCCCGTTAAAGGGAAATCGGAAACCCACTGACAGTGTTAGTTATATTTTGAAAACAAACATACATGTCCCCTACTGTCAGTGTTATTCAAGACTGGGCAGAGAAATAAACAAACGTGTCATACTTGTCTCATTACACAAAACAAATGAACCTATGAAGCATGTGGCAGGCAAACATAACATCACCCATACAACTCCCGAATAGCTAAGTAACTCTCTCCTAAACTGGGATTTTGTATACTCAACTCGCATTGGCTAAGGGAACATCTCTGATACCATACTGTAATGTATATCGGACGTGTAAAACCAGAGTACATAGATCAAAACTGTAGTATAATAAACCATAATACGTGCAATACATCACATCATCCTTGAATAACTCAATGTAATTGTTATACCAATCTAAGGCTCACAATATAACATGTTTATATGATAGGAAACTTCACATATCAAGCATATAACTCACGAAAATGCTCACTCGGATTTAGGGGAAAACAAAATAGAGGTCAGATGAACCAAAAGAATGAAACAAAAAGGAAACAGGTCGGTCGAACTATTTTGGTCCAACCGGTTAGACCACCAACAAGACTGGTTAGATGGGCTCCAACCGATCAGTCATATTTCTGACTGGTTGGATTACCTTAACCAACCAGTAGAACTCTAATGTCCGACTAGTCACTCAGGTTTCTTGTGTTCTTGTCCGACCGATGCTAGTAGAACTCCCCGATCGTACACCACGAACCCACGAATTGATCCGTGAACCACACAACTTCCTCGTGCGATCAAAACATCTCACAAACACAAATCATCAAACAACATAACCAATTACGAAGATCAAACCTTAACATAGGTATACACGTCAATTCAAAACCACGCAAACACACAAAGAAAATCATAAAAGCAAGTAACCGGTCAAACTGATGAGGCATACCTCTCACGTAGAAGAATCCGTGGCAATCCTCTTGCCTTTGTCGTGAGATCCAGAACCACCTGATTCAGAAAAACGTAAGAAACGAGTAATACATATCCAGAAGTAATACAGAAAGAAGGAAAACTCCTACCGTTCCCTCACTGATATGCAGACACCTAAAACCCCAAACTAACGAACACTTAATCAAAAGAGTATAGAGGAAACTAATTGGAGGAGAAGAAAAATGATTTGGGAATAGAAATAGAAAATTGGGAAACAAAAGAGATAAGATACAGATACCCCTTGATCTTGATGGATTAGAACAGATAAGATGGCATAAGGAATAGAAAGGGATAGATAGGATTCTATCTTAGAGAGAATCGGGACAGAATGTGAGAAGAGGAAAGAAAGTGGGTGGCTACTGACTGAAGAGCTGGCCAAAAGGGTGCTTATATAGCTCGACCCTGAAGCCCACGAGCACGACCTGGAAAATAAGCAAATGGGCTCAGAAAGAAACGGACACGACCCAATATCAAATATACATCCCAAATGAAAAAAAACTCGGCCCGAAGGCCTATGAAATGATCTAAAAATACTCAGCTACTTGAAATGAGCCCAAAAACCCGTCCGGGTCCAACAAAAGCAAAACAATAATTTATATTATCTATAAACCGAAAGGATGAGGTTTCACAAAACAATATATATCGATCGAGGAGTAATTAACTTACTGACTGAACAAATTTCATCACATAACTATACATTGCTTCGTCTTAATAATAGGGTCAAAGTCGTATGTCTAGGTACCTTCCACACGCAACAATTCTCTCGTAATGCTTTGTGCTCAATTATCTGGTAAAAGAAAAGTGAAATTTAGACATGTAAATATTTTTAAAAATATTTTAACTTATATTTAATAATTAAAATTAAATATCTTTCTTACTCATAAAAATATAAAATTTTATCCTTAGATATATCTGATGAATTTGAAATCTTTCATAAATTTTCAAGAAAAAAAATATGAAAAAAAAATTACCCTCAATGGTAAAATTGTATTTTTTCTCGAGATACTCACAACACTTCTATACACATGCATCCTAAAATGTCCGGAGTTTATAAAATTGGATATTTTTAAAAAATAGAATATACAAAGACTAGTATATTGACAAATCAATGCATTAGTCATAGTCATATGACCGTAATCCAAAAATGTTTGTGGAGCTTGATGGTAGTTTAAAATGGGATTGCAAATGATCAAGTTGTGAAATTTACTGGTAAGAACACTATTGTCTATTGTAGTATCAATTTAACAACAAGGTACTAATTTTGATAAAAATATTATTTTAATACCTTTATTGAAGCATAATTTGTTTGGGGTCTCAACTCACAAATATTGAGGAATAGATACAAAGTAGAATATTTTAAAGATATTTGTGATAAAAAATATAGAAGATAAATATTGTAAGGAATTAGAATAAAAAATAATAGTTTTCAACCAAAATTGGAGAAAGTCTTAATAATATCGCTAGTCAGTAAAATAGATAATTAATAATTATGACATAGAAGATAGAATCATGTGAATTATAATTCATTAAAGTTGGCATCACATAAAGAATTAATTAGAGATCTATTTATTTTTTTGCTACATAGATATATTATGTATAGCTTGCAAAATTTATAAAATGTATAAAGAATCATTTTATTCTCAAAAATCAATTGGCGAATCCCAAATAAAGTTAGGATTTTTTCATTCTGACTTATGTTGTCTTACGAGCTAGTGTGCCTTCCATAAATGGAAATCTTCATTTCATGCTAATTGTAGATGATCACATATAAATTGGGTTTATCTTCTTACACAAAAATAAAATCTGAAGTATTGAATATGTTCAAAAAATTCAAAAAATTCAAAATCTTTGTAGAGACAGGAAGCAACAACAAATTAAAGATATAAAAAAATGATAAAGAAAAAGAGTATACTTCTCTATCTTTGATGATTACTATGACCAAAATAAAATTGAAAACAGTTGACAATTTCATATTTTCCTGGTAGAAAAAAAAAACAGTTGTAGAGATGGTTAGATATATGCTTTCAGATGGAGCTATGCCTTCTAAATTTTAGGTATAGGCTACATGTATAGCTTTTTTATCTACTAAGTAGATATTTTACATTCCAAAACAACCAACAACTACGCTCATAAAATAAAAATCAACAATTATTATATAATCAATTGATATTTTAACCAAAATTGATAAAAAAATATTTCCCCGACAAGAAACCATTCTAACTAAACTCTATCACAACACCTGATCAAATAAATAAGAATGAGAAGTACATGGCTAACAATAAACTAGGCACTAAACACCAAATATGTCATCACCATACAACCTAGCAAATGCGTTATAAATAATTCATATATAATTTCATAATTTATGATGAAGCATTAAAGTTAATATCTATATTTTTTTTCATTAATAATAATATTTATCCAGTAAATTTAATAATTTAAAATATATAAATAACACTCTTAAATAAATATACATGAATGAATCATAATATATATTATTTAAATATAAAAATAATAATTTTAATAATTTATTATTATTATTATTATTATTTATTTTTTTAAAACTATAAATCTTTATTATTGTCTCTCAAAATCTCTATTTTGGTACACGGAATTGTGATATTTGATTAAATAAAATTATTAATTTTGAAATAATTAGTTTTGATAGTCAAAATTATTTGTGACAAAAGAGAGATTATTTTAGATATTCATTATAAATGATTATTTTGTGTTTCATAAAATAGGATATTAATAATTAGTTTTATTTTATTGTATTGTTTAAATGACTAATAATTTAGACATTAATTATTAATTTTATAAATAATGACATTAGATTAATAAGAATGTTAATATTATAGAAAAATTAATAAGATTCATTGAGAAATTAATGAAAAATATTAATTTATTGCATGGAGGGGTCCAAGCAAGATATTACGTTTGATTTTTTTTCTTACAGAAAAACGCTTAAGACGATGAGGGACACGACATATTTAATTTTCAAAGCTATTTTAGGCCATTGACAAATAAAACAGTGAAGGCCTCCGTTTCATGCCTTGTCAAAACCAAGCCAATCTCCACACCTCCGTTTCCATCTCTAGACTCTGCCAAGGGCAGAGCTCCCGTTCTATCAATTGACGTTATCTCCACCTTCCTGGGCCTTCACCAACCGAAATCCAAACCATAGACTCCGAACCTGTTCGACCCAGCGACACTAAGGCACTGCGTTCCCCGGTCTAACGAAGAAAGAGTTGTCGGAACTTCCCTGAATCCTTCAAGGAGTCCTTTGTGTAGGTCATTAATCGTGCCAGCAATACCCTGGCAGCCATGGCTACCTCATTCTCATCCATGAATTGTCTCGCTTTCATAGAAAAGTATTTACCACAAATAGCATTCCTGAGATAATTTTGAGGAAGGGGAGGGTCTAGCCGGCTCCTTGAATCCACAGAGAACACAAAGTAAGCATCCCTGTCGCCATCTCCTTGTTTTACTTTCACCAAGCAAACCCAAGTGTAAGCACAAACGAGCACAAAAGTGGATAAGTATGAAACGGGTTTTACTTCTTTAGGAAAATTGATGTTCAGCTGAGAAGAAACCCATTCTCTTAATTTACCTATGTCCTGGCGTGTCAATTCAAACGTCGCTCTCACAGATTTCGGCACTACTTGTACATTTGACCATGGCTTCAAGCTCCAAGGATTGGAGCTGTCGTGGATATCATTCCGGTCCAAGAAAGGGACTAGTTCATCATGCAACTGATGAACATGATTATAGATTTTCCATCGAGAACAGCATGACCTATGATGCCTATGGAAAACTATTACGATATGCATATCTATATTTATATTGTAATTACAGAAAGAATATAATTATAATAACATAATATTTAGTATGTTGATATGATATCATTAGTATACTATATCGCTTGTGAACTATTCAATAAAATTCACTCAATTGTTTTCTTTATAATGTGTGGCATTTACAACTTCTCTTCCTTACATAATTCTTCGTGGTAGCGAAGTAGTTTTCTTCTTCAATGACTGACTCCACTAAAAACATATATTCATCCTCGTTATATTTTATATCTAGTTTAGATAATCCAAATATAACTATCAATTCTGTGATATTCATTGGAGATAATTTTAATACATGGGAGGTGACTTTCACAAGAGCCCTTATGGGAAAAATAACGAGAACATAGCTCCGTATACAGCTGCAGAAGGCAAAGAAGGCTCAGATTTCCAATGGGGCTTTTAGTTGTTGTAAGCTGTTATGAAAAAAGCAGAATTAGACAAGTGAATATGCATTAGTCCTTCGTGTTGTTTTCTCAGGTGATGATTGTCACGACCGAAACTCAGACTATGCGTCATTCGGCTTCGTGCGTGACCCGTCCCTCAAATCTGGTGCCTCAATCAAGGAGAATCGGCACATTAATGGAGAATCAATCAGAGGCAATCAGGGAATTCAATGGGAATCCGTTCCTTCCATATAGGAGACCCGATTTGGGGAATTAAGGTAATCAATGTAATCAAAGATTACCATAGATGAGAAATCAGCCATTAGTGCTTGCCTTGTATATCTTTGTATAGACACCGTTAGATCGGTTGACTCGATCTCCACCATTCATTGGGAGCTGTATTGGCTATATAAGGGGTGCCTCCCCTCATTTGTAATCATCCAACAATTCTTGCAATATTGAGAGTTTATTGTTTTCTCTCCATTCTCTCGTGTCCCTCTCTCTTTTCGGTTATGTTCTAAGCTTAGCATTCTAGCTAGCTTTGTGAGGAAGGCTGACTTAGCCTATTGTGAGTGCGATAGTCTAAGGCCACACGGAGAGTTTCTATTCCACAAAACTCTAGTCCCGTGACATGATGTACTTGTAAGAAAAGCGGTATTATTAAAGAACCATACTCTTGAGGATTCTATCCGGCAAAATCCAATATGCTAACCAAAGATGTGTATATCCAGTGAGCTAAATGATTAATATACTACCAAATTACAATCACAAAATCCAAGAGACCTGTTGTTGAAGATAGGGAGAAGCAAGAAAGATAATATTGGGAAAGATTTCAAATTGTATTACGTTTAGTACTACAATATATACAACTTGTTTAAAAAGAAAAAGCCATAATAATAGACAAATAAAAACTAATAACTAAATAATAAAATCTTTTAAACAAACAAATCAAAATCAAATCTTCTAAAAAATAAAACAGCTCCTAAGACAACGCCAACATCTACCATTATATATGAAGAAACATCCAAGGGCATGTTTAATACCTTAAAGACAAGATATGCCATGAAAAATACACCACGCATATATCAACTCAAACGAGAGTTGCAGACCTTACAGCAAGGAGTAATGACAGTGACTGAATTCTTCAATGCTTCTCATGGAAAATTGGATGAACTAGCCAAATTTTCCCAGAAGTCAGATGTGTCCTCTAGCAAGGAGAATGAGGAGGATAGGATCTATTAATTTCTTATGGGATTAGATAGTGTTTGTTTTGGAATTATTCAGACTCAAATCCTGAATACTAAGCCATTACCATGGCTAAATAACATATTTGCCAGTGTCTTGCATGAAGAAAGTCATTTTGAGGTTTTGGCAGTCCAAGAGTCTCAATTGTCCATATCGACTGCCACGACAATCGCTCAAAACCTGAGGAATAAAAGTCGCACTATGTGTAATTATTGTGGAGAAGGGTACTTGCTGAAAACTCTATGGAATGCCTATGGATTAGGGAAAGAAACTGTGGATCAAGACTAATGTTCAAGAAAGAGGGAAAGCTTTTGTTGCACAAGTTGAGGAAGATTGTGATATTGGACACGCATTGGCAACATATACTCCAAACAAGAATCTTCCAAAGATTGTACCTGATGATGTTATCTTTCTACAAGATGCGGCTAAAAAGATCTTGACTTTATTAGAAAACTCACAAAGTAACATAAACTGTACTAATGCGAACAAGCAAATGAGCCTGCGGAAATAAACTGTACTAATGCGAACAAGCAAGCGAGCCTGCGGAATGATGTGCCTATCAAACACATGGCCGAGCAGATTTTAGATGTAATAGAAGATCCAAAGGAGGAGAATATGAGTGGCAAGAATACTATTGATTGGATCATCGATAGTATGGCCAGTCATCATATGACATCTTCTATAAAATTTATAATCAATATTCATGCACTTTCCCATCCTGTGAAAATGTTCTTACCAGATGAAGCCATATTTATGGCATGAAAGGGAGGAAACATGATTTTAGCAAAAGATTTTATTCTCAAAGATAGACTTTACATACCGGATTTTTCTTGCAATTTAATTTATATTCCTCAATTAACTGCCAAAAAAGATTCGCTTGTGATCTATAACGTCCTTTGTTCCCTAATACAGGACCCTATCAAGATGAGAACGATTGGGTAAGGTAGATTGAGATCCAAAATTTATTATTTGGAGATGCAGGCTCACTATTCTGCAGCGGTGTGTGTACCAAAAGAGGAAGCAAGATTATAGTATCAAATATTGGGACATCCTTCCACAGAAAATATCTCAATTACCCTTTTTCTTTTAAGAATAAATTTCCAGTAAGGCACTTACCTTGTGATTTATGTCATCGTTCTAAACAAATAAGACATTCCTTTGGCAATGGTATCAGTTATGTTTCTAAACCTTTTGAGTTGATTCATTTCGATTTATAGGGAAAATATCGCATAAAATCTCTAATAAGGACACAATATTTTCTACGTATTGTGGATGATTTCTTAAGAGCTACTTGGGCATTTTTATTTCAAGAGAAGATTGAGGTGCAGAAGTTAATCTAAAATTTTGTGGCTATGGCTCATAGCCAATTTAATTCTCACGTTTTTCAAGTACGCACATATAATGAGACTTAATTTGTTTGTTTAAAGAGATATTTTCAAGTTCAGGGAATATTACATGAAACTTCAATAGTTGATACGCCTTAGCAGAATGGTAGAGTAGAAAGGAAAAATTGACATCTATTAGATGTGGCAAGAACATTGCGATTTGAAGCCGACCTTGACCTTCCTTTCTGGGGTGATTGTGTTTTAACTGTTTGTTACCTAATAAATCGTACACCAAGTTCTATCTTGCAAATTCAAACACCATATGCTATTCTTTTTGGAAGATCGCCATGCTATGATCGCATCGAAATATTTGGTTGCTTATGTTATACACACAAGCATGATCGGATCCACGATAAATTTGATGAGAGAACCTCGAGATGTAATATTGTTGGCTACCCTTACGGGCAAAATGGGTGGCATGTTTATGATCTTCTTACTCAGGAGGCATGTTTATGATCTTTTTACTCAGCAGATTTTTACATCCCGAAATGTAATATTTTATGAGGATATATTTTCTTTTAAAAATATTGAATTTTTTTTTTGTTTCAAATTTTCCTCACCTGTCGCAGGATACAAACATTGTAAGTCTACATTCCGGTGGAAAAAATAATTGCGAGATAATCTCGCAAGATAATGTTCATGATTGTCAAGATCATGAAGATATTCATCTTAATTCTACAGATAACCTAAGAGATATGTCCAGAAATATTATTATTGATTTTGATAATTTAATGTCTGATTCTCTCGGAAAAGATCATGAAGATATTCATAATGATTCTGTAAATAATCCAAGTGATATGCATGCGGATATTATAATTGATTCTGACAATTTAATGTCCAATTATCTTGGAGAAGATCAAGTTCTTCTTAATTCTGCGGATATGCCTACAGATTTTGTCTATATTCAAGGAGATATACATGAAGATCTTGGAGATATCCATAAAGATATACATGCCAATTCTGCAAATAATCAATTTGTTATGCCGATTACATCCCCAAATCCGAATTTAATCAATACTTTGACATCTGCATATCATGTGAATATCATGACATTATAGCTTCACGTGATATTCTTTTGCGTGCATCTACTCGCCCCCAGTGAGTGCATCGACTTCCTATGTATCTCAACGATTATGTTGTAGATGAATCTCTTGTCTGGAATTTCTCTTCTGAAGCCCGTCTTCAACATGCCATTGCTTTTGATGATTTCTCTTCCTCTCACAAAGCATTCTTCAATGCTATCATCACTAGCCATGAACGTCAACTGAAGCTGCACACATTTCTCAATGGAAAAAAGCCATGGAAGCTGAAATTCACACCTTGGAACTCAACAATACATGGGTATACATGTCCTTGTCACCAGACAAAAAACCCATTCAATCTGGATGGGTCTACAAAATAAAGCATAAAGAAGACGATTCCATCGAATGATACAAGGCTTGACTTGTTGCCAAAGGCTAATCACAAGTGCAAGGGGAGGATTTCCACAAAATTTTTATACCTGTGACTAAACAATGAGATTGACCACTTTTTCAGTTGGACGTGAACAATACTTTCTTACAAGGGGATCTTGAAGAGGAAATTTACATGGTTCCCCCACCAGGCATTTAAACACCAAAACCTAGACAATATTGCAAGGTACAAAGTCCCTCTATGGTCTACGACAAGTAGGAAGGAATTGGTTTACCAAGCTCACTAATACCCTCAAAGCATAAAGCATTTGGTTTCACCCATCACATTGCCGAACAATCCTTATTTATACGATCATAAGGTACCAAGTTTGTCATTCTTCTTGTTTATGTTGATAACATTGTTCTCACAGGAAATAACATCCAAGAATGCACCAAAGTTAAGGAATACCTCAACCAGTGGTTCCACATCAAAGACCTTGGTGAATTTAAATTTTCTTGGGATAGAGGTGACTCAATCAAATGAAAGATTATTTCTATCACTAAAGAAATACGTTCTCGATATGTTCAAAGAATACAAGTTATTGGATAGAAAAGTGTGCTCCTTTCATGGAACAACAACATCAACTTGGCCAAAATTCTAAGGACTTCATGAAGGATGCAATATGATACAGAAGATTAGTTGACAGACTTTTGTATCTTACCATCACAAGACCAGGAATCACTTATTCGGTATACATCTTGAGTCAATTCATGCAAAATCCAAGGGAGAAGCACTGGCTTGTGGCTAGAAGGGTAGTACGTTATCTGAATACAACCAGTGGTTGCGGGATCTAGATACCAAAAGATGACACACCTTTAAACTTGACTAGGTATTGCGATGCTGATAAGGCTAGTTGTCCAAAAAATAGAAAGTCTATTACAGGGTATTTTATTACTCTTAGTAATGCACCTATATCCTGAAAATCAAAGAAACTAGCCAGAGTGTCAAGATCTTCTGCAGAATCTAAGTATCGGGCAATGGTAAGTGCAGTGAGAGTTAGTGTGGCTATAAGAGCTTCTCAAATTACTCCAAGTTGAAAATAGTACAGCCTTGCTTTATAGTGATAGCAAATCAACATTACAAATTGCGGCAAACTCTATTTTTCATGAACGAATGAAGCATATTGAAGTGGATTGTCATTTTGTTAAAGAGAACGTACAAAGTGGTGACATCAAAATGGCATACAAATAAACACAAGAGCAGGTGGTAGATATATTTACAAAGGCACTTGGCGAGCAACAATTGAGATATTTGACAAGCAAGCTAGGAATTCGAAATTCTCACTCTCCAACTTGAGGGAGAGTATTACGATATGCATATCTATATTATAATTACAGAAAGAATATTATTATGGTTTTAAAATATTTAGTCTTTATGTAGAGATATTGATATGATATCATTAATATTGTATATATCACTTGGAAATGTTCAATGAAATTCACTCAATTGTTTTTTTCATAACATATGGCATTTACAACCCCTCTTTCTTACATAATTCTTCAAAAACCCTTTGTTAGGGAAGATCTGTTATCTGCAAGGCGATTACCAAAGCCTTGATATTTGATATCAGTAACTTAGGAACATACAGACATGAATCGCTAGATTTGTGAATGTAATTGCCACAAATATGTTGATAACCCTCAATATTGACTCTGTTGAACTTCTGACATAGAACAATAGTGAAAAATAAAACAAAAAACGAGAACAACATATATCAGCAGAAAAACAGGATGCTTTTATTCAACCGAATCAACAGCCTTCTATAGGCATTACACTAACAAAACAAAAATAACAAGAAAGCGATAGATCAAGAAATAAAAAAATCACTTCCTAAAAATCAGGCTTACAAACTACTCATGAACTTCATACTAAAGATTAGGAAATTAGTTAACAAACTCTCCATTAAACTAAAAGTTTTCAAACTATCAGTTTATGATTTAGCACAGACCCCAAGTAGCTTCTTTAGTTTTTGAAATGCAGATAACTTGAAAGGCTTGGTCAGAATGTCAGTTACTTGATCATCACTCTTGTAATAGATAAGATCAATAGCTCCTCCTTTGGATAGATTCCTTGGGAAGTGGAATCTCACATCTATGTGTTTGCTTCTTTCATACAAAACAGGACTTTTAGATAGCTTTATTGTTGATACATTATCACAATAAATTGAAATAGGACTTTCTTGTTTGAAATAAAGCTCCTCGAGAATCCTTTGCAACCATATTCCTTGATGTTGCTGCTGCCACAAACTTCGAGTGGTCGATAAAGTTACAATGGATAGTTTCTTTGAAGATCATGAGATTGTTGTTGTACCCAACATGAATACATAACTAGACGTACTTTTTCTATCATTAGGATCTCCAATATAGCATTATCTATGAATCCAACAAGAGTTGACTTTTCAATACTTTTATAAAACAACCCATACTTAATAGTACCTTGCAAATATCTTAAAATTTTCTTGATAGCAAGAAGATGTATTTCTTTATGATTCTCCATATATCTGTTGACTTTACTCATAGCATCCATTATATCTGGCTTTGTTGTGGTCAAATACATAAGGCTTCCCACTATTTGCTTATAAACAGTGATGTCAACTTTGCTTCCTTCAGGATTCTTATTAAGCTTCACTCTTGTCTCCATTGAAGTGCTGGCTAGTTGCAATTCTACATCTAAAATCTTGCTATGATTTCTTGCACATATTTTTCTTGAGAAGTAAATATTCCATCATCAAATTGAGACACTTCTATATCAAGAAGATAATGCATCAAACCAAGATCAATCATTTCAAACTCACACATCATCGACTCCTTAAACTTACCTATCATGGCCTTATCATTGTTAGTGTAGATTAAATCATCGACATAAAGACAATCCATAAGCATCCTTTCATCATCTTCCAAGTTTATAAACATAGTATATTCATAAGGACATTTTTGAAAACACTCCTCAAAAAAATATGCTTTAATTCGACCATACCAAGCTCATAGAACTTGTTTTAAGCCATATAAAGCCTTTTTCAATTTATAGACTTTATGTTTATGACCAATCTTAACATAACCAGGAGGTTGAATAATAAATACCTGCTCTTTTAGATCTCCATGTAAAAATGCTGATTTGACATCAAGTTAGAAAGATTTGCTATGTATTTTGTGCTGCTAAAGCAACGAGCATTTTGATGGTGTCAAGTCTTGCAACTAGGGAAAACACATCGGTGTAATCAATCCCAAATTCTTGTTTGTAACCTTTTGCAACTGATCATGCTTTAAATTATCGATCTCCCCTTTCTCATTCAGTTTAGTTTTGTAGACCCACTTCACACCTATGGACTTTTGGAAGTTCAATTAACTCTCATGTATTGTTTCTTTCAGTGACCTCAATCTCACTATCCATTGTTGTTCTCAATTTTGACTCTTTCACATCTTCTTCGAAGATCATGGGATCACAATCTGAAATAAAGCAATATTAATTAATAGATCTTTTATTACAGTTACCTCATAATCAGACATCCATGTTGGTCTTCTTCTATCTTATTGAAGTTGACATTCATAATTTGTTTCAATAGTTGGACTTTGAATAACATGAGGTTGTTCCATATTTTGTTACCTATCCAAAATTTCTTCATTTTCAGTATCAAGATTGACTGGAATTTTCTGTTGAGTAATTTCTTCATTTCATTGCTAGAACTTCTATTTATTAAAAATCACATCACAACTAATAATCAAATTTCAATTCCAAGCTCAACTACATCAAAATTGGTTTCCTCAATCCGCAAACCTTCTCTACAACACACAAAAAACTTAACTCAAGCAATGGAACCAACAAATTTCATCTAATTCAACAAAAACATAAATTTTCCGAAATTACCAAAATTGCCATCGAAAACTCTAGATGATCATCCATGGATTAATTGTTGTTTTCATGCAATTTAAAGCATCAGACCATTACAGGAAACATCTAAGCATGCTAAAACAACAAAAAATCGGAAGGAAAGTGGAAGAAATTAAACATTTACCTCAAAAATTGAAATTGACCCAAAACACTTAAATTTGGCCAAATCCCAAATTCACTCCAAACCTAACATACACAAGTAAAAATCTGGGGGGGTTTCTTTGTTTTTCTTCCCATTCAATTGCAAAAAAGAGGGGAAAAATATAAGGGTATTTTTGAAATTATAGCTCCCTTTGACTCTTTGACTCTTTGACCTTGACTTTAACTTTGATCTTTTTTATTTTGAAAAATTCTTAAAATATAAAATATTTATAAAATGACTCACATATTCCCCAAATGGGCCAAAATAAAATTTAAAAGCTCAAAATATGAAAATTAGGCCTTTAAACGTAATTGAGCTCGAGAATCAGAAATCTGGCCCACCAAGGTCAGTAGGCTCAAAGACTTCTGGCCACTCAAAACGGGTCTCCAAAACTCATACGCGGGTCAAAGGAGTAGAAATTGGTATATCCACTGGACCCAAGCCTCGAACAACATACCAATCGACTAACTATTCTACTGCACACTAAAACTCTAAAACGACACATCGCGTAAATTATCGACACACTACCAACGACATGATGTTCTAAGACATCCTAAACCCGACACCTAAGCTCTATAACTATGTCCAGGTCACTCGGTCAATAGGTCAACTCTAACGGTCAATTGGTCAACTCACTCAAACTGACCAATCCGAAAAATTTGACTGAATTCGAGTGCTGACTAGACTCTTAAAAGGACGGGGTCTCATGCCCTGTGTATGGCGGTCACTTGAGCCAAAATATGTCAAAAAAGGTAAGAGGAAGAAAGAGTTCAGTAGATGACTCAGGTGAGTTGAAGGCTGGAGCGACCTGGAGTTTTTCCAGTATCTTGAACAAGCTTGAAGCTTCTGATGTCATGGCAGATGATAATCCTGCGACAAAAATGTTGAGCTGCTCAAGCCTCTATTCTGCCCTGATCTCAACCACAAATATATTCAGACGTTTTGATGATGAATGCACATATGTCATTTCAGTGATTTCACAATAATGATAAAGCAACCGACAAAAATTCAAGGACGGATAGGTAATGTTTATGAGTTTTTCAAATATGAAATATTGTATAAAATTCAAAACATATTATTTTTATATATTTTATTTAATATTTATCTTAATTAATTTAATTTAAAAGAGTATATTTAAAATATGATTTGATTGTATTTTGATAAATTAACCCAAAATTTTATTTTTAAGATATTTGCAAGAAGTTAAAGGATATTTTTAGAGAAAATGTCGGAAATGGCTGTGACCTCTGATGCATGCGTTCATTACAAATCTTTGATAATTTCAGAATTGATAGTTCTTATCTTTTATTATGTTTTTAGATAATCAAAAATTTGAATTTTGAGCTATCATTGGGGACCGTATATGGGTAGGCATAACAAATTCTAGTCTCGAACTTTTAGTTTTTAGCTTTCAGCTTTTGTTTTGCTACAATGATGCCATACTAGATTTCTTTAATCTAGTTTCAGTAGTTTTGAATGTCCCGAGCCCTCTGAGAAACTCTGTTCTTATTTATAACCCTCCAGTAAGTGACACATATAGCTGAAATGCCCCCTCCAGTGAATGACACGTATAGCTGAAGTGTGCCCTCCAATGAGTGACACGTATAACTGAAGTGTCCCCTCCAGTGAGTGACACGTATAGCTGAAGGGTTCCCCTCCAGTGAGTGACGTGTATAGCTGAAGTGTCCCCTCTAGTGAATGATACGTACCTCCAGTGAGTGACATGTATAGCTGAAGTGTCCCCTCCAGTGAGTGACACGTATAGCTGAAGTGTCCCCTCCAGTGAGTGACACGTATAGCTGAAGTGTCCCCTCTAGTGAGTAACACATCGGTGGTGAGCTAGAGTTAATCGATTATTGGTGAGTGTTATCAAAGAGGGCGAGTAAGTCCGTAGATTGACTACGTTAGCAATCCGAGGCCTTGAAATCGAAGGGAAGGCAAGCAAAAAGGCCTCTGATCATAACGAGTCCCTGGAGTGTCACAGTCATACCTAGCAACCTTGTCGAAGATCTCTGAGCAGAAGACGATTATGATTCCTAGTGGCCAGTGATCACGGTTCGGTGACAAACAACAATTATAGCTATATAATCCCATTAATTGAAAACATTTTCACAATCAAGTTTAACTTCTCATGTTTGATCTTACTCTAAAGTATATGACCCTGCTTCCACTTGCTACCCAAGAACAAGTATTAATTTGCATGACTAACGATAGCACGTCATAAATATAATAGCATATTTAATATAAAAGTATGGTTATTAGTTTTTTTGGATGAGAACATATAAGTTTCAAATATTGTATGTGTGAAACCCCGAATTTAGAGTCCTAGAAGTCCAGAAGTCAGTGCAGGTAAAAAAGACGATTTTGCCCCTAAAGGAAAGGATGTGTGATGGCCGAAATTGGTAAGAGAGATATGGTAGTTAATTCTGGTATAAATTCTCTTTAATCTAAGTCCTTATTGATAGATAATTGCCTTAGAGATTAAAATCCATAAAAATAGGAGAAGATAATTACAGAATTTAATTCAGATAATTATCTTACTTTAATTAAGCCTTGAAGATAGGGATTATAATCTCATAACCATCTTATATAAATAGAAGCCAACCCCCACAAAAATCATTCATAGAAAACACACAAAAAATCGTATAGCCTAAAACCCTAACACCTCTCTATATCTGTCAAAATTCATTGAAACTTTAAACTAGCATAACTCACTCATCGCTTGCCGGGTTCCTGAAAATAATAGCTTGTTGGAAAGCTCTCTTCATCCTATTTCCAAAAATCTTTGGTTTTTTGTCAGGAGGTTAGTATTTGTTTCTCATAAAATAAGTCGAAAATCGGCGACGGAATTAGGTTTTCATCAAATCTTCTTGAACTTCAAAATAGTATAACTCTTTCATCGTTGGTTGTATTCCTGAAAATAAAAGCTTTTTGGAAAGCTCTCTTCATCCTCTTTCCAATCATCTTTTTTTTTTCAGGAGATTAGTATTTCTTTCTCATAAGATAAGTCGAAAATCGGCGACGGAATTAGGTTTTCGCCAAATCTTCTTGAACTTCAAAATAGCATAACTCTTTTATCGTTTGTTGTATCTCTACAAATAATAGCTTTTTGGAAATATTTTTTCATCCTCTTTTCAACCATATATGTTTTTTTTCTTGGACATAAATATTTCCTTGTCTAAGGTTAAGTCGAAAATCGGCGATGAAATTAGGTTTTTTTTTATATTTCTACAGTTTTTATCTTCGGTTGATTTATGTTGTCGTTTCGCGTGTTCTTATGATTTCTTAGCATATATTCATGATGTATGATCATGAATTTCCTTCTTTTAAACTTCTTTATACTTAAAGTTGCAATTGTCCTATACCTTACTTTTAGCGACGAAATTTGCTTAGTTAATTGGAATGGTAATTCAGCTTGAATCTTGTTAAGTTTTTGGTTATCACATCACACATCCAAGGGTGAGGCACCTGCAGCATCTGATCACTGGTTTCTGATAGGTTTGGTGAGTGGAATTGGTAAGGAAATAGGGTATTCAATTGATTATTGAATATGCATGCTTAATTTGTTTTCGTCTTTGCCTGGTGATAATATAGGTGGTCAGAATTACCGAATAAAGGAAAAGGAATAGCTTCTTGTTCAGAGACAAGAGAGGTAGTATCTACGCCTCATCAGTTTCTCCAGAAACCCTTGTTATTTTCTTGATGCTTTTGATACCTGCCCTTGTTGTATTGCATGCGATTGATTATAGGGTGAGAGTATGAATTTCGGATTGAGATATGGATCTCATAGGCTATATCGAACCCCTGAGTTAGGTATTGAGTGCCTGGGTTGCATATGTTATGTGAATTGAATATGATGATTGTGGTCTGACATGATTGAGGATACCCTATTGTGGTATTATGCTTTGTACTTGCTTGTGTGTGCTTTTACGTGTTTGTATGTCAGAATCCTTTTCCGGTGGCCATTCGGGGTAAGCGCTGATGCTCCTAGGGAGAGGAGAGGTTCTTACTGGTATGAGAGTTGTATGGGTGGCAAAGCCCAGCATGCGCGCGCTGGATGTCTGGTCCTTGTGTGGCAGGAAGCCCTTATCCTTGTGTGGTTTGGGATGCCCAAGTTCGTGTGTGGCTTGGGAAGACTTGTCTTTGTGTGGCAAGACGACTGAACCCTGTCCTTGTGTGGCAGGAAGCCCTTATCCTTGTGTGGTTTGGGATGCTCAAGTCCGTGTGTGGCTTGGGAAGACTTGTCCTTGTGTGGAAAGATGACTTACTAGGCTTACTGAATAGCTTGTGTGTTAACTGTTTACCCTTTGTGCAGTAAGCCTTGGACAACATAGGTGGAAGGGGATGGCCTTTCTTCTTCATTGCCGAGAGCAATCTAATGAGTTCCACCTACATGTGTACTTCTGATACTTTCGGAAGTGTTTGTAGTCCTCCCTCAACCATAGATTCGGTCCTAACCCCTTTCTGAATGATTCTTGAATTGCGTGATCCCCTTTAGATGTTTAGGAATGATCTAATACGAATTGGGAGATTTGTGTTTAGGGTTTCTGCAGATCTTATGATGTTATGACCCTACTAAGATTCTTGTAATCTCATACCATTGTTTTTACCATTTTTTAGGCTTAGGTACATCCACTGTTCGTGGTACCAGTGTGTGAGATCAAGGCTACACGGCGGGGCGATATCGCATCACATTTGAATACTTGTTTACTTGCGCATATAACATGAATGATTGAGCTACTTTCTAATTTATTTTCAGATCCCTCCTTTGCTTGCTATTTCCAAAATATGTTGGAGGATTTCTTACTGATTGTTTGGATCCCTATGGGACTTGTGTGTTATGAACCCAATGATTTAATCTAAAGACTTCCGCTGATGTTTTATTTACTCCATATGTTACCAGAATATTTGTCCAATATCATGCTTCAATTGTTGTTAAAAATTGAAATAAACATGATATAAAAATCGAAAGTTAATGGTAAGCCTGGTGAGATTCAGATAGGTCCTAGGTGTCATTTGGGCTTATTTGGGTTTCACGACGGTGATGACCTTAATCGGAGCAATTAGTAATAGATATGAATTAGGAAAAATCACACTAAACTATACCAAGCTAATGAAGATAGATTACAAATCCAGCTGATTAATAAAACATTAATAAAAATTTAGGTTTCAAATTTGAATTTTAGAAATATAATAATCCTTAAAAAAGTGTTTGTCCTAACTTATTCGGGATTAATTAATTATTAAAGATGTTAGTACTAAAAAAATAAAAATAAAACGTCAATAAAATAGGAAAAACATCAAGAATTAAGATGACAAAGCTAATGCAGGTAAAGTCTTTTTTCCTGCTACCTCCATTTTTCCTAGCCTTCGCCACCTCCATAGAACATCATTGATTTTCCAAGACAACGCCAATCTCAAATCCTCCACTTCCATCTTTGCTGTCCATTACGGAAATAGAATTATCGCTCCAATCGATGGAACAGATCTACTGTGAGACCCGGCTAGTACGGGGGGTCAGGTTACCCAATCCCATATTGGAAAAGAGTGGGGGAGGTCTTGGGCTTATATGTGTTGTGTGAGTGAATCATTTGTAACAAGATGCATCTTTTGGGCCATGTGGTTAGAAGCCTAACCAAGTGATCCATCACGCGCACATACACGTCTGGGCCCGTTGGGCTGAGGGTCTGGAGGCCGGGTCGTGACAAATGGTAGCGGAGCCGATCTCGCTCCCTCTTCCGGGTGGGCTTTGGTCGTGTTGCGTGTTCACGTTTGGGCTTGTGAGTTCAGATTTGGGCTTGTGAGTTTGAGCCCAAGTCAGTTACATTTGAGCTCCCCTCGTGAGGACACAAGGTCTATAAGGAGGGGAGATTATGAGACCCAACCCGTAGGGAGGTCAGGTTACCCAATCCCACATCGGAAAGGAGTGAGGGAGGTCTTGGGCTTATATGTGTTGTGTGAGTGGATCATTTGTAACAAGATACATCTTTTGGGCCATGTGGTTAGAAGTCCAACCAAGCGTTGCAGTTGTCATCCATCACGCGCACATACACGTCCGGGCCCACTGGGCCGAGGGTCCGGGGGCCGGGTTGTGACATCTACGCTCTAATTGGTCGACCCCATCCAAACTTTGTCCCGTAAACCTCTCTAACCTAGTCGATTCGGCTACCCTAACCCCTCCTATTTCATCCAGGTCTTCAGAAAGGAATGGCATCTTATCTTTTGCTCCCTGTAGGACTCTGTCCTTGAGCTTAAAGCACAGTCCATCCTCTCTGGTGATTGTTTATGTTTGTGTTTGTAGGCCTCGCAAAACAAGGAGAATTGCCGAAATAATTGGAAGGTAGCGGAGGATCCAAACGGGTTGTACAATCTGCTAGCAGCCCAATGAGGGCTCTCTTATTACTTGGCAGTTGTTTGGCTCTCATTATGCAACCCGATGGTGTAGGCGTACGCAAAGCTTGACAAGTGGGGTGGCTTTGCTTGATTTGGGCTATCGCCGGAGAACTCGTCCCACTCGAGGATTACCTTTTCTCTAATTCTTCTTATGTCTTCACGGGACAACTCCAGAGTTGCTCTCACCTAGTAGATTGCATCTCCTAATACAATATCAGAAGTAATTTCACGCTCATGGGGTTGGAATCGGAACCTAACCCAACTCAATAGACCCATAAGCGGCGGTCCATACCAAGAAGGTCATACTAACCAGCCCACCCTCGTAGGATGAGCCGGGCATTTTGACCACCCTACTTATACACAGTAACCCGTATTAACCGTTTTATCATGTCATACTCGCATAATTAGACTAAAATCAGTTTTCTTTACAAACAAAATTTGAATGATCGATACTCTCTATTTTACTATTCGAGACGTGACGATCTATGTTTGGACGTAAAAATGTTATCTTAATCCTTGATTTGGTGCTCAATTAAGCAGCTGTGAAAATGAAATAACCGAAGGATATCTGCAAAACTTTGCTTGGGTTGGTCAGCTTTCATCTCCTTTCTTTTTTCCATCTTGGTACCACGAAATTGATCCCAAATTAAGTTTAATTTTAGAAAACGAATGGCTCTTCATGCAAAGAGAAGACGAATAATGATAAATTGGATGTTATATATGATGAACAAAGTGGTGCGATAGAGATGACAAGCTTGTAAGAAGGGACCAAAAAAACTGCATATGCAGATGACGACTATCGCCATCAATCAGCAGTAGATTTATCATCAGTTTTTTTTGTCTTACCATCAACTGGTCTAATTTATTGTGTTGACAGAAAGAAACCCCCAACTAGCGTGATGGTTGTATATATATATATATATATATATGAAGTGCTGATAAGAAGTTCTAATTAATTTTCACCTGTTGCTATCCGTACGTGCCTGTGCTTAGGTGCGACCAATTATAGCAGGTTGTTACCCATTCATTTTTAGTTTATACAATCTGGACAGTTTTCTTCACGGCCTTTACTTTTTCCTGGCTCGCTATAACTTTCTTCTTTGGGATTGCAGTCTCTTCTGTCTTGCAGTCGCTGCACATGAAAAAGATACTGAAGCCCTAGAAAGAAGGTATCGGAAGGCGACAAAGGAAAAAGAAAGGAGGAGCACATAACCCTTGTCTAATTTGTTCTTCTTCTTCATGCTGCTAGAAATTTTTGTTTCATATCAAACATTTGAATCACAAGGCATTCGCATTACTGACCTCTGTGAAGTGCTCCCATTGTAGTAAAGCGTAATTTTATTATGGATCGAGGAAGACATGAAAAATCACAATAAACAAGATACATACCGATCGAGGAGTAATTAACTCACCGACTGAACAAATTTCATCACATAACTATACATTGCTTCGTCGTAATTATAGGGTTAAACTCGTATCTCTGCAGACCTTCCACATGCAACAATTCTCTCGTACTGCTTTGTACTTGTTCATCTAATTAAATCAGAAGGCCTAATTAATATGGCAACTCCACGATCCATGTATACATTTGACGAAAATGTGTGGTCTACATATCAATTAAAACCACTGATAAAAAGGTGATAGATTAAGTAACACTGAGCCAAAAAGAAGTGTGTCTGAGATCAGGGGACCATCGACCGATAAGTTCTGGAACAGTTCATCAGAAGAGAACAGTATAGTAGAAACCTTTTTACTATTCTTCTTGAGATGCCAACCATGCAGTACTGCTTGTTTAGAGGAGAGATACTTGTAGATAAAAAACTGAAAGTTTATCATCCATCTCTTTCGTCCTGCATATACAGACAGTGAAGGGCTTCTCTCCCCCCCTCCCCTAGCTAGAGAGTCCAATTTTTGAGAGGTATATGATAATAACATGAAAACCAAGGAACCCTTCTTTTTTCCTTTTAGGATAAGCCCCAAACCAGCCCTTCTCCACTGATATTTATAAAAAACACTTCTAGTTAGCTGCGCAGACACCACATAATAGCTTGAAAGAAACTTCACATTAATGGGTTTTCGATGGGGGTAAGTAATTATCATTTCTCTGCAAGATTTTAGAGAAAAGGACATTGATAATAGGAAGCTACGGGCAAGGCTTTCTCATATTGTCATCACCTACCAGACGCTTATTCTTCAACTTAAGCCGCAATCTGCAGTCAAACTATACTGCATTGGTAGGGTTTTCCAAAACGACAAATGCTCCCATTATTGAAGAAGGCGAAGCATGCAATTTTTTTTTTTACGAAAGAAGAATTTATTGATATATATATATATACGTTGTATAATTCTAATTACGAAATTTGCAAAGCTTGCAAAAACGATCTAGCATCAGAACTAAATAAAAACTGAGAGAGCACTAAAACAATTCCCTGATATTCTCAGTCGCGAGCCACTCCTGGCTAATGTGATTCCATACCTCTCAAAACAGAAGAAATAGACCAGCGTTTACCACTTCTGGTATATGCACCAAAGAGACTCTGCATAATTGCTCTGTCAGCTATGATTAGGTTTCATTGCTTTTGCTATGATCCATGCATATCTCCCTGCCAAAGAAAACTGTGTGGTCCTCTTGCTCACAGAAGAGGAAGATTTATCCAATGGTCCCTCACCTACTAGCTAATTGAGATTTCTTTATGTATCGAATTTATGATATCTATCTGTTAGATTTGTAGACCACAACTCTTTGAAACGAAAATCATACCCTTTTTCAAAATAGAATCGAACTTATAGCATAAAAATTATCAAAATACATAAAGTTTTCTTAAAAGATTGATTCCCATACTAAACAAAATATATCTCTAAAAAAATCTGACCATATAAGTAGCCTTGGTTGGTGTTGTATGCGGTGTCGTATTGTCAAATTTCGATTGATTTCATCTTATCCCAATCCGTCCCAATTCTAAATTTCTATTTAATACCTTTATTGAATTTTATATCTAAGATCTTATAATTTATAAATTATTAAAGTAAGAAGGGATGTAATGTTATCGTGATCATTATTGTTAACTCCAGAGGTGCATTGATTGACCCATGTGAGGATTCAGTCGCAAAATCCTTTTTATACTTCAATTGCTTTATGATCAGAACCTGCAGCGTGGCTCGGATCCTTTTGTACTTAGTTTCTGTGAAAGTAATAAATAAATAATCCTGCTGATAATTAAGAAACTTTTCCTCCCAAAATGGCCATTCGCAATCCATATGGTTTCCATTAGCTAAAAAATAGAGATTAGTCTAAACCAATATTCATTGGGACAATGATTGGTCAACATGCGCGTCAATGGAAGAATGATTACCAAAATCAACTTGAACATTTATATGCCACGTGGCAATGTAGATGCCATTGCTTTATCTTTACGTCTACCATAGAAGCATGGCCCTGTTGAATGCTTGCATCTTCTTCCTTTCTCGTACGGTTGGTGTAAAGCACATATGCCAGCTTGGTTGAGTTCAGATCTTCAGTTCCAGTGGTCGGGTAACAAATAACTTGGTTTTCAAGATCTTCAGATTTCTCTATGGCAAAGTATGTTGAGTTCAATCTTGTTTGATTTGGAAAACCTAGTAGCTAGCTTGCTAGACCTTTGTAAGTTAACATGAAATTGATATGTATCTTTTTCCTAAGTTTTGTAACCTGTGAGCCATTTATGAGTTCTCCAACTTCAGTTATCATAAAATACCAGGCATTTGCTTCACTTTAACTATCTTGAACGCCCTTCTTCCAGTTTTAATCTGGATGCGATTGCTTCAGTATTCTCTTCTTTCCTTGGATTTGATGCAGATCCGGAGAAGCTTCATAGAAAGGTCAGGTCTCTGTGCTTGGTCTTTTGAGCATGAGGAGGCTGCTTGAACTCCACCAAAGAATATAGGTCTACGTGGTTCGGTTTCTTCTATGCACCCATCATGATAGGTACAAGATGGTTACTAGTTCGAAACAGGTTGGTTCTCCGACAAAACAAGAAGTCAGTACAACAGATGACAAGATTTCTAAGGCTTCATCCAACTCGACGTTAACGCCGTGGTCAAGATTGAAGGATCCAAGAATTGTGAGAGTGTCGCGTGTCTTTGGAGGAAAGGACAGACATAGCAAAGTTTGCACCATAAGAGGGTTGAGGGACAGGAGAGTAAGGCTCTCGGTTCCTACCGCTATCCAATTGTATGATCTTCAAGATAGGCTTGGACTTAATCAGCCTAGCAAGGTCGTCGACTGGTTGCTAGAAGCAGCAAAACAAGAAATTGATGAACTGCCTCCACTGCCAATACCACCAGGAAACTTTTCCCTAAATCATCAAGCCATGCTAAGCTCTTCACTTGGAGTTAATATTTCACAGTCAAATAGGGGTGGACTCAAGATGAAGAACAATGTTTGGGATGATCCTGCGGGTTCGCTGCCCCAACCGAATTTTTGGAATTCTGATGATTTTTCTAAGGCTAAGTCGAGAGAATTTATGAGGAATTTAGTCGATGTGAAGCAAAATTGGAGTAGAGGAAATGGAGATGATAAAGAGGAAACCAATGAAGTAGATGAAGGTCAAGTCTCTTCCATAATTGCATTGAATAGAGGAAGCCATTCTTCCTCTCAAGGCAATTCGGTGAATCATTCAGTGCCATATGGTTCCTTCTTTCATTTGGAAAATCCAAACTTTCAATCATCCCACATAGGAAGCAGTGGATTTTCATCCCAAGCCGAAGAGCTTTACAATCTAAATGCGATGCCATTGCCAGACACCTTGTCTCTATCCTCAGGCTCCACTGTTCTGGTGCGTCCTCCTGTGGTAACACAATCTCATTTCCCTTCATATTCGGTAGCTTCACTTGAGATAGATCCCAGACAGATCAGCCAGTATCAAATGCCGGCCCCAAGTACTCAAAACCTATTGTCAAATTCACTTGCCCCTCATCCGTACTCCATAATTAGGCCTTTCAATCCCAGCGTGACCCCTAGGCATCTCCATTCTCCAGACGGTGGAAGCCAGCGTTATAAGGAGAGGGAGTTCCCTTTAAGATGACTAATATCTGCAGCACTATCTATTGAAGGTGACAAGAAAAGGAAATTGATGTTTTACATCTACTTTTCCAGAATGCATTCTGCGAGCCCTAGGTGTGATTGCCACCAGAAAGACCCTTATTTCTTTTTCAATTGCGGTTCTCAAGTTCAATTTCATATTTTATATGATGTATGAATAATTTGACCTTTTTTTTACCTCAAAAGACTGTTTATAAACCATATTTTGAAAGGAATATGACCATACTGATTTGCTATCAGTACTTTCATAAGCTACACATCATCATGTAGGTCTGTGCAGCATATGGACACAACAGGCTTGCATTTGTACTTGATTTGTAATTGATATGTCTTGGCTTTGAACATCTGCTAGAGCTTATTAATCTTCTGTTTCTGAGATTGGTTTAAATGTCAATATAAGAAACCCTTGTGAAGATAGGGCCAATAGATCAGATTAGAGTGGTGAGACCAGGAAGAGCCGGTTGAAAATAAAGATTGTTAGAAATCTTGTCCCAACAAGGACGACGAAAAAGATAAAGCTTGTCCGAGTGCATGAGGGGAGAGGTGACTGCTGCAGTGTCAACTTGTACACAAGATCCAACAAGATAATGGAAGGAATTGCAGCTTTAGTGTGATCAAGGGAAGGGAGGGGCAGTGCAGTTGTGGTCCTTTTGCATGAATAGGGGGAGAAGAAAATCCGAAAGATGAATATATTTTGGAAGTAGTTCACTGTGTTTGTGTGAAAGGAGGCCTCAAATCCTTTATCCACCGAAACTCCTTGGCTTCATAGAAATCCAAAACCAATACATCGTTTGTTTTCGATTTTGGTAATGGTTTATAATATATTAATAGAAATTAGATTTTAGTAAATGATATATTAACATAAATTTATATAATCAACACGCCTTCTTTTAAGAAAATATCCTGAGCTGAACTAAAAAAACTCTATTGATGCAACAAATCTATAGGAAAGTGTTAGGGGCACACCCAAAACAACCTCACCAATCAAAAACCAAGCTCCATAGAGAGAAGTGATCGGATACATACTTGATGCTCAAATGTGGGCAGTAAATTTTCGAAATTTTGCTACGGAATACTCACACCTCTCGTTTCATATATCGGGAGAAATAGAGGAATTGCAATGAATAACCAAATTTTGTACATCATTGAAAAAATTAAGAGTATGATAAACTTGTCCGGAAATCAAATATATTCCAACAACAAAACTAAATCCAACTCCACTATCAAACAAACAGGCTGCTAGGGTTTAGGCTCAAGTAAGATTAAATTCTAGGAGTGGTTTCAAAAAGTACTTTCTCATATGGCTTTCTTCTTTTCTTTGGGTACAATTGGGAAGCTGAAACGAGTCACATATAGGAACAAGGAACACTCTTTATTTTAATAGTCATTGAAGAGGCCAGAAGTAGGTTTCCATATCATTCATTGCCCTTCTCCAGCTCTTCCTGTTAATAGCCCAAACTTTCCTGATATTGATCTTAAACAATGTTTATTCTTGTCCCTTCCTTTCCTTAATCAAAACCTGGTAAAATGATTATGATTATGATTATTATCTACAAATCAATCAGAAAAGAAACTCTCTAATTATAAAATTTATAATAATAATAATATAAACCCCAAAAAATATATATTCGTATTAACAAATTTTAACGATTTCTTAAGTATTTAATCATGATTCAAATTTTTATCACTAATAAAGAGGATGTCCACCTTAAATAGAAATTTTTTTTAAAATTAATGCTTTGGGCTTGGAAACGTAGTATCCATAAACTCAGAGCCCAATCCACTCCTTTAACTGTTTCAAACGCTGTTTGGTTTCGTGGGGGTGGGGCTCACTCGCCGCCTAGAATAGGACGGGGGGACGACAGTTTTCATATCTATAATCCGCAATACTCGTCGTTGTTAGCTTAAGCGGAAAAATTACTAGCAACCATTAGGAAAAAATGAATAAATGATAAAAGAAATAACGTTTGGGCCCTTTTTACAGCTGTCAGCAAAACAGAGGTTAGTTGACGCGTTTCAACCTCACACCACGCGTAAGATTATCTTTTCTCTACGTCAGCCTTAAAAAATAATCCTCTTCTCCTTCTATAAACTATGCGCGATATTCAGATGTTAAATAATCGTCAGGGGTTTAAAGGGTTAATTTACCTCTTAAGTTTAATTATGTTCAATTAACACCGTAATTAGTCAACAATCTTCCCTCCTCCTCCCTGTCCCTCGGTATCGCAGGAATTCCCTGCTTCGCTATCTAAATTAACACATTTGCGCTCTGGTTTTCCGTTTTCGAGCACGATATCTATGCTGCTTCGCTGCTCGACGCCGTTTTGGGCTCTCGAATTTGCACTGTAAGCTCTTCCCTCTGCTCTTAGTTACTGGATTGGTTAAGTTCGTGTTTGATAGCGTCTGAGTTGGAATGTTTTGGTCACCAGTTTGATCAAGACAGGAAGATTTCGACTTCTAAACTTATTCTGGTGATGCAAGTGTGTATTTTTTTTGTCTAGGGTTTTGGAATGTTACTGATGCGGCGTAAGCGCCGGACTGATGATTGACTGGTGGGAGAATGGTGTTTCTGGAAGTGTTTTTGCGTCGGCTGAAGTGATTATCAAGTGTTGAATATGAGCCATGGAGGTGGGGAGAGTGGAAGAGTGCTTGAAATTTCGCGCCACTTTACCGGAAGAAAGTCTGGTGGGAGTCAGGACGAGTTTGCAATAGCCATTGCAAAGATTGCTGTTGCGCAAATATGTGAGAGTAACGGCTTTCAGGGATTCCAGCAGTCCGCCCTCGAAACTTTGTCTGATGTTGCCACCCGTTATTTGCGTCGTATAGGAAAGGCTGCACAGTCTGCTGCTACTTTTTCTGGTAGGACAGAAGGAAATGTGCTTGATATTATTCAAGGACTACAAGAGTTAGGTTCAGTGCAAGGGTTTTCCGGTGCTTTGGAAGTTGACCACTGCCTTGTAAGTTTGGGGATAGTTAAGGACATCAGTAGGTATGTTAGTGAAGCCGAGCACATTCCGTTTGCCTATTCAATTCCTCCTTTCCCTGTAGTTGGAGAAAGAAAGTCAGCTCCTAGATTTTTGCCGCTAGGTGAGCAGCACATTCCATCTTGGTTAACGGCATTCCCGGATCCTCAAACTTATGCTCCATTGACTGTGGGGAATGAAGTGGGTGCTGATTCTGACATAGTTGCTAAAGACACTGAGAGAATACTCAGCAGCTCGGATAGATCTTTATTGAATTCACAGCTGCAGTTTACTTGGAATGGATCTGTTGGACCTTCTTTTCCACCTGGTGGTAAATCTTTGGCTAATTCCATTGTTGAACGTAATCCATTTCATGCTGCTCCTCTGCAAGATGGAGAAAAGCAAGTGTACCCTGTCATTCCACTAGCCAAGTGTTCAAATGAAGTAGCTGTTAGATACCCCATTGACCACAGCCAAGTTGTGGATAACAGTGTATCTGTGATGGAGACATTTGCTCCAGCCATAGAAGCAAAGAAGAACGCATCACGCGATCATGAGGAGGGACAGAAGAAGGTTCTTTTGAGTCAAAGACCTTCTGTACAATTTAAGATTGGCATTGTAAAGAAATCCTTGACTCTATCGCAGGATTTCTACCCCCAGAAAAAGGACAGTGAGAAGATCAGTCTGTGGTTTAGAGTGGATAATGAGAACTATGAGAAGGATGAGAAGGATGAGAAGGATGAGAAGAAAAGGAGGGCCAGGGAAATTCTGAAACAATCTGTCGAAAACTCTGGGGAACTTGGCCAGTTGTAATGTAGGTATTTTTAGAATTTTAAACTTATTTAGGATTCTAGCAGACACTGGTTCCAGGATAGTTGAGGTCATCAGGCTATGGTTGTCAGCTTATGACTAACTTTGGCGGTGAAATGTATAACAAGTGTTGAAGGTAGGTTCATGTCAGTAGTCCTTTATTTAGCGAATGATTCTTTCTAGTGGGAATTCGTTTTCTTTTAAAGATTCAGCATACTGAATATTACTGTTGAGATGGATACTATGAGATCATGACTGAAAGTCTGTATAATATAAAGTTTGAAGGAAACCTGCAAGGGAAGGACAATTTGCTATAATATAAGATTTTTTTTACTGTTTTTACACGCTAGAATAAGACTGATTTCTTATTCTGACTATAGCCAAGAATTGACACATCTAAATATTGAGCAGAGAGTTCTGAATTAGCGCCACTGAAAGAGGCTATTGGGAAAAGAGTTGTCTACAATGCCTAACTGACAGTTCTTTTCTTCCAATTGCCTCACCTGTAACAATCTCTCCTATCAAATCCTTGAAGATCATGCGCTCGATGTCCAGAACTATTCCTGGAATTTCACCCCGACAAGCTGTCCATTGCATTGAATCACGCGATAAATCATCCCTCAAGATATTCCTGAAACCATCATCCTCATCATCTAAGCTGCAGTTCAAGCCGTTAGCTTGCAGCCTTTCTATCTCTGAGCATAGTTCTCCCAGCAGCTGCGGTCCTTTTGGCTTCTTGCCTGCCAGCATGTAGGACGAACTATCTGAAAGCAATCTGTAGGCTAGAATTTCATTGACGACATCAAATAGAAGTTGGCATCTGATTTTGTTGTCAATTTCTGACTGTGTAATCTTTACAGAACCAGGCCTGGCACATATATCTCCAATGTTTCCCCTTGCTTGTTCCAGGGCGAAGAATAAATCAGGGTTGATTACATAACCCGTTGAATGGAGGTGAATGTTTCTGAAAGCAGCCTCAAAATCTTTCTGGAGAACTAATGCTGATAGAATCTGAGACACGCATTCATGTTCTGCATTTCTGCTGTTGCATAGGGGGGCCACTTCAGCTGTTATAGATGAAAGATTCTTAGTATTTTGAATTAAGTTGTGGATGTTCTCCACTTTTTTCTTGTGCATGGCGGAGTTGATGCTGGAGATTGCACTTCTGGATGAGTGATTTGCCTCTCCGTCAATCCATTCCACATCAGGGTGTGGAACCTCATCAGCTGATACAAAAAAGAAAGGTAAAGAAAAGCTGTTACGATCTGCTTGTGCTTATGCGAATGGAAAAATTGGTCAGAGCACTTATTTTTAGCAGGTGAACCTAGATTTATTCTATAAAGCCCTCACCTTCAAATGCAATTGATATCTTCTTGATGGGTGATGGCAATTCGTCATTGTATATTGTTGGATCAAGAACAGACACAGGACTTGGATGCTCTGAGGAATTAAATGCTAGATCTACAATCGATCTTGGCTTGGTTGACCTAGCCACTTGATTCTGAGTAGGAGAGAAAAAGTGTCATTGTCATACCTATAAGGAAAACATATGAACTGTGGACAATAAGAAAAAAACCATACCTTGGAATCTTTATGCTGGGAAGACTTCTTGCTTATCTTGCTGGATCTATCAGTGCTAGAGACTTCTTCATCTTCCAGAGAGGCCAAGCTAATGTTACTTCCTGAATGCAGAGAAACCACATCTCCTCGCTGGTTTAACTCTTTTGTATCACCACTTATGTTACTCAATTCATCATCACTTGGTTGCAACTTAAAAGATTTTGGTCTAACTTTTTGGCGTGGAGACTGTGATTCTGCAAGCTGTCTACTGCTCTGCTTTCTGTTTCTGTTTGAATCTGATGATTGCTGGGCTGTAGTGGTTGGCTTCTCCATGCCAAGCTGCTTCTGTTGCCGTCTTAGGTCCATAGATTCTGAGCTCTTGCCAGAATTGGTAATCTTTCTTGCCATGAACTGTGGCTCCTTTGAGATTTGTGCTGCATTTATTGATCTGGCTCCATTAGGTTTATTCACCGGAGAATTGGGTTGAGTGGAATGGTCCCGAAGATGCTTGATTCTGGGCGTTAGATCTTTTGCACTTTGTTTTTCATCTGATTCCTTCCTGTCCTGTGATAGTGCACCAGTTCGTAGTTTATGGAGACTTGATAAGGTGTCTGTCGGTTTCAGCAAGGAAGAATGATCCTTTGCCTCTTGAATATGTTTAGATGGTCTGATAATTACAATGGGGGATTTACAGCTCTTCAGTGAACTGTTCCCCCGGGCATGGACTGGCAAAGAGCTGCTACTCTCTAAGTTTTGCAGATATGTCAAATTCGAGTTTTGATTGACATTACTGCTGCTGCTGCTTGTCTGCTTTGTTGATTTCGAACCTTCATCTCTGGTCTCTAATGTGTCTTGACTCTTTTGCATCGCTTCAAGTATCTGTTTAAGAGCTCTAAGATCCTTCCCGGATCTGTTGAACTCCAGCTGAGCCAATCTTTTCTCTATTTCACCATAAATGGAAACATAAGAGCTGGTTGCTTTTGTCTGAGACACCTTACCTTTTGAAGTTGGAGTTTGGGAAGCTTTGCTTCCATCAGACTGCTTCCACGGAGCTGGTTCCATAGGAAACTTCGAGGGCATCTTTAATGAGGAATCGGCATTCCTCAGCCGAGGTGAGATGGGCTCTTTGTAAGTATTCCTGGTGGGGCTGGAGCCAGAATTTCGATTTTGCTTGTGCCCCTTGGTTGTTGAGTCCAAGGGATTGTTTTGCGCATCTCCATGAGTTTCAATTTGCCTCGTCTGACTATCATTGGTCGACACAGATTCTGGGAAACCTTCCAATCCCATCAACTTCACTACAACAGGAGAAGGTCCTGTATAGCCTCCTGGTTCTTGTTGGTGCAAAAAGGTGCTGAAGTTCTCGTTCTTGCTCCTTTGATCCCCAAACAGACCATTAGATTTTACCTGACCATTAAAACTCCTGGGGGAGCCTGCTTTACTGTCCAATGACAGCCTTGGTAGCTCCTTGAGTTTCATGTTGGATTTGACTGTTTCTCTTGATTCCCTTCCATCACAAGAAAACCTTCTAGTATCCTTCATTGTACTAGTTAAATGACTTTTCTTCCCCCTGACGAACTCTTGAGGCGCTTCTGGAGGCTTGTGAAGAACGCGAGATGATTCTTTCAGACCAGAAAATCTGGGGTTGACAGTGCTAGCGTTCTGTAGAGGTCTTGGGGAATCAATGTACTTAAGGGTTTGGCCCCTGGATTCCTCTTTTGCTGCAGTTTTCATTGATAAGCACCTGGTTTCTCTGTAGATAGAATCCTTGACAATGCACTGGAAATCGACGCCTTGCATCAGTGAATCCGGTTTACAGCTCTTGGGGATGTTTACTTGACTGAGTGAAGATGGATCTAACTGATGTGTTTTACTGCATTCTAGAGATGAGATGCTGGATGAACACGATGAAGATGAAAAGGAAGCTCTTGATGATTCCGTGGAGTTTCTTTGATTTTCTTTGCTGGCATTCCTATGACTATTTTCCTGCAATTTCAACCAACACTAGCAGGTCTAAACCATCTTGCCAATTGTCCACATTAGAGATGTAAAATTTGGAGAAATTTAGACCTCGGACACTTACTGCAGTATTCTTCGCTGCAGCTGTAGGCTCCCCGCTGCTGTTGCCCTTTTGACCTACACAAAGGGTATATGCATGTCAGCCGCCGAGGATGAACACTGAAAAGGCTTCACCTGCTCGCATTGATACCTTTAGTATTGTTTTAAATTTCGAGTTTTATCAAGCTTAAAGAGATGAATCCATAGATATTAACACGGTTTAAGGTTTCACAAGATAGATACAGAATCTGTAAGACAAAGCTGAAGCATGGTATGCATATTTTCGACAGCGGTATCACAGAAGAATCCATATTATTAGCTTAGTATGAGCCTGCATTGAAATGAAGTACCTGATGCAACCATTTTCTTGCTTAGGCTGATGTTGCGCCGGCCACCGCCGAGGAAATGGTAGCGATCGAAGACATGAAAGATTCCGTTCATACATCCAATTTGCTTCTTCAGGTCTGGGTTTTCCTCTGATAAGGTATATATGTACTTAGCAGACATGTTTTTCACTTTTCCAGGTGTACTGCTGACTTGAAAACAGAGCACTTTCAAACTATTACTTCCATTTCACTCTGGCTTCAAGTGGTTTCAAAACTCCGCCTTCCGAAGTGAATGAGCGGACAAATATCCTGCATCTAGTAAACCACTGGTTTTCCAGCTATTCAAGAGGCAGCGGTACATGCGTTGTCCCTATTGGCTTCTCTCTGCAATGAGAGGCCTTCCGCTAGTTCCACAAATACTTCAGGATTTTGAAAGGAGTCTTCTGGGTGGGAATGAGGATAAAGTAACAAGAGTTTAAGACCAAGAAGAAAGCTACAAAAATCTCAAAATTTCACCAGAAAACCAGTGCAGGATAAATTTATTTCTTGGATTTCGCAATGGATAGATAGTATCTTCTGCTGAAGCCAGAAGGGGGAGAAGAGAAACAACAAAGGAGACCAGCACCTCAAATGGTTAACTCACCACTGCCCCCACAAACTCTAATCAGGCCTATGAAATGCAATTCGGCAGGTTAGTTGCTGTGCAGATCCCAAGAAGAGGTTCTTTTGGGTTTTCCCAGAAAAACAATGGAATTTTGTCTTTTGGCTCTCTCTTTGGGAAGAACGCAGCAGCTGGAGGCTGGAGCTTATATGGAGGTATGTGCTAGTGTATTGTAAGTTATAACCAAAAAAAAAAAGGGAAAAAAATGCTACGTAAAAATCAGCTGGTAGAGAATAAGAAATACTGCCAGTCTTTCTTTAGCACCTTCTTTACGTAAGAGGGATGTGGTATATGCGTGGGTCAAATCTTCTTTGGGATAAAATATGAAGGGGGGAGAAAGGAAGAGGGCACGACCCAAAAAAAAGCAGCAAGGGAATAAATAAAAGGGAATGAGAGGAGGGAGAGATATTAGTTAATGGGTGGGTCAGATCTGCCATGGTCATGTCCTTCCACTTTCATGCGACCAGATAATGTGGGGGTGGGTCGATGGACCCCCTCCTTACTTGAGCTTTCCGAGTCTGCATCAGGACTCAGAGATTTGAAGAGAGTTTTATTAGAAAGTGGATCTATGCACTGGAAACCAGCATACTCCATGTGGCTTTTGGTTTTGCATTTCCTATTAGACTTGGTTTTCTCTTGTATTCATGCCTAACTCTAATAGGTGTCTTTTCTGCTGCCCGACTGAATGTTGGATTTGACAGTACTTTCTAATCAAATTCATTTCATTTCCAATCCAATCCGTCTTCCACGCTGGTTTTAACCCCGGAAATCCTGCTCGCAGTAATCCTCCCATCTACCTTATCACACAAGTTAATGTATGTGAACCCTTTTATGTGTCAATCAATACTGGGGTGTCATGGCTATCATGGGATGGCATTGATGGCTTTGTAAAATCTGCAGGTTTCCCAGTACTGTTCACTTATATGTCAGGTTTCTTTGGTATAATATAATCTAGTTTTAGTTTAGATGCAGTAGATGCATAAGATCCAAGTAGGTACGTTTGCTGATTTGCTAGATAAGCTAGTTTAGATGAAGTAATCACTTGGAATCTGTCTGACGAATACGTGTCGGACAGGATGGTGGTTGAAGCCAAAAAGGACATTTGTAGTAATCATGCCACATTAATTAATGTTTTCTTGAGCATTCCTTTGAAATTAGTAAGGAACATGCTTCTTGCAGAAAAAAAGATAGAAGAATTTGTTCTAATTGACACTCGGCTCATCCTCTCCTCAGCCCCTAGAGCACTGCAGTGCAACTGCAAATAGCAGAATTTGAGGCTACACATGAGGCATCTAAAGGCAATTGGTTTTCCTGAAGAACAGAAGGGTAAATTAACAGCATAATCAATTCCTTGTCAGGAGAATGATTTTGTTCTTCTATGATTGTCCAGTTTCTGTACTGAGAAAGCAGGAACTGCAGAAACCATCTCGAAGTTGAAAATAAATTGTACATAAATGCATTAAATCTGTAGTTGGCTCTCCATTTTTTTATCATTATTTGACAAAAAAGGTAGCTGGAAAGGCATATCACGTGATTTGCTTACTCAATTGGCTGTCAAACAAGGGATGCTTTTGGTCCTCAGAACGTGGGTTATTATCATAAGATTAAGCTCTTTTAAGCACCACCCACCTCCACCTCCTCAACCAGATACTTAATTACTTCCCTGTCCAGGAGACGCAAACACGGATGCTAATACACCTGCCAATCGTCAAGGTACGAGAATTAGCTCTGGTGCTTTCTGCCATGACAGGATTGCATGGGCTGGAAGAAGGAGACTCGGTTTTTGAGTTACAATCAAAATCAGGCTTGAAGGGATTAAGGTACAACATGAAAAATCAAGGCAGTAACGCTTCCTGATAGTTCCTTCTCTGTTTCTGAAAGTTAATTTCTAGATATTGTACGTCCATGGTGCATATCAGAACCCATATCTGCAACACCATATATATACGCTAGAGAATCAGGAACATGATTGTACGGTAAAAAAGGGATTAAACGGGACAAGTCCATGGCTTGCTTGTTTGTGTGGACCTGTATTCTGCGAAGTTATCTGCAGTACTGATATATATATAATATAAATCCAACACATGGGCGATATAATGAGGGGAGTGATGTGATAGTTTAATTGCAGAGAATTGGGAAAGGATGCAAAACCACATGCATAAAGAAGGTATCACATGAGGGATGCCTTGGCTTCATTATCCAGGAACCAACCAAGCCATCTCAATCATCGTAAACTAGTTTCCAATGAAAGTTAGCTCCCACTAGCCCACCATGATTGGCATGTGATGTCCCCCTCTTTTAGCCCTCACCACACACTGTTATGGAAGAAGTTGTTCAAAACACTGCAGAACTGTGCGATATCTAATCAATGCTATGCATTATTCCGTCTGAGAACGCATATTTTATGCATAGATTGAACAAAACTGTGTTGAGCACAAGTACCTCCAAAGGTTTGTTCCAAAAAGACTTTCAGCTCTTTATCTGTCATTAACAATGATTTTAAATGGAAACAAATGATTACATGTTTGCAGCAGTTTGCGGGGTTGCTGCTATTCACATTCTGATGACGACTTGCATAAAGGAGCCAACATTGTGTGACC
Source organism: Passiflora organensis (assembly GCA_019739055.1). Lineage (NCBI taxonomy): Eukaryota > Viridiplantae > Streptophyta > Magnoliopsida > Malpighiales > Passifloraceae > Passiflora > Passiflora organensis. The sequence continues at coordinate 17,422,381 of JAEPBF010000009.1, forward strand.
ATGAAACTAGGAGGAATTTGCATGTTAGGGAGAGCTATGTTTAATGTGCATGGAAAGTCAAGATTCTTTCTCATCTTTGCCTTCATGGAATTAATGCTTCACTCAGATTCCTTCCTTCCTTCCTTCCTTTCTTTCTTAACCCATCAGCCTGCGAAGCATTTGCAACATTAAGATATCTTATTGGTACGAATGAGATTTGCCCAGGTTGTTGGCTTTGTCTTAGGAACTGTTATATTTTTTAGAAGATTTGATTTTGATTTGTTTGTTTAAAATATTTTATTATTTAGTTAGCAGTTTTTATTTGCCTATTATTATAGTTTTTTCTGTTTAAACAAGTAGAACTGAACGTAATACAATTTGGAGTCTTTCCCAGTATTATCTTTCTTGCTTCACTCTATCATCAACAACATTGGTAGCGGAGCTTTAGTCTTACGGGACTTGTGAGAGACTTGTGAGGTTGAGAGAGCCTAAACACTTTTCCAAACACTAACCCTTATTTCACAGCCAATGAATTCAGAAGGTTCATTCCCTTCAATTGCACCACCATTTTTTTATGGAGAAAATTATCAGGTGTGGGCAATCAGAATGGAAGCTTATTTATTTAGATGCATGTGACTTATGGGAAGCGGTAGAAGAGGACTACGATGTGTCTCTATTTGCTGGAAAGATAAGGAAGTCCAAAGCGAAGGCTTGTCTCTTTGCTGTTGTTTCTCCAACCATCTTTAGCCAAATAATGACCTGCAATATAGCCAAGGCCATTTGGGATTTTCTCAAAGATGAGTACAAGGGAGATGAAAGAATTCGAGGTATGAAGGTGTTGAACTTCATAAGAGAATTTGAAATGCAGCACATGAAAGAATCAAAAACTATCAAAAATTATTCAGATAGACTGATTGATATTGCTAATAAGGTGAGAATTCTTGGATCAGAGCTCACTGATAGTAGAATAGTTCAAAAATTACTTATCTCTTTGCCTGAAAGATTTGAAGCAACCATTTCTTCTTTGGAGAACTCAAAAGACCTGTCAAAGATCAGTTTGACAGAATTGTTAAGTGCTCTGCAAGCACAAGAACAAAGAAGAAAGATGAGACAGGAAGGAACTATTGAAGGAGCTTTGTCAGCCAAGTTTCAACAGAATCATGGAGGTAGGGGAAAGAAGTGGAAAGGGAAGAATGGGAGTTTCAGCAACTCTGAAGGTACAACAGCTGAAAATAATAGCAATGCTACATATAGATATAAAGGAGTAAAATATCCTCCTTGTCAATATTGTGGCAAGCAAAATCATCCTCACTATAAGTGTTGGAGAAAACCAGATATGCGATGCAGAAATTATTTGTAAGGAGAAGGAGATGCAACAACAAGGAGAGGCTCAAATTGCAAACAATCAAGATGCTGAGCAACTCTTTGTTGCATCTTGTTTTGCATCCAGCACATCAAGTGATGCAAACAATCAAGATGCTGACCAACTCTTTGTTGCATCTTGTTTTGCATCCAACACATCAAGTGAGTGTTGGCTTATAGATAGTGGTTGTACAAACCACATGACCAGTGATGAAGGGCTTTTCAAGGAACTTGATAAATCAGCAATATCAAGAGTCAAAATTGGAAATGGTGACTATATACCAATCAAAGGAAAGGGGACAGTGGCCATTGAAAGGTACAAAGCTTATTTCTGAAGTTTTGTATGTTCCTAGCATTGATCAAAACTTACTTAGAGAAAGGATTCAGGCTTGTCTTTGAAAACAAAATATGTCTTATTTTTTATCCAAATGGACAAGAGTTGTTCAAAATTAAGATGCAGGGAAAAATATTTTCCTTGAATCTGTTGAAAGAGGAGCATTTTTCATTCAAGACATCTACATGGAGAGCTACAGAGAAGTTACAGCTGATCCATACTGATGTTTGTAAGCCTCATACAACTCCTTCGTTAAATGACAGCAGAATTCAAGTAATCAGGTTTGACAATAGAACTGAATACACTTCAGACAAATTCAATTCCTTTTGTCAAGAAGCTGGAATTGAACATCAACGTATAGTTTCTTACACTCCACAGCAAAATGGAGTTAGTGAGAGGAAGAACAGGACAATTATGGAGATGGCTAGATGCTTAATGCTTGAGAAGAGTTTACCAAAAATATTTTGGGCAGAAGCAGCAAATACTGGTGTTTTCTTGCTGAATAGGCTGCCTACAAGAACAGTGGATGTTGTTTTCTTGCTGAATAGGCTGCCTACAAGAACAGTGGATGGGAAGAAATCATATGAGAGTTGGCATGGTTTTAAACCTTCTTTACAAAATCTCAAAATATTTGGATATATTTGTTTTTCTTATCTTCCACAGGTTAGAAGAGGTAAGCTTGATGAGAAGGCTGAACCAGGGATTTTCATTGGTCATAGCTTGGTTTCTAAAGTATTGAATTTTTCAACCTCAATCAGGAAAGATTTTAATCAGTAGAGATGTTCAATTTCTTGAATTTGAACAATGGGACTGGAATGAGAAGACGCAAGCCAAACATCAAGCTGTGCAATTGGATCCAGATGAATTGGAAGATGATTATTCTATTAGAAGAACAAGATCTTTAGTAGAAATTTATCAACATTGCAATGTTGCTGTTTTGGAATCTGATGGATATGAGAAAGCAAAATCAAAAAAATAAAATTGGCTCACTGCAAATGGAGGAGGAGATGAACATGATATAAAAGCTTGGAATATGCAGCTCTTAATCCAGGAGGAGATGTTGGCTTTGTCTTAGGAGCTGTTCTATTTTTTAGAAAATTTGATTTGATTTGATTTTGATTTGTTTGTTTAAAAGATTTTATTATTTAGTTAGTAGTTTTTATTTGCCTATTATTATGACTTTTTCTGTTTAAACAAGTTCTATATATTGTAGAACTGAACGTAATACAATTTGGAGTCTTTCCCAGTATTATCTTTCTTGCTTCTCCCTATCATCAACAACACAGGTTGTTCACCTCGCCTCGATAGGTAGTATTATCTTTCTTGCTTCTCCCTATCATCAACAACACAGGTTGTTCACCTCGCCTCGATAGGTAAATAATCCGAAAAGAGATTAATATTACGATCAACTGATTCCACGATAAAAAAATGCAAAATGGGAGATGCATCCAGCTCCAGTTTCATCTTTGATCAGGCCCATGAAGAACAACCAATGATTAACTAGAAAAAAAGTTTTAAACAAAATCTCAAAACCTGCCTTCAATTCTATCATGTTGCACACTGCTCCAGATGTTATATATGAGGAAAAGGCCTCAGCTGTGCAATTTTCTTACGCACTTTTTTGTGCTCAACAGGATCCCTGGGCATGTGATGTGTCCCCTGCTATCTTTACGTGCTGGCAATTTGCTACCACATGCAGAAAAATCTTTGAAACCTCTCTGTCTTCTGCAGCTTGGGGAAGAGACTTCAAGTTTTTTAAGCGAAAAAAAAAAGGCTACATTATTGGTTTTACACAATTAGGATAACCACAGGATCGTCTGTCATTTCTTTAATAAGTAACCATCACCGTCACCAAATGAACTTGACAAGTGGAACAACGCCTAAATTACTTAAATGAAGGGAAAACTCTCGAATCCCTTATAATGCTTCATCCACATTGACAACCAACCAGATTCTACAGAGTCGTTTTCTTTTTTAGCTGGTACCAAGAGTACCTTCTTGGTTATTGCTGTATGTACCTTCTGAAGAAGCATTTGGGTAGAATATTATTTTTATGAAGGTGGTCATACCACGCAATGTGAACTTTGTCAGCCAATTGCTGAATAATAGCCTCATGTAAGAATATAAAATACTTTTTCAAATGCACCAAGTCCAAGAGGGATGAGCACAGGATCCTAGAATTGCGTTGTCAATGCCGAATCTCTGCACAGAGAAGAAAAATGAGAAAAGAGAGTGAGCATGATGGCGCCCCAAAAGTCCACGATCAGTGAATTTGTCAGCTTCTTGTGTTTACACGGTAATTTTTTTTCGGGTTTCAATTTAGTACCAGTACGATATTATATTTGTATCGATAATTCTCTTGTTCTTGCACCTCATCAACCTCCTTCAGAACTGCCCACCTTAACTAGGGGGCCAAAACTGTTCTTTCTCGCTGTATCCACTCATTAATCAATAAACCATACACCATACACCATATTCCAACCTGACACGAAACAAAGTATTTTCTGTCCCAATCATCAAACAGTCCCCCCCATCAGTCTGGTTCTGCATATGCTGCTGTCTGGCGGTGCCTACACAGCCAGTTTCCATCACCGGCATCAACTACTCTTGACTTAACGTTTCATCTCTTCTTCTTCTTTGCGTGGAGTTCGGCTCGGATAAGAAACCTTGGGCGCTTCTCATTAATGTATGATCTAAAATGGCTCAACAGATGGTCCTGCATCCTTAAAACATCAGTTCACTTCTATCCATATCTCAAACCTAAACTCCATCCCTTGCACTTCCTGAAGAAGCAACCACGTTGCACTGCTTCCCTAACTTTGCTTGTGGTTAGTAAATCAACACATGCTTCTGAAGACCAATCAGGATGACTGGCAGTATGTGCACAGCTCTCTCTTCCCACATTTTCTGGAGCTATAAATCTGGCAGGATAAGAGCTTCGGATCAAGTTTGGCAAGTAAAAAGACAATTACTCTGCAGTGTTGAACTTCAGATATTTCCCTGACATGCCCTACCCTGGCCAGAATATAAAGGAGACGAAATCAATTTACCAGGCTTTCCCTATATATCAGATACGTTTCTGCTCTCCTCTATCCATTTTTTATCATCGGTCGCACAATTCCAGAAAAAATAACTATTGAATGGTGAAAAGAAGAGTTATAAGGGGAAAAAAATCCTATAAAAGAAATAAATGATCAATTTGGGAAAAGCAAAAACAGGAAATATGAGGTTACAGATACTGCAGCATCATCAATTATCAGACATCCAAATCCCAGAGCACCAAACAACAGATTTCGTTCAATAATTGAGGAACTAGAACAAAGGGCACCGAACAGCCCATACTTCAGTACATTGCCTACATTGAATTCCATTCTTCACTATCTAACAGTCCCTACATCCATTACACTATGCATGCTTTACAGAGGAGGGAAAAAACCAAGTAGCTTAGCCTTCTGAGAAATAGTAATAATAAACATGCCTCAACTTTTCTAATCAATATTTTAATGCTACAGGGTGCAACAAAGCGACTGTGACTCAAAGAAGAAATCTAGTATAAAGATTCTGTAAGAGAGCTTGGTAATAATCGATTAGGCATCCCCAAGATCTCTTCTATGGATGCAAACTTTCAACGAATCGACCGAGGTAGGAAGTGTATGTTCCACAATGTCAGCCTCGAGCCAACAGTTTCCAAAAAATTCTATCCTAAATGTTCATCAGCTCTATGGTTGAAGCGTGACTGCTGAACTCTTGACAAGAAATTTATGAGTGACATGCAATTTAAAACTGAGAAGAGCCTCCACCAGCTGTTGATTCGTACTGTCAAAAGCTGATTATGCTGACCTCATGATGTGCAAAAAGTATATCTAATTGTTTTCTCCAAGTTAGCTCATTGCTGGGATGGAGACAATGAGCTGATAACCTGGCTGTAGAAGCGCCAAGATGCACTGATCTCAGTGATAGCTGTTTGACCAAATGAGTGTTGTTGTACAAACTTTTGTACATTATCAGCTACAGCCAGTTCTTCAAGGTAGACTCTAAGATCACCTCCTGCATCTGCCACAAATTTGATTCAGTTCTTCGTCACGCATATTGTCTTGCATAGACTAGACAGGGAAAGCACCCTAACAAACCATATAGAGGACGAGATACGCAATGTACATAACATATTATCGAGTTCGAGGGGTGAAGGAAGTTTAAAAGGACAAAGATGCACTCGATTAGATTATCGTAACCAGACATAAGACTAGGAGATTTTACAACTTCTTACCTAAAGAATTGTCATTCACATTCTGGAACTGGAATGAGAAAGGAAAGATTGCAGTATGTGCCTGTAAATGGAATTTCATCATCAGTCAGAAAACAAAGTAAATGCGTCAAAAAATGAAAAGGAATTAAATATAGTAGCTGCAATGAGCTTATAGCTAAACAATAGCACTGAAATCATAGGCAAAGAGGTGGTAAAGTTTCAATTCAAGTTCTACCTTGAAGTTCTCTTTAAAATTTGAAAAAGGAAAAAAGCTTAAAAGAAGGGAATCTGATAAACACATAAACTCACAGGATTAAGCAATGCTTTATAAGGAGAATCATCCAACAGCACAGTATTTGATTCATTATAGTAGCCTCTCTCCCATGGAAGCTCCGGATCATGTTTCTCCCATATTCTCCTTAGATCTTTAAAAACCAACACCTTATGCCTGTTTTCCAGAGTACGGAACTGTGTCGCTGTGCAATGGGATAAATCCTACAGGTACATCATAAATGGGTAATGAACAAAAAATTAAACGCAACAATAACAAAATGATTGAAGACTAATTAAATCTTGTAAAAGAATATTTTGGAACTCATGAATGGTTGATATAGCTTCATTAAATCAGACAAGAAAACGATTTGGCATCTTTTCGTGTAGTTCATAGTTCCAAGACAGGAAGCTGCACTAAGCATGCAAATAAATCATTTGTAAATAAGAATTTCTACATTTGTGCATGATGAAGGTAGATGGCCAAAGATACAAGAGACCTAATGCCAAAGATACAATCTATAGCCAAATGGTCAACATGTAAAGAGCCTTCATACCATTTGATTGGTAAGACATATTACTAGGCAATTGAAAATGTATGAATCTTGAGGGGAGCAGATAGGCTGAAAACATCTCCAATTGCAAGGACAACCCAACACAATGAAATAGTAAAGCTCAAGTAAAAAGGGAATCACAAGGCCAAAATCAGCTTACCCAGCAAAATAGCAACTTCTGCTTCATATCTCCCATCAAAAAGTCAATTATCTTGTCAACTTTGTTCCTGGAAAAAAAAATTGAAAATTCCCTTGATTGAACTCTAAAACCATTGCTAGACTCCTAGAAAAACGAGGATGTTTCTTCCAATAGAATAACAAAATGAACTTTATCGCTAGATAAGAAGAGAAATTCAATGGAATGAAAAGAATCGGTTTAGGGGGTACTTAATTCTTGAAGACCAAATGCCCACTTCAAATCTCTCAAAGCAGAACTTCAGAAAATCCTGGCAAAACTGTCTCCTGAACACTGATACAGGAAAAAAAATAGATATCAAGACATTTTCAGAATAAAAATTTTGAAGAAAATAATAAACCCCACCATTCTCACCTGCTTGTCTTGAAATTTTTATATCTGCTTTACTGTCCACATGACCAGATACAATATCCACAAGTACTCCATTTATATCAAGAATGAGAAGCTTTTTCTTAAAATTTCTGATGGGAACCATTTTTGAAGAAGCATGTAAAGTTTCAGATGGGGAATTCTCTTCGTTACTAATACCATCAGAAACAAGTTCGCTTTCACCCACATCTGATGTAACAACTGTTTCGCTGATTCTTCCAGCTGATAAAAGTAGGGTTGATACTTCACTCAGTTCATCCGAACCAGGCAGGCCATCTGCCTCAGACAGCTTCTGAGTCGGATAGCTTTTATCCTGATTTTTATGTTTTTTCCCTTTCCTACGTCTTGCTTTCCTTTTGCGCACAGCAGATACTTGCAAATGCTGATCACTTTCCACCATATCTAGATCTACCAGGGCTTAACTATGCCAAGTAGGGGTTTTTCTTCTTCACCTTAACTAGTGGCTTCCTTATTCTGCATGTTTTCAGTGACAAACAATTTAGGCTATTTTGTTAATAATTACAATCTGTCATGTTCTGTTGCTTCCTTTTCTATCGCCCTTTCAACTGGTTCTTGAAAGTTTGGAAATACAATACAAGAATGAAAAACTGACTTGAAGAAAACCAAAACGAAAAAGTAAGGAGAATAAGAGAGATTGAGCCTTCTCATCCGTTCACAAAGTCTAAGCACACCATACAAATCAAAAACAAGACCAGAGTTTATGGTCACCTTTATATATTCTTAACAGGACATAAGTTAAGTTTTTAACACTTCAACAAGTTTTGTCCAAGGATTATGGACAACATGGTTTCAACCACCACTCAGCCTTCCAAGAAACAATCACTAGTTCCCAGACATCTCAGCAAGTAGTTGATTTTCCTTCTTTATTTTTCATTCGAAGTTCTTATTATAACCGCAGGTTAAAGCCTGAAATAGACAAATCACAAAACAGCAACAAAACCGAAAACTGAACAAACAGCATTACAATTGATCCCCCATCTGATGAAAGTGCAAAGCCATTGAACTTCTAGTAACGTCGTCGATTCGATATATTGCCACTGAGTTGTCTGAACTCTGATAGAGAAACAACCATGCAATTTTATCTGATAAATGCAGCCCAGGAATCAATCCAACTGCATAGGGCATACTTAGCCGACATTGCAATACCAACCGAATATTCCACAATTTTTACTTCCCACAGACAAAACGCAATCTATAATCAACGATACGGCAAAAGAATTGATAGAATTCAAAAGAGAAAGGCAGAAAAACAACAGCAGCTTAACGAGATAACCAGTGAACCCACAATCGTAAGCACATGACAAGCATATATCAACAGGTTTATACATATAAAAGGAAAGAAAATAACCCAACACTTATCCTTCATATATCAGGATAGCAAGAATATACATACAGTAGTATTATCCTATACCCTCATCAACTTATTTATTATAACTCGATAAAACCTGAAGTGAAACATACGAAAGACCAACCTGAAAAGCCAAGACCACTCGATGCAGAGGTAGAGTGTAACCTTCAAATCTAGAATGACTTTTTGGCAGATGCGAGAGCGGGAGGAACAGAGAGAGACTCAGAATAAGCAGCCACCAATAGTTCCTAGGAGGGCGTGTGATGCCGTTTTGATTGGAAGTTAACACGGACACAACTTAAACAGTCGGTTTAAGGAAAAAACATCAAGAAAGAACTGGGGCCCGATAGGAAGCTACCTACACACATTATATACTTTATTCGGTCCGATTTCTGACTACTAAAGAGGAATCCTAGTTCGTCTGATCTGATGAACTTCCACGTATTTTCCCCTTCAAATTAGGAGCAAACTTTTCAGATTTCTACAGGTTTTTATAAGAAAATATAATTAATAAATGATTAGTTTACATTATTTTGACATAAACATAAAAATCCGATCCAAAAAGTTGGTCCAACTGGAACTGGAAGCCCATGACATGGAACTGAACTGAGTTTACGTTGGACCAACCCAAATCCAATGCAAGTCGTACAAAAGCCCTGCTGCACGTAAATTCTGGTATGGCGACGTCAGAACCGATAGCATCGAGAATCTTTTGGCGACTCCTTGAACTACTCCTTGAACTACTATTTCTGCACATGATCCTGAGGCTTGGATTTAAGCTTATTTTTATCCATTCAGAGCTTTCCACTGCTAGTCCACTTACAGAGGTGCATAGAGAACTATCATGACTTCTTGATGCAGTGTGGTCCAACCTTGACAGGACCACTGATCAAAATGGCAAAACTAGCTAGGTGATTAGGTTTGCCACATTTAAAGATAAGAAGAAAAGATAACCGCTGTGCTTAGCAGCAATTAAAGGATGGGTTATTGAGTAGAAGCTCGGTTACTTGCATGTGCTCATATCTTCAAAGTCAAGCATGACAAAGTTTAGAGCCAAGTGTTAGTTAGCAGAAGGATCACTAATATCATGTGTATCATCATGTGTGCTATGATTACTATACCACCATAATACTGTGATCTGCATATGCTGTGGTGCTGATTAATCTTAAGGAAAGCCTCTTGCTTTTCTGCAATTCTGCAGTTTCTTGACTGGAATAACGAAAAGAAGTGGTCCTAGCTGGGATTAGTACCAATTAGTCGACCAAGCATAAGCATTCACACAGATAGTTATTGCATACACTTAGATGCAAAGGCAACACAGACTTGGGGGCATGTGAATGTAGGCATTTAAAGTGGGAATAAGGGTCACCGCCACTTTGCATCTCCTCACGGCTCATGCCTTGCTTGAAGATGCCAAAAGTCATCAGGCAATTAAAGAGAACGGTCAAAAATCCAGCACTCAACAAACTTTTGGTCAGGTATCCACTAGATTGGCTAGACCCATAAAAGACTTTGAGCCACTTGCAATTATGTAGTAACTCAACAGCCAACGACAAGCCGAAGCTAAAGAAACTGAAGGAGTCGAACTCCCTTTTCACCCTTTAAAATGGAAAGAAAGGAAAGGCAAGCAAGGATGCCAAGAATAAGATTTTGTCAATATATTATATTGCCAGAATAAAGTTACTGTCTATTCCTGATTCACGTGCAGCATGGAATACTGGAGGGTTAAATCGCAGAAAAACAGTGACAAACTTATGATTGTATTTACTGTAGCTTGCTCACCTGCATTGCTACTTTTATTGGCTTTACTTTATCTGCAACATCGCCGTTGTAGCCAATATGTCCTGCCTTGTCTATTTTAACCTTGCTGATGAAAAGTTTTGGAACATGATCAGGAAACTTTTATGAAACGATTAGTTCTCTTTTTTACTGTAAATAGTTGTTCCTATATCATCACTACTAACGGTTCTTAACTGTTCTCTAATCTGCAACCCCTGTGCCCAAAATACAAACTTGGTCAAAGAACACCAGTGAAAACAATTTGTTAAGAAATCTGACCGAAAAGAAAAGGCGGTGGATGGATCAAGGATTACCACCTTTGGAATGCTTCAGAAATCAAAGCCACCGTGACTGCACTGTAGTGAAATTTCTTAGAATATATGTAAAAAGTTGCTGGAATGATAACTTTTTGATTAGTCATTTGTTTAAGAAAAAGAATCACTATAAAATAATTGTTGGGTTGCACATAGCATCAGTAGCAATCCAGAAAAGTTGCTATCAAGCCCATCATGATCTTTCCCACACTAGTTCCTTCCAACTCGTGGAACTCTGTGGCTAGAAAGTTGCCTTTTCAGTTCAGCTGATGGTTTATCTTTCACGACCGAGTCTTATAGGCCTGAAGGTGCAAGAACAGATGAATCCCCTGCATTTATGATTGATTGGTGCAAGCAAGCTGCTTACCATTCACAGTGTTTATCGCGCTGCATACAAGGAAATCCTTTTTCATATGCTTCTACAAGGAACTCCGTGAGTTCCAGGTTCCTAAATCCTTTTCCCTTTTTTTTTTACAAAAAAAAAAGGCAACTGTTACCACAAACAACCAAGTAATCAACAAAGCAATCGAGTATCAATCGTGTACTTCACTGAACGAGAGAATATGCCATTACCCTTAATCATGCAATTTGAGAGTAAAGAGAAAGCATGGCAATTGTAAAGGATAAAGAAGGGCAGCCTCTCTTTCCTCTCCTCTACTTTTCTGAACAGAAAATTCACGGGGATTTGTGCTTTATGAAGATGATATTATTCATCTGGATTTAAATGAGCATCTAAAAAGCCTAACAGCCCCTTCATAATTGATATAAAAAAGAGAACCTACCAACTCAAAACAAAGATGCTTACTATGACTTCAATCCCTCTTTTTCATGGTAAGAAACAAAAACGCGGTCCACTTGGTAAGAAAAAAGATCAGGAAAACCTCAAATTTGCAAACAAGACCTCCCTGCTGGTTCATGATTACCGAAAAGGGAATATGTAAATGATCAATTAATGCAGGCAGGAAAGAAAACGAACATGAACACCAAATGTCGCCACAGGGTTGAACAAATAAATATGTTCTGCTACCTAATCCTGATGCATGTTCTTTCGTAGTTTAACCATTGGAATTATCCATCATTAAACACTAGACTACATGTATATGATATATGCAATTTAGCATTTTTAGCAGATATCAGACAAATAGACACAGCCAAAATCTGCAACTCATAAAACAAACTATTGTTTAGATTCAAGTAAAGGTCTGAAAGAAAAATGTTTGACCGAATAAGTAGACTGTAGAATATCTCTGAAGTCGCCTAAACAGTAGTTCAACTATTAACCAAGTCAATCTCCATTAAAAAACAAGCACAGACCAGCAGTTTTCACACAAAATCAAACTATGCTTTCAGTCATCTCTCCCACCACGTCATCCATTTCCCCGAGCCCGCACCCACCGGCTCTTAACTGATATCCTCTGACCTTGTAAATGGGAAAAGGAGAAGAAGATTTCACCATTAAAGACACAAATTAATAACTTAAAATAAAATGACCCACAAGATTTGTTCAAAAGAAGATTGGGAAGAAAGTAAAAGGAAACAACTCGCTGTACGTTACCCACTCTGTTTTCCCAAAAGACACTCCCATGTACGTGTACTATAAAATGTAAAAAGCCTCCACAAAACTCTCTTCATCTTTCCACGCCACCTCTGGCCGCAGAGCCTGAATCCTTCTTCTTTTCACACATTGTTTCTCTCAGGAGAAACCATAAAACATGAACATAAGGTCACACACACACGTATTTTGATGTTATACACTTAAAAATACTCCCTTTTTTTGTGTCTCTACGTGCTTAAGCCAGAAATGGGCAACCTTTGCACTTGCTTGTTACCCAAACCAGTGAAAAAGAAGAAACCCATCATAAAACGTTTGCAGGGAAACCACACTCAGTCCCTTCCAAATTCCAGTAACCGGTGGACCCGAATGCGATCAACCCGTAAAGACAGCACCGATTCATTAATTCATGAGCAGGCCTTGGCCGCGGCGATTCTGTTCAGACAGCAGCAACAGCAGCAGCAGCAGTTAAACAGGTCAGGCTCGCTGCCGTTTGATCGGTCAACCTCTTTGCGGTACTCGAACGGTTCCGGGTCAAAGAAGAATTCCCAGTTGCCTCGAAGCTCCAGTTCCAGACCCCGGTCGCTAACCGACCCGCTTTTGCAGCCACAGCAACTCGTTAACCAGGTTTTTGTAATCGTCCCTTATAATTCCGGTGATATGGATATGTTTAAACATAAAGTTCCTTTCTTTTATTGTTTTGCTCGTCATGGAAGTGATTGGTTTTGTTGGTTGTGGAGCTTTCAGTAACTTCACATCCAATACCGCGTTAATTATTTCAAAGAATGATTTTTTGTGCCCGAATTGGATATTTGTCACTTGTGTACTTCGTTTCATACTGGTTGGCTTCCCCTACATGGGATCAATGGAAATGCGTATTTTTGGTCCTGATATCATATTTATGCAAAATCGTAGAGCCTACTGGAAAGGAAGTGAGTAATCTCTATGTATATAAGTTTGTATAAAATAAAGAATAATAAAATAAGCTTGTGTGTTTTTCATTTTTTTCAAGTTTGATCTTGAACTCGTTGATGACTCACTCAACTTTGATGCTTTTAACGACGAAAGAGTATTTTAAGAAGGAAAGAACTGTCAGTTACCGTGTTTCGGTCTTCTGTAATGTGGGCCACTTCACGTCGTCTTTATCCTTGCCGCAACTTGGCTACTAAGTGTAGCATATTTGAGATCCATGTATGTGGTGAATATTAATGGCAAAGTAGTTGATTGGTGGAGGTTAAACGAATTAAGGAAAAGGGTCTGTTTCTTCTGCCAAACCTGTGATGGCTACCTGCCTATAGCTCTTTCATGAGGCCGGTACATTAGTTAATTAACTATAAACTGCCGAATAGAAATTCTGAGTAATTGCGGTGTGAATTTCCTGTGATGCTGTTGTTAATATGTCAAGGTTTTTAATGTCCCGGCACATAGTAATGTTATTACGGGAGTATATAATGCGATGAGGCAGACAAAAGCAATTGCATTCAAACTTTGTCAGAATGAACCGGTATCATCACTGTGTAATTTCTGTTTTCTGCAGGAATCTGGATGTCGGCAACTCTGTAATTTTGTTTCCTTTGTTCAATTGGAACATCTAAAAAAATAAAAATTTCCCCGTAAATACTATGTGATGTGATGATGTGATTTCATGTCTGACTTCCGTTTAATGGTGTTAATGCCTGTTTTTATTGTCTACAATGCTGATATAGATTTTTCTCATGTTGCTCTTATCATCTAATTCACATGTTTCTTGCTTTTCTTTTCTTTTTCTGAAACAGGATGTAAAGCTTGATGATCTTGAGACCAACCATTTTGTCCTTGTCCATGGAGGAGGCTTTGGTGCTTGGTGTTGGTACAAAACTATGTCACTTCTGGAAGAAGGAGGTTACAAAGTTACTGCAATAGACTTAACTGGATCTGGGATTCATTCCTTCGATACAAATGGCATTACAAGTCTTTCTCAATATGTGAAGCCGTTAACTGATTTTTTCGAAAAACTAGTTGATGGGGAGAAGGTTGTTTGTCTATTCTTTTGTTGTGCATCTCTGTCTGCTCTAGCTGCTAGTCATTACAGCAGATCTCTTTAAGATGAATGAGGGTCAAAGAAATGATAATGCAGTTCTTCTCTTGAAATATATCTGATGAAATGGTCTAGCTGGAAAACTTCTCTTCTCTTGCTCATAAAATTTAGCTTTTACTAGTAGAAGTGATCGACTGTTGTTTCAGATTTTGCTTTATTAAGGAACTCTGTGAGACATTTTTTTTACTAGCCTAAATGTTAGGCTCTCTTAACCATTGATAAGCAGAGAAACATCACAAGTTTGCTTCATTCAGAAAGTTTAGGCACTATGCTCATGCTGACTGAAATATTTCAACTTCATGGTTTTTCTTAGAAAGAGTTCTGTTGCCTGTCCACTCCCAGTCTTTAGATTTAGTTTTTTCTTTTAAAGAAATTTTGATATGAAGCATCTATTAGGTGGTGGAATGATTTCTGTGTCTTGATACTCTGGACATTTCTTCAAATTATGCAGGTGATATTGGTAGGCCATGATTTTGGGGGAGCTTGTATAGCATATGCAATGGAGTTATTTCCTAGTAAAATTTCTAAGGCTGTTTTCATTGCAGCAGCAATGCTATCTAATGGACAAAGTACTCTTGATATCTTCCATAAGGTTTGTTCTTTAAAAATCATTACAGATAACAGTAATAGAATCATTCTTCAAAATTCTTATGGTTGGCTGTTGCATCCACTCCGGATTGTAATAAAAATCAAGGCTTATGGTCACTTTGTGGGTGCATGTGCCTCAGTCATTACCCTTCTTTTCTTCCACTTCTGTGACCGAGGTCTCTAATTGAAAGAGTGAGTTGTTGCAGGAAGGTTCAAATGATTTGATGCAACAGGCACAGTTGTTTGTGTATGCAAATGGGAGGGCTCATCCTCCTACTGCTATCGATCTGGACAAGTCATTACTGAGAGATCTGTTGTTCAACCAAAGTCCTTCCAAGGTACTAGCTGAATCTGGTAGTCATGAAACAAATGATAAAGACTTTCTCTTTGACTTTGTCACATGCTCCTGAGCTTTGCTGATTGATTATTTTTCCCCTGACTCAGGATGTTGCTTTAGCATCTGTCTCAATGAGGTCAATCCCCTTTGCACCAGTTCTGGAGAAGCTCTCTCTATCTGACACGAAATATGGAACAGTGAGGCGGTTTTACATAGAAACTCTTGAAGATAATGCCATGCCTGTATCATTACAGGAGAGCATGGTAAATGCAAGCCCTCCGGAAAAAGTTTTCCGATTGAAAGGTTCTGATCACTCGCCCTTCTTCTCAAAGCCTCAAGCTCTACACAAGTTACTGGTAGAGATCTCCAAGATCACTTTGACTTGAAACTTCATCAACTAGACGGCTTCTTATCATCATCATTAGAGTTCCAATGACATAGTATAGTTTCACTACTTGACTATGCCTTCTCTGCACCCTGCCCATGCCACTTAAAAGCTGTCATGCGGTGGTTACTCATTCAAAGGTATTTTTGTCTGAGCTCAAACAATGTTAATATCCTCCCCTTTTTGTTCTTACAGTGAAGAATGTTTATAGCTCTATGGCGGTGGATTTTTTGTTCATCAAGAAGTGCATAAGATGTATAAACCTAGGTCATTTGACCTGGACCTTGGTTTTTTTTCTTATAATTAATTCTGTTTCATAAACAAGAGCACAAAATATGCATATCTGTGCTTTGGTTACTGATTTCAATCCGTTTTCCCATTTTCTCCGATCCTGGAAACATCCTAGAATTTCCAGTTTCTCATCAAGAAAGATTTGGATGGTTGAGAGCATGCAAGCAAAGAAAGCAAGCTGAGCAGACCGGCATGACATAAAAATGAAAAGGGGGATTTGATTGGCGTACTACTACCATAAAAATAAAAAAGACAAGTTCACAGAATGAAGAGAGGTCCCATCAGCTTTTCTTAAGGATAGGAGAAGAGGTGCCTTGAGGAGCTAGTTTCCTGTGTTGTTAACAACTGATATGACAGATTCTTTGTTAACTGACGATCATCTTCTCACTAATCATTAGTTCAAATGAAAGTTGAGAGTATTATTATCAATATATTCAATCAATGCAGGCTAAAGAACCTGACTTGCTCCATCTGACATCAGGCTTTGTCATAAAAAAACTCTTAAATCCAGAACTGAGCATCTGTCTGCCTTCAATGCTTCAACAACCTAAATCATTAGTTTCAGAATAATCTTTCTGGTAATGTTTTCCGGCGTTGGAATCCAGTTATTCTGTCATTTTCACAGTTGCTTTCAACCCAACAGCCTTCTAGCTCGTGTTGCTTGTTTCAAGTCAAACCAAGTTATGTCCATTGGATATCAAAACAACAACCACAAATAATAAACCCAATGGTACTTAACTAACTTATGTATCTGTCCAATCATTTATTACTACAAATTCGGTTCCTTGCAAGTTCTGCCTGGAAATCTACTTCTTAAAATACCCACAAAGAAAAATGCTTATCTTCCATATATCAAAATTGTGATGTAAATTATCAACAACCACTCATTCTTTCTGGTCTGTGGATCTAATGGATTGTTTATTAGAAAAAGGAAAGTTTCTCTAACATAATAGTTCATGACATTTGGATTTTATGAAGCATGTAACAGAATTATTACATTCACTTCCCCGACAACGTGAACTCCACACGTGAGTCCCTGGCCTTAGAGTTTAACACCCGTTACCCACCGCTTGAACAATCACCACCCAACTAACCAATCAAATCAGCCAACCAAACCAACAACTAAAGACAGCTAACTCAATTGACTTGGTCAGAGCCACTCCTGTTTTTAACTTAGAACCGTAAACTAATCCTTGGCTCTCTCGTATCTCAGTTGGAGCTCTCCTCGTGTATTTAATGTTGCTTGCTGGCTTTTTATTGTTAGGCTCTCATTGGCTTTCGCCCCTCGCTACCAAGTCCCAACAATTACAAAAAAGGTACGCCTCGCCGCCCTGCACATTACTGTCTTCTCCTTGCCAATTTATGCATATCTATGTGAAGGCCTGTATCAACTCGTAGATATTTAACATTTTGAGGTGATCTCTTGAGTTTGCACTTTGTTGCTTCCTCTGCCTGCCATCATCAATCCGCAGCGCTTTGTGCCTTTTTTAACATCTCACATTATGGATCCGGGCAAGATTTGCTTGTGGGTATTCGTCTAGGAGGCTGAAAGTACGTCTGATATATGTTATCTTGTTGATTCACAACTTGACACAAGGCACCCAAGTTGATAATGAGATCTCAGGGCTAGGCTCTAAAATGGTGTTATTGATTCATTTGTTTGATGGTTTTGTAGAATTTGATGTGAATAACTGGTATAATTTTCAAGCATTGTGCCTTCTGTTCTACGTTTTTTGGTTTTTGGAACATGATTGTAAAGATGATGCAATCAAATGGAGAGAACCCAACAGTTTCCTTTGGATTTAATACATTGATTTTGGCTACTGAGGCAATAATATTGATCGAGTTCTGCCTGTTTTTTATGCAACAGCAGTGACATATCATTGAAGCAACTATTCGTGCTGTTTCATGAGCATTCCTGCTAGATCTATTAGCTAGCTTAAATAAGATTGTAGAGAATTGATCTTACTGCTTCATGCTTTACTAGTTTCAATGACTGATGATGCTATGTATGTAATTTTCATTTTCTAATTTAGTTTCTAATTAGAGACACCATCTTCAGGTTCCTGCTTTTTTAAGGAAAAAACAAACAGCAGGGATATAGATGGGACGAGGTGTCAGTGCTGGTGGAGGACAAAGTTCTTTAGGCTACCTGTTTGGTGGCGGGGAGCCTCTGAAAAATGCTCCAGCCCCCCTTAAGAATGAGGGACTGCCAGTGAGCAATGATATTTCTCAGAAACCTGCTCCTGCTTCAGCACCAATTGACAAATCCATTCCTGCTGGTGTTCATGGAGATCTCAGAAACAATTATTACCGGTCTGAAGGGCAAAACTGTGGCAACTTTATCACGGTAAGGCCTTTTAAGTTTATGTAAGGCAACTTTATCATTGCAGATTACTGCTACTCAGCTTTTCGTGCACCTGCTCATATATTTGGTGCTCATTTTCCATAAGAATCAGTTTGGCCAAGCTACACAATTCGCATTCTATTCTTATATTACAAGGATCACTGCTTTCTCTGTTATACATTGTCGATTCAGTTGATTAAATTTCGACACTGTTTTCTTTGGTGCAGGAACGACCTTCAACCAAAGTTCATGCTGCTCCTGGTGGCGGGTCTTCCCTGGGCTATCTCTTTGGTGGCAATGGCAAGTGAGTTCAAACTCATACTAGTCATGGTTTAGAAAATTCAGAACCTGCCTTCAAGACTCAGGGTACTGAAATGTGTTGCTGTCGATGGAAATAGACTGTAGTTGTGATTGGACGCACCTATCTGTATCAATCAATATGCAAGTGCTTAATGCACCAGTCATAATGTATGTGTCCATACGTCTTCATGGTTTTAAGCTTTCATCGCTAAACAACCCAAACTGACAACGCTTCCAATCCATGAATAAAGATGTATAAGTCACTATTCGAGTTAGAGATATCTTGCTCTTGAAAATTTTCAAGGGTAATATCACAAAGTTAATAAACACAATCGAAGCTAATAACATAACAGAAGATGTACAGGCAATGCAATTATGCGAGGACAGGTGCGCAAGGTTTTCGAAAGCCGCTTATTTTCAAGTGTATCAGAATTCAGAAGCCTCGTAGTTCAAATCATGCTTCACCTTAGTAAACGATTTTGTTATACCTTCCAACTAGTTGTTGAAGCTGGGAGTCCGCATATTGTAATATTTCTTATTTCTGGAATCTTTTCCTGCCATGAAGACGAAAGACAATGTTTTGGCTATCCTGAGTAGACCCACCCATGTCTTCTGGGGATCCCACCATGCATACTTATACAGCATTACATGAAGTTACAGCGGTATTGGCTAATTGAGGATTTCCTTTGGAGAACAAAACCATGAGGAATAATTCTCCTAAACTCCTCAAATATTTGTTTCTGAAGGTATAGGATGACGGCGAAACTTATCCTATAAGATACATTTCATTTTCATTAGGTGTCACCTGTAAGCCTACAATGTATCTTTGGGTCCTTGTAGTTGCCTTCTAACAAGTGCTGTATAGATACCATCTCTACTCAAAAGTTCTTCATGGCTGCCACTTTCTGCAATCTGACCATCAGATATGACGGCAACGATATCTGCACTTTGTACGGTTGACAGCCTGTGCGCTATTACGAGAACAGTCCTGCCCCTCATCAAGGAATCCATGGCATCCTGTCCAAGCAAAAGAATTAGCTTTATAAAACATGGCTTTTGGTGAAAATTCATGAGTAGCGTACGGTGAGATGCTTATATTTTCTGTTTTAGCGGACAATAATGTCAAGAGACAGGTGGGAAATGGCCTGCTGATGTTTACCTGCACAAGATATTCACTCTCTGCATCCAGGGCACTTGTGGCTTCATCCAACAGCAGAACTTTAGGATTCATTAATAGCGCTCTAGCAATGGCAATTCTTTGTTTCTGCCCACCCGATAGTCGCAGCCCACGTTCCCCGACCACAGTTTGATATTTTTCAGGGAATTTATCAATGAACTCATGGGCATTGGCCATTTTCTGCAAGCTCATCATTTGATAAGAATTACGTATGTACTGAGAAAAAAAAAAGAATCTGGAAAGGATTCTGTCAGGAAAAAAAATGCTTAGGAAGGATGACAATCGACTTACAGATACATTTTCTATTTCAGCAGTAGTAGCTTTTCCGTTGAATCCATAAGCAATATTCTCTTCCACGGAACAATTGAAGAGAACTGGCTCCTGACTAACAATGCTAATCTGCACGAGTAATCATGTTAACGTATATTTATCAAATCTAGTATTTGTTTGGTTAAATCATTTAAGCAGGGTTATTAGGTGATTTGGATTTGATCAAGGTGGCTTATTTGTTTATGCTTATTGAAAAGAACATGTGTTCAAGCAGATAAAATGAGAAGAAATTGTCGGAAAGGTGGTGCTTTTAATCATGTTTACTGCACCTGCAGAAAATTTTGTCAGGCAAGCAAAGAAACAGGTCGCCAGTTCTTTTCTGAAAATCTGTATGCTAACAGAGCTCACCAAATGATTCAACCAAGATAGTTTTATTCATCGGTTACAGCCCACCGAGGCTTAGACAGCAGGAGAGAGTACCTTTCCGTGGAGAAACTCGTGTGATATTTCCACTAGTGGAACCCCGTTTAGCAAAATCTTCCCCTTGAGAGGATCATAGAATCTTTCAATCAAGTTGGCTATTGTGGTCTGCAAGTTGCAACCATGCAAACAAATAAATGGACAATTAGAAAGTAGTTGCGACATCTCATCAGAGACACATTCTAATGGCATTCATCTAGTCATCTTTAGGTGACGTAAAAGACAAATTAGAAGTAAACATATGAAAGGAAGCAAAGAGGATAAATTCTGCAATTTTACCTTACCGCCACCACTAGGACCAACTAGTGCAACTTTCGAGCCCGGACTCAGTTTTAATGTTATACCCTGCAGAGATAATGGTGGGATTTAGTTATGTAACTGCTGTCACCTATCCGTGAAGAAGATCTCACATATGTGACGTTTGTGCTTGAAACTCATGATTTGCAGGCAGTAGATACAGAGCCAAACTTAGCTCTTTGTTCTTATGTCTCATTCCCCGTTTATTTAACATGGTTTGCAGATGAACTCAACTAAACGATGTTAGATAAATTTTGCTGCTAGAAGATGACTTTTCATCCACTACATAGCCTGTACAAACATATCCAGTTATGTGTCTGAGGATAGCATCATAACCTTTAGTACTGTGTGACTTGGGCGAGAAGGATAAGCAAACCAGACATCTTCCAATTCCACGTCGCCATCTGGATCACTGTCAGCAGCAGACAAAACATTCCAAATAGACATAAATCTTGATTATAAAGTGTGTTTCACAGCACAAGTGAGCGTGCACTAGTGTATTGCTTCACTAAAGTTCACCTCATGGCTGCATACAAAGAGAAAGGAAGTAGAGGATATGCATCAACATACCTTGTAGGACACTTATCTCCAGATTTTGGCATGGTTGAAACACGATCCAGCAGCTGGAAAACCCTCCTACTTGCTCCCGCAGCTTTCATTGCTGTTGTATATAATCCAGACAAAGAAGATACCGACGAACCAACTGAAACCAGATGGATATCCAAAACAACTCTGAAGCCTCCCATGCGGCAGACATTTTACAAAGTAATAGTCAATACTGTTAAAAGCATGCTTGAGGCAATACATTGGCTTTATACAAGGTAAAACCAGTAAACAGTTACTGCTGCAGTGAAATAATTACAACAATAAAATAAGCATGGAGGTTTCAACATGGCTCCTCTGGAAACCAAGTTCTTTCATGTGATATCTGTTAGTAAAGGTAGTAAAGCAAAAGAGAAAGTACCTGTAAGGCTGTAAAGAATAAAGGACGTAAGTGATCCAGCAGTCATGGAACCCATTATCGTCAAATAGGCTCCATAAACTACCACCACAATAACAGATAATGTGGATGCTGCATTTAATCCTCCAAAAAATAGACCAACAACTCTCTGAGGGAGGGAACAGAAAAGCACAGAAATTAGAAACCTTCCTGCTTTATCCATATGTGTGTGTTTCTATTGGAGAGAAAGAGACTCACAGCTTGTCGGAGTCCAAGCTTCAATGTTTCATCAACTTTTTCTGAATAGTAGGATATCGCATATCCTTCTTGAGAAAAAGATCTAACTGTTCTAATGGCCCCAAAAGATTCCTAAAAAATCAGGAAAGGATCTAGTGAGTAAAGCTTATTGCCCTACTAGTCTAGTATGGCTTTGATTTTATAAATTCAAGGAAAAAATCTGTCATATCATCAGCTAAAAAATATTTTGAATTCAGGAATAATTTATGATTATGTGATTAGTTGTAATAATTTATGATCATTAAGTTCTTTCTTAAAGGAACTCAAAACTAATTAACTAAATGCTTTGCCATCTATATAAAGATAATTTATGTTTAGCCATACAACATAAAGTGCTTGTGGGAATAGATCGCCCTGTTCATCTGTTTTAAATGTTTCTAGAAATCAAATTTACAAATTACACAAGATATGAACTGTCTTTCAACACTTTTTTACGTAGTATTTTACAGCATTCTTCCTAAAATCACAAGATCAATTATGAAATTGAAGGTCACTGGCCTTTTGTGGGATAAAAAAGGCTTAGACATGCTGGAAAAGACAGGAAAACTCCACCTAACCTCAGCTATTGAAGCAGCTACAGCAGCAGCAGCTTGAGTTGCATGTGAAAGTTCACGAATATAGCGCCCGAATTTTCTCACAGCAACTGAAATGAGTGGTACCACGGCCAAAGCCAGCACTAAGCAGAAACAAAAAGTATTAATGATGATGTGACAGAAGAATATCTCTTAGAACACTTGAGCATAAACAAGCTTACGTGTTAACTTCCATGATGAGGAAAACATGAAGATGACACCAATAAGTGCAGTGGTCACATTACGCAGTGCTTCAGAAAGATTGGTGGTTGCAGCATTTTTTATGATTTGCGTGTCTTCTGACAGCCTGCTGAGTAATTCTCCTGTTCTAGTAACATCAAAGAATGCTATTTCCTGTTCAATAATTATAGAGGATCATGTCAAAAGGATATTGTGTTTACTCCCACTAGTGAAAGAAAATAGTAACAACAATTTCTTAGTATCAAATTTCTCCCAAAAAAACCTCCATTAACAGCATCATGCAAGCCATCAATATGTGTAAAACAAAGGAGAGGGCCATAAAGAAGGCAGAACAATAGAATTTATAGTAAATGAAACTGTCAATAACCTCTTAGTTATAACGCCAGAGGCAGTTCAGAAAATGCAATCATCTTCATATGTCATAAAATCTATAGGAGTATCATGTGATAGCTTAGCAACTAAAAACACAGGTTTTGTATGTTCAATCTAGGGGCTTTACCTGAGTGAGAAGGTGGCTAAACAAGTCTTTTCTCAACCGAGCTACAACACTCTCACTAGCTGATGAAAACAACCATGCTCGAAGTGCAGTGCATAGAGAACTAAAACAAGTAAGAAAGGAACCACAATCATGAAACATAATAAGCAATCCGAAGTTTAAATGCTTGAAGACCAAAGCTATTCACACAATACAGTAACAGGAAAATGGTCTTGCATCAAAAGTGGGAAATGGAATAGACTTGTTTTTTAATCAGGAATCGGTAAAGCATGAATCTCGAGCACTGTAACATCACTGGAAAGAATAAACAATACAGAAAGTAGCAACTGATCAAATTCTTGTGAGGAAACAAACGAAAAGAAAGGAAACCACCAAATTCACATTTTATTTTTATGAAAACCAAATAAGTCACATATACACATAACTGAGAAAGATAAGATGGCAGTTAATATATATAAGCAAGGGAAACAATGAGCCAAGCAACAGAGATAGAAATTCAAGCCAAATATGATATAATCAAGGGAAAGCCGGACATACCCAACAACAACTATCAATACAATTACCAGTATGGTGCTCTTGATCGCATCCCAAGCTGCTGATTGCTGCTCTGCATTCTCTATGTTTCTTGATACAATGTCAATTATCATTCCGCCATATTTTGGCTGCAATAGATTAACTCAAAAGTCTTTAATAATAACTGAGAGATGAGAGAGAGAGACAAGGAGTTGTCAAAGTCAAGAAGGTCAGAGTTACAATGAAAGACATCTACATGTCAGAGGAGATCTTCTACACGTAGAGTTAACTTCAAATTAAAAACTTGGAACAAGTAGAAGATTAATTTGCATGTAAAATTTGTCCATATTTTGAAAAACTTGGCACCAGTTAGGAAATTATCCAGTAAATCTAAGTTATTAAGGTGAAAGCCATCATGTAAACCTATCATATAATTCCTGGATACACCATCTTTCAGGATGCTGAGGAACCAGAAACTATTAAAGTTCTTTTCACCAAAAAGCATGCTGCAACAATAAGGCCATTTTCAATAAGTTACAAGCTTCTTTTGGTTGTACGAGCACTTGCTCTAAAGATTCGGTAATGAGTGATTCCACTAATTGTGGACCTGACAAAATATGAGATTTTCAAGTGAAAAGATCATAATTTGAGTAAGGAACTTATAGATGTCATTGTCTAATGCAACTGCTTGGAAGCCTGTCGAGAAAGAGCAGGAGAACAGGAAGATGCCTGCTGGATGCAGGATAAAGGAAGGATGCCAAGGATAATCTATGAATTTTCTTGCCTTTTGTATTCCATATTCAGCATTTCTATCATGTAGTGAAGTTGTCTTATTCCTAAGGAGTTAATTCATTGGTTACTTGGTCCATATTGTATATCTTCCATAGTAGTCCTTAACGATGGAGACAATCACATCTTCATGAAGGAAAACAAAACTTACGATTAGAAGATTTGATGTGGATGCTATCAACAGTGCAATGGTGCCAACTATCAGCTTTCCAGTATCAGGTTTTGCCTAGAAAGTAAGAAATTGACAACAAATCAACACATAGTTTAGCTGTGAATCTGGAAAAGAAGAGAGAAAGATCGGTTATCACTTTACCAGTGAAAAGACTCTACCAAATCCAACATTTGCTGCCTGAAATTTCCAAAACACGATTACATAGGTTTGAAACACCGCTGATGGGAGAGAAATGAAAATATAGTATCAAACTACAGAAAAACCATCACCTCGACTCCATCTCCAAGCTCAAGGTCAGTTGCAGGAGCATCAGGTGACTGATCTTCATTTGCTGTCCTCTTAGCCTGCACAACATTGTTTACATCAACTGTAAATTTTAACATACAAAGCACCTTGACATTCCCTTCAAATTCAATGCTGCATTTTCTATCCATCCAGACCAAATTGGACAAATGTTTTGGTGGCTTTGATAAACCCAAAACTCCATTCAGTATGAACCAAATCGGCTATGGCGTTTAGTTGAATAATTGGGGTTTTAGAAACTGATAACAACAAGTAACTACAGGTCCAAATCAAGTTTTATTTCTTAATTTGAGTTATTTTGATGGCATGAATATTGACATCAAGCTTTGAAACATTTAGAATACGAAACTGCGCACACACATTCAAGACAGAGCAGAACAGCCATATCGAAAAACAACCATTCATAAGATAAGAAGCAGGTAGCATCCCATGACCAGATGTCCATATTCATAATTAACACTCGAAACAATGATCAAGAGTTCATAGTCAACCCCAATAGCAAAATTTTTCTCTTCATCCATTAACCTATCGTCCATTAACCCGGACCAAGTAGAATACGAACTCATTAGGAAAAAATTCAACGAATTCAATGAATACCCAGAAAAGTCACTCACTTGTTAATTCGACACAAACAATGAGTTACAGACACAACCCACAAAGAGACTCCAGTTCTATATATTTTTTCTATTAGGACCATAAGATGAGAGCCACAATCCGGGGCAGCCAGGTTAAAGATAGTCTTCAAATACAAAGCTGGAATAACAAAAGAAAATAAAAGAAAACGAAACCTCTTTCGTCAAAAGAGAGACTCTTTCACTCCCCGAGGATGAAATGGACTTTGAGGTCCAATCTAAATGCTGTTTCTTGCCCATGATAACACTACTTTCGAGGAAAATAAGATCGTCTCCCGCGATTGGTTATCTCCTCTCTTAGTTTCTTTCGTTCAAGAACTGACTATCCCACTGCCTCTGTTATTAAGGTTTTTTTCCCTGAATACAAATCATGAGAATGTCAACCACCTACACTGGATAACAACTATGACCAAACAATTCCTTTCTTCAACTTTTTTTCAGAATTATAAAATTCATAAGAATCCACTGTTCTATATAAAATATTTTGTATTTTTCTTTCATGCCGTCCACTGCATTCCAAACATTCGGCTTATGTAAAGCCGGAAACTGATATCCTCCATGGGAATGGGCCTGGATCAAGCTTCAGAATTCACAATTCAAGGGTCAAACAAGCAGGCCGCGGTTGTTAACTCAAACAAAAGTTCATTGGGCCAGCACTGTCTTGTGCTCTCCTCTAGCTTTATATCGGCCCATTTAGGTTACATCCTTCCATATCAATGTCATATAAGTTTTAATTAATCTTACCATCTCGTAAAATAATATTATTTACGACAGGCCCTGTCAGAACCAGGACAGAGACGACTTCCTGACTAGCCTAGCCCAGTAGATTAGATTGGACGGACGACTCGTACAAAGTTTTTTCTGTCAGTTTCCCAAGTCAAGTCAATGTAAATGCTTTCCAGCTTGACCAGAAACCAACATACAACTGCAACTTCACAGAATTATTGAGAACGGGATGATGCAGCAGCAGCAGCCCCCACCATTAAACCTGCACCTTTCGTCTTCTAAACCCCACATTTTTGGCTCTGTTAGGAGGAATCAAAGCCTAAATCACTATCAACCCGACACAGGTCAAGTGAATCATGATTTTAAAGTTGAACACGTTTTTTAAAGAGGAATCTTCCTTGCAAACAAACCCATTTACTTGCAAGACCTGTTAGATTGCAGCAATGGTAGATGAAGTCTAGCGCAGGGGAAGGGGAAGGTCTATTCCAAATAGGAATCTTCCTTGCAAACAAATCCATTTACTTTTCCTGGCCAGTACTCCAAATTTGACCAAAATAATAACCAAGCATTTCAGGATTCACTTATCATCAATATTAAAACCTGTATCCATCACAAAGCTACTAAAATCCACCTTAATTAACCAGCTCCAGGTTCCCGTTCATCTACTACTCTTCACTACAACGTATTACACCGCCAAGTTACAGTTGCAGAACCTAGACAGCATGGTTTCTACCCTCACTCTCTGCTTGCTATTACTCCTCACTCTCGTATCAGTCACACCAGGACAGAACCCACAACCGTACATTCCGACGGATGAAATACTCCTCAACTGCGGGGAATCATCTACGCTGCCGTCGGAGAGTGATGACCGTCAATGGGATGGAGATGCCAAATCCAAATTTCTGGCCACTGAGTCTGACAACGTATCATCTTCTTTTCCAGCCTCCAAACAGATATCTGTCGCCCGGGTTCCTTACATGACTGCTCGAATTACTCGCTCGAAACTCACTTACACGTTTCCAGTATCATCTGGGCCAAAGTTCATCCGTCTCTACTTCTATCCTGATACGTATTCAAGTCTCGACACAGCAACCTCCTTCTTCAGTGTCAATGCCAACAGTTACACTCTTTTAAGCAACTTCAGTGCCTATCTAACTGTTTCTGCCATCACTCCACAGACTGACTACATCATTAAAGAATTCATTGTTCCTGTCCTGCACGCGCAAGAACTACGCCTATCCTTCACGGCGTCTCCAAGTTCTTTTGCTTTCATCAACGGCATAGAAATAGTGTCCATGCCAGACAATCTGTACACAGGAGAAGCATCTTTGGTGGGCTCGAGTGGAAATTCAATCGACTTTGATAGCACCACTTCTCTTGAAACACTTTACAGGCTAAACGTTGGTGGTACTCTTGTTAACAATAGAGATGACACAGGAATGTTTCGACTATGGTTTGATGATTCTCCCTACATCTTCTCTGGGGCTTTTGGAATCGTACATCAGGGATACGATTCGGAAATAAAATACACGAATAGCACCCCTGATTATATCGCACCGGCAGTTGTTTACCAGACTAAACGAACCATGGGTCTATCCCCTAAAGTCAATGAAAATTACAACCTCACATGGTTTTTTCCTGTCGATTCTGGGTTCAGATACCTTCTTCGGTTTCATTTCTGCGAGACCGAGAAAGCCATCACCGGCGAAGGTGACCGACCATTTATCATCTTCATCAACAATATGACCGCAGACCATGCGGATGTGTACCACTGGGCTGGTGGTCTTGACATTCCAGTATACAAAGACTATGTTGTAAATGTACCCGGCGGAGGTGCAAAGCAGGATTTATGGGTTGCGCTACACCCTGACGTGGAGGGGACATACAGAGATGCAGTCTTGAATGGCTTGGAGATATTCAAGTTGAATACTTCAGACGGTAATCTTGCTGGACTCAACCCTGAAAGATTGGCGCCTCTTCCGCAGCCAGAATCGGAACCAAATTTGCATGAGAGGAGCAAGGGCCGAAGAGTGATGCTTTTAGTAATAGTCATCGTTGGAGCTGTGATAGGAGCTGCTTTCGCTTTATCTCTCTGTTTAGTTGTTGCATATCGGAGGAAGAAGACGAATGACTTAAAGGACAGTGAGACCAAATCTGCCTGGTTCCCATTATCTGGGTTTTCTTCTTCCACTACTGCTACAAATCGTTCATCACTACCTACTGATCTTTGCCATCGATTTACAATAGCCGAGATGAAATCTGCCACAGGAAACTTCGATGCAAGGAATGTCATTGGTAGTGGGGGGTTTGGCACGGTGTACAAGGGATACATCGAGTCAACCCCTGTTGCCGTCAAACGTCTTGATTCATCATCGAACCAAGGGATGGAGGAGTTCTGCGCGGAGATCAAAATGCTATCCAATCTTCGACATCTCCATCTTGTGTCCTTGATAGGATACTGTGAAGATCAAGGTGAGATGATCCTTGTATATGAATACATGGAGCACGGAACACTCCGTGAACATCTCTATAATACAAAAAACACTCCCCTCTCATGGAAGCAAAGGCTTGAGATGTGTATCGGTGCTGCAAGAGGGCTGCAGTATCTTCATTCGGGAGCAAATCACACCATCATCCACCGAGATGTGAAGTCATCAAACATTTTGTTGGATGGGAACTGGGTAGCTAAAGTTTCCGACTTTGGGTTGTCCAGAATCGGTCCTACTAGCGCATCCCAAACTCATGTTAGCACCGTCGTTAAAGGCAGTATGGGGTATGTGGACCCGGAGTACTATCGTAGGCAACTTCTGACAATCAAATCTGATGTGTTCTCATTTGGGGTAGTTCTGTTCGAGGTATTAGCTGCTCGGCCGCCGTTGGCGCTGCGCCTTCCAAAGGAGCAAGTGAGCTTATCAGAGTGGGCAAAAAGGTGTTATCTCAGCGGAACTCTTGATCAGATCATCGACCCATACTTGAAAAAAGAAGTTGCACCGGTCTCACTGGATAAGTTCGCTGAGATTGCTCACCGTTGCTTGCATAACCAAGGAATTGAGCGGCCCAAAATGGAAGACGTAGTCTGGGGCCTTGAATTCGCTTTGCAGCTTCAGAAAACGGCCGAGGAAACTACGGCGGGCATAGAAACCGAGAGTCTGATGTTGGAACGGGGAGAGGTTATCTTCACCGATGATGACCTGCTCAACAGTTCAAGGGAATCTGGCTCACATTCAAGGACCACCGTAAGCAGTCGGGATATAACAGGGTCAGCAATTGTGTTTTCTGAGATATTGAATCGTGAAGGACGATGAGATTCAAAAATGTCAGATCGTGGATATAGAACATTTACGTATATGCGTGTTCAAAAGGATCAATATTGAGCTAAATTCATGCATACCAACAATGACAAGTAAATTTTATTAGGAGAAGATGAGGTCGACCATCTTTGGAGAATTACGAATATTCTGAATGAGGTGTGTTTGCATATCCAAAAAGACAGATACTTTTGGTATTTCAGAATGAATTATACCTAAATCTTTGCTATATGGGATACTACACCATCTTTGCTGAGCAAAAAATGGATTCAGCTAATGCAGCCTCTGATGAAATGAAATGTGTCCAGAGAGGCATCAACAAAATAACTCCGTGCTCACAAGAATCTTTTCCCGGACGGGAAATTATATTAAAAATGGGGAAGCAATTCAGGTTAACAATGAACCACCAAGTTGGCTGTTCAATCCAGAAAACTCCGCCAAAAATACTATATCTGGCAGGCCATTCCAGCTTGTCTTCTACAAATGTCAAACAGTCTTCAAAGAAAAAAATGAATCCAGCTTCAGATCTAAATCTCTGCCGTTTGTGTAGTGAGAATTTATTGTAGTCGTCACTTCTATTCATCTATTGCACAAAGCCTCTCTGGATAAACAAAAGTAAAGTATTCTTAAATGAAAAACTATGTTGCAAGAAAATATCACCAACAATGCAAATGCTAAAAAAGGTCTCATCATGAAAGCTGAAAGCTGAATCATTATAACATGGTTCAATTAAAACGAAAAGGAATGAAAAACAGGTATTAGCTTATGATGGCATGACAAGGAATGAGAAAGAGCTCATATACAAAAATATAATTCATTGAGGCCCCAGATAGCCGGCTTCATGCTCAAGCCTACTCTCTCATGATAATCATGAGGTAAAGGCAAAAGATAATTAAAAACGGAACAACACCAGAACAAGTTCCTAACTTGCCAAACTACCAGTCAATTCCATTCCAAAAATAGAAATGAAAAGATGTTGGAATTATTCAAATTAGCGTTCTTACTATTCCTCACAACAACAAAATAACATTTCAAGAATTGAAAAATAAGGGAAAGAGAACATACTCAAATATTCATAAGCTAATATCATAGTGGTTCCCCAAGCTGACATGCTGAAAAATCTTGGACCTAACCCTCTATATAAACCGGTCCATCCATCCTCCTTGATCAAACTTTTAACTACTTGCGTTGCAGAGCTCTTCCTTTCATGTCCAATCACCTAACAGTTCAGACAAAAGAGAGAATTTAGACAGAATACTGCAATTCAAGCATTTTTTTTCACTGATATTTCCACATTCTAGCAATAGCTACGACATGTTTTAGCTGCTGAAAACACAAATGCAGTAACCACAAGCCTTGGTCGTTTTTTTCTTCTATTGGAAGGTTACTAAGACCTTTTAAGTATCCGAGAAAAACAGACGAAAGATTTAGAACACTAGTACTGTTGATAGATCAGTTCAGCCTACATCATTTTCAAGTTCTCTGAAAAAGCAAAAAAATAGCACATACACATGTGGATCGCATGAGATATAATTGTAGACATGTACAAGCATTTTTTGCAGACATTAAACTTATTGGAACATGCTGATTAGAGGAAAAAAATACAATAGACAATAATTTAGTAATATGTTTAGCATACCTGTAAACGGGTTTTTATTGTATCCAATGGCGTCGTGATGCAAGAAGCTGTTGCCCCTGCCATAATCCCTCCAGTGGCCTGAACTAGCACTAGTGTGGACTCACTAGGACCGGCCCCATCAAAACTAGAGCTATTTCCTATAGTTCTGTCCAAAACAATCAGATAATGCACAACACAGCAAGCAATAAAGACCAAACCATAATAGCAGGAAAAGAATACGATGTGCAATATAGCACAAGTTTTGATCATTGCTGCTATTCCACAACATCAATACCATCAAACATAGAGCTATTGTTTAATTTGCAAGCATGTATATAGGGCATTTTCCTTCCTTTGTTCGACACCATTATCCCACTCACCACATTATCATCTAACTTATAGCGATCATTTTATATCCGTGTTCACATATAGTAGCCATTTCACATCAACTACGCTCAGTTTCTGCACCTTCCCCAAGGACACAGAACAGAGGTTTGTGAAACATCACTTTAATTTTAAAGACAAACTTGCTAAGTGCAATAGTCATTCAAATTCCAAAATTCGAAATATGGGGGCATTTCATGATGTATTGTCATAGGACAACCAATACAAAACCACGATGGTTGTTTCAAACTCCCATGAGGTGATTGAACTCTTCATAAAAGAAACATAAGCAACAACATCTCACCTCCAGATAACACGTTGGCTTGCACCATAACTTGCCCACCACACAGCACTTGATGGTGAATAAGTCATTACAGATAGACCAAAACCCCTGTACAGTCCTCGTACACCATCAGCTTTAAGAATCTTACGAGCAACATCTAGACCACCATTGTAATTTGCATAACCAGAATATCCTTGAACCATCAACTTTTGGCTGATCTGGACACGATCATAACAGACAAAAATCAGCTAAATAGCTTCCTTTTCACATTTTTTACACTCCACGAACGATGGAAAGACTAAAAAGTGAACGCAAATCACATACCACGTCAATAGGAACAAACACTGCTTGGGAGCAAAGTGAGGCTGACATGCCAGCAATGCCATTTGCTAAAGCTACTTGCATAGGTTCAGAAAATTTAAAAGGCTCGACCATCTTAAGAGCCGCCACTTTAGTTGTCTCCAAAGCTGTAAGAAAGATAATCCTGGCAGGAATAGCACCAGTAATGACTGTGCCGAACCCTCTGTAGAGACCGGGAATTCCATCATTTTTCAGTATGCCTTTAATAACCGAAGATGCACTCTTCTCAACTGTATCCTTGGTAGCAACCTGAAGCCTGGTTTTAATAACAGATACAGGATACAGTGCTACCGTAACGCCAGTGAAGATTCCAGCTCCTACAACATAAAATTTTGTCTTATCCAGCCTGCAAAAAAAAAAAAAGGGGTAAGTCGAGCATGTTAGAACGAAAGGGGAAACTAACTGACGTCTCGTTACGCAAAGACAAAGCCATTTACACCAATCGCCAGTACTTGGAATTGCAAAATCAAAAAATAAAATATCCAAACTTTTAACTCTCCTAAATTATTCAACTTCCAAAGAAAATCGATTCTGGGTTAGTTTTGGGTAAAGCAATGAAGCTAAAATTTCTATTAGCTCACAAAAATTAAACACCTTATAAACATATATGCTCCACACATACACGAGATCAAACAGACCCAGAGATGAAAATCAAAATAAAGAGATAATCACTCATTAAAATACCAAACAAAAAAAAATTAAAAATGAAAGCAACACAATGGTTCAAAATCTTGGTCGCGAATTGCATAACGCAGTATATGATATTAAAGCGGGAAAAAATATAAATAACAAGAGAGGAAACAATTGATATGTAACTTGTCCCAGTTAATCTCGGTTTGCCCCAGTGAGTGAGATGATGCCATTGATAACCCAAGCCAGCGAATCGAAGGCGGGGTTTCTTTTTTTTCTGTTTTCTGTTGAGAAGAGAAACGGTGGTAAACAAAATCAAGAATGCATTTTGCGCGTAAAGAGCGTTAGTTGCTGGATGAAATGAATCCCTAATCGAATATTTTCTCGAAAAATGTGGGGAATTATTCTACGACTGCGTTGAATTGCCTTTTTTCAATCTGGTTTAAAGGAATCCGTTTGTCTCACGTAACCTAGCACTGAAACTAATATTTTCATTTTCATTTTCATTTTTAATTCTACACTATGATATTTTTATTAAAAAAATAAAAAGATTGAAAATAACATTTTTTAAAAAGGAAATATTTTTTATATTTAACACTAAAATTAAGAATCAAAATGATATTTTAAATGTTTTCATAATTATTTGGTAGTAATTAATAATTCAAATTAAAATTAATTTTATCTGCCTGCTGGTTTATAAATTTTTGTTATTATTTTATTTTTATTCTACTCTTCAATTATTTTATTCCTCATTTTAATTAATACCTTCCAACAATGTACCAAGCAAGGCCAATCCCAATATCAAGGCCTATTCCAATATCAAGCCCAATCCCAAGATAAAGACCAAAACAATTTGTTGGGCTTTTTGTTGGCCTTTATTTTGAGTTTGGTATTGGGATTGGGCTTTCAAAGGATTAATTAATTAAAACTAAATTGCACTGACAAAAAAATGATCATTACTGCCACCTAATCCTTAGCTTCCAGAATTCCAGAAAAGGAATCAGACATTACGCACGAGGGGAAACTGGAAACTCACCGTTTAACCACCATTTGTCAGGATGATTACGAATCAAACAAGGTGCTAAGAGCCCCCGGTTTTCATGTTACAGGTCAATGGATAGCTTCAGAGCCCACTGGATTGCACACGTATGACCACAGGCAGCAGGACAAGTCTTTCTATTCTCCCGCGTTGGCTGCTCTATTAAATCCCCTATCGAGTTTCAGATATTTGCAGACAACAAATCACGAAGCATACAACTCTGATCGTAAGCAGCGTGCAAGCATTTTTCTTCTTTGAATTGACACATGGGGCGTTGGATGAAGCCAGAGGCAAGTCCAGTTTCTTGTTTCCTGTACGTATAATTAACAGTACTGTAGGGTATTGCACAATATAGGTGTGATGAAACTGCGGTTGCTTGTGTTGCAGGTATACCCACTCCTGGCCGCTATGGCTTTTGTAACAAGTTTGTGCACGTTTCAGCTTACCAGGAACGTGTTCAGGAATCCTGATGTCAGGTACAGAAGATTATATATAACTATAGAACAGGAGTTTTAATATTGGGAATGATACGTTAATGACTTTGAAATGTGGTTCTGCATGCGCAGGATCAGCAAAGATAACCGGCGGAAGGGTGTGCTGGAAAACAGAGAGGAAGGCGAGAGGTATGCAGAGCATGGGCTTAGGAGATTCCTGAGAACTCGTCCCCCTGAGATCATGCCTTCCGTCAACCATTTTTTCTCTGAAGATAAATGATATTACACATGAATTTCGACAAATACAGATTCCACACATTGTGTTCCATTAGCCATAAACTTCTTTTGTCTGTAAAATTGCTTCATATTCAGTTCTTTGTATCTTTATGTCCCTTTCAAATAATCAAAGACAAAATCCAATAACTTTTTTTATTTTATTTTCACTGTCACAAGATTATTATCTTTTTTATTTTCAATCAATATCAAAGAAAACAATTTTCATTCATATCTGCTTACATAAAAGACATCAATCTTTCTTAATTGAGACCAGCACATTGATAATTCCAAACCAACCAACAACATGTCATAATAAGGGAACCATACAAAAAACGTTTTTTGTGTTTTCTTAAAATTCGATGTGTACTGTAATTCATGTACAGAGATGAAAAAATCCATGTGCGCAAGTTCTATCCATCATCAGAAAACAGTGCTTTTGCCTTTTAATTTGAGGGCTTCTGATGCTGTCTGATTCCTCCAACGTATATACCAAGGAATATTTCGAAGAAATCTATGATGGAAAGAACCCGCTAATTGATGAGGTTTCCTTGTATGATTTTATACCAGTGAAAGTTCCCAAAATCCAGCACCTAATAGGCTAACTTTGCGCGCTACTATGATCTATCTATATGCCGTCCATTTGGTTCATTCTTGTGCCATCCTAGTCTGCGATTGGATGGCCAATGCTTCCACAATTTGCTTGCTTCTCTGCAAGTGATTGAAGTGTTTTTTCGGAGTTACACTTGTTTTTCCCATCATCAGGGAAACACTGGGGTTAGAAAAGAGAGAGCTTTATCTCAAAACTCTGCTTTCAGGGGGTTTTCTCTTTCATTTCAATACCCACCATGGGTTCCCCTCCAGACTTGCTTTTGATCACAGCGTCAGTGCTGCTCGTGATTACTACTGTTGGCGAAGCGGCTTGCTCAAATGGAGGGTGCGGGGTTCGTGTCTTGTCTAGAAAACCGCCTATTCTCGAGTTCTTGCTGCGGGTCTTTATTTGCAGATTGTTAGAAGTTTTTGTTTGCGAGGTTTATTTTACATTCTTGCTCTGTTTCACCGTGTAGCTGCTCCAGTGCTCGTCAGACCAAGATTGTGGAGCTGGGCTCCGTTGTTTCGATTGTGAGCTGGGATTTTCAGGTTCAAAATGTGTCAGAACAACCATCGCAGACCAATTCAAGCTCCTGGTACTTTCTATATAATTCTTATCCGTCCTTATACTTCAAAATGTCACAAACGGTCGCAGGCGCACATTCTTTGTGATTTTAAGCAACTTCTAGGAAGGTCACACATTTGGCATCAGCCAATGCACAATGTGCTTGGTACCCACAGATGTAATTGTACCATTTGGACCCTTTACCTGCCATATCCAAAGTGCAATCTTCCAGTTTATTACGATTAGTTGAGTGTGTTCTTATTCGTTTCAAGTTTCCTGTAGTTTACCCTATGCCTTAAACTTGATTTTGCCTTCTTTTAGCCATAACAGCCTCATTATCACTGCTTACTACATGTTCTGCTTTGCTTTTTAACAGAACAATTCTCTTCCATTCAACAAATATGCATTTCTGACAACCCACAATGCTTATGCTATGGACGATTATCCGTCTCGTACTGGATCCCCTCGATTCACGTTTACCAATCAAGAAGACAATATAACAGAGCAGCTAAATGTAGGTTTCAGTTTCGTTTTCTTCCCTGAATTTGGAGCATTATTGTCCATTAAACTCTTGAATTTCTAGTCAAAATTCTGTTTTTGCAGAATGGAGCTCGAGCCTTGATGCTTGATACTTATGACTTCCGTGGAGATGTGTGGCTGTGCCATTCATTTGAAGGACGGTGCTTCGATGCCACGGCATTCGTAAGTATATGGAAGCCTTGTAAATCTTACAGCAAGGATGATTATGTTCTTGCAGTAGACTTTATCAAAACACATTCTGAAAGTTCTTCTTCCTGAGTAGGGACCAGCTATTGACACTCTCGAGGAAATTGAGGCTTTCTTGTCAGCAAATCCTGCAGAGATTGTCACTTTGATCTTAGAAGACTACGTTCACGCCCCTAAAGGATTGACTAAGGTTTTCACCGATGCTGGGTTGATGAAGTATTGGTTCCCATTGTCTAGTATGCCAAAAAATGGTGGAGACTGGCCCTTAGTGAGTGACATGGTCAAAAATAACCAGAGACTACTTGTGTTCACTTCAATTCGATCCAAGGAAGAAAGCGAAGGAATTGCTTATCAATGGAATTACATGGTTGAAAATCAGTGTAGGAATCAAACTCTTGTTACCATATAAAAGTGACTTTTGCGTGGAATGTTATAATATTCACATTATTCTGCAGATGGAAATGGAGGTATGCATGCAGGAAGCTGTCACAACAGAGCAGAATCACCTCCTCTAAACGACACCAGTAAATCATTGGTGTTGGTTAACTTCTTCAGATCCATTCCGGTAAAGGACCTCTCTTGTATAGATAACTCAGGGAATCTCGTAGACATGCTTGGTACTTGTCAAGGAGCTGCAGGCAAGAGATGGGCCAACTTTGTTGCTGTAGATTATTACAAGGTATGACTTTCACATGATCTTGCAGGCTCGGACATTGTTTTATCAAGTCAATCAAATCTGTTTCAGGAGCTTAGCTAGCAGCACAGAAAATGACAAGTGAAAGAAAGAAATGCTTAGCTAGTGTACTTTGTCCTGTGCTATGTGTTTACACAGAGAAGTGAAGGGGGAGGGTCATTTCAAGCCCTGGACACTCTCAACGGGGAACTTTTATGTGGGTGCAATGATGTCCATGCTTGTGTGGTAAGCTATCCTTTCCCCTATTCCTGGAATAAGGATTATGATTTTGATCCTCCAGTATGTCCCTAACACTGCTATCTTGCTTCCTCCCTCCATCCTGCAGCCTGGATCAACAACCTGCACCCCTGGTATACATGGATAAACAAGTCGTACAGGGTTTATAGGGTATATGCGAAATTTTATTTTAAAAAATAAACTCAGGAATTGAAATTGGTTGGGTTGGAGTTGGAAGAAATTTCGGCCTGTATTCTCATGCGATGAGGCCTTTTGTCATCTGGGCTTCGATCTTCAGACTACAAAAATGAGATCCAATTACTTGCTGTAAAGATTATAATACAAAAATATTCTCGTCATTGTACTGGGTTAATGTTTTTTTTCGGATTTCGATCATTAATACACTCTATGCATGGATCCAACAGAGAGGATCTTATAAAAAACCCACAAAGGAAACTAGACATCAATACTTTAGTTGCTGTTGCAGTTTATTTGAAAATCATCTGGGTGTTGTCCATGTGAGGAGGTGTCTAACACATGCTACCAATGATAGGACAACAAAAGGAAAAAAAAGTAAGGGTTAGGGCAGTGTTATTATTATCAATACTATTCTTATGATATCAGATCTGTGTGATCAACCTGATACAAGATTTGCTCCATTCTCGACGAACATGCCTCGATGTTGCTTAATTGGTGCCATCAGAATGATGGCCTTCATGTTATTGGCCTATGAAAATCGATGAGATAGACTTAATTATACTATTAATCATTGTTTATCCCTCCCACAGAGTTACATTATCGATGTAGCTATTTTAAGACTATAATGATTCCTTTTCCCCTTTGAATATGTGACTATGGAGACGTCAAATTTGACCAGAATGTTTCCGAGGAACGCGATGCAGGGTGTGTTGTCATTCTTGATGAATTTTACCATTCAATCATATCACTGCTTACAAAATTCTTTGATTGAAATCCCAACCTAATTGATGGAGGTGGGTTCCAGTGTTTAAAGGTTATGTGTTTTGGAACATAAAAGACATGATTTAGCGGATTTGAACCAAGAAAAAGAAGGGAAACCTTTGCAACCCTCCACTCTGGAATTGTAAACAGCCATGGACGTATTTGGATAGGATCAAGTTAATGGCAAACAATGGAACGTGTCAAGCTTTCATTCTCTTTTAAAATAAATCCCACTTCAGAGGTTCAGGGATGGTATACAGAGAGAAGAAGGTCGCATAGATTATATAATAAAATCATAGCATAGCCTGGACTCAACATTGTCGATCACCTCCACTTAAGCCGTGAAGAGGACAAGTGCATCTGCAGATTTGCAAGACTGGGGTAAAACTAAAACCCTTTAGTTTTTTTCTCACGTTTGGATAGAAGGGGTTGTAGATTCTCATAGTATAAAGAGCGAGTTGTAATTGTAACCCAGAAAGAAAATAAAATTTCAGGGATAATACAAGGCAGTATATATTGTCTTAAAGCAATGAGAGATCATTGGCAGCAGAAAGTCGTACCAAGGACCATTACGAAATGTGCCCACGAGGGGGAACGTGCAATCAGGGCATCAGCTCCAAATTTTCATTGTTGTTTCTTGCAAGAGGGGAGCCCCACCACAGGAAATATATGATCCTCAATGTGGCAAAGATGGCACCCAATCACATGGGGTTTTGGTACCTCTGCGCATGAGATTAGGTACTAATGTGGGGGCTAAGTGGAAGTGAAGGGGGGAGCATCTCTACCTCTCTCTCTCTTTTGTTGTTTTTTTTTCCCTTTCTTTCTTTCTTTCTTTCTCTTGAGCATTTGCGAGGAAGAATCGAAAGAAACAACAGCAGAGACAAGCACTTAAGTATCAAAACAAAAATGTAATGGGGACCTGAACACATGGGGGGGTGGCTTTGAGCTTGTGATTGTGGAGCCAACTACTAAAAGGTTGAGAATCTTAAGCAAAATATTGGTTGTAAGCACACTTTTGATAATATGGAAAATTATGTATATGCAATCTGCTATTAGCCAATATGGTTA
Organism: Passiflora organensis; assembly: GCA_019739055.1. Classification (NCBI taxonomy): domain Eukaryota; kingdom Viridiplantae; phylum Streptophyta; class Magnoliopsida; order Malpighiales; family Passifloraceae; genus Passiflora; species Passiflora organensis. The sequence continues at coordinate 17,462,044 of JAEPBF010000009.1, forward strand.
ACACTACCTAACATCCATGTCCATTATTTTCTGCAGAAAGCAGATCCTTTGCTGCTTTAGCTGCATATATCTGAAGAACCCTTGTGTAAACTACGGTATTTTGATCTAATTTGAGATCAAGCAATCCCAGGAAATCAGGATTTGACACATCCACATCAAACACTCCTCAATCTTGGGGTCCACTCAGGATTTGACAGATCAGTAAGCCTCGCAAATCAGACTCCCCAAATTGGAAAACTTGCATCCTTTCCCTCGTGTACATGCTAAACAATGCGGTCGTGCCTGTGTGGGGGCGATGGTGTTACCACAGCTCAAGAAGGGTCAGTTTTACACATTAATTAGTCGGCATTACTACAATCGCGTTCGGTCTTGTCATCATGTTTGCCATGGCATGGCTAGGTGACCTTGTTCGACAGAAATGGCCATGCACGTGCAGGATGATTCTTTATTTCTTGTAGCATAAGAGGAAGTTAATTGACTCAGTAGCCAAATCGGTCATTTCTGCAGAATTGCAGAGAAAGAAAGACACCAGTGCCATAGTTAACCTCTTCTATAACACCATTCCGTCTTCCCAAAAATACCATACAAAACCATAGCAGCTGCAGCCATGTTATTATTCCCTTCAAGTTCTTCAGAAAAAAATGGCAGAGTCAATCTCGATGGCGATGGTGATATATCACGCCGACCCATGTTGGTTGCTTCTCACGATGGCTCAGTCTCAGCCATGGCAGCTAGACTTGAAGGTGACAGGGTAGAAGGAAGATTCCGCCACGACCACGGATGTGAATACCTCTTCTTCAATCAACCTATTCAGCAGATTAGGAAGCCATCGAAATAGAAAGAACCATTTGTAATTCGTGAAAAAAGAAACATACTAATCTTATAACCAATTAGAATATTTTCATATTCTAAAAAAACAATTAGAATAATGATGTTATAAAGACAGCAAACAAACGAGGAAGAAGAGTTAATATCTTTACGAATTCGAACTTCGATTCATCATTAATATAATACAACACTATGAATTATATTTACATAGAGTTTATGTCAATAAATCAAAATTTATCATTTAAATATACATATCAGGTAGGGGTGAGACAATAAAAGATTAAAGGGTAGTGAAGTACCTTCCATGGGGATGATAAGTATGGCAACTTTCATATCAAAGAAGTATTAGAATTTACAACTTTGCCTTTTCACATGCAAACAGCTTCCCATACAACAGCTGATGCACAGCACTGCACATCATAGGAAACAAGGTGAAACTCTCACCTTGAGGTCAAAAGTCATTAACTGCACATGGAACATCGAGCAGCATGGGCCAGCAAGCAGTTCAAGCACACGTGAAGGCGTCTCTGCCTCTTCTGCTCTCAACAAGCAGAAAAGCAACAAGTCTGACCGTTCAGAAGCTATTGAAAAAAGGTCGGGGTCAATGCCTCTTTCCTTTGTTTTCTTCTAGATTGTTGATTTTATCGCCAACATCGACCCAATTCGATTCTTAAGTACCAATTCATTCCCACAAACTAGTTTGGCAACAAAGCAAAAGCTATAAACCAGGTGGAAGAACGACCACTTAATCAATCCAGAGCTTAAAACGCAGGTTTTTCCCACTGTTCTTATACGGAAGCAACGTAGAAAAAAGAAATAGGAAGTGGCCAAGGGATGCACGAACGCACGCACAGTAACAAAATTGACGGTGTTGATGGTGGTAACAGTGGGTCATGGGCATGGAGGTGACAGTTTGCAAGAAGACAAGCTCTAGGATGAAGAGAAGAAATATCAGAGAAAAGGGTTTGCAAAGCAACAAATCAATCAATTCAATGAATAAAACAGATGCACGTGGAGACAAGTAGCCACACGTGCACCCAATCATCATGTGGGTTAACCCCACTTCTCCATTTCACCTCTGGCAAAAGGGATAAGATGTTAAGAACTAAAGAACAAATGGGCTGACATTCTTTTAATCTCCTTCATCTCTTTATGAGGTAGGGGGTCGTCTAATCTGCAGAATAGAGTGCAGTTCTGCAGAGATAAATAGGGTTCAGTATTATAGCAGGCTGTATATATATTTTATTCGGACAGTCACATTTCAGTTGTTGGCAACTGGGATCGCGCTTCTCAAGGCTTTCAATACTTTATATTTATTGCATCTCTTTGACGAGAACAATCTTCAATCTTCAACTTCAAGAACTTGCCTTTCAGACCGATCTGTCAAACCCTTTTAGTTACATTGATAATCAAATGGTGGCAAAGCTATTAGCTAAAGGATCATGGATTCAGATGGTTCATGAACCAGTAGGAGTATGCGCGTACTTGTGTATATTTTACATATATGCTCCAAACACACAGGACAAATGGGTATGAAACAAAATCTTCTTCTGGTCATTGATGGATATATACGTATTAATTGGCAGAATCAACCCCTGAGCATTACTTTTACAGCCAAGGAACAATCGTGACAGACCAATTCCTCTGCAAAGTCATAATCCGACCCAGGTGATTAAAGCTAGATAAAGATGATTGATTGGGATAGTTCATAATACAAAAGCCAAAACCCTCTGTACTATTGACAAAGAGGTTCGAGGAAGATGACAATCAATCGTGGAGGTGGATAGAGCCACAACGGGGACACAAACAAATACAATATACGCCACTATGTGATTTGAAGATTCTGATCTGAGTCACATCAAACGAGGGCATGCAGTAGACAATGCAACGACCATCGAATCCATTAATTACTGCTGTAATAAATTTACTATTAATTATCATCCTGCAGAAACATGGCCACCACTCACACGTGTGGTTTGTAAATGTGTGCCAATAAGAGGATATATGCATGATGAATCGAAGAAAGGGGAGAGAGGGAGAAGTGGGGGCATCAATAATTAAGAAGAGGGTAATAATGTTGGATAGGGGAGAAGGAGAGGTACCAAATTCTGACAGGAAAGCAGAAGAGAACAAAAAAGAGGCCCTCGTGCAACTAGACCTTTAAATTCTACATCACAACTTTATTGTTTATTGTAATGTAGTTATAATAAATGAAGCACATAAAAGGTCCTCATCTGGTTGCATGTGTGCTTGTGGTTAGACATTCCCCTCTCACAGTATCCTCTGTCCCCATCTTTCCCATGTATGATCTCACCCTCTACCTCTTCTATTTCACCTTTTCTTTTTTTTCCACTCTGAATATCCAAAAGTATGGCCTTAATTTGCTTCCAAAAATTCCACCTACCATCTTCCTAGCACTACTCACACGATCGATACCTTCAATCAAGCTAATTCTGAAACCCAAAAAACGTAAGAATGAATAGCCAGTTGAGCAAATCATTTAAATCTTATGTAGAATATGAAACGTGGGTAACGCCAGTGGTTGGTGCTCCACAGCCAGCTAGCTTCAGTTCTTTGTGCAAACCCTCTCGCCCAAACTCCAATCATTCAACTGCACATCCTCTTCACCTTCAACGAACCTGTAATCATTTGTTTCCCCACGAGGCTTCCCGCAAATATTTTGCTTTCACAGATTTGTATGTCGGCATATAGTGATTAGTTTCCCCCCATCGATCGACGATATCAGAATTTCCCATCCAAGTCTAATATTATACGTTAGTGGTCTTATATCATAAACACTTTTAAGGATGTCATCGTGCCAATTGTCACATTTGACACTGCCCACGTGTTGCGGGTATATATGTGACAAAATAATCCAATACGCAGGTACAGTAGTACACGCCATTTGAAATCTTAGTTCTACCTATCTACATTATTTTTTTCAATAATTGGTCCTGGTTGGATTGCGATCCTGGTCAGTATATATCCGAAACTTGATTGATTAATTTTCTGAAAATATATATACAAAGAAGAGGGAACTGTACTTATTTGTATGTAGTTAGTACCGTGACTGTTGTCTGTACGGAGAGGAAATAGTAGTTGGCTTCTTCAGAAACAGGAGCGAGCTGCTAGTTCTCTTTCTTACACCTCTAGTTGCAGCGTTGATGAGGTATGAATGCCTCTTGAAGGAAAAAGATGCTCGAAGAAAATTTCAATGTTTTGGGGATTATTGGCAAATTGGGGTTCTAGTTTTATGTCAAATCCTTTTCTGAGGATCCCTCGTGGATCCACACTTTTCATCAGGTCGCTGTCCAACTCAACTTTAGCAACACATCGTGACAAGCTATCCACCTCAAAGAGAAAGTCAAAAACGCAATGGATGGTGGTGTTAGAATAGAGATAACCAGAAGTTTACAAGACATGGTCTGTCTCGGTACAGTCATCTTAACATGTTGATTAGACTGATGATCGTGCACGTCTACTGTACGGAGCCGCCCAGAGATCTCTGCCAAATTTGCATGTTTGATCTTCAATACACAAAACAAACCCCACACCACACCAAAGGGTCATCCCTCCCCTTGTTTGTGCAACCCCATGGTAAGCTGCTATGTCCATTGTACGGTTCGCAAGCTTCACTGTAGATATTACGTTAGCCTTGGTTCCCTTCTTTTTGGTTTTCATTTGCGGGCTTCAGGAAAAAATATATTGCACTATTCGTTTTTAAGTTTTCATAAGATTAATCTTTAATCTTAAAGTAAACCCATACTGAAAATTGTTAATCAACCTTTAACGTAAGAACGGTCTTTTTGATTTGACAATCACTAGTATTTTTCCAAAAATATCTCTGACTTTGGTGGTAGCTTTGGTTTAAGGATTAGGAATATAGGACTATATAAAGAGATAACTGATGAAGCTGCATAGTGAAGAGATTGAGATAATGTCTAATCATATTTTACCTGGTTGTCCTGAGTGGCCTAGTTCTTGTAACCAAACCATAATCTGCTACTCAATGATCTGGTTCCCAGTCAAATTTTATATCTTAGTGGGAATCAATCAGTTCAATTCATTCAAAGGAACCAGTGATCCTGAAGAAGGGAGGAGCATTCAATGCACACCTACCAACCTCGACAATTCCCTTATCGTCTCCATTTAAGCTACCACAACACGATTCTCTAGATTCAACAATGGGTACTTTGACCATCTTATACAGTCTTTATCTTCGAAGAGAAGACAGAGCGAGCGAGCTACTGCTCTGCTGCTGCTGCTGCTGCTGCTACTGCTGGTACTCCATAGTCCATAGAGCCAGGTACCAGTATATTCTAGGGTTGGTTGAATCTTTATATTAAAGCTGCTCATTAATGAAGTTGTGTGTTTGAGGATCTAATCGGCATCGGCACAGGACCATCTTATGCATCATCTTGGATAGCAAGGGACCATCATCTAGTCACGCACACCAATGTATTTAAGGTTCCACTCTTGTGAGTTCGTCACTAGCTACATACATACTATATTATATAAGTTTTGTACCATATTATATAAATATGCGACCGTATATATCATCTTCCCCGATAAATATTGCAAATTCCCCCGCAGACTTGGCTTAATAAAGCGAAACTGAAGGAATAGGTTGGTGGCATGATTAACACCTGTATCAATATTTCGATCCACAATTTGGATGCCTAAAAAAGAAGAAAGCAAGCTGGTGGTATGCGTCTGGAAAACTACAAATGAATATCCAATCATGTTTAGTCCAATCGATTTGATTAGCTGAAAATAAAAACAAGTACCAATCTCATCCCCCATCCGTGTCCAGGCCACCCAATAATCATTCCACAGTAATATATACTATTTCTTTCTTCATATTTTAAATAAATATTGTTGGATAACAATAAATAAATAAATAAATAAATAAATAATTTAATATATATGTTAATAGAGGGGAAGAGGAAAGAATGGAGTGTAGGATTGACACGTGCGATGGGGGTTTGGTTTTGAATGGAATAAAAGGAGAACACTGAGGGCGCAGCAGCAAGTCTGTATATATCTGTATCTCTCTCTCGTCCAGTTATTTAGTTTGTCATGTAGTGGGGTCTTTGTAAATTCCAATTCGCACAGGCATGTGAAGAGGAGTGGCTTTTTGCAATGGGTCCAAATCCAATGGGGTGCTGCGCATGTGCATCATCTTCTCCCCCCTTTTTTAACATCATTAGTTAGGTCGTTTTCTCCCTTGATTTCAAACCCCCTTTAATAGTAACCCCAAATCATTTCTCCAAATCAACACCACCCATCACCCGTTAACACTAATTTTTTAAAATAATAATATAATATTAACCATATTTATTAAGATATATAATAATCCTATTGCTTTAACCTTGTTTTAAAAAACATAAAGACTCATTCTTCAGATATATGGATGCTGACGTGGAGGGAGAACCTGTTGCTCCTGTGGCTTTAGGGGGATGTGCAGCACAGAGATTCAAGTGAGAGACAAATTTGGAGAAAAATAAAGAGGAAATATGAAGGTCTGGGAAGGGAGAAGTCGTGTGCTTACGTAGCATCTGTATAGTTGACGTGGGTTGCTGACGTGGAATCCGGAGGCTTACGTAACATCGTCTGTTCGTGTGTAATCTCACAACATTCGAGATACACGATCTGTACACATATGTCGGAATATAACTTCCAACTCCATATTTGTAGGTTTATATGAAATATGGATATCACGGGTTCAACAAATTGCTGTTTTGGTGTGGGTTTTGATGGCTTGAGGTTCGTGTATAATCGGTGTGTATTTGTATAATATTTTGCTGTATTTACAGATGTATATTCTTCAAAATCTAATCATATCACCTTGCATTACACAATTCCTCATTTATTACCCGAGGGATTAGAGTAGGGTCCTTTGCCAGTCGGGTGCATGGTTTGGCCTATACGGCTATTCTCTCTCTCCACACTCTGCTTGCTTAGATTTAAGGCCTATATATGCAAGCGTTGGCTAGCTTATGGTAGAGCAATACCATACCATTACCAGCTCTTCTTCGTGGACGGAGTGAGCTTTTGGACTTTGGAGGGTTTTTGGTTTTTCTTTATTTCTTTCTTGTTATTTTTTTCGAAGCATCAATGTCTGTCTTCATGGTGTTTCTTGTCCTTGTAATCTTGGTGCTCTGTATCTCCTCTGCTCTGCTGAGATGGAACGAGCTGAGGTACAGGAAGAAAGGCTTGCCTCCTGGTACCATGGGTTGGCCAGTTTTTGGGGAGACTACTGAGTTTCTTAAGCAAGGCCCCAACTTCATGAAAAATCAAAGAGCAAGGTGGTTGTTTTTCACGAATCCCGTTCTTCTTGATGTAAATGTTGCTCTGTGCTTCTCTGTTTCTGTTCTATTAATCCGGTATAGCACCGTCTTGCATCAGACCAGTCTCCGATGGTTAGCTTCTCTTCGGTTTCTTTGATTTTTGGTACTGATTTCTTTGGGACAAAGATGAACATAGCAATCCCATTCGATAGCCAGGCAAAAGCTAAATGAAGTGATCTCGGTGTTTCTGTTTTCCTTCAGCCTCTTATATTCTGTCATCAAAGATGGACATGACCTTTTACCTATTCTTACCTTTTGGCTCGGGATCGGTCCGTGACAACCCACTAAAGATTCCCGTATTGGCAAAAGCCAATCTTATTTTCTAGTTATAGTTGTTAGTTGAAACAGTTATGAAGGGTTTTCTTGTAAATTTAGCTGAACATCTTAACAACGTTTATGTTTCTTGCAGAACTGCAGTTTCTCTTTGGTCTACTCCTGCTAATCTTACCTTGTAATCTGCAGATATGGGTGTTTCTTCAAGTCCCACATTCTTGGGTGTCCTACCATCGTTTCCATGGATCCAGAGATCAACAGATATATCCTCATGAACGAGTCAAAAGGGCTCGTTCCTGGTTACCCTCAGTCCATGCTTGATATCTTAGGCAAATGCAACATTGCAGCAGTTCATGGCACCGCTCACAGGTACATGAGAGGAGCACTGCTCGCCCTTATTAGCCCCACTGTTATAAGAGAGCAACTATTGCCAACAATTGATGAGTTCATGAGAACCCACCTTAGCAATTGGGATGACAAAGTTATTGACATTCAGCAGAAAACCAAAGAGGTACACAATCAGCGCATAAATCCTGACGAAAGCTTTCTTTTCTTCTTAATCAACGTTTAACACATTGTTTTATCTGCAGATGGCACTTCTTTCATCGCTGAAGCAAATTGCTGGCAAAGAATCTGGCTCATTTTCTCAAGCTTTCATGCCTGAGTTTTTCAAGCTGGTCTTAGGTACCTTATCATTGCCAATTAATCTTCCAGGCACCAACTACCATCGCGGATCCCAGGTAAATAGTGCCAAATATCTTCTCATCTCATCTACCTACAGCTCAATTACGGTTCCTTCCTACAGTGATCGAATAATTTAATCCTACAGGCAAGAAAAAACATCGTATCCATGTTGAGACAATTAATAGAAGAGAGAAGAGCATCCAAAGGATCCCATCAGGACATGCTTGGTCGCCTTATGCAAAGAGAAGGAAACAGATACTCATTATCTGATGAAGAAATAATTGATCAAATCATCACTATTTTGTATTCCGGGTATGAGACGGTTTCGACCACCTCAATGATGGCAATCAAGTATTTACATGATCATCCGAAGGCGCTTGAAGAATTAAGAGTAAGTCTCAATAATGGTGGGCACATTTGTAAGAATAGCTCCTTGCATGCCTCCTGTGACACTGATCTAATGCTTGAAACTTTTGCAGAAAGAGCATCTGGCAATCAGAGAAAAGAAAAGTCCTGAGTGTCCAATTCACTTGAATGACCTTAAATCCATGCCTTTCACTCGCGCGGTAAGACGAGTAACCATCTCTCGGATACGTATCGGAATCTGATCTCCTTTTGTCATTCGTTAAAGAAAAAGTTAAAGTTAAAAAAAAGCTGATCCGTTCAGCTTTTCCCTCACCGCAGGTGATTTTTGAGACCTCTAGACTGGCTACAATTGTCAACGGGGTTCTGAGGAAGACTACTCGAGAAATGGAACTGAATGGTGAGTGTCAAAGTTAAAAAAGTAGATTATAGCATCTTCTTTCTCTTTGTTAATAATAGTACCTTTTACTGTCTTTATGGGCTCAAGAAGCTGTTTTGCAGCTAGCAGCAGCTATTTTTAGGACTAGGTGAATAAAATAATCAAGCAAAACAGCATGTATGGGGAATGAGATTATCCCCTCCTCTCCCCTCCACCCTTGTGGACCTTACAGACTCCTTTGATTTACACAGCACACCTACCACTCCAGCTAGGCCATGCTCTTTGTGACCCCCAAGTCCTGTTTAAATTATTTCTGACAAGAAAAGGGGCTTTTTGCTGAGACGAATACTTTTTTATCTTTACCCACTTCTGAAGCTATATCTTGATGAATGATTAAAAACAGAAACTCTTTATCAATATCTAATACTTTATTTTACTTCTAAGTGTTTGATTGATCCTTGTAGGCTAATCCCATCCCTCGCTTTGTTACTCGCAGGATATATGATCCCAAAGGGGTGGAGAATATATGTATATACAAGGGAGATTAACTATGATCCTTACTTATATCCGGAGCCATTATCTTTCAATCCATGGAGATTGCTGGTTAGTGGTTGGCCTTTGTTTTATCACCCACCTTGCTTGATCCAGCTATATCAACCTCACCTTAACTGTCCTAAATTCCCTTCGTAGACTAGACTAAATTTAGCTATTTTTTTCCTTATGTGCAGGACAAAGGATCGGAGTCCCAAAACAATTTCTTCATTTTTGGAGGTGGTACCAGACAGTGTCCTGGAAAGGAACTAGGAATAGCAGAGATATCCACTTTCCTTCACTATTTTGTAACTAGATATAGGTAAATACAGGAACACATCTAGTTTAGTCATTCTTTCTTTTGCTAATTTGATGATACTGCAATAAATAAATGAACACGGAGGAACCGAAACTGGTCTAATATGGCTCCCTCTACTTTTTGATTTGCAGATGGGAAGAAGTTGGGGGAGACATGCTACTGAAATTTCCAAGAGTTGAAGCACCAAATGGGCTACGCATTAGGGTCTCATCATACTAACCTACCTCTCTGCATGTACATATGAGAGATATAGCATAGTAAGAGTAAGAAGGATAGCGATGTACAATGACGCTCTAACAATTTAGAAAGTTGAATCACATGGAGCTTTTCCATTTTTTGGCTAGATACCTGGTGTGTACTAATACAAGAACTGCCAAAAGCACCCAGAAAAGAACTAGTCAGTACCCAACACGCCTGCAACATGTGAAGAAAACCCAGAATATGCCTGCTAATTTGGTCGATCTATCCCAAGTGAATTGTGTATCCGCAGAAACTTAGCTTTACTGATGGTTTGGTTGGCATAATGTCTCTGGCAACTACCTCTTACATTTTACCATGAACACAGAACATAAGTTTTCTCTGGCTGGGAAATTATAAATTTGGAAACTCTCAGCAATCCATTCTTTGCTTCTGTTGGCTCATGTAGATTCATCATCAAGCCTAATACCCTACAACTATGTGCAACTTTCAACCTTGCAAGCAATTTTGTGTTCATACATGTATATTTTTCGGTAGGCTTCTCACAGTGAAGAACTCAGAATTAGAGCCCATGACCCATGTTCAGTTTCAGTGTGATACCATTTCTCCTCCAGCCCAATCACCATGTCATATTTGAACACAAAAATTTTGTACAACAACAGTGCCTTAGCCCATAGATTTCTTTGGTTTTTTCTCGTTTTTCTTTCTCAAGGATAACCATGTCCTGACCAGATAATCGATAGTTGGGTATGCCCACTGTTCTAGGCGTTTCTTGCGCATTAAAAGGTCCTGTACCTACAAGGTCCGTAGATATACCTCCCTCAGGCTCACCCCATTTTCATCGTACTTCTAAAGGCAAGTGGAGTTAACCCAACATAAATTGCAATGAGTTCTCACCCAGCACACAATTAAATGCAGAAATCAATTAGCGATGTGAAACATTTTAATCTGCACAGATTTTCTTAATATTAAGACAATATATTCTACTGGTGATGCATTTTACTTTGAGCAACTTTTGGGGTTTTTTAATGGACTCAGCTGATAAAATCATCCCAGTTGATGGCTTCAATCTCGAATTCTCCTTTTGCCGATTCAAGCAATGAGAAACCAACACGAGTTTCTATGCACATGAGGTACAGAACCAAAGAAGAAAAAGAAAATTAGACTTACACATGTTAGCTTCCCATTCCTGCTCGCCCTGTGTGACTGCACAGCACGTCTTTTCATTCCCATCACTTCGTCAAAAGTCCCATTTCCGTCGGTGCAGTTCTCTCCCCCAACCCAAATCTCCATAACTTCAGGTCTCGGTCCTGATGGCTGCAATACGCGTAGGCTAAAGGCAACTACCCCTTCTGTATAGATGAAACGGTTCACTGTATAGACAGCAACCTTTTCTTCCTACAATTTAGAGGCTACTCTTTTCCGATTGATCACTCCATCTTGTGAATGCTGCCTCTCAGTGCATAGACATTCACAGAAATGCACAAGCAATTAATTCAGTCCTCTTGACTTTCCTTGACCCGTAGAGCACACACAAATATAGCAAATTTGGTAAGCTAAACGTTGGTTTGATTTGCAGTCTCCGTGCTTTGAATCAGTGGATTAGCATCCCTTTCCCATCAACGGAAAAGGAAAGTACAGCAGAAGATTAGCATGAGAATATGCCCATTTCTTATTACGGCTTCCGGATACAGATCCATATGGCAACACGTTCACCGCCATTTCCACGGTAGGTCGACTGCCAATGGGGAAATCCCACTTTAATAATTTGGATTTTACCCAAACTCTCCTCCATCTTCCAGTAATCTACGGACAGATATGACGTTGAGCGCGTATGGCCACCGTCTATGACTTCCCTTCACGAGAAGACATACTGTCGAGTTCAGATAGACCCCACCAGTACATAGACCGGTAGAAACGGTGATCATGGAAGGAGCGGAGAGATTCAAATAAAGCGTTTTGAATACTTAACAAACAGAACAAAGACATACAACTCCTTTTCCAACAGGACAGGACACAACACAACTTAAACGAAAAGTCTCCTCCACTCCGCCCCTACAACCTCGTCACTGTCTTTTGAACAAGTCCCTTTTCCCTGCGATCCTTAGACACGTCTCCTATTCTGCCTCCACTAGTGCCGAAATTCCCGCCTAAGCACGTGCGACACCTGTCTTTCCCTTATATAAGCGAGCTATACCCTGTGCTCATATCACACTGCGAACTATCAAGAAGGAACAGCTGTCTTCCTCCGGCTCTCTTTAGTTTTAGCTCTTTTTTGTGTTTAACTATGGTGGAGCCTGCAACTGATACAAGATCAGCCTCAAAGGTTGTGCCTTTGTTGAAAGATGAGCTAGATATTGTGATCCCAACTATAAGGAACTTGGACTTTTTGGAGATGTGGAGGCCATTCTTTGAGCCATACCATCTCATAATCGTCCAGGATGGTGACCCTTCAAAGACCATCAAGGTCCCTGATGGCTTTGACTATGAGCTCTATAACAGAAATGACATTAACAAGATCTTGGGTCCTAAGGCCTCTTGCATCTCTTTCAAGGACTCTGCTTGCCGCTGCTTCGGTTACATGGTCTCCAAGAAGAAGTACATCTTCACCATCGATGATGACTGCTTTGTGAGTGTTTTGGATCTGTTTTCTTTCGTCTTAAACGCATTTTTTGAAATTAGGTTTTCTTATTTTGGTCAAAGGTTTGAATTGTCATGCTTTTTTCTTCCGAATTAACATGATTTCATTTATCAAACGGTATTCTACTCTGGATCTGTTCATGTGACCCTCTGCTTGTGGATTCATTGATCATTGGCTGCTTCTCATCTCACTCGTGATGATTTAGACGTTTCTGTGAACAAGTAGTATAATTATGCACACAAATGATTTTGATTTTGGAGACATGGATCTTCCAAATGAGTGTGGGTTCACTTCTATCAGTTTAAGATCTCAGAGTGCATTCGCAAAACTGACGATTCATTTCTGCAATATTTTTCACTCTTCAATGTTCTGGATTGCTAAGAATTATGATAGAGTCACGAAATGGCCTTTTCATGTGTAGGAGTAGCCATGCTCAAGGTTTCCAAAATCTAGTTGACATTGTAAGTTAGATCTGTGCACCAGCCTTGCAATTTTGACTGTGTACTGCAACTTGATCGATTGTTTCACATTACATCATCACTAAGATGCAGCATTTCTTCCTATTTATCCCCTTTCCTTATCAGATGCGTTTATCCATGCAATTCAGATCTATCCTTTTATAAACTGATAGAACTCAGATTATCGACGGCAAGGTTTGCAGCTTTTCATGGATCACATAAAAGGATGTGAACGTGACAGCCATTAATTCCTCAGTTCTAAGCGAATATTGATTCTGATTTGTACCTTTCTGTCAATATTCTTATGCTGCTTTTCTTAATCTCCCAAGTTCTAACGAGTGGTCTAATTTTTAGGTTGCCAAGGATCCTTCTGGAAAAGCAGTCAATGCACTGGAGCAGCACATCAAGAACATTCTTAGCCCGTCCACACCCTTTTTCTTCAACACCCTCTATGATCCATTCAGAGATGGTGCAGATTTTGTGCGTGGATACCCTTTCAGCCTCCGTGAGGGTGTGCCCACCGCTGTTTCTCATGGTCTCTGGCTCAACATTCCTGATTACGATGCCCCTACTCAGCTTGTGAAGCCGCTGGAGAGGAACACCAGGTATGTGAAATCATAACCGAACATTAAGAATGAGCACCACATTCTGAATGAAAATGGACTGAGTGATAATGCTCCCTATTGATCAGGTATGTGGACGCTGTTATGTCAATTCCAAAGGGCACGTTGTTCCCTATGTGCGGTATGAACTTGGCTTTTAACCGCGAGTTGATCGGCCCTGCAATGTACTTTGGTCTCATGGGTGATGGTCAACCAATTGGTAGATACGATGACATGTGGGCTGGTTGGTGCGTCAAGGTACTACCCCTTCTCCCATGTCTATGCGCAAGTATTGTATACAATGTACACAAGTCCAACAAGTTTGTGACTGTTTTGCAGGTAATCTGTGACCATTTGGGATTTGGAGTCAAGACTGGTTTGCCATACATCTATCACAGCAAGGCAAGCAACCCATTTGTGAACCTGAGGAAGGAGTACAAGGGCATCTTCTGGCAGGAAGAGATCATTCCATTCTTCCAAGCAGCTGTTCTTCCCAAAGAATGCACCACTGTCCAGAAATGCTATGTTGAACTCTCGAAACAGGTCAAGGAAAAGCTCGGCAAGGTGGATCCTTACTTTGACAAGCTCGCAGATGCCATGGTAACCTGGATTGATGCTTGGGATGAGCTGAACCCATCTGGAGCTTCTTCTGCCAAGGTTCCTAATGGCAAAGCATAGATTGAGATTTTGATTAGCTCCACTAGTCCATGAGAGATACAGATGTTGAATGGAGCTCCAGCTCATTTTCCTTATTTAATTATCATATGCTCCACATATCCACGAGAGGGAATATTAACTTCATACATTTTAGTCATTGTATCCTAATTTATTTCTTTCTTTCTTCCGGTTAGCTCAATGCTTTTGTTTTTCAGTGCGGTGGGATGCTATTTAAAGATTTCTTTTCTTGACTTCTTGTTGTGAGCTCTAGATGAATAAAATGCCCACACTTTCAGCCTTCAGTGATAATCCTCCTGCAATTAAGCCCAGCAACATTATGAAAATCATTAGCTGAAACTTGGCTTGTAGACGACGTGACCTGCTTTAACCTCGCCCTGCTAAGAGATCCAACAGTTAGTGCAAAATTGGCATACAAAAGGGGCGAGATGGAGAGGTTATGCCTCGTCAACCACATGCCATACACCAAAAATACATGGGATTCCACATTAATGCACCTGCAAAGTCAACACCATTATATAAAACATGGAATGGAATAGCTTTCCATGTATATTATGTCGAAGAAACGTGCTTGAGATCATCAGTGAGTCTTTTATTTGTTTCGTCGTGAACATGACATGAAGTTTCCTAATCAAAGCTCACTAACTCTGGTTGGCAACTTGCAGCAGAACTTTCCAGCCATCGTCCTCCATTTTTAATACTATAACCCAACTTCAGCTCTTCCAGGATCATGACTACCATAAATAGTGAGTCCGACCCAGTTGGGTAGAGGTCTAAACACTACTTTCCTCTGCCATTTGTGTTTACCTCCGAGTTCCATCCAAAAAGCTGCTGCCGTTTCACCTTCATATTCTAGACCAAAAATCAAAATAATATATAGTCGGGGGGTGTTGGGGCATTCCGAGAATCGAACTCGGGACCTCTCGCACCCAAAGCGAGAATCATACCACTAGACCAAATGCCCTCTTTGTTTATATGTTGTGCGTTACAGTATCTATTTATTATAACACCAGCTTTCGCATTGCTTCCAAGAAGTGATACACCAGTTTCTAGTTACAAAACCCAAATCCACCAAATGAGTCATTCATTAGTCAACAAGACATGGCGGGAACCCGGAAGAAACATTCTACGTATGATGCGGTAGGTACCGCATAACGAAGGTTAAGAGAAAGTATGTGCGAAAACGACATTCATTCGGTCCTCATCTACCGACTACCGTGGCGTACGCGACTAGCGATTCACTCGACCATTGACTTCGATAATGGGGTATCTCAAATTCATGTCATGGGGCCTAAAAGGAATCAATGTTTGGAAGAGTAACCAGAAATGCCGAAACATTAGTATTACAATTCATCAACTTTCTAGGAACCAACCATGAATTGACCAATTTCTGAAAATATCATTAATTGAACATTTTTGTCAAAACATTATTAGCTATGGCTTTCAGTGTAGCAATCAGATATCTTTCGAAAAGGGAAAAAGCATAGCTTTCAGATAGCAATCCATGGAGTTCGTCTTGAACTTGTTTCGACACACTACCCGGATTAAGGTAAAAAATTTCTGAATCTTCTAGGTTACAGTTCATTAAAACGTCATATCACAATCCCGGATGCGAACCCCTGCCTCTGACTAGAGGCATCAAGGGATCATTATCCCATCATTACTAGATAAGTTAAATCAAAATCCTCAACAGATTCATCTGGTCATAGTGAGATCTTCACTAGTTCTTCACCTGTTCATCCAAAGCGAAATCAAATAAACCGATATATTAATATTTTCGACAGGAAAAACCACACATATGCATAAAATATACCTGGTAGCACGTGGATCCAGAACAGGATGAAGAAAGAGACGAAGGATGGATGAATAGATTTGGAGGCGTTTGGTAGCAAGATACCATCACAGTGGTGGAAAGACAAATAAAGGGAGGAGCGATTGGGAACCTCGGGGATGGGAGGTGTTGGAAAAAGCACTCTCCCTGGTGATCGAGCTTTAACCACCACCCCCATCTCTAAACCTCCCAAAGGATCCGACTCCCTTTACTTTCCACCATAGCCGGCTATACCTACCAAAGAAAGCGGAGGAGACTAACCCTAGTTTTGCGCGATTATTTTCTTATAGTATCTCTCCGTTCCTTTAAATAAGGGAGAGGATTGCCCTCTCTAAAAAGGCTGACTAGGCCTGACGTATACCCCGCTCCTAACTAAAAAGTCCAGCCCGCTTATACACAACTAAGCCCAAAACTTCAGGCCTCACACAAGCCCAATTCTATCAAGTTAACACGCTCCTAATTAGTATCACTTTTCGAATTTGCGATCTATGCCCTTTTTTTTTTAATAAAGAGGTATCCTTGGTGCCTATGTGGCCCGATACTATATATCTAAAATCAAAAATCAAAATTCTAATCTTGTCACGCAGTTATACTCATGGTCGATCTCTACTAACATGTGCATCTTAATCGTTTATCAAATTAAATTCAGACAAAGAATAATTCACTCAATAAACTTCACTGGTGATGGTATAGTCTGTGAGGTAGTCCAGGGTGTCCATCAGATTTGATCTGTCTATATCTAGAAGCTTTTTGCAAACTATCTTCTATATACATATATAATATATATCAGGATGTGGGCTATCAATTTTGGAAAGATCTGATACCTGCAGAGCAAAGATAGATGGATGAGTCTCTTCCAGTTCTTATCGATAACCATTAATGCACGTTGATGTTTTCCGAATGTGAGCAAAAGGGAAATTAGGTAGTAATGTTAAAAGGAAGACTGCAATGAATAAAGTAGAGAAGGCGTTTTCCTGGGCACATTCAACTGCTTCTAACCTATATTTTGACGGGAGTCAGAAAAGGCGAAGAGAAGACCATAAAGCTTTTCCAGTTTCCTGCTCTCACAATCTGACCTAGCAAGTTCCCCCTATCGTGTTTAAGTTCTAGCGAGATCTTCAACTTTGCCGCTACCTTGTTGGTATTATTTAACAATATAATATGTTTGTGCTAAACATCATTACCTATATATAGGCATTAAGCTTGATAAACAATTCCGTGAAGCCAACTACACCATATATTAAATATCCGCATTACCATAATTGGCATCCCAGAAGCTTCTATATGCGTATAAAAATAAGCCTCATTAGCATTAAAAAATTTGGGGAGCATGAATTTAAGGATCGTCTACGTCAACAGATGTTGGGTTGCCATTGGTTCGTAAGCTGTTTTCGAGGAAACAAGCAGCAACCACTAGTTGTAACTTTTTCGGCTGTATCAAGATTGAGATCATGTGCTTGAACTACGTACTGTCTTATCTCTCGAGTCGAGTCAAGCAGTCACAGTCTGCTTGCTTGCATCATGTGCACAATGAGTGATGTTGGAATCATCTTGTTGGTGAAAAAATGCAGACAGATATTGAAGATTTCGTAAGACACACTTGTTGGGCTGTGATTGGCAAACAGATCCTGAGGTGGAAACTGAGCAACACTTGGGTTGAGATCATAGGACACAAATTGAGTGATGTGAAGGTAGCAGGGAAGTTAGCAAAATATGGAGAAAAAGGTTAGTGGTGACGAGACGAGCATATTTGTTAAACGAAAACCATAACGTGGCCCGTTTGTGGAGAGTATATATATGGAAAGTTGTGTGCATCTCTTGTCACAAGATTTGAAGACAAGACAACTAAGTGCAAGAAGGAGTACATTGAAAAGTTTCAACGTCGATATGGTAGCTTATATGATGGCTCGGGGAGTTCCTCAACAAGCGTGGAGGAAGGGTCCTTGGACCCCGGAAGAGGATAAGTTGCTGAGTGAACATGTTCATTTTCATGGTGAAGGAAGGTGGAGCTCTGTTGGTAGATGTACGGGTAAGTTAAGGACTACAGTTTCTGTAAGCTTTAGATTATTTCTCTGCAACAAAAAGAAAGAGATGGAAGATCTATGACCCTTGAGACTCCCGTTCCTAATTTGCATGCTTTGGTTGACGAGAGTTAGTATATATCCTTGTGTTGTCAGGATTGAATAGGAGCGGGAAGAGCTGTCGGCTGAGGTGGGTGAATTACCTGAGGCCTGGCCTTAAGAGAGGACACATAACACCTCAAGAGGAAGGCATAATCGTTGAGCTGCACGCACTCTGGGGCAACAAGTAGGCCATATATGCACCTGCAGTTTATGTGCAACAATCATCCTTTTGTGTTTCTTTACTGGCTGTCCTTATTTAATTTCTAATGTGTGTATATATATATTTGCATGTATGTATAGGTGGTCGACTATTGCCAGATACTTGCCAGGGAGAACAGACAATGAGATAAAAAATTATTGGAGAACCCATTTCAAAAGGACAGAGAAATCCTCTCAGAAAAAAGAAAAGCGAAAAGCTCAAATTCTGAAACACAAACAGCAGCAACCGCACCAACAACAGCAAAAGCTATTGGATGATGACAACATGAAAAAGACCAGCATCTCCGTTGATGACAAAATGCAGGAGACAGCAGGAAAGCCGCCAGAGATGTGCTTCACATTCTCCACTGGAGAGTACCAATGCTTGCCTGAAGTGACTCAAGATATCCAATCTTGGGTTGATTCTGTTGTAGAGGATTACGGGCTGTGGGATGGTTTGTGGAATCTAGATGATCAGCAGCAGGATCACGTTGGCTATACAAGTTACTGCAACAAGGTAGCCCTGCAAAATCAAGCAGCATCTTATCCTTTTGGTGCGGATCCAAACAATATTAATGGCGAAGGCTACATTTTCTAAGAATCAAGCGACGTACAATATTTAGTAAGAGAATACATGTAGTTGCACTGTTAAAATCAAGTTGATATAATAAATGGAATTTCTTTGGCAATCCAAGCTTTTGCTCCAAAATGTGAAATTGCTGCTATCTGCTGTAGAGTACAAGCTACTAGTCGCTCAGAAATTTAGTGGGAGAATGAGAATGTACTTCCACCTCCTGAGCTTTGAATTGATTCTGGTTTTTAAAATATATTCTTCGATTATTATATAAAAACTATGGCATAAAACAACTGACAGACATTCATGAGATCGAATTCTCTAGTAGGAGAATTGCTTAAAGTGAAAGCATTCACAAAATAGAAGCACTGGTTTCTTCTTTTCCTGGGTTACTGGCAAGGGAAAGCAACATACATGTACAAAAAGGCTCTGGTTGGGGCTTCCAAGGAAACACAAAAGCCGAAGAAGAGAAAGAGGAATGGTCTCATGTGGCAAGTTTCACAGGCCTAAAGATGGCCCATATGACTTGAACAACATTACCCCAGAACCAAGTCCAAAACAACTGGACAAGTGAGAAATCAAAATGCTAAGCACTATTTTTCTTGGGTTGAAGCTTGTTGAGATGTTTCCGTGTAGTTTTTTTTTTCTTAGAAATTAAAGGTGTATAAGTGTGTTCGCCAAGAAATTTTAAAATTTTAAATTATTCCATATACATCAGAACTTTAATCTTTGATTACCAATAGATAAATTTTATCACTTAATATTTTTTTTTATTGTAGGTCAAACATGTAGCCTCCTCGGGGTTTTGGTATCTGATACTTGACAGAAACCGTGCTCTTTCTGCATACATCATTACCTTGCATCGTATAGAATCTCATGTTCTTCTGATGTCTTTACTTCACTTGTTGCCTGCATTAACAATGACAAAAAGAGATCCTATTTCTCCATTTGATGCGAATTTCGTTTGTAATGGAGCCAGGGATCTGCCTTTGGAATAGTGTATCACTGTATCACCTATAACTTTGCCTATAATAATGTCATATTCCATTCATGTGTGCTTAGACTAAAGTTCTAATGGTGCAAAGAAGCCTTGACCCTTTCTGAGCTAAATCTTTTTCGTAGAAGTCTCTAAGCATTCAAGTTCCCATTTAAAGATATCAATCTTAGTAAGTACTAACCGAAATTCACTACGACCGGCCGAGGCAACTTCTTCTAATCAAAAGTTAATGTCAAGCTGTGATTGTCCATTATAAATCTCACCAAACAGAATGTCCTTATCAATAACAAGTGGGCTAAAGGTGAAACGCAAACCGTCTTTCCTTGTTTAGAAAGTTCTTTGCTTATTAACTTTGCTTGAATCCCTTAAAATCCTGATAATGGTATTTAGTCTTACGTAAAGGTGTAGGCTAAATCAGAGCAGACAAATCCTTCTTCCAAAGCGTGTCTACACGATTCGATTCATAAGTTCAAACGCACAATCTGACCAAATTCCTGATAGAACCTAAAACCCTGTATAAGGCCAGTTTTTCATCCCCTCTTTTTGGTATTACTTGCTTGGTTTAATTCCAGTCATGGCTTGGCACCAACCCAAAGTCAACCAAAGACCTAAAGGGCACGTACGTAGTAGCCATCCTCAAGTGAAAGTGCACAGAATGTGGACCCTCCCCCCAGTTCTCACTCAATGCTCTTAGCAATCAGAGAGAAGCAAAATGGTTAGATTCGTCTAATACTACCAATCTGGTTATGTATGGTAAATGTAGTTGAAGTTGGCAGGCCTATCCTCCCCTTCCCCTCCCCCACCACCAGTGGGTTACTTCGCTTTGTACCACATCTCCTTTACTCTTCCCAACCTTTTATTGTGGCATTGACCCACCACAACCCGGATGGATAGTTTTGCTTACCTTCGCCACAGAGGAGTACGTACTGTTTTTCCCTTTTCCTCTGTGATTTGATGCTCCATACGCAGCTTTTCTTCCTCTGGTCTTTTCCATTTTTATCACAAAGCATTAAAACTCGACAGGTAAAAGGAAGGAACGCGTTTTTCATGTCATTGCAACCTTGCAAGTGTGGCTCCGTTGAAGTTCAACTCCACCCATCCCATACTAAAGAGAACTAGTGGGAACACTGTTTGCTTCGGCCTCTTTTCGTAAGTCAATTGTCAATCTTTTTACCAAAATAAGTAATAACTTTAGGTCCCGAGTTAACTCCACCATCAAAGAAAATTCCATTCCTGGCTTGGTCTCTCCTTTCTTTTTCTTTAAAGATTAAATCCCTAAAATCATATCATAATCTTTTTTTCTTTTATTATATTTTAATGAATATATTACTTACCCATTATACGAAAATTATGTTTTTTTTTAAGACATGTGTTCTGTTTTATTTTTGTACGCTTCAAAAATAACAATAAAATCAAAAAATGAGATTTTCTAACCCCACCATTTGTCCATTCGTGAAATTATGTCACATGATATGGGCCCTTTTTAAGTATTGGATTCTCTCAATAATTACCTAGTCTCCCTCAATATCTCTCACTTTCTATCTTTTATTTTATTTAATATTTTATTTTTTTGGGATGAGTTTGACAATTCACCTCTTCTTTACATTTCATCTTTTTAATTATTTAATTTACAATAATTTAAAGATGCCATCTTCTCGAGTTAAATAGATTTTAAAAATTACCAAATTTAAGAGAAAAAATCGTCAAATCACACCCCATCGCGAGGGGCAGGGCAGGGCAGAGCAAAAGCAAGCAGAAGACGATAATGACGGGGCTCCAATTATTGCACAGTAACTTTTCTTAAGCACGCGTCCGACAACCTCAACCACCACTAAATTCCGCTTTATTTGTGTGCTCTCGCTGTCTAATCGCAGCACGTGTCCGGCTCAGGGCGGGTTAATTGGAAGATACTCCGCCGTAACCAGGTGTACAGCCCCTGCCAGATTACCTGGCTTCACCTGCTTGTATTGCCCTACCCAATCCGGTGTCGACAAGTATTGCCCTGAGCCGTTGTTTTTTCTTTTCTTCATCCTCTCACAGCTGACAGGAGTTGGACATTTGTGAAGCTGATAACAAGTTAAAAATAACAGTCGTTGGAAAGGTAACAAAAAAGAAGGCAGATCTGTGACATATACAGCAGACAACTAGGCATCGATCCCATCCAGAAATAGCAGTTAACCTGCCGTCTCAAATAATTATTTAATTCAACAATTAAATTAATTGTTGGATGTTTAATATGCTGATCAAAATTGCTTAATTTATATCTATCCCTAATTATATATTTAAAGATAATAAACACATTAATTTCTTTCAATCGGTACTACAGTGTCTTATATATTTGAGTTGGGTAGAAAAAATTAATATTTTTATTAATAAAAAAATTACAGTTGACAACTATCTTGATTAATATTTTTTCGTATTTCAGCGTGATTTAATCTGAAATAATAAATTAATATGGTAAGGCGTATATTCTTGGGAATATGAAATATGAGGTCATAATTTTTATATCTCATTTTCATAATTTTTATTTTAATTAAATCCAATAGAATCTACAATCCGATCCTTTCTGAACCTCCCTGGTTCTATTCTATTTAACAACTTGATCAATAAATTAAATAATGAAGAAAATATGTTTTTTAAATAAAATTTTGACCATATAATAACTACTATACCAATTTGTATTTGACCAATAATAATGGAATTTTTTAAAAATCACATCCATGATCAATCCGAATTTTAGATAAATATGAATAAAATAAATATAATTAATGATATTTTTTTATTATATTAATATTGGATTGATATTTAAATAAAAATTAGTCTTGTCCAACGAATATATATATATATATATAAAGTGCCACATCATTTAAACAGACGAGAGATAGAAAGGTCCGTCCTTCTCACCATGAAAAAATCGTGTTGGGGCAGGTGTAGCATTTGACAAGGCTGAAAACAAAGCAAACAGCTAACCCTCAATGGAAACTATTGTTCACCCTAATTGGTATTGGATAATTTGAGAATTATTCAAGTTGACAAATCTAACCACGTACTTGCCATATATCTTAATCATCAGGAAACCGCCATTGATGCAATATGTTTGCTCAACCCAAGAGCAATACCCACATAAACCCACATAAGGAAAAGATAATCCTCGGTCGGCCTCTCTCTGTGGATAAGGCTGCATGACTTGTTTAGCCATAGTTGGCGAATTGGTGGCAGTTGATGATCAGGAAATTTATGAATGGAAATGGGGAATCAGTCAAGTTTGTAGGCCATTTGCTAGTTTCCTCATTCAGTTCATCTACATGTGAAATTATCGGCTCTCTTACTTTTTCCTTTTCCTTTCTTTTCATCACTTGCAAACTCATCTAATTTTGACAACAAAAGCATATCGTGACACCCTTTTTGGCATGGAATTCTCGGTGAGAATCTCTTTTTCCCAGCTAATTTCTAATTTCTCTCTATCTACGAAGAATAAAATATGGTTAAATGTTAAGATTCGTTTATCATCATTAACCAAATAAAAGTTAGATCCATTGTTAATTGGTATTTATAATACAAAGAGATTAAATTAAATTATATAGTTATTGTTATTTATGATGGATTCTATTTAATTTTTTTTAAAAAAAAATTAGTATGTTACTTGATACTTAAACATCTTAATTTGACTTAAATTTACATCCCAAATTAAAGCTTTTATTGAATTATTACATTTTTGCAGCTCCATTGGCTACATCGAAGGAAATGACACTATATTGCAATGGTGGTCACCTTTTGATAAATGCATATATATCTTGAACTACGTGGATCCTAGCTTCTCCATATATAGTTTCATCCACATCTGACTTCATCTGCCCTCGTCGATCTTCCCAAACCGACAATGCCAACGTGCAATAGCTGTCCCCCTCCGGATACAAGGAGAATGTACACATTTGTTTTTTCTATCTTCAAAAGGAGAACAAGATATGGTTAATCGTTAGAAAATTAGATGCTACCAAAGAACATGTACAGGACCACAAAATGTGTCATCGGCAATGTTCTTCCCTCGATCCATTCTTTTCAAGTCCATGTGAAGCAAACCTTTACTTTTCTGTATCGAGAATCCGCCCATCAGCTTCGAAAAGAATTAAGCTAGGGTTGGCAAGCATTTCAGTTTTACTCAGAGAACGTACACATTTATGGTCTTCTCTTCCATAAACATTAATGTCGTCCTCACATTTATATGCTCTGAATCTGTACCCATAACAAGTGGGGATTAAGCAGCAAATCCAAACAAGATAAAAGGAATGATGGTGCTTTTATCTATTGAAAATATCTGAGGAACTCAAATTATGGACACCATAGACATGGAATATTTAGTCTACTATTTGTTTTGTTGCTTAGGAGCATTTGTAATAAGGAAGCATTTCACGTGTCATTAGTTGAGATGTCATCTCTCAATTAAGCACTAAAAGTTATTTTCATGTTAGGATTCGAGTTCTAACTCCGAACCACATTTGTTAATATTCCTATTGTGATGTAGTGCAATAATGATGCTTTTAGGGTCATAAACATAAAAAAAAATTAATATATAATTAATGTAGATTAGACTAATTGGAGTTGAATGAAAGTGGAAAAACCAAAATTAATCATATTCCAATTTTGCATTATTATACTTTATGAATTAAAAGAAATATTATAAATTTATTTCGTGTTTAATATCTTTGACAACAGATTTAAACCTCAAATTAGAAGAAATCCTTTATTCATTTAGGTACCCCACCATATATAAAATTATTTTTACATATGTCACCTAAAATTTTCCTAATTGGATAAGGTATTATCGATTTATGAGAAAGATATCATGTGAATTACATTATCTTAGGTGTGAGACCATCCTAACACATACATTTTCTATATTCTATTGGGACGAGGGATCAAACCCGTGCTATCCAAATTAAGAGAATGTAATAGGTGGTAGACTATTGCGCCAACATGTTGTTGGTTATATATGCTAATTTGTCCATCATATACATAATCAAATGATTGAAATCTAATATTATTTAGTTTAAAAATATTTTTTTAAAATTAAATATAAATAATAATTTTAAAACATATAACCAAGTAAAAAATATCAAGATTTTATATTTTCTTATAATAAAAGAATAATAATATTGCACAAAGTCAACTTACCAATAATATTCCCCCTACCCCTTAAAAATCCAATTAAAAAGGAAATTTATATTAATCCTCAACCAATGCGCGTCTGGCAAGTGGGAATCCATTTTAAGGTAAATGACGACCTTCTGCTACGTCTTAAGACAACTAGAAACGGTGCTGGTACATCTTGTTTTATTGAAACACCATCGACAAGAACCACTCTCTCCGAGTGTCCGTGACATCACTTCTGACCTCAATGTCTTACCCAATGCCTACTTGCATGGCAACGACAGTGGCGCGTGGAATGACGCCTAACGCTGCCAGCAGTCGAAGCTCTCTAGTGTTAGAAGGGAACAGTAAGACCCGAGAGAGAAGGTTACATGGAACTAGAAAGAACAACCAACCCTAGCTGCATTTCATATCTAGTGGGTTGTGTTAGATTTGATAAGCTGAGGTTAAAAGGAAAAATAAATAAAGAAAGAAGGAAAAACCAGCGAAGCAAGGAGATAGAAGAGAACCCAAAGTACAAAAACTTGCTCAGACTTTCTCTTTCCCACAAACAAGCCTCTCTTTCTCTACCTGCTTCAGTTTTCCTTTTGCTTTGCTTTCCTTTCTTTTCCCCTCTCTAGGGTTTGCTCCAAGTATCCGACTTTCTCTTGTTTTTCACATTTTGGGTCACGATTTCAGTTTTGTTTCGTAAAAAGCAGGATCAGCTTGTTCTTAAGAGTAGAACGAGGAAAGAACAGAAAAGGAAATAAAGAAACGAGCTATATAACACGCTCTTGTAAACATCACAACTTTATATAGATACAAGTAATTTGCAGGCATATATTTATTTGCAGGGAATTACAAAGGAAACGGTTTAATCGGGTGTGTTTTTTTTTCTTTTTTGGCTCCTAATTATAGTATTAAGAGATCATGGGGAGGGGTAGAGTGGAGCTGAAGAGGATAGAGAACAAGATAAACAGGCAGGTGACATTTGCCAAGAGGAGGAATGGACTGTTGAAGAAAGCCTATGAGCTCTCTGTGCTCTGTGATGCAGAAGTTGCTCTCATCATCTTCTCTAACCGTGGCAAGCTCTATGAGTTCTGTAGCACTTCCAAGTACGACCCTCCTCTTTTTCTTACTCCAAATCTCTCTCTCTCGCTCTACATATGCATCGAGGACTTGTTTTTATCTATGCTGTGTGTGATTATTTTAATTAATGTTGCTCGAACAAGATGTGTTCGGGATCTGTTTTCTTGTCTAATTTATTGGTTTTCTTTCTTCTTCCTTTTTTTAAAGTTTCTTCTTACCTTTTCGAACGAAAAACATGTAATTTCTTAAAAGGTGGGACTATATTTTATCTTATCATAATTCGTAGCCTAAGAAATCAGTTGCCTGCGATGGTTTTCGCTTCTGATTCTATGATTTCAACTCAGATTAGTTTTTTGTTTGATGAGCTTCTAATCTTTCTACTCTTTTTGCATGTATGAGATCTTGATCAAATTTAAAGCATTTTCCTTTGCTGATATGGAGGGATCTTTTGGTTTAAAAACCAATTTCTCCTGTTTTTTTTCTTATTTTTAGTGAAAATCTGAGCTACCAAATTAATTTGACAGAGATACTGAAAAGACTTCTTTTCAGATAATTCATTGCTGGCTATTTTGTTATCCCCTGCCGTCCTTTGCTTTCCTAAAGAACCTGCCGATTCGCAGAGGTCTTATGAGTCTGATTTTAACTCTTTATTTTTTTAACCGAAATATTTTGATTTAAGACAAGATTCAAAGGATTATCTGGGGAACATGTTCTTACCCAGGTTGTCAATTTGGATTTTTTGACAGTGAAAGAGCAGCATAAATGTCCTTGAAAACCCTGAGAAGTTAGTCTGGTTCATGATTCATTAGTTTATCTGCTAGGTCTCGCTAGTTCTCTCTTATTGTTCCTCTCTGAAATCCGTTTGGGGCGCTTATTCCAATGAGGCACTGAGAAAACATCAAATCCTGACTTTCGTCACAAGGGTTATTGTACAAGGGTTCTTGGCATTTTGTTGTGCACCTATCTTGGAATTTGTTGCCATCGCTAACGCAGATTTCTTTCTTTCTTTCCTTTTTCATTATTACATGATTCTTGCAGCTAACCCCTTATTTTGTAATTTTCATTGTCTGTTTCTGTTTTCTTTCCTCAAACTTGTTAAATCCTGATAAAATAAACTGGATTGAAAATATAGATCTTAGGGTTCTGTTAGTAAGTTGATCCAGATACTGATTGCTAGACAAGAAAAACAAAGGAAGAAGAAAGAGCATTCACTCTTTTTAAGTCTAATTCTGCCGACCAATTTCATTACTTTCAGATTGTCAAGGCTTATCATCAGTACATGCTCCATCTGCTGCTTCCTTTGCTGCAGTTGAATGCTTAAAACTCATCAAAGTCTCATTAATTTTTGTAAGCTCCCTTGGTTTAGTGGACCAATTGTTAGCTTATACACCTTTAATCGTAGTTTGATGATAGGATCTTTAACTAGGTATTGATGAAACTCAATAAAGAGGAATTATAAAAGATAAACAAAACGAAGAAGCTGGTGGTTTTTCCCCTCTCTTATGTGAGGTTAAATAGGAGTTTAGGATAGAAAATATATACATCTTATGTCATTATGCATTCAATCATAAGTTGGTATTTAAGAGCTTATGATTAACAATGTTAATCTATTTGTTTTAGTATTTAATCAACCTACGTTCTAATAGAAAGCCTGATATCCATTATAAACAAGAACAATTAGAGATATAAGCATAGAAGGCTAGCATAATCAAAGCTTACAACAAAAACAAGAAAATACAAAAGAATTATCATAGGAATACACAAAAGTAAAGAAAGCCTGCCTGCAGTCATTGCAGGAAGCACTCAATAACAAACCAGCATATATAGACCAGCCTTTAGGAGGGAGTTAGCCCAGCTTTTGATAATATCAGCCGAGGAAATCACAAGATTCCTAGTATGTACGAAGTTTCTGACATGAACTTATAGTTCATACACATGCTTTATTGAGTCGCTATCCATAACAGATTCCATTCTACAGTGAATCCTAAAACACAATTTGATTACTCACTGTGGAGCCAAATGAAAAAGAAAAAAAAAATTCATCTGCTAAACCTTATTCTGACCTAACCATCTGAGTTCTATTTCATCATAAAGAAAAATGTCGCAACTTTCAGCACCAAATCTCTGTTAGAATATCCTTGACCATCATACATAAAATCGAAGTGACGAGGAGATTGATTAAACAGGCAACTTAACCCTTAATGTCCTTGGCCATCATCCTATTGAACGAATAGCTTAACCTTAATATTGTATTTGATATAAAGGTTGAACTAGATTATAATTATTGTTAGAATATGTTTATGACAAAGAATAATTAGAATGAAATAAATATATCAGAATCCATATTTGGGATAATAATTTGAATGATACTGATGCTTAAACTTTTTTTCCCTTCATGATACTAAGCCTAGATGAAGAGCCAGTGACATAGACAAAATAAAAACATTATTTTGTATGAAATAATAGGTTTTTATGATCAGAATAGGGTAATAAATAGAGTTATTGAAGATAGTGCAATCTGTTATTTACTGGAGCATAAAGATTACTAGGCTAAAAAAGTCAACGGGCGAGCAGCAGAAAATATTATTTCTCATTAAGTTCTCCTAGGTAAAATGTCACCTCAAGAATAGTGGAAAGAATCTAAAAGAATGCTCGATGGAAAAAGTTAATTATGGCTTTTCCCTCAACTTTGGAAATAGTAGCCTTCACTTTGTTACGTTCATGTCAGGGACAATGTATGACAGCTCTTGATTGACTAGGAAAACTTTCATATTTTGTTCCCTACCTGAGTATTTATTGAAGGTTTTCTTCGAGTAGGTTTAGGACTCTCTGTGTGCTCATTAATATCCCGAGCCCTTTATAATCGAAATCTTAAGTTTGTCGATCAGTTTTTGGTTTTATGCAAATTATTACTTGAGTATGTTGATAGAGTTGGAATTGCCCTCTTTTTTACAGCATGATCAAGACTCTGGAAAGGTATCAAAAGTGCAGCTACGGTACAGAAGAAGTAAATAAACCTGCCAAGGAGCTAGAGGTAATTTCTATATACAGTAGAATAGCTTGTTATTAGACCTACAAATGGAGATTCAGCTGTTTAATTATCCAGTTGTTCATGTTAAAAAAGAAAAGTTTCAATGAACTAGCTAGGTCAATTTCTTATCAGCTTCTCACATATTTTTCGCTTGATCCTAGCAGAGCAGCTACAGGGAATACTTGAAACTCAAAGCAAGATTTGAATCCCTACAACGAACTCAGAGGTAATTAAAAACCTGCCATGCATGATTCTGTATACAATAATACTTCAGCAGCATGTAAGAGGAACCCAACAAAAAGTTGGAGAAGTTCCTTTCCTTTAGTTGCAAGATTTCAAACTTTCACACTGGATTTTGTTTCATGAGAACGAAATATATTTCAGTTGTAGTATGAGGTTTCTCAGGAAACTGAAAAAACAAAAAATTGAGATGATGAAACAGGCAAGCTACTGGTACAGAAGATATAATAGGCAGGAGGTGTATATATAATACATGGAAGACTTTTACGTTTCTTGGTGCTGCAGGAATCTTCTGGGGGAGGACTTAGGACCTCTGAATACAAAGGAGCTCGAACAGCTTGAGCGTCAGTTAGAGGGGTCATTAAAGCAAGTTAGGTCCACCAAGGTAACTAACTATCAAGTACTTGTTGTCTTCACCACCTTGTTCCGGTCTATATCTTTCTGGTACGTACATTCTTTGGTGCTACCACATAGAAGTATTTCTTTCTGTTTGACAATTCAGTACTGCCTTGCAGACCCAATTTATGCTTGATCAGCTTGCTGATCTTCAAAATAAGGTATGAATGAATGGATATACTGTAGCAAATCCAGTTTTGCTTATATTTTTCTACAACTATTTATGAACTAATCTGTTTTCCCATGCAGGAACATATGCTACTTGAAGCTAATAGAGCTTTGACATTAAAGGTAATGTTTTGCTTGTATCTCGTTTTCAGCCATACCTTCAGCATTTTCCACTACTAAACTCGTCTTCTGCAGCTGGAAGAATTCAGTGCAAGAAATAACCTTCGACAGTGGGAAGATGGAGCGCAAAGCATGTCATATGCCCACCAACATGCTCAATCTCAGGGTTTGTACCAGCCATTGGAATGCAACCCTACATTGCAAATAGGGTAGGTCGTCCTCGTTTCCACCCTCTTCCATTCAACCATCAATGCACTGAATCCTGAACTTCTCTAATCTAAATTTCCACTGATTCCCAATTGCATCCAGGTACAATCCTGTATGTTCAGACCAGATGACTACCACATCTCACGCTCAGCAAGTCAGTGGATTCATCCCAGGATGGATGCTTTGAACTTTGTGCTGCTCTATGAACAATTGGCCACAAAAGAACCCGGTATTCAAAATCGTTCTCGCTGTTGGCAATATGTAAATGATTTCCACGGCACATATATATATATATGTATGTGTATATATATATATATATATGTATGTGTGTGTACTCCACTGGGACCTGAAAGCATTTGCGATTGAATTTTCAAAACTTTTAGCCTTGGACAAGGCAGGCATGTCAGAAATTTCATAAATATTGCGAAAACTTAGCACATCTTTGGTCTCATATGCTTCATCTGATTCCAATATAGGTAATGCTTATTCCTGATGAGTTGCATTTATTTGTCTGGATATATAACATTGGCGCAAAGGCAGAAGCTGCTTTGAGCCTTCGACTTGCTCTCCTCACACTGCCTGGTAAGGAAAGCCCATATCTTCTACTTGGCCATCCACTTAGTAGTAATTGGGCTACTTCAAGCCAATGTTGCCATAACAGAAAAATAAGAGATTCGCAACAAACTTGGGCTTGAAGTTTCCTTTGCCCGGGTTCGACTGGTCTGGCCCGAGTCGAAATTTCAGGTTAGCCTGGCCGCAAATGCAACTCCTAGTAATCACCTTTTCTTTTGTTCTATCACTTGATACTCCCAACTCTCATCTCACTAATATCCATTAAGCAAATCCCAACAGATGATTAACACTAAACCCAATTACCAAGACAGATTAAGGATGTGTTTCTAACTTATTAGCTCTACCTTTATAATATTTAACTACTACTTGTCTCTGTGTTACCCATCTTTGTTCCCCCTTAATCAAGTAATTTTATCATTGGTCAACCTCACCCTATTTCTAACTTTCCTCTCTTAGTAACCTAATTTGCCATTGCCTGCTAATGTCCATAACCCTTCACTCATCGGATCGTAAAGATGAACACCGGTAGTGGTAGCCGAGAATTCCTGAATACTTTATGCATAGGTTTTGCCAAACACAGGCCTGATAGTTTCTATATTAGGGCAATCCTTCCAGATCTAGTCCAAATCTTTCGAAACCCCACCTGTCTTGCATGCACCCGATTCTCCATACATATGAAAACCCTACAGGTTCCTCGCATACTAAAACAGGTATTACGGGAAACCAATAGGAGCAAACTCTACTCATCACTCACTGACTTTCATTCAAAAAAAAAATCACTCACTGACTCCCATTTTCGTTTTCTTTAAAGAAGAGATAAGGTTGCAACCCTAATGGGTTTCTGCTAAAGAGCTCAAGAACTTTTCTTTTTCCTAATTCCGGAATATTTTATCCTTTTTTTATTTCACGATTGATACCCACAAAGGTGATGAGGCATCTCTGTTTTCATTCTTTCTCATATCAAATATTCCTTCCACCACTGATGGATTTGCTACATAAGAAAATATAAAGAAATTCGAAATAAGTATTAAGTGTAATTAAAGGGAAATAAACCTTATCGGGAAGCATATTGTCTGTAAAATAGGTGACAAAAATTAAGAAAACCTCCTCTTTAACCAGCAAAGAAGGCTGAATTAGAGGTTTGAATGTTTTAGTGCGTTTTCGAGAAGTATGTCGATTAAAGCCAAATATTTATTTTTAAAAGACCACGCCATTTAACATTAATCTACTCCCACACCATCCCCTAGTAATCCCATTATTTTATGTTCTTAATTTTCAAAATTCTTGCCTTTTTTCTCTCTAGGGTTTTTAAAACGGTCCCGAAATTCTCATGGAGATGAGCAAAAATCTGTACGAGGTAATTGTATATATCCTAGA
Organism: Passiflora organensis; assembly: GCA_019739055.1. Classification (NCBI taxonomy): domain Eukaryota; kingdom Viridiplantae; phylum Streptophyta; class Magnoliopsida; order Malpighiales; family Passifloraceae; genus Passiflora; species Passiflora organensis. Next base: position 17,494,396 of record JAEPBF010000009.1, read on the forward strand.
AAGCCGATCGTGTCACTATGGTCCCCGGGAGAATATGGGTTTAACTTTAGGAGCACATAGCATCACAGAAACTTTATATTAAAAAAGAAATAATATTGGGGGGGGTTTTGTTATTATAATGTCTGGACCACTGCATTAGACATGCCCAATCCCTTCAAAAATCGACAGTAACAGATATCTAATAAGTCGCCACATTTAAATCTAACGTGCGATTTTGGTCCCAAGGGATAGCTTTCAAGTTTGGACCAACAGATTCATTATTTCCCATGTGCATTCCCACTTTTCACTTTCCTGTTTCGTTGTTTGCTTGATGTCTGCCTTTATTGTATAATTACATTAATTTTGTATTAATCAGGTTTTTATTATATAATTTCTCCTTGAATTAAAATAAATTATGTTAAGGTATAATTTAAAAATAAAAAATAATTTAATGTTTTTAAAAATAAATTAAGATTTTCTTATCATATATATTACCTTAATTTTTATTTTTTGTTTAATATTATAAATAGCTATAATGTTAAAACTAAGCACATGAGGATCCATAAGTAAGCAGTGCAATTTAATTAATTTATTACAAATAATTCAATATTTCTGGAAAATTATTAATTTCATGGAAAACATAATGATGATCCACACACTAATTTTTTGCCGAAAATTATAATAATTAAACAATAAACAAGAGCTAAAACTAGGGCTAGAAGCACAGGGGGTCAGTATGACTTTAGAGCTAGCATGTTGTCCGTACAGAACGAAAGTACAGGCAAACAGTCTACATTCACAACCATAAACATTAAAGCAATCAAGTTCATTTTTACTACTGCCATTATTTTCATGATTTTTGTAATAAAAACATGTTTTTTATTTGTATCTGTACGATAAAACACTTGCCTCTCTGACAAAATATTTACACGTAAAAATATTTATAAGAAGGGGAACTGTGAGGACAGAAAAGGTCCAGAGACCACAGTACGGTAACCGGCAGTGAAAGAGACGACTGTGGGGTCCTACCCAAGACTGAAAAGATTGTGTACGGACAGTCTCTTGCATCTAAACCTGTGGTTCAAAAACGAGACATTAACCGACTTCTTACCACTTCCTCCAATTACAGCTCGACAGAACAATCAACTAATTACGGAAAAACCATTTTTGTTTCTGTGAGAAAGACTGAAAGCCACTCAGCCAATCATCGGATCCAAAAATAGGATGACTGGAGAAAAAAAAAATTTAAATAAAACCCAAGAAAATTTCCATTTTCTATGGATACAAAAGGGCCATGTTTGATAGAGCAACAAGGCCATACCTGATCAACACAAAAATAGAAAAGCATCCATAATACCTCTGCTCTATATTCCATTTTTCGTGCTCTTGCGTCTTGCGTCTTGCGTCTTGCGTCTTGAGCCTGCCTCCTTTTTGCACCGAATTCACTAGGGTTCAGTGTATTTAATTTCCTCTAAGTTCATCGTTTTCCCGAGAGCCTGCAGTATCTAGGAGAAAAAGATTAAAAAAGAAAAATGGGGAGAGGTAGGGTTCAGTTGAAGCGGATCGAGAACAAGACGAGTAGGCAAGTGACATTCTCCAAGAGGAGGACTGGTTTGCTGAAGAAAGCTCACGAGATCTCAGTTCTTTGTGATGTTGAAGTGGCTTTGATTGTCTTCTCAACAAAAGGAAAGCTTTTTGAGTACTCCACTCATTCAAGGTTTTCCAGTTTTTTTTTTAATCTGTGCCTTCGAAAATAATTGAGCTCCATATATATATACACATATCCATATCTTCACTGTTTTCATGTTGCATGGGTGTACTTTGCTGGTTTCTTATGTGTTTCTGTACTCAATTTCTCATGTGGGTTATCACTTCTCTCTTTTTCCATTTTTTGAAGGTCTGCACCATCATAGTCTAATATAAGTGTGTGTGTCGGCACCATCAGCTTCTTTTTGTTTGAGCAACAGAACTAAAAACAAAGGCTTACTTCTTGTGCGGAATGGCATAACCTTGATGCAACTGTAGACATGCTTGTGCTCTTTGAAGCATACGGCAATACATACATATACATGTTCTTATGTGGTAGATGTTACTATATATGTGTTCTCTCAAGTCGCTGTAGGTACAATAAATGCTACCTTTCTTTTGTCTTCTTCTTCTAGAGTTTTTGGTTTTCAAGTTAACTCAATTTTACTCAAGTTTTTTTTTTTCGTTTGTGTGTGGAGGTTTGTCATACACGGTGCACTGCATCAACAATGAGGTAGATGAGAAGAAGAACTTTCAATTCTGTGTTAGTTCGATGTAATCTGACAGTCAGTTGCCCCATGCCTCCTGTACTTCGGAGAAGTACAGAGTTAGTAAGTAGCGGCAGCAATGGCTACTAGTGTCGTAGGGGTTGAATGACCAAGCGGGGCTGATTTGCAATCTCAGAAAGATACCAACCAAGCAAGCCTGGCCAAGCGTCCTAGAGCTTTGTGTCATGGGGCTAGCTTCTAGACAATTTTTATACTTTTATATATCGCTGTTTTTAACCTAGGATCATAGCTAGGCTCTAGGCATATCTTGGAGTCTACCCCGGCAATGATAAAACAGAAGGAGAGATTTTATTTATTTCAAGATTTCCTCCAAGATCTTCTGTAAGACCTAGCTATTACAATTGAATCAAGGATATATCACTAAGGGGGACAAGTTCTTAGCTGGACTAGAATGGTGGGTAGCTATATTAATTTCACAAAGCAAATGAACCATTGGGTTTTGAGAGGAAGACGTTCAAGGAAGGTAGTCGGGACCAATGAAATTAGGTCCTCCTGATATCAATCCTGAAGAAGGGAATCGATTGACTAGCTAGTCTAAGGGGATATAGAAAGAAGAGACTTTTAATAGTATAAGTTGAACTCGGTGCTTGTTTCCTTACCGTAACAGTGTCAGTTTAGAGACGTATGATGATCAAGTGCAAGGTCCTGTCAGTTTGTAGAAAGTTTCGTATCCTTAAAAGATCCAGTTAAAATTTAGATCTTACCTTATAGAAAGCTGGGTAGTGTTTTCAAGTGGATGGCCATTTACGATCATACAGAAACTGTGGCCATTCATTTAAAAGTACTTGCTCAGAAAAACACAGTGTGCGTATGTTTTTCTCCTTCCCTTCCCTTCCCTTGCCTTGCCTTGCCTTGCCTTTCTCTTCGACATGCATACTGACTCTATTGAGCTGGAGTGCAATGTTAGTGAATGGTGTCTGTCCATGTTCAAGACCAACATACATGACCGTGTTTTTGTTGTCTTCTCGTTGAGATTTGTCTTTGGCAATCACCGGTAAGAATAGACGATGCATGACAAGTAGCTGTTTGTTCAGGTAGAGCCTGGTATTCTCCTTTTAACCTAGCAAACTGGGATTTAGACTGGTATTCTCCTTTGGCTCATCAGTATTTGCTAGGAATGTAATTTCCCCATTAACGGTTCTTAAAACCTCGATCGTAAAATATAAAATAAAATTAATCAGGCAGATTTATAAAAAAAAGTTAAATTTTTTATTTTTTTACAGTTACAAAGTATTTTCAGTTTAATATAGACTTAATATTGTCGATAATCATATTGGTTAAATTTTTTATATTAAAGAGTGGTCTATCTAACAAGCTCTTGATTGTGATTTTAATGTTAATCCCTTACGGTATTTGCTGGAATAGATTCAACAAACGAAATTTTAGGAACAGAAATATTGAATCCTCTCTGTAGATCGAGAACTTTTCTGAACTTTTTGTACAAAAGATCAATCAAGTTGGGCTAGATCTTCATCTTTCCCCTTTATGTGACAGCATGGAGTCAATCCTGGAAAGATATGAAACATACTCGTGTGCAGAAGAACGGCTTCATCCAAATGGCTTGAAACAGCAGGTACTATGAGGGGTTTAGTCTCTTGATATCGTAAAACGTCTCCTATATGCTTCTCTATAGTTGTTCAGGATTTCAGAAAGTTTCTCGGATTTGTGGCATTTTCCGGGTCTGGAAACCAGGGAATAATTCATTAAAATCAAATAATCCTGAAGCCTTCTGTCATTGCTATAACATCTTCTTACTGCATTTTTCAGGGAAGCGGGTCTCGGGAAAATCCCAAGCTCGTGGGTAAGATCGATGTCCTGGAAAAAAACATAAGGTACACCCGTTCCTGTGAGGTAGTTCGTTAATAGTATCTGAAAGGAATTGTTAACTATCAGGGTTGTTCAAACTATGCCGGTATCGTCATCGAATTCCTGTTGTGTAGAAACTATGCCGGTGAAGATCTGGATCCTTTGAGTTTGCGGGAGGTTCAAAACTTGGAGCAGCAAATTGACACTGCTCTGAAGCGAATCCGATCAAGAAAGGCAAGCATGAATTTAATCTCATTGTAGTTTTCCCGAGCCTTGAGGCAGGAGATCCATGCGTCTCATAGAAGCCGTATGTTTGTTTTCTTTTTTCATCATCTAAATGAATCCTGGAATTTGCAGAACCAACTCGTTCACGACTCCATTGCAGAGCTTCAGAAAAGGGTAATTAATGTTCTATGCTTTTTTTCGACTGGGGTAGTGATCCTTACGACCATATAGGATAGCTTAATTACTTGTGCATGATTTTGTAACTGATCACTTGCAGGAGAAGTCACTGCAGGTGCAGAACAACAAGCTAGCAGAAAAGGTAAGAGTTGCTACATATGTAAGTGCTTTTCTACCCAAAAATCTACCTTTTCATCTGACCGTATCGAATTTCAATGTGAAAAAAAAATGAAATAGCTCAAGGAAAATGAGAATATACAGGTTCAGAGCGATGCGCAGTGTAAGGAGCAGAATCATCCCCTTGGTGCAAACTCCTCTCTCGTGCCTCCATGGCCACCACAGCAATCGATGCTACCAACCCATTCTCTAGTTGTCGGGTAATTAGTATCATCTCGCTAATATTTACTTTGTCAGACCAGCTACTAATTAACAGTTTGTTCGTGGGTATGTAATGCAGTGGCCCTTTCCAGATTAGAGCATTGATGAGCGAAAAAGAGGGGTCGGAACCTCAAACTCAGCCTAATACTTCGCAGCTGCTGCCTTGGATGCTTCGCCGTGCCAATGGATAGGGAATATGAATATGAAGGAAAAAAACATCACATAAATTCCTATATTGCGGCTGATAAATTGCTCTGCATGGTTAGAAATTAAATCTGTAATTCCGGATATTTGAAGACTAAAACCTCTTACTCTTAAGGATCAGCTTGCGTTTTAACCGTTGAACTTCTCACACTAATCACCTTAACTACATGGTTACCAAAATTTTTTGTTTGTTCCTGCGTGTTTAAGCCACCATTGATCATATCCTCAATGAAAATAAGCCTGCAAATCGGCAAATGTCAACGTGTTTGTTCTTTTCCTAATTTTACCTTTATAATTAATTTTCTATACTTAAATAGTAAGACTTATTTATTTTTGATTTTGAATATGTAATAGATTAATCATTTATTATCGATACGAAACCAAGATTACTCTTCTAATTTCAAAAAGAATATAGCAGCTCATGGGTTTTGATACATATAAGGTTCACGTTGGCATATATAACTCCACACAGAGACCTGAAGAATTTTTACAGATACTGCTTTATTTCGAATCATTGGTATGACACAGCATGATGTACATACGATGGTCGAAGTGGCATTAGATCTACTACAAGCGATCCAGTTACAGGTTCATTGCTAAGACGCAACTGGTTCTTGAATGAAGAGTGACGGCCGGACTGGCCATCAAGGTGAACTACCTCCATTTTCCGATAGGGGCTGAATAACCTTAGAAATACAAGGAATGGATTCTATTGTCATCTGAATCACATAATTGATCCTAATTAATCATATTTCCCTGAATATTGGGTTGATGAAATGGATTAACTAACACAATCAGCACTAATCCTGAAACCCGCTTCCTTTCTCATCGCTCTGGAGCTCGTCATCTTCATAGTTATCGTCATCAAGCATATGCTCCCTGCCAGTAAAAGTAGTTGCTATCAGTAAAGCTTTGTCAAACACACATGCAAGCTCTGGCTTTGGAAAGAAGGAATAGGAACATGGATATGCCCTTAGCAAGCCATTCACAAGATTAGTCAGATGTAAAACAATGGAGGGAATAGAGTAAAGAGGTAGCAGTAGACAAATGCAAAGCTGAACACCTGAGTCTTCCACAAAGGCGAGCTAATGCATCTGCTCCTGTTCTGGATGCGATATCCTCTATCTCAGAAGCATTTGACAGAGTTATACTGTCTGCAAGTCGGAACTCACATAATTCCTTCAAGGAACAAGCATCAGTTAACACTGCCGAGTGACCACCACCAGCTGCTAACTTTCGCACTTCTCCCACACACCTGGAATATGGGACTTTAAGGGGGAAAAACAAAGAAAACCAATAATGACATAATTGCATAGAAGAAATAGAATATGATAGCAATCCCATACCAGTCAACAGGAGATGGATACCAAGCATATGTAGACTTCTCATTTGCAGCCTGGCCATAGCTGTTATAGCCCCACCCATGAATTCTACCATCTCGCAAAGAAATAAGTGTGTGACAGTGTCCACAAGCAACAAGTTGCACACCACTTGGGACAACCAAAGCAGGGATGTTCCGCAAATATGGTTCAGAATCACTAGGAATGAAAGAAAAGGACCCAGTTTGGGGGCCAAGGCCTAATTGCCCAGCGTGACCACCACCCCAAGCATAAAGAGCTCCCTTCTGAGTCACAGCACAGGTGTGTACACCTCCACATGCGACATCTTTTATCATGATTCCGCCGAGGGAAACTACTCGTCTTGGCAGTAACTCTTTATCTCCAAACTGAAGAGAAGTGTGGCCAAGTTGACCCATATTTCCGAGACCCCATGTATAGCTGGTAGACAGGTGTAAAAATTAATTTCTTTTGCATATACAGAAAAATAAAACATGTGGTCAAGAAATTTAATCTAATGATTCCTATTTATTTATAGTACAAGTCAAGTAATGTGAAAACTTAAAAACCCTTTAATCCAATCAGCTAATATTCGTTACTAGTTATTCATTAGCATCTCAAGAATTATTGTCTATTCCCAGTTATACTAGAAATCCTTATTCCCAAAGAAAAGCAAGTTAACTCTTGGGTAAATGAAATGATATGGTCCAAGTGCAAGCTAAAGCATCCTAGAGGACCTAGACAATGCTGCAGTAGGATACTAGACTTGTAACCATCCTCAGGAATTGGGTTCTATGGTTTTAAGATACAATGATATCGAGTAATGCAAAGAAATTAATCACAAGAACAAACAGAAATGTTTTTGCACAGCCAGCATTCCTAGCTTCTCACATCCAAACCTCTTCCCCCTATCTCTAGAATCCCATGCCCATGACAAGTATACTCCCAAAAGAAATCACACACCTAAGCTAGAAATTGTTAATGGTATAAAATTTTCACATTAAGGACGCATTAAAACACACATGTGATCATCTTCAATGTCCAACATCAGGATGAAACCAGAGCGGAAAGTACTAAAAGTCACATAATAAGTAACAAAGCCTCATAATGTTTTTGTAAATTAATTCAACCACTAGGGATCTAGCTATTATCAACTTCTAGTTTTGTTTATCAAGCAGTGAGCCCTATACAACCATACTTTGATCAAACTGTACTGCTGGGATACTATAGCCAAGGATAAATATTCTATCTGTGTATTGTAAGAAAGAGAAACTGAAAATATAAAGTTCCAATCTGTTTTAAAGAAATATTGGCGTTTGTGCAAGAAGTATTAAAATCTAAACGAATGCTTTTCTTTTTGTAAGCAAGCTAGGGAAAAGAGACTTGCACATCAGAGTGCATCGCATGTCCATTGCATCCGATCTCCAGAACAAGCATGAGATTCCCACAAGAAGTTATTTTCCAACCTTCAAAGAAGTTACATGTGTCATGTGGATGATTGCAGTCCTCATACTTAGATGTGGAATTATCTTCATCTACAAAGTCCTTAAGATTACTTACACCTCGCCTTTTTCACATAGAGCGGCAGTGTGGTACTCTCCGCATGACACTTGGGTAATCTTCACCAGTTCAGGAGCTTCATCAAGATGTTTTGCATAGGCATCAATGACACGGGCCCTCTGCAATCCTTCACAAGTAAAACCTCTACCAAGCTGCCCAAGCTCGTTGTATCCTGGTTTATACAAAGACCAAACAAATAAAAAATAACCAAACCGAATAAAAATTTGGTTCCTTTATCAGACAGTAAAATAATGCATCCAAACAATAAATTTTAAAACAATTATCACATGTTGCCAAAATGGAGGATAAGTCTGCATGCAAACAAATACATAAAAGTGTTCACATAAAAACAACAATCTAATTGTTCTCTGTCCATCTTCCAAGAAGAGTATTACCCCATGCTTGCATACGGCCATCCTCAGATAGAGCCACCACATGAACTGCACCACAGGAAACTTGACGAATAATCTGAAGAAAAGAAAGAAGAAGATCAATCCATTGGTTTAAATTACAAATACAGTAGCAAGGTTTCTCTCGATAATTTGATTTTCCGAAGGTCAAAATATACAAATAAAAAGTTGACAAACCGAATTTGGTGTAAAGGCTCCCCAAAATAAACGTGGATAATTTGATCCCTGTACACGAGAAGCAGAAAACTCTGTGAAAATACAGGAACAATTAGACTGAAAGGAGAGCAAGAATTTTGACGGGATAAATCTAATACCTGGTTTTGTCCCCAAACCCAAAGTCGACTAGTTGAGATGGTTCCATCATTTTCCCGGGGTTCAGCAATAGCAGCAGTGCAATTCGCTCCGCAGGACACAGATTTCACAAACTCGGCATCCAACTGCTTCACTTTCTCAGGGTACTTCCTGCCCTCCTCGGTGCCATCTCCCAGCTGACCAAATTCATTGGAACCTGGTGCAACAACTATAACTCTTTAAGACCATAACATTGACGGGAGATCAGGACAAAGGGAAGCCCATTAGAGGTAATGGAAAAATTGATGAATACCAGAAACAACATTTCTTCCAACACATGCTAATTCGTAACAAATACTCTAATCAATTACACAGGTTACACAATATCTGCAACGAACTACAACTAAGGTTGCATAACGACTTTGGAAGTTCAGATAATTAAAGATAGGGATACTATACCCCATGTGAAAAGAGACCCATCAGACGCCACAGCGGCAGTGTGCTCACGGCCACAAGCAATATCCAACCACCGAGAATTGGCACCAGCAGGGCACCCAAAGAGCTCAGGAGGAAGCTGCTTCGGAATCCTCAATTGCCTCTCTCTTCCCTTTCTGCCCGTTTGCCCACTCTGGTTATACCCCCAAACATAAATTGCACTCTTTGTAGGTATATTAACACAGTTTGCGGTGATCTCACCCACAATCTCGTCGATATCCATTTGTACAAATGCAACACTTGTGTATCTAATTTAAAAAGGTGGAAAAAAACCCAGCACAAGACAACGCAAAGAATAAACAACAAGAATCGGACTGAAGGGAGATTGTAAACGAAAATTTGCTTAAAAGATCAAAAAAGTAGAAATTGACGACACATTATTGAGCTTTTCACACTATAATAGGAATCACACCAATGTATAAGGATGATCAATGGAGATTCTGTATAGGAAGTCGCCCTAAAAGTTAAAACCTTAGCGTACCCATTAGATATTTTTGAATTCTAGGATCCCAATCCAACAAGTTATCCGTGAAAATGGTTTAAAAGTTCAGACTTTTGACTACTCGTGAGAAAATTTAATTCTATTTCCAGAATAAGTCGATGGGCTGAGCTTGGCGTGAAATCGAAGCATACCTGACCCCCAAATAAACGAAGAAAGAGTAGAATTTATGGAATTTAAGATGTAAATAAGACTGTTTTTGGGTTCGAGGATGTGATGATTCCAGGCGGAGTGCACGAACAAGATAGGGAACTGACGTTATTCCGAGAAACCGGGAGCGAGTTCAGTTATTGTCCGTAAAAATTGAAGCACTATAAACGCTCCTCATGACTATCATGTCAGCACAAGAAACGACAACCAGACGTTTTTCTAGATAAATTATTAAAAAGTTCAAAATTATTGACTTTGGTAAAATTTTGTAAAATTCATCAAAACTATTGACTTTCGGTTCAATTAGGATAAGAACGGATACAAATTACAAATTAGAACGAACAATTTTTTATTTACCATATAGATTTTGTAATTTTTGTGGAAAAATATTAATTATTTTTTGTAAAAACCTTTTACTAAAATTTTCATGATTTTTGTTTCCATTTTTTTCATTTCATTTGAATTATTCTAGAATAAAATCGGTTACCAAGATGCTATTTACTAAAGATGGTGAAAATAATAAACAAAAGAATTCATTTTTTGTTTGATGCAAAGAGAGGATTTTTTTTTCCGGTCCAGTGGTTGGTGGGATCGTTTCTTTTTCGTTTGTTTGAATTTCTTGTGGGAAAGGAATCAAAATGTGCATTGAGATAGTCAAATGTTCAAAGTTCCACCTTCTGTTCCTTTACCCTCTTTTTAATAGGCAATGCATTCCAGCATTTGGTAGCTCTTCACAGCTTGACTGCTCATCCATTGTTGCAGGTAAAGTTTTCTCTCCAGAAAAAAAGTCAAGCCTTTATCCTTCTCTAATCTCTATGGATGACTCGTTATTTCTTTGTTTTGATGTCCGTTTGCACCCTTTTATAGTACTTTTTACTTTCCTGGTTCCCAAAAATGACGGGTTTTTTTGGGTTTGAAGAATTGAGATGCGAATGGTTTTGTTGGTTGATTTTGGTTTTTGTCGGCAATTATTTGTTTGGCTTGAAATTCTGATCAAAGGCAACACATTTCATGTTATTGCTTGAAAAGATGGATGTGATAGAGAGATTAAGAACTTGATAATTTTTGTTGTTTGTTCCATTCTTATTTTTTTTTATATTAAAGGTTAATATTTTTGTTGATGGATGAGATCAGGTGGAATGGCTTCTTGATGTCAAAAAAGAAATTCTTTAACTGGGAGTTGTTCCTCCGGTCAATGCTTAAGTCATTTGAAGGCTGATTAGATGAAGTAGTTCTTGGAGAAGAATGACAGTTTTTAATCTTATAAATGGAGCCTGACGTAATCTCTGCAGGTTAGAAGGGAAATCAACACACAAGGATCATGTCTTCATCTGTCAGTAGCAACACAGGGAAGAAGCTTATCAAAATTGATGTCACATCAGATTCTGTATGCCCATGGTGTTTTGTTGGGAAGAAAAATTTGGACAAAGCTATAGCTGCATCACAGGATCGATTTGATTTTGAGGTTCTTCTCAACCTTCCTCTCCAACTATCTCTTCCCATCATTTTAGAATTCAATCTTCATCATTTAAGTCTTTCTTTTTGCAGATCAAATGGCACCCGTATTTTCTGGATCCTTCCGCCCCTGAAGAAGGCGTGAGAAAGATGGAATTTTACAGGCAGAAGTTTGGTTCTCGAGTTGAAGGACTTTTTGCTCAGATGACAAAGGTTTGTTCACCTTCTTTTCCTTGAATTACTTGCTTCTATTCACCGAATGTGCTGCTTTTGGATTCTGATTATTTGGTTCTTCCACCACAATTGTTGCAGGTATTCAAGGGTCTTGATATGGATTATGACACTTCTGGGCTCACGTAAGACTTAGAATTATGTATGAGTACTACCACACTAAAGCGGATTAATCAAAGGCATTTGTCGATGGCCTTATCACTAATATTGATTGGAAATTCTCAGGGGAAACTCACTAGACAGCCACAGGCTTATATACTTTGCCGGCCAGCAGAATCCTGATAAGCAGCATCGTCTTGTGGAGGAGTTGTTTGTTGGTTACTTCACACAAGCTAAATATATTGGTGATAGGTGAGTGCGGATACATCCACATTCTGTTTTTGGAATTGACCATAATATCTGCTTTTTCTTATTTATTCAATGTGTTTGCATGCTTTTCCATGGGAATATCCACCAACCAAAAGGATGCCTAGAGACCTTGCTTTTGCAAATTTTCTTTGTGGATATTCAGAAAGCTACAAATGAAGCCTGCTCCTAATGTACCCTGGACTGGAAATTTTAGGTTTAGCGTTGCATAACAGTAACCAAATTGCCTGGATCTGGCATTTAGCTTTCAACTGTGCATGTCCATTAAACGTAAAATTTACAGTCTGAATAACTGTCTAAACTGTCATCAGAACTTCCTTACAAACCAGCTTGTTGAAGCCTTTGGGTGGTGTACTTTATCTTGTAAGACATGGTTGAGCTACCTAGATATTTAGGCAGCTATTCTCTTTCGGTTGAAAATGCACATTGTCAAGCCAAAATCAGGTTTTGGATAGGACATCAAAACTTACCTTGTTTATTGCCTTTAGACAGACAGGCTTTTGCCATAGATGAGATGTTTCTCCATTAGAGAAAGATCCACGGTTGTCTCCACTCATTTTACTGTCCCAGAATGGATTACTCTTACACACAATTGGATGCAGGGAATTTCTGCTGGAATGTGCTCAGAAGGTTGGGTTAGAAGGGGCAGCAGAGTTTCTTGAAGACCCTAATAATGGAGTCAAGGAGGTCTTTTCCTTTCTAACTTCTTTATGCTTCTTCGGACTGGTATAGGATGACAGACTTTCAGGAATTCCTGTGGCTATTCAAATGTCAAAGGCTGTTTTTCTTTCCTTTTTTGTCATACCTGATTAAGTGGTCAAGCAACTTTATTGCAATCAAGGGAGACCATAATCTAGACAGAACTCTTTCTTTCCTTTTCTTTTTTTATTTGATTTTAGCTGAACTTTCTTCTTATATCATCTGGGTGAAGGTCAATGAGGAGCTAGAGAAGTACTCAGCAAATATCAGAGGAGTCCCAAATTATGTGGTACACAAAGCACACCCATTAGCTAAGCTCTACCTTTTATGTTTGTATCTTACAATAGGATTGACCCATGAACTTCTTTCCAACAGTTCAATGGGAAACACAATTTGAGTGGTGGCCAGCCCCCAGAGGTTTTCCTGAGAGCATTTGAAGCTGTTTCAAGGTGAGAGCTAACCGTTCTGAAGAGCAGTTTCGCTTTCCTAATTCACTACTGAAGGCAGATACACATTTCCTACATGTATTATTATGGAAACATTAGAGGAACTTGGTTGACACGATTTACAGATTCATGATCCTGTGTTGTAATCCTTGTGAAGATGCTATTAAACTTATGAATAATCTTATATCTGGCCTCTTTGAAGGTATTATATATCTTGGTGCTTTTGAATCTTGCATATATCATATTCATCTTCCAGTGGATTGCCTTCTAGTTGGCATGTCAATGTCTTAGAGATAACAACAGATGGAGGAAAAGATAGAACTGTTGTCTTCAGAGCACAGGAAGTAATCATCTTTGATCGCAAAAAGCTATTCTGAGTTTCAAAGGGATAGAGTGACTATACCCAGTGACCTTCCAAGCCATAGCCATATTAATGGAGGCATACTATCAGCCTCAGCGATTTTCCCGTCGACACAAAATCATTTTTTTTACGGATTTCGATTGATACCTGTTAAGTTAGATGCTATATCAACAGATTTGGCAACGAGAAGAATTCTTCCTGAAAATACAGATGACGTCCACACCAAGACACTCAATGTCTGAGCACTAAACCAACACATTAAGGGTAAAATTATGATAAAGTATACAGTTTGATCAGGAAACTTTCGGTAGATTTCCCCGTGGTATGGAACATGTTAAAAACAATTCTGTAAGAGAATTTGCAAGATTGTATCTTGTGACAAGTATTATGCAGAACTTTTCTTTTTCTCGTATTTACTATAGATCACAAACACTTTTAACCTGAAGTATTCACAAAGAGATGTAACATATCTCTTTTCAGTTCTCCCTCTCCCTCACTCTCTCCCTGATATTATTAGTTTCATCCCCGACCCACTCCTTTGAAGAAGCAAGATCATGTCGTTTCATCAAATAGCATCACCTGCATCAGTGAAGAAAAGCAAATAATTGAGTAAATGGGCAAAACATGTATGTAGTTTCACTTCCTTGTTCTCATGAAGATGAAGAAATAAATGGTATCAGCCGAAACAGTAAAATAGATCTAAAGTACTGCAGCTTCTGAAAAAAATAAAATCTTTGGAGTTGGGGAGAAAAAGCTCATTGCAAGGATTGTGTGCTTCGAGCAAGAATATTTTGTTATGCATAATTGGCTGAAAACTGACCACTAAAGAAACAAGCTCGCACAGAAGCCAGTAGTTACCTTGCCGCAGACTGGACAGCTGTCGCTTCTCTCCATCCATTCATAAATACAACCAAGGTGGAAATGGTGAGAGCATTTGGTCATTATCTTTGGGTTCTCAGAAGTATATTCTGCAGGTGAAAGGGAAAAAAGGTTTAAAATATGGAACTTTAAACTAAATCTCCAGTTGATAAGAGTACTTTCTGCAGATGAAAGGAAAAAATGTTTAATGTATGGAATTTAAAAGTAATCTCAGGTCCATAAGAATAAATTCAGAGACCTCCAAATAAGAAATAGGAAAAAGCATCATACTCCTGCAAGATGCAGACACATAATCCATATTCACAATTTATGCCCTACCGAGGCTGCTCCAAATTACCACTACTTATCCTCTCAAGACAGACAAAATATATTGCTTCAGTTCTTGTTCTAATAGATAATAGCCAGCAAAGAAACTGGAGAAATAAGAGTGATAACAGGATAGCAGAATGGATTTGGGACTAGTTGATGCCAAATTGAGAATCTTACCTTCAAGGCATGTCGGACAGACATCCTCATCTTCTGAAGATGAATAAACATATCCAATACTAGCAGTCCCTTTTGCTGATGAGAGCTTCAGAGAGGATCGCGCTCTCTGTTCTTTAAATCCATCTTCACAACCACATGCATTCCATTTGTCTTCCGCAACCAGACATTCAGAATCAGCATCGGTATTACTTCTTAATGGTTCGGATTCCTCGTGAGAATGACTTGAACCTTTCTCACGTCTTGAAATCAGCCCATCTCGTTGCAAGCGGAAATATCTAGGATCTGCATCATAAGGCAAGGGCCTTGGAGGAGACCGGTAGATGTCAGAGATAGAGTTGTCAGGTGATGCACTAGATGTTACAGATGCCGCACCCTGAATAGATGTAGCCACAGAATGCACCTCCCCTCTGTGAAATATTGAGGCATACTACAAATGTGATTGCCCAAAGGAAAGACGAGAGACATAAGTTAGATTGTGTAAATAGGGAAAGATTTCAATTGTTAGCATATAATGCATTACTTCAGATCCCAAAAATCAAAAGTTAATCCCCAGATAACCATAAAATGGCTGCTTATGCATTCTCAAAACTTTAACAAAAACATACTTTAGCGACAAAAACACAGAACACAAACTAATCTCATCACTGCTCACATAAATTTGCTCAAATTATGCACGAATCCCTTGATTTAGAGCCACAAACATACATATTTTATCCATGGAAAAGTACTAACAAAAATATATTGGATGAAAAGACAAAATGAATGCACCCACAACAATCATCCTTGGTTCGTACGGACAAAAATGAGTGCACCCAACCCAACAACAATCACTCTAGGCTCTTAATACAGAATTCAAAAAAAAATCCAACATTTTAACTACAGATGCTGAACAAGAAGGAAATATATGCCGGGAATAGAAAGATAATAACAGGAGCAAAGCATACCACATGCAAGAAATTCAGGACAAAGCATCTGAGGCACATGCAGTTTCTAGACGCATAGCTATCGGGATTGATGTAATCCTCAAAATCCCGAACATGGAAGCAGCAACAAACAGCGCCCATCTGCACAGACTTAACCTCCTCTGCAACAATCCTCCAACCTCACCACAGCTACTCACTCACCCTAAGTATGAGAAACCAAATCTATTTCTCCAAAACGATAAATAGAGAATGAGAGAGGATTCTCAGTCCGCAGAACTTCTTCCGCATCCACGAACCAATTTCCTCCCCCCTTAGCTATAGATTGTCAAATGGCTTCAGTATAGGATAAACAATGTGAGACGGATATCTCTTACCTGAAAATTTGGCACAATCTCAGAAAGAGTAGCAGAAAGATATCACCATAGGATGTCTAAGAGAAAAACAATAATCATACCAAAAGAAAAACTTTTCATAGCTCATGCTTCAAATAAACCAGCATTGAAACAAAAATTCACTAATTGAGGAAAAAAATACAAAACAACGATCAACCAATCCTAATATCAGAACGACCTAAATTTTTCTCGAGGGAAAAAAAAAAAACATGCCGTTCTGATGATCTAGCTACTTCTCAACAGATTGAAAGCAATACGCTTTATCTTAGTTCCCATCCTCCCTAATAATTAGAACAAACAAAAACCTTCCCTTTAGAAAAAAGTGAAGTTTTTTTATGACCAAAACATAATCTATCATCAAAATTCTACCTCGGTAATCCAACAATGGATTATCACCACTGAAGCAATTTCGACAAAGTCATTCACTTCCGTGACAAAAATATTAAAACATCACGATCATACCCAAGATCAATTCAAAACCACAGATCAACTCAATAATGCACGGATCACCAAACCCAAAAGATTCCCAGCTGAGATTATCAAGTTCCATAAGTCCTCGAAGTCTTAAAAGGCAAATAATTTCAGAATCAAATAGAAGTGTACCTGAACAAAGAGAGAGAGAGAGAGAGAGAGATGGGGAAGAGAGAAACAATGAAGACTTGGAAGAATATCGGATTTATGTATCGGCGAGAAAAGTCATGCAAGAGCGGAATTGAAGCCGTCTCTATCTGTTTGGTCCTTTAATGGTGGGCGGTAGAATCAATCCACTTCAACCCCTTTTCCCTCTTTATTTTATAATAAAGTAACACTCATCCTTACATTCATAATGGTTTCATATTTTATTTAGTTTTGTCTTTCTTTAATAAAATTAATCCTTAGTTTTCACGTAATTAACAGTATCATATTGTCTTAAACCAATGCGGTTTGTTAGATTCGAATTTTCAAGATATATATTAAAAAATTAAAAAAATATATTAATTTTATTATCGATAAATGCACTATTTTATTTAAAAGATGAGCCTATATGGACCCCGCTTCTTTCTTATTGAAACTAATCTTGTACGGTAATGATTAGATTAATAATAAGAGTCGCTTCTTGTTACGTGGGCTTGGAATATTAGGTGTTTGGACTCCGATTATGCTTATCCCTTTTTCGGTCCACGCCAGAGAAGGTTCTCTTTTGGTAGTTTACTCACATATCTTGCCATAATAATGGTATTATATGGGAATCCATAAAATAATTGATCATTAGTTATTTGGGATAAATATTTAATTAGGGATACGTCTGATAAGATATCAGATTTCCTTTTATTTAAGGTGGACGAGATTGACTCTATTGAATTTTATATGCTAAGATGATATAACATAGAGTTTATTATTAAAAAATATAGTTGGTCTGTAAAATTAATATTGTATTGCTCTAGTAGGGAATATTTATTTAATTTGATATAGAGTAAATATGAAAAATTGTTATAGAATATAGAATAAGAAGAATTGAGGAGAAATAAAATAAATTTTTAAGAGAGAATAACAATAGAAATATAAGAATTTGAGAAAAGAATAACAAGAGAGAAAACTAAGAACAAGAAAGAAAACTAAGAACAATATAGAGAGTATAATATCTTTATCAAGTACTCAAACAAGTATACAAAACAAATAATGTTACCTCCTATTTATAGGAAACATGATAGGGTACATAAAGAGACATTGGAAGATAAAGAGTTTTGTAGTTACAAAATATTCATTACATAATTGAATATACATACTAAAGTTTGTCTTTTCAATCTCAAAACCTTTGATATTCATAACACTCCCTCTTGAATATTTTGGATATTAAGAATGTGAGTATGAAATCATAATACTGTCTCATTAAAAACCTTACCAAGAAAAACTCAATGAGAATAAAAACTTGGTGAAGGAAAAAAGAGTGCAGTGCATACTCCCATGATTTAGTCATCCTTTTAAATCTTTCAAACATTGCATTCCGATCTTTCGAACAAGCTTTTCAAATGTTGATGCGGGAAGAGCTTTAGTAAATAAATCAGCCAGGTTATCACTTGAGCGTATTTGTTGGACACTGATTTCCCCTTTGCTTTGAAGATCATGAGTAAAAAAGAATTTTGATGAAATAAATTTTGTCTTGTCACCCTTTATGTAGCCTTCCTTCAATTGAGCTATACAAGCATCATTATCTTCATACAGTGTAGTTGCAAGTTCTCTATCACTTGATAATCCACATGCTTCTCTTATGTGTTGTGATATTGATCGTAGTCAAACACATTCACGACTTGCTTCGTGAATTGCTAAAATCTCTCCATGGTTAGAAGAAGTAGCAACCAAATTTTGTTTCACCGACCGCCATGAAATGACAGTATTACCTATAGTGAATAAATAACCTGTCTGCGATCTGGCTTTATGTGGATCTGGCAAATATCTTGCATTTGCATAACCAACTAAATCAAAAATGGATAAATTTGAATAATATAAACTCATATCCATTGTCACTCGTAGATATCTAAAAATATGTTTGACTCCATTCCAATGTCTTCGAGTTGGGGAAGAACTATATCTTGCTAGTAAATTTACTGCAAATGATATGTCAGGTCGAGTGTTATTAGCAAGATATGTAAGTGCACCAATAACAGTAAGGTATGGAACCTCAGGACTTAAGAGGTTTTCATTTTCTTCACGAGGTCGAAAAATATCTTTTTTCACATCAAGTGACCTCACAAGCATTGGTGTACTTAATGGATGAGCTTTATCCATATAAAATCTTTTAAGAACTTTATCCACATAATTTGATTGATGAATAAATATTCCTTCACTTAGATGCTCAATTTGAAGACCCAAACAATATCTTATTTTTCCAAGATCTTTCATTTCAAATTCGTTTTTTAAATAACTCATAGTTTTATCTATCTCTTCACGAGTTCCAATGATATTTAAATCATCAACATAAACAACTATTATAATATAACCAGATCCATATCTTTTTTATAAAGACACATGGACAAATTGGATCATTTTTGAAATCTATTTTAATCAAGCATTCACTAAGGCAATTATACCACATCCGTCCAGATTGCTTCAATCCATATGGAACTCTATTTAACTTTATTGAATAAATTTCCCGGGAATTTGATTTATTTGCATCTTGAAATTTAAATCCTTCACGGATTTTAATATATATATATATATATATCAGTATCCGACGAGCCATACAGATAGGCTGTAACTACATCCATTAGACGCATTTTAAACTTTTCATGTACTGTCAAACAAAGTAAATATCGCAATGTTATTGCATCCACCACTGGAGAATATGTCTCATCATAATCAATACCCGGTTTTTGGGTAAAACGTTGTGCGACGAGTCTTGTTTTATATCTCACAACTTCATTTTTCTCATTTTTTTTGGCACAAATACTCATTTATATCCCACCGATTTTACACCTTTTGGTGTATGGACTACATGTCCAAAAACTCCACGTTTTTCAAATGAGTTTAATTCTGATTGAATTGCGTCTTTTCACATTGGTCAATCATTTCTATTTTTACATTCCTCTACAGAGGTAGGTTCAAAATCCTCACTTTCTTCTATAATATTTAGCGCTATATTATATGTAAAAATATTGTTGACAAGTATTGAGCTTCGGTTCTATCTTGTTCCTGTAGTGACATAACTAATCGAGATCTCTTCATTCTTTTATGTTTCTTCCGGAATTTTATTAATTATGTCAACTGGATTTTCCAAAACTATATCCTCCTCATGACCATCTTGTGTAGTTGCTCCGTTCTTTTTTCCGAGGATTTTTATCTTTAGAACCGAATGGTCTTCCATGTTTCTGACGTGGTCTAGATTCAATAGCAACTTTAGATTGTCCTTTAGGGACATCAATTCTTATCAGAGCATTTACAGCTGGAACATGAGACCTAGTTATTCTTTTAAGGTCGGTAAATGCATCTGGCAGTTGATTTGCAATCATTTGTAAATGAATTATCTTTTGAACTTCATGTTCACATTGATTTGTTCGAGGATCAAAACTAGATAATGATAATTCATTCCAAGAGATCTTCTTTTCCAACTGTTTATTTTCTCCCCCAAGTGTTGGAAATATAGTCTCGTCAAAATGACAATCAGCGAATCTTGCTGTAAATAAATTTCCAGTTAATGGCTCAAGATATTTAATGATAGATGAAGACTCATATCTAACATATATTCCTATTCTTCTTTGAGGACCTATTTTTGTACGTTGTGGTGGAGAAATTGGAACATATACCGCACAACCAAAAATTCTTAGATGGAAAATATTTGGTTCCTGACCATGAACCAATTGCATCGGAGAGTGTTCATGATAACTTATTGGCCTAATGCGTATAATTGTTGCTGCATGTAAAATGGCATGTCCCCAAACATAAACTGGAAGTTTGGATTTCATAAGCATAGGTCTTGCAATTAATTGTAAGCGTTTTATAAATGATTCTGCAATACAATTTTGTGTATAAACATAAACAACAGGATGTTCAACCTTTATTTCAATAAACATGCAATAATCTATAAAGGCTTTTGATGTAAATTCACTAGCATTATCCATTCGAATAGACTTTATCGGATAATCAGGAAATTGAGCTCGCAAATGAATTATTTGTGCAAGCAATCTCGCAAATGCCATATTGCGAGATGATAATAAACATACATGTGACCACTTGGTTGATGCATTGATCAAAACCATAAAATATCGAAATATTCCACATGGTGGATGTATAGGCCCACAAATATCTCCTTGAATTCTTTCTAAATATTTTGGAGATTCAATTTTAATTTTTGCTAGTGATGGCCTTATTATTAATTTTTCTTGAGAACAAGCAGCATATGAGAATTCATTAGATTGAAAAATCTTATTCTTTTTCAATGGATGACCACAAGAATTCTCTATTATTTTTCGTATTATTGTTGAACCGGGATGGCCTAACCGGTCGTGCTAAATTTTAAACACATCATTAAACTGATGGTTTATTATAGAATGAGATTCTATCATAGTAATACTTGTGTGGTACAATCCGGAAAAAAAAAGGATAATTTTTCTAATATATACTTTTTACCCGAAATTATATAAGTTATGTAAAGATACTCAATGTTTCCTTCATTTATTGTCTCAATATGATATCCATTCAAACGAATATTTTTGAAACTTAACAAGTTTCTTTGAGACTTAGAAGAGTATAATGCATCTTCTATCATTATTTTGGTTCCACCAGATAGAATAATATTTGCTCATCCGGATCCCTCAATCAATCTTGTACTACCACTTACTGTATATACATTGGTTTTTTTATTATCAAAATAAGAGAAATATCTCTTATCTCTCAATATTGTATGTGTTGTGGCACTGTTAACCAAACAAATTTCTTTGGCGTTCATCTTAGATATATCCATGTCAATATCCATTTTTTTCATTGAATAAATAAAATTAATAAGAAAATATAAAATAAATTAAAATATAAAAAAGAAAATATGAATAAATAAAATAAAATAAAATAAATAGACTTTTATTATAATAAAACAAGAGAATATAATTGAAATTTGCATAGTTATAAAATAAAAATCATTCTTAATTTCTTGCACTTTCATCATTTGGATCATTAAGAAAATCAGAAACATCCAAGTGCGTTATATCCTCAAGGCCATTAGCAAATTCAGTGAAATTACCTTGGACAAAGTTTGTCTCCACATTTTTACCTTTAGACTTCAAAGATTCTTGATATAGGTCATCAAAATATTTTGGTGTACGACAAGTACGTTGTCAATGACCTTGCATTCCACATCGATGACAGTTACTAATTGTAACTTTTTTCTTTATGCCACTCATCATTTTTCCAGGTCCTTCATCCTTTACAACTTTCTGATTTTGGAAGATAAATTTACTTGATTGACCACCACCATGACGAAATTTATTCTAACCTCGTCCTCGTCTGCGGCCACAACTACGATCACGACTATGGTTATGAGATAACATCACATTCACTTCAGGGAATGGAGCAGAACGAGATTCATGATTTCTCATCAATAACTCGTTGTTTTGTTCAGCCACCAGAAGACATGAAATCAACTCAGAATATTTTGTGAAATCTTTTTCACGATATTGCTGTTGTAAAAACACATTTGAAGCATGAAAAATAGAGAATATTTTTTCAAGCATATCAACATCAGTGATATTTTCTTCACATAATTTTAATTGTGAGCTGATTTTAAATAATGCCGAATTATATTCACTCACAGATTTAAAATCTTGTAAACGAAGATGCATCCAATCATAACAAGCTTTTGGAAGTATCACTATTTTTTGGTAATCATACCTTTCGTTTAAATTTTTCCAAAGATCTGCAGGATCTTTTACTGTGAGATATTCAGATTTCAATCCCTCATGGAGATGATGGCGAAGAAAAATCATAGCCTTTTCCTTATCTTGATTCGATGCTTCATTTGGTGTTTTGATTGTCTCTCCAAACCCTTTGGCATCTAAATGAATTTCAACATCCAATATCCATGATAAATAATATTTTCCAGTAATGTCAAGAGCTTCAAACTCAATCTTTGCAATATTTGCCATTGTAAAACTATAAAATATTAAAAACACATAAAATTAATCACATAATAAGATAAGAAATAAATTTTTAATTTGAACATAAGAAATAATCTATAAGAATAATATTTAATGATGGTAATATTATGATAATATAATATTAGAAATTTAGATTTTATTATTTATTTCTTTTAAGATTGTATTAAAGTAATGATTATATTATAAAATTGACATAAATTATTTTTTTAATATAACATGTATTCAAACAAATAAAACAATCATGAACTTCAATTTCTAAAAAAATATAGGAAAATAAAATTTAAGAACATGCAATATGAAACAATAATATTATAACATGACTATATCTAAATAATTATAAAAATATACTCAACCAAATATACTTTTATATAAACAAAGATTATTGTTTGTTCTTTGTGAAGAACTCTTGTAAGACTCTTTATTCTCTTTTTTGTTTATAAGAGTATCGTGCTGATAACGTGTTATAAAATATAAAATAAGAAGAATTGAGAAGAAATAATATAAACTTTTAAGAGAGAATAACAATAGAAATATAAAAATTTGAGAAGAGAAGAACAAGAGATAAAACTAAGAACAATATAGAGAATATAATATCTTTATCAAGTACTCAAACAAACAAGTGTACAAAACAAATAATGTTACCTCCTATCTATAGATAACATGATAGAGTATATAAAGAGATATTGAGAGATAAAGAATATTATAGTTACAAAATATTTATTACATAATTGAATAGACATAATAAAATTTATCTTTTCAATCTCAAAACCTTCTATATTCATAACAAAAATCAATTTATACTGTTATTTATTTGAATAAATATGGATCCGGAAGTGGTCAAGGAGATGGACGATTCGTAAGGTTCGTCACGGCAACATAATACGTATTTGAAGTTCGTTCATATCCGTGATGGAATAGGAGATGCCGTCCAAGTTGTAAGGAATAACATCACAATGCACGGTGGTGTTGTGGTGGAGAAGGAAGCGGTCGCCCGGTGAATTTGGCTGCAGGGGGAGAAAGGAGGCGGCATCCACGGAGGTGGATAGACTGGCGAGCATTGTGAGGCTGCAGAAAAAGGATTTGAGGTCCAGGATGATGGAGGTTTAGGGAGAGGTTCAGAGAAGGAATATAGAGAATGCTTGAAATGCTGCCAAATGCAACTTTGTAATACTCTTATCTTCATCCGAGATGATTCTTTTTGCTCTTTCTGCATCTAAAACTTTGTATTGACATTAAAGATGTAGGCCTAAAGGAATGCTTGCAATTGGCTGCTGAACAAGAGGAAATCATCACAGAGGAGTGGTTGCCTGACCTCAAGACTCCAGCTTTGAATGCTCAAGTGTTTGATGGAATGCTGATATGCATTTTTTTTCCTCTCTTTGTTAGTTTTCTGAAAATCATATTCATTATTCTGCTGCTTGACAAGTGAGATGGCAGCAACCGGCATCAACAATTGGTGATTCATCCAGTTTCCAGTGGTATTTCATCAAAGTGTTATGTCCCATTTATATTTCTGGAGGTCTGTGTCATGACCCAGTTCCTGGACTTCCTGGACTTCCGACTCACTTGATCCAGACATGTATATATACTACTTGATAGATCTAGCTACATGAGATTTAATAACTTAGTCTCTATTTCTTTTCCTTCAATCATAAAAAGACGACAAGTGATAAAGCAAACATCTTCGAAATTCACCCGTGACTGATTATTAGAAACTAGCACACCCGTGAAGACAGACAACTCCGAAAAGAATGATCTACACACTCGGGAAAGACAAACATCGGCATAGAGCAATTATTTTTTATCTAAGGTGGGACCTGCCAGCATAATCTTTTTTGGACTCTTCCAATTCCGACTCCAACAGAGCTTTCAGGTTCTATGTTGCAGCAGCATCCATTGAGCGACTAAAAGGTAAACTCTCAATCTTCATTTCAATTTTCAATCACCATCCTTAACTGTAATTGTTATATTTTATTCTCCAAATCTTACAAGACATAGATGCAGACATGTTTACATACAAGACAACGTACAAATCTTATCATCTGCAGAAGCAGGGTCACATGCTGCTCAAAAGAGAGATACTCATCTTTGCCGTGAGCTGATCTGGTAGCTTCTACCCGACTATAATAATAGCAAATCCTGTTTGATTTAACTTAGAAACTAAATCCAAGTAAGAAAAGAGTATCAATGGAAGCAACTTCTCCAAAATTTACTCCTATCATCCAGTGTCTCATATGCACATGAAATTTGTGGCTATAGTATGTTCTCTCGTGAACCTGCTGCAGGGACCAAATCATTCCCTGTGGTTACTTCACATCAGCAAAGAGACATAGTCAATAAATACTTGTAATGTCAGAAAGAAGAGAATATAGTGCTCACAAGCTGAGCCATGTGAGCCTTCCATATTCTACCTATTTTGAGTTGTTTTTGTAGTAGAAGAGGTGCCCACATTCACTGCTGTGGTTTACAGTTGACTTGTCTGTGCATGAATGACATAAATGCACCGAGTAGGTCAGGTTTTCAAAGTTGATAAGGTTATTGTACTATTCCTGCATACGAAGAAAATAAAGGGTATTATATATACAAGTAGAGGAACAGCGGTTGAAAGAACAGCAGATCCATCAAGTATCATTTGGCGAGGAGAAAGATAAAAAAATGCGTTGGTTCTTCATAATTTTGGTTCTGGCATTGGGCAATTTGTCAGAGGCTAGACATGGGAAGAAACTTCCTTCAGCAGTCGTTGTTGGTACTGTTTATTGTGACACATGTTTCCAAAAGGATTTCTCAAAGGACAGCCGCTTCCTTTCAGGTTCATTGCAACTTGTTGCTCCTGCAATTTTCCATTTTTCCAGTTTCCATCTTTTCTTAAGTTAACGATGTTACGGGATTTTCTCTGTAGGTGCAACTGTTGCTGTAGAATGCAAAGATGAGAATTCAAGGCCAGGTTTTCGCAAAGAAGTGAAGACGGATAACCGGGGAGAATTCAAGGTAACTTTGCCTTTCTCAGTGAGCAAACATGTGAAAGAGATCAAGAGATGCTCAGTGAAGTTGGTAAGCAGCAGCCAGCCATACTGTGCTGTGGCATCCACAGCTACCTCTTCATCTCTCCATCTCAAGTCCAGAAAGCAAGGAATGCATATATTCTCAGCAGGATTCTTTACCTTCAAGCCTCAGAGGCAGCCGGTTCTATGCAACCAAAAGCCAAGTATCCAAGATTCCGGGGCGTTTAATACCAAAAAGTTCTCACAACCTGCTATACCTCCATTTGACCCAACATTTCCACCACCGCTTCAAGACCCACCAGCACCTATTCTCCCACCTTCGGATCCAGTCCGTATTCCACCAATCCCTCTGCTTCCTCCACTACCGCCGTTAACACAACTCCCTCCTCTTCCAGGCCTGCCCGACATTCCTCCATTTCCTGGAAAACCCACACAGACAAAAGCTTCCAAGTCTTCGAAGAATGTACAACTACAAGATCAAAAGCGAGCTCAAACTGATCAGTTTGGCTTTCCATTCCCACCCATCGGCCTGACACCT
The DNA here is from genome assembly GCA_019739055.1 of Passiflora organensis. Taxonomy (NCBI): domain Eukaryota; kingdom Viridiplantae; phylum Streptophyta; class Magnoliopsida; order Malpighiales; family Passifloraceae; genus Passiflora; species Passiflora organensis. The sequence goes on from JAEPBF010000009.1 coordinate 17,520,623, forward strand.
CCACCAATTTTTCCACCAGTCCCTGGCCTTACTCCTCCTCCAGCGCCATTAATGCCTTTCCCGCCAATTCCTGGTCTTACTCCTCCTCCAGCACCATTAATTCCTCTCCCACCATTCCCTGGCCTAACTCCTCCATCCCCACCACCTCCTTCCTTCCCAATTCCTCTCCCTCCTTTTCCCGCAATTCCTTTCCCTCCTTTACCACCTCTCATCCCTGGAACCCCCCCTGCTGCTTCTTCAGCATCTTCAAAAAAATCTTCTCCTTGACTTGGCACTTTCTAACGATATGAAGCTATCCAACGTCGTCTATCAAATTCAGTCTAGACCCTCATTTGTTGCTTATGTGTAGTGGAGCTTTATGTTATAGTACTGGTTTATGATAATTTGCTGTCATTAAGGATAAACTGTTGTACGTAGTGTAATAAGATTAGAGAAGAATCTGCCTAGCTTGACTATGTACATGTTGTAGTAGATGTTACTATCATTTTACTGCGATTTCCTGTATTTCCTTGACGTTTGTAATAAACTCTTTCGCTTAAAAGGTCGAGAACCTTTTTTATTATAGCCATAAAGTTGGATAGAACAATTTGGGTTAAACAAATTATGAAGATAATTTATTTTGTCGAATAAGATATCCGTGCTAATAGATAAGATTAACTGATGTTCTTCTATTATATGAAAAAAACAAACTGTCAAATGGCACACACCTTTCCGTAAACACTGCTCTGGTAGAGACCTCTAAGCCTGTCATTATCACAACTTTAAGTACAGACCACTATGGTAGAGACCTCTAAGCTTGTCATTATCACACCTTAAGTAAAGACCACTCAGGTAGCGACCTCTCATTTGTTCATTTGATGGATTGATTATATATACGATAATAACACAAGTGTAACTCGGGGACATCTCAATGGAGCACCAAGAAGTGCAGACGTTCCAGAGCAAATTCAACACAGGTTTCAGTTTAGGAATGGCAATCAATATTTTGCTACGGGAAGCAGAAAAAGGATCAAATTTTGTTTTCTCGCCTTTTTCATTTCATGCTATGATGTGCCTTACTGCTGTGGGTTCAAATGGATCGACGCAAGAGCAATTGCTATCCTTTCTAGGATCAAAGAGTATCAACGACCTGAATCCTTTTGCTTTGCAGATTAGTAGGTTGGTATCACTTCCTGAAAATGAAAACCAGGATAGTATTGGAGGTCCAACAGTATCATTTTTTAACGGTGCCTGGGTTGATCAATCTTTCTGCCTGAAACCTTCTTTCATGGAGGTGGTGGACAGTGTATTTGGTGCCACGGTTAAACAGGTTGACTTTCCAAATAAGGTAATATTCCAATCCCTGCCACCTACAGTAATGGTGGAAAACCTTACAAAATCTTTCGCAAAGGTTTTTTAAGTCCATTCTGTATCAGCATCGGGAAAATAAATTCCTGATTCTGCAGCAAGACTGCAAAACAGACCAGATGAAATAATTTTTTTTTTTTTTAAAATAACTAAATTTTTTGTTGCTCCTTGTCCTTGAAGGCCAATGAAGTCATAAATGAAGTTAATTCATGGGTGGAGAAGGAGACCAGAGGACTCATCAAAAGCCTCCTACCAACCGATTGTCTGGACAGTGATACTGCACTTGTTCTTGCCAATGCACTATACTTCAAAGGGACATGGGATCGACAGTTTGATGCATCAAAGACTGAAAGTAGAGACTTCCATCTTCTTAATGGTCAAATTGTTCAGGTTCCTTTTATGACCAGGAAGAGTTATCAGAAACATCTGTATAGAGCTTTTAAAGGTTATAAAGTTCTCAAAATCCCCTACCAAACTGGACCATGTACTAGGCAGTTTTCCATGTATTTCTTTCTCCCAGATGCAACAGATGGCTTGCTAAACTTGGTAGGAAAATTGGGAACTGATCCTGAATTCTTCAGTAAGGAATTCGAGTTGCTAGAAGAGGATCTCCCTAAATTCTGGATTCCAAGGTTTAAATTCTCATTTAAGGTTGAAGCCTCGAATACAATGAAGGATTTGGGACTGAAACTGCCTTTCAGTTCCATGGCAGGATTATCTGAGATGGTCGACTCTCCGGAGCCAATTCTCTTGTCAAAAGTGTTCCATGAATCCTGCATTGAAGCAAACGAAGAAGGAACAGAAGCTGCAGCTAGCACTGCTCCTAGATTTATAAGAACATGTGGCAGGATGAATCCTCCTAGCTTTGTAGCTGATCATCCTTTCATGTTCATCATCAGGGAGGAGATATCTGGAATAATCTTCTTCATTGGAGCAGTGCTCAATCCTTTATTGGTATCTTGAACTGGAGCTGTAGATACCCGTAATAAGAGAGAACTGTAACAAATTCCATCATCTAATATTGAGGATATTCTACCTAATGTCTCTTTAACTAAAATTTTAGAGTATTCTCTATCTAAAATCATAATTCAACTACATATTCATCCACATCCGTTTGGCTTAACTATTATTTTTTTAAAAAAATGATCAGTTTCTGGTCTAATCTGAAAATGAAAACCGAAAGAGTAGAAAAAAAAAACAATTAACATCATTCAAACCCAAAAATGCTTCACTTTGATCAAGAACAATAGCAAGGCGCAGTCTAATTAATTCCAAGGTCGGGTTTGATCCCATGAAATAGAGTATGAAAAATGCACTCTGTATTCTTACATATTTTGAGGTGGAGGTAATCATCATACCAGTTTATAATACCAAATAATATTCGTAAGATAATAAGTTTGGATTAATTTGATTATTAACTAGGATATAATAAATATATATATTTATCCATAATTCATATCCTTTATTTTTTTTTTAATATAGCAAGGGTATACTCGAGGGGTTAAAAAATAAAAACAAAAATATAGATGTGCTTGGGAGAGAATACGTCAAGTTTGAGGACCTGAAACGCAAAATATAATTTAGGGTTTGGGTTTATACAATTTTCTTTGTTATAAAACCCTTGAAGGTGCCATGTTTGATCCTTTCACCCTCCTTTCCAGTTAAGCTAGGGTTTCGGTCTCAACATTTCTCCTTTGACATGGTATCTTTTTAGTCTGTTCTTCTTTACCTATATCACATTATTCTCCGGTAATTTCGTTTTCTTAAATTTTTTCCAAGGCTCCAAAAAAAGGAGTGAGGGCACCGGTGGCGGCAAAGAAGAAACCTGTGAGTAGTTTATCCAAATTATTTGTTAAAGTTAGCCGTTCCCGGGATTTTTTTTTCACCGAGATTGGTGATCGCAGGAGAAGGTCGTGAACCCTTTGTTTGAGAAGCGACCTAAGCAGTTGGGATAGGTGGGGCATTGTCGCCAAATAAGGACTTGACTAGATTTGTGAAGTGGCCGCATGTTGTCCGGATTCAGAGGCAGAGGAGGATTCCTAAAACAACGTTTGAAGGTCCCTCCTGCCGTTAACCAGTTCACTAAAGCACTCGAACCTTGGTAAGGTTCGAGTCGAACTTTGGGGCTATTGTGATAAAGCATGTTGTTGGGATTGGCCTGCATTCGTGGCTTGTTGATTGTCGACGCGGGAGTGAATCTTTTTTTATGTTATTGGTGTATGGTGTTACAGCTTCACAGCTATTCAAGTTGTTGCTCAAGTATAGGCCTGAGGACAAGGTTGCCAAGAAGGAGAGACTTCTTAAGAAGGCACAAGCTGAAGCTGAGGGAAAGACCGTGGATGGCACTTGTTTCTGTTGTTGGTCTATTTGTAGAGGTGCTATAAAATTACTTGAAGCTCCTAAATGCTACCTTGTGCATGTAGAAAAAGGCCCAGATGGTGGTTATTGCACATGATGTTGATCCAATTGAGCTCGTTGTCTGGTTGCCTGCACTCTGCCGTAAAATGGAGGTGCCGTATGCTATTGTGAAGGGCAAGTCACGGCTTGGAGCAGTAAGTCTTCTACATATCATTCTTTCACTAATTGATCTTCCCAATTCATCTTGTGGCTGTCTTTTAAAATTTCTCTTGTTGTAGATTGTCCTGAAGAAGACAGCTGCGGCCTTGTGCCTTGCTTCTGTGATAAGCTGGAATTTAGCAAGCAAGATTTTAGAGGCAGTTTAGGTAATAAATTATATGACAGTAATGAATTGTGACAGGATACCACATCAATTATTTTGGTCTTCTTAATCCTAAATATTATGATATTCTGCAAATCTAATAGAAGTTTGTTCCGTTCAACAAATTTAGGCCAACTTCAACGACAAGTTCGATGAGCACCCCAAGAAATGGGGTGGCTGGATCATGGGCTCCAAATCTCAGGCCAAGACCAAAGCCAAGGAGAAAGTACTGGCCAGGGAGGCTGCACAGAGAATGTCATGAGTTTTGAGTTCGTCTATAATCAAACGGGAAATTTTGAAGAATGTAGTTTGGAATGTTAGTTTTTGTTGACAACATTACTTTAAAAATGATTTGATGTATTCTTGTCAATTTAGGTCCCTATTGAGAGAATGATCTAAAGTTTCTCAAAATCCTAATTTACATTAAAGCCCAGTCAGAAAAGTATAATTTTTGTCAATTATAGATAAAAAACATTTATGATATATGCTATATTGAATAATCATTGATTGAGTGGTAATTATATATCTATTTTTATTACAAGGTTCTATTTATCTAGATTCGGTATTTATGATAAATGGGATATTTTAATTTTAAAAAATAAAAATAAGTTAGAAATTTAATAATTTATTCAAAATTGCAAAACAATAATATAATTAATTTCTTACGAAATTGAGTGAAACTCAGTATTGAAATTTAATGTAAAACAAAATCAAAAGAGGAAAGAAAAATATAAAAAGCATCTACAATCTTCCCCCACAATGGCTTTCGCTTGTCCAGGAAGAAATCCCATATTCCAGAAACCGGACAGCCCAATCAGAAAAAGGGCTAAGTACCGTTCTCTCTACTTCTAATACTCTTGATCGTTAGCCCCTACAAAGAAAACAACACTACGTCATCTACCCAAACAACGCTCACTTCGTCTTCTTCTCTCTTATTTTCTTTCCTCTAATGCACTGATCGCATTCACTTTTCATTTCTCTATCTGAAATGGCAGAGCACCTGACCAAACTCCACCAATATCTCTTCGAAGAAAAGGTGTCCCCGAGCGATCTCTTCATCCGCTCCTCCACCAAGCAGGGCCTGCACTACTTCTACCTCATCCTAAAACGCGCGGTTTCGAAAGTTGCCCAGGACGACCACGACGATCGTGCTCAGCTAGGGTTCCAGACATGGACCGATGTGCAGACTCAGTCCGTTGTGTCGCTCGCCCTCGCCATCGCCTCCGTATCCAGATCTCTATCAGGTACTCGTTCGTTGTGTCAACATCGAAGTTTTGTTATTTCGCTGAATGTTTGAGATTGTAAGTGGTAATCATTCAATTGACCTGTTTCTTTTTTATGATCAGTGGAGCAGGCCGACCCGGTTGTTGTTGCGGTTTTTCAGCAGTCGGTGGAGTTCGCTCTTTGCTATTTGGAGAATTCAAAACTCAACGGTGGTGATTTTAGTACAGTGGTTAGCTGCTATTTTTTCCAGCTTTGCCAATTTGAGATAATGTGATGTTTGCTATTGTGTGTTGAATGCTTATATACTGTTTTTTTTTTCAGAATAACATGGCATTACTTTTGGAGTTGCTATTGGTCTCTGGGACTGATAAAGTATCTGAGTCACTACAATCGTGCTCTTTGGACAGCCTTCTTGAACTTCTGCCTGTCGCTTCTGATGATTCTTTGGACACTATATTACACCGCCACCACTTTAGTTGCAGTTTTGAAGGAGTTGGTTGCTCGAAGGGGGAAAAACCTGTGGATCAATTACTGGTGGCATTGACATCTGAGTGTCTTATGCCGGAAAGGGGAGCTTCTGGATTTGGTAACGGTTCTGTCCAGGATTTTAGCTGTGTGATTTTTCTGTCCCAGCACTGGGCTGTTTTCCATTTGGGTTGTATCTGGCGTCTGATGTTGTGTTGTAAGGGAGTAATTGGAATGCCGGGTATAAAGGACGAGAAAATGGATGGTCCAGATTCCTGCAACAGGCTGTTGTTCTGTCTGAGGATATTTAAGCTACTTGTGAATCTTGCCAAGGATATTCCTGGTGTTGACTATGATTCTTCACTGTTACAGGCAGTGGTTTCGCTATCTGATGTGCTGTCCAGTTGCTTGTTTAGACGTGGGTTGGAATTTGCGAATAACCATGCTGCTGTGGAGGGTAGTTTAGAGAGCCTTATGTTATTGTTGTTGGATGAGTTCCTTTGTCTTGTCCAAATTATGTTCTGCAACAGCTGTATTTTGACAAACATACAAGCATGTTTAATAGCTTCCATATTGGATAACTTGGATGATTCTGTCTGGAGATACAATAAGTTGTCTGGTAACCCAAAGCCTCCTTTAGTGTACTTCCCCCGCACTGTGCTTCGGATACTAAAACTCATTAAGGATCTCAAAAGGCAAACTCACCAGGTTCTTCGAATGGAACTGCTGGACACAAATCTTGCTGGCTCAATGGGTTTGGTAGATGATCAGCCTTCATGCATTGCTCATTTTGAGCGAGTTTCCCTGTTTAAAAAGTTATCATTTGATGAACTAATGAGAGTTTTATTTTCCCCTTCAACTCAGTGGTTGGACAATTTGATGCATCTTGTTTTTTTCCTTTACTGTGAAGGAGTGAAACTAAGACCTAAAGTTGAGAGGTCATATTCCAGTTCAAAAGCTAGTTGCTCTTCGGAACTGGAAAGTGCACTTTGTCATGAAGAGGATGCCATCTTTGGCAATCTGTTCTACGAAGGCAGCCGTCAGATGGGATCTGTAGATGTGTGTGAACAACAATCAGTTGCTGTCAATTCATGCTCCAGCAATTGCAATTTGCCACTTCAAGCAGCTGCTGACATGGTGAACTTTCTTAAAGAGTGTGCCTTCTCTCATGAATGGTCCCCGACTCTTTTTAAGGATGGATGCAACAGTCTAAGGGAGAATCATATTGATATATTACTTTCCATACTTGGCAGTCAGAACTGTCATGTTGAAGAGAAGTCTTCTGAAAGTTGCAGTGCTTCACATGAAGAGCAAAGGGTTCAAGAACTTTGCTTTGAACTGTTGCATAACCTTCTCACTTGCCATGCTCTCTCTGATTCTCTTGAAGAGTACCTTGTTGATCAAATTCTCAAGGTTGAAAATGGTGTGTTCATCTACAATGGCCGGTCCCTTACCTTGTTGGCCCGAACTCTTTTCGCTAGAGTTCCTGTGGCTGGGAGCCAGCTGAGATCCAAACTATATAGAGGATTTGTGGGTTTCATTGTCAACAAGGCTAAAGTTGTGTGCTCGACATCTCCTTGCTTTAAAGAGTTTGTTGGAACTCTTCCATCAGTATTCCATATTGAGATTCTTCTTATGGCATTCCATTTATCATCCGACGAAGAGAAGAGAAAACTTGCAAACTTTGTACTTTCATCTCTCAAAGCACTTGATGTTCCCTCTGCTGGTTCGTCTTGTACACAATTGTCATGTTGGGCTCTACTAGTTTCAAGGTTGATCTTACTGTTTCGCCATATTATGTTTTACCCACAAACCTGTCCTCCTTCATTTCTCCTAGATTTCCGGTCAAAGTTGAGGGAAGCCCCCAGTTGTGGCTCCCATCTGTCAGGTACTGGAAATGACCAGTTGTCTTGGGCAGCGGCTACTGCAAAGGATGTCTTGGGTGCATGGGTTGGAGAGGAACCTTTATTCAAAACTTTGGTTAACCAGTTGTTTGAGATTTCTGTTCTTCCTCCTCCACTCTGTAGAAATGAATTCTCCAATGAGTTCTTGGGCCTGAGTTCAAATGATATGATTGCAACCTTCTCATGGATTCTTAGTTTGTGGAGTGGTAGAAGAGCTTCAGCAGCAGAAGACCTTGTAATTGAAAGATACATATTCTCACTTTGTGCAGACTTTACAATCTTGAGAGAAGCATCAGAAAATCTGCCTATTTTTGGTAGTGAATCCCATGCTTTTGATTTCTCAAATTTGGCAGGTTTATTTAGCTTCAGCCTTTCTCATACTGGGCACTTGAATGATATAAGCCAGACCACAAAACTTTCAGATTCTTTGGTTGTTGTGCTACAAAGGTTGTCTGCTATTGACATACCTGAGGAAATTGAAGGGCTGGGGTGGGATTTCTTGAGAAATGGATTGTGGTTGTCTCAGGTGCTTTCTTTGTTGAACATTGGCCTTTGCAAATACTGTGTTAAGCATAATGACTCAGGAGTGAGTCCATTCTGGATTGAAAACAATATTTTTGATATTCAGTATGTCATTTCTGCAGAAAGAGTTATATCCCATTTGATCGAGGTCGGGAAAGTTCCAGTGCTGTTGAGTTTGTTATCACCCTTGTTGAGTAGATACTTAAAGGTTTATCAGAATGCTTTCCTTGCAAGCATTTGTGATGGCCAGCATAATACTAACGTATTTCCTTCTCTCTTGCTCCTGAAACACTCCAGTTCTGACAAATCCCTTCAGGATGAGCTTCTCAAGATGAGTGGGTTCAGCTCTTTGCATCTAGACTCTGTTTTTGATCTCTTCGAAAGGTTGGATTTTATTGTTGACAAGAGAGCTGTGGGTATTCATAGTAAGGTGTTCTGGGAATGTATGTTGCATGGTTTCCCCTGCCAACTTCGAACTCAGAGTGTAATCCTCCTTTCTTGTGTTCTTAGCTTAAGAGGGATCATTTTTGTCTTAGATAGATTATTCAGACTGGTAGATCTGAAAGGAAATACATTTCAGGACACTGAGGTGGTTCATCAGATACTTGAAGCAGTGATGACCATCAAGTTTGATAGGGTCTTCGAAAGTATTCAAGGGAAATGTGATGCTATTATTGACAGCCTAATTGTCAGCTCAGAACCATCAGATTGTGCTGATCTGTTCCTTTTGAAGCATTTGGAATGGTTTTTAAGGGAAACTGATTCCAGAGAAGCAAGTCAAAGCAGTATCCTTGAATGGGTAATCTCTAAGACAATTGATATTGCGGATAGACTGAGGAAAGATCCTATGAAATCTGTCATGTTCAAATCTTATCTTGGTGCAGAAGGTGTAAATGAACAGTTCAATTACTCTTATGGTTTAGTACATGGTGACCTGTCAGTTCTGATTGATTCTCTTGATAATTGCTCCTCTGAACTAGTAAATACAAAAGTGCTTTGTTTATTTGTTGAACTCTTCTCTGGAGATTTTTGTCCAGATCTCAAACAGGAGATCCAGGAGAAATTCTTTGTCATGGATTTGTTTAAACTATCCAAATGGCTGGAGATGCGATTATTAGGTCATGTGGTGGAAGCTTCATCTGGGCCCTACTCTGCAAGAGGGAATTCTGCATCTCTCAGAGAAACAACCATGAGTTTTATTTTATCCCTTGTATCTTTACCTTCTGGATCCCATGCAGGAGAGCTACACAATCATTTGTTTGAAGCTGTATTGTCTTGTCTTGATACTGCATTTTTGGTATTTGATATCCACATCGCTAAATCCTTCTTTCATTTTGTTATTCAACTAGCCAAAGGGGATGATTCGGTTACATTGCTTGTGAAGAGGATTGTAATACTCATGGAGAATATGGCTGCTGATGAACGTCTTCTTCCAGGGCTGAAGTTTCTGTTTGGATTTCTTGGAATTGTTTTGAATGACGTTGGTTCTTGTAAGAACTCTTTGGAAAAGTTTTCAGGGAAGTCTTTATCAAGCAGTAGTCTTGGAGCAGGTTCTGCTGTTTCGAAACCAGTAGGCTCGAGGAAGAATTCTGACACACTCCTCCTTTCTTCAAATCAAGATGGGGTATCTACCACTCTTGATTGTGATGCAATTTCTGTAGATGAAGATGAGGATGATGGCACATCAGATGGTGAAGCAGCTAGTCTAGATAAAGATGATGAGGATGATACCAACAGTGAAAGAGCTCTTGCATCACAAGTCTGTACATTTACATCCAGTGGTAGCAATTTTATGGAACAGCACTGGTACTTCTGTTACACTTGTGATCTGACAGTGACAAAAGGCTGTTGCTCTGTGTGTGCGAAGGTTTGCCATCGCGGTCATCGTGTTGTTTATTCTCGTTCCAGTCGTTTCTTCTGTGACTGTGGAGCTGGTGGTGTTAGGGGTAGCAATTGTCAATGTCTGAAACCTCGAAAACTCACAGGGAATGACAATACGCCCATTCATAATGCTAGTAACTTCCAGTCTTTGTTGCCACTTGCTGCAGATGCTGATCAGTTACCTGAGAGTGATTCTGATTTGGATGAGGATGTGATTATAGACTCGGATAGCTCTTTCAGGCTATCTATTCCTAGAGAGCTTCAGGATGGTATTCCGAAAATGCTAGAGGAACTTGATATTGAGAGGCAAGTGCTTCAACTTTGTTCTTCATTATTGCCTTCTATAACTGGCAAGAGAGATTCAAATACATCCAAAGATAAGAAAATAATATTGGGCAGAGACAAGGTGCTTTCTTATGGCGCTGAACTGTTGCAGTTGAAGAAGGCTTACAAAAGTGGTTCATGGGACCTGAAAATGAAATCTGATTATGCCAATGCCAAGGACCTCAGATCACATCTGGCAAGTGGCTCTCTCTCCAAGTCTTTGCTTAGTGTCAGTAGTCGAGGGCGACTTGCTGTTGGAGAAGGTGACAAGGTTGCTATTTTTGATGTTGGGCAATTAATTGGACAGGCCACTATGACACCAGTGACAGCTGATAAGACTAATGTTAAGCCTCTGTCAAGAAATGTTGTTCGTTTTGAAATTGTACATCTGGCTTTCAATTCTGTGGTGGAGAATTATCTGGCTGTTGCAGGCTTTGAAGATTGCCAGGTCCTTACTTTGAACCCTCGTGGTGAAGTGACTGATCGTCTTGCGATTGAACTTGCTCTGCAAGGTGCACATATCAGAAGGGTTGACTGGGTCCCGGCTTCTCAGGTTAAGCTGATGGTTGTAGCTAATAGGTTTATCAAAATATATGATCTGTCCCAGGACAATATTAGTCCACTTCACTACTTCACCATACAGGATGACATGATTGTTGATGCCACACTTTTTGTGGCTTCCCAGGGTAAGCTGTTCCTTATTATGCTTTCAGAACAAGGGAGCTTGTTCAGGCTAGAATTGTCTTCGGAAGGTAATGTTGGGGCTACACCCTTGAATGAAGTTATCCGAATTCAAGATAGAGAAATCAATGCAAAGGGATCTTCTTTATACTTCTCTGCCTCATACAAGTTGCTATTTGTATCCTATCAGGATGGCACTACTTTGATGTGCCGACTGAGTCCTGATGCAACATATCTAACTGAAATCTCTTTAGTCTATGATGAGGAACAAGATGGTAAGATGCGACCAGCGGCACTCCATCGTTGGAAAGAATTACTGGTTGGCAGTGGCTTATTTGTTTGCTTCTCTGGTGTTAAATCCAATACTGCTCTCGCTGTATCCTTGGAGGGTCATGAGATGCAAGCACAAAACCTGCGTCATGCAGTGAACTCAACCTCACAGTTTGTTGGATTGACGGCTTACAAGCCTTTGTCAAAGGACAAGATCCACTGTCTTGTTTTACATGATGATGGAAGCCTTCAGATCTATTCCCACATTCCTGCAGGTAATGATACCGGTGCAGGTGAGACTGCTGAGAAAGTAAAAAAGATAGGTTCTGATATCCTCAGTAACAAAGCTTATACTGGTACAAAACCGGAGTTTCCTCTTGATTTCTTTGAAAAAACTGTCTGCATAACACCAGATGTGAAACTGGGTGGTGATGCCATTCGAAATGGTGACTCTGAAGGAGCAAAACAGAGCTTGGCATCAGATGATGGTTTTCTAGAGAGCCACAGCCTTGCAGGCTTTAAGGTACCTTTTCTGTGTATCTTAATGGTGTTTAACTACTTGCTTGTGCTTCAAATCTCATTAGCTGTTATTTTTTTCTTTTTCTTTGTCTTTTTAATTCCCTCTTTTTCATGCTCCTTTCTTTCAAATGTCAAATTTGCATTGATTTGGTATATTGATACTGAACGTGCTTTGTGTTTGGAGGTTTGTCTAATTGTTTATACTTATTTTTGTGGTGGAGCTCGATGATTTCCTTGTTAATGAGAAAAGTTGAGGCTTAATGTATCTCCCTTGGAAACAAGTAAAATTCAATGCTATAATGAAACCTCATGAAATGGCAAAGTATACTAGACAAAGCGTGCAGTGAAGTATTTTTTTGTTGGTGCTTGTTTTATACTTGTGATATGGTTGCTCTCAGTCTTTTGAGTCTTACCATGTACTATACAGTTTTCACGGATTAGTCACTGCTTTGCTATTTTTCCTTGTCTTTTCAGATATCTGTATCAAACTCAAACCCAGACATAGTTATGGTTGGTTTTCGAGTGCATGTGGGAAAGACATCGGCCAATCATATTCCTTCTGATATCACCATTTTCCAGAGGGTGATTAAGTTAGATGAGGGTATGCAGGGCTGGTATGACATACCATTCACTGTTGCTGAGTCACTCCTTGCTGATGAAGAATTTATAATCTCTGTGGGGCCAACATTCAATGGTACTGCACTTCCTAGGATTGATTCACTTGAAGTCTATGGTCGAGCTAAAGATGAATTTGGCTGGAAGGAGAAAATGGATGCAGTGCTGGATATGGAAGCTCGTGTTCTTGGTTCCAATTCATTGGTCCCTGGATCTGGGAAAAAGTGCCGCACACTTCAGTATACTGCTATTCAGGAGCAGGTTGTTGCTGAAGGTCTTAAACTTCTAGCTAGGTTGTATTTATTGCGCAAGTCAGAAGAAGATGATTTGAACATGGAGGCAATTGGACCCTACTGTAAGAAACTGTTGGAGACAATATTTGAAAGTGACCGTGAACCATTGCTGCAGTCTGCTGCATGTCGTGTCTTGCAGGCACTTGTTTTCAAGAAAGAAAGATATTACCAGGTAACTTTCTGATAAAATAATTTTGTATGACAGTGGTTTCCACCATTTATTTTCTGGCTATATGTATGTGCATGCCCACATTCATGCACACACAAATGTGCATATGATGTATTGGTTGTTCTTCTGACCTTTTCTCTTCTTAGGTGAAGGACACTATGCGCCTTCTTGGGGTGGTGAAATCAACATCAATGCTTTCATCGAAACTAGGGATTGGTGGGACTACAGGACGGTGGATTGTTGAGGAATTCACGGCTCAGATGCGTGCTGTATCTAAGATTGCATTGCACCGTCGTTCTAATTTAGCCATTTTTCTGGAAATGAATGGTATGCCTAACCTGTTTTGGTTTGTGATACAATTTGTGCAAGTATATTTCCACTTGATTTTCATATCTTCCTTATTCCCATAAATATGTATGTTAAATGATGTCAGGAACCTCTAACTTGAGAATTAGGAAGCAGCCTCAGTATATTTAGATGGAGAATTTGAACTGAAAATTTTTGTTTTCCTGTGTTGCTGTAGATGCTCCTTGTTCAGTGTTGGTCCTTACTATGATTTGAGTCAACTATGTTTGTCCTTGCTATACCTGAGAGGCATTAGTGACCCTGTCAGTTATTAGCCCTTAAAGCCTACTCCTGTGTTGCCTTTCCTCAAAAACTTCTCGAGAGCTTAAAAAGATCGAGGTTTGATGCAACAAAACATTTTCATCTGATATCAAACAAACTAAGATTGCCAAGTAGTCATCATGGTTCGCTTTTTACATGTCTCAAGAGATGCCTTTATCCGCTTCAAGTCTCGATTCTTTGTCTATACCAGGCTTGTACAATATGATGTATTTTTTTTTCTCTTATTTTATCTACTTAATTAGTTTTGAAATGATTAGAACTATTTTTATTCTTATGATTGTAGGTTCTCAGGTGGTGGATGGCCTCATGCATGTTTTGTGGGGAATTTTGGACTTTGAGCAGCCTGATACTCAAACTTTGAATAATATTGTCATATCCTCTGTGGAGCTCATTTATTGTTATGCGGAATGTCTGGTTTTGCATTCGAAGGACACTGGGGGATGTTCGGTTGCCCCTGCTGTTGAATTGTTCAAGAAACTTCTGTTCTCCTCCAATGAGGCAGTTCAAACCTCCAGCAGGTAGTTTTTGTCTTCACTTTAGTCCTTTTTCATAAGTTTGTATCCAGTTTATTAATTTTTGCCTCTATCTTTTTCAGCCTTGCCATATCATCAAGATTGCTTCAGGTTCCATTTCCAAAGCAAACAATGTTGGCTACAGATGATGTTGTTGATGGTGGGGTGACTGCATCTGGGCGAACTGATTCAGCTGGGGGCAATGCACAGGTAATGATTGAAGAAGATTCTATCTCCTCGTCTGTTCAATACTGCTGTGATGGCTGCTCCACCGTGCCTATACTTAGACGGAGATGGCATTGTACTGTTTGTCCTGATTTTGACTTGTGCGAGGCTTGCTATCAAGTGCTAGATGCAGATCGGCTTCCTCCACCACATTCAAGAGATCATCCTATGACAGCTATTCCGATTGAAGTAGAATCACTAGGAGGGGATGGCAATGAGATTCACTTCTCCACAGATGATGCAAATGATTCAAGCTCTTTATCAGTTACTACTGATGTGAATATCCCTAACTCTACTACTTCAATTCATGTCCTTGAACCTAGCGAATCTGGAGAATTTTCTGCTTCAGTGATCGATGCTGTGTCTATTTCTGCTTCCAAACGAGCTGTGAACTCCTTACTGCTCTCTGATCTTCTTGAACAATTGAAAGGATGGATGCAAACAACCTCTGGTGTTCAGGCAATCCCCATTATGCAGCTATTCTACAGATTGTCATCTGCTGTTGGCGGACCATTTGTAGACAGCTCCAAGCCTGAGACCTTAAGTCTAGAGAAATTAATTTGGTGGTTCTTGGAAGAAATGAACCTCAGCAAACCTTTTTCTGCCAAAACCCATTCTTCTTTTGGAGAAGTTGCAATACTTGTCTTCATGTTCTTCACCTTGATGCTCCGTAACTGGCACCAGCCTGGCAGTGATAATTCTGTTCCAAAATCATGTGAAAATAATGAAACACATGATAAGAACAGTGTACAGTCGACTTCAGCTGCTACGCAGTCTTCCCCAGACAAAAATGACTTTGCATGTGAGCTGCTTAGAGCATGCAGTTCTCTCAGGAATCAAACATTTGTTAATTATTTAATGGATATTCTGCAGCAGCTGGTTCATGTTTTTAAGTCCCCAGATACTAATTTTGAATCTACACATGGCTCGAACTCCAGTTCTGGTTGCGGTGCTTTACTGACAGTCCGGAGGGATTTGCCGGCGGGTAACTTTTCCCCATTCTTTTCTGATTCATATGCGAAATCCCATCGGGCTGATTTATTCATGGACTATCATAGGCTATTGTTGGAGAATGCTTTTCGTCTGGTCTACACCTTGGTTAGACCAGAAAAGCAAGACAAGACTGGAGAAAAAGAAAGGGTGCACAAGACATCCTCTGTTAAAGATTTGAAGCTAGATGGGTATCAGGACGTTCTTTGCAGTTACATAAACAATCCTCATACTTCATTTGTGAGAAGATATGCAAGGAGGCTTTTTCTGCATCTTTCTGGCAGCAAAACTCACTACTACAGTGTTCGAGACTCATGGCAGTTCTCAAATGAGGTGAAGAAACTTTACAAACACATAAATAAATCTGGTGGCCTCCAAAATCATGTCCCATATGAGAGAAGCGTGAAGATTGTCAAGTGTTTATATACAATGGTAGAGGTGGCAGCCGCACGGCCTCGAAATTGGCAAAAGTATTGTTTGAAGCATGGAGATGTTTTACCTTTCCTGATGAATGGAGTTTTTTATTTTGGTGAAGAGTCTGTTGTTCAGACTCTAAAACTTCTAAATCTGGCATTCTATTCTGGAAAGGATATGAATCAGTCTAAAGTGGATACTGCTGACCAGTCTGGAGGAAATTCTAATAAATCTGCTGGGCAATCTCTGGATTCAAAGAAGAAGAAGAAAGGTGAAGATGGAACTGAATCTAGCTCAGAGAGATCTTATGTGGATATGGAGTCAGTTATAGATATCTTCACTGACAAGGGTGGTGATGTTCTGAGACAATTTATTGACTGCTTTTTACTGGAATGGAATTCAAGCTCTGTGCGGGTGGAAGCTAAATGTGTTCTTTATGGTGCATGGCATCATGGGAAGAATTCATTCAAAGAGTTGATGTTGATGGCTCTTTTAGAGAAAGTGCGATGCCTACCTATGTATGGTCAGAACATTGTTGAATTTACTGAGCTGATTACTGGGTTGCTGGGGAAAACCCCTGATAATGGTCAAAAGCCGCAGAGCCCTGAACTTTTGGACAGCTGTTTAAGTCCTGATGTAATGAAGTGCATCTTTGAGACACTTCACTCTCAAAATGAACTTATAGCTAATCATCCCAATTCTCGAATATACAGCACTCTGAGTGGTCTTGTGGAGTTTGATGGTTATTATCTTGAGAGTGAACCCTGTGTTTCCTGCAGCTCACCAGAAGTACCGTATAGCAGAATGAAGCTAGAAAGCCTGAAATCTGAAACCAAATTTACTGATAAACGGATCATAGTGAAATGCTCTGGGAGTTATACAATCCAGACTGTGACAATGAATGTTCAAGAAGCACGCAAGTCGAAATCTGTCAAAGTTTTGAACTTATACTATAATAATCGACCGGTGTCTGACTTGTCAGAGTTGAAAAATAATTGGTCCTTGTGGAAACGAGCAAAAAGCTGTCATCTTGCTTTTAACCAGACAGAGCTAAAAGTAGAATTTCCTATTCCCATTACTGCATGTAACTTCATGATTGAGCTGGATTCTTTCTATGAAAATCTTCAGGCTTTGTCTCTTGAACCACTGCAGTGCCCACGTTGCAGTCGACCTGTCAATGATAAGCATGGTATTTGCGGTAATTGCCATGAGAATGCATATCAATGTAGACAATGTCGGAACATAAATTATGAGAATCTAGATTCTTTCCTATGCAATGAGTGTGGGTACAGCAAGTATGGCCGTTTTGAGTTCAACTTCATGGCTAAACCAAGCTTTACGTTTGATAATATGGAGAATGATGAAGACATGAAAAGGGGCCTGGCAGCCATCGAATCAGAATCAGAAAATGCCCATCGAAGGTATCAGCAACTCTTGGGCTTCAAAAAGCCTCTTCTTAAAATTGTATCAAGCATTGGGGAGAATGAAATGGATTCACAGCAAAAAGATTCTGTCCAGCAAATGATGGTCTCACTGCCTGGACCTTCTTGTAAAATAAATCGCAAGATTGCTCTTCTTGGTGTATTGTATGGTGAAAAGTGTAAGGCTGCCTTTGATTCTGTCAGTAAAAGTGTTCAGACACTTCAGGGGCTTCGTCGAGTGTTGATGAGTTACCTGCACCAAAAACATTCTGATGGCACAGTTCCAGCTTCTAGGTTTGTTATCTCCAGGTCTCCAAACAACTGCTATGGCTGTGCAACTACATCCGTTACACAATGTTTGGAGATTTTACAGGTTCTGTCAAAGCATCCTAATTCAAAGAAACAACTTGTTTCAGCTGGCATCTTGTCTGAGTTGTTTGAAAATAATATTCATCAGGGTCCAAAAACAGCTCGTGTCCAAGCTAGGGCTGTACTTTGCACTTTATCAGAAGGTGACAGTAATGCAGTTACTGAGTTGAACAGCTTAATATTAAAGAAAGTTATGTACTGCCTTGAACATCACCGTTCCATGGACATTGCACTTGCCACTCGGGAAGAGCTGTTATTGCTTTCAGAAGTTTGTTCTCTGGCTGATGAGTTTTGGGAATCCAGACTACGTGTTGTTTTCCAGTTGTTATTTTTATCGATTAAATTGGGTGCCAAACATCCTGCAATTGCGGAGCATATTATTCTCCCTTGTCTGAGAATTGTCTCTCAAGCATGCACTCCTCCAAAACCTGATAGCATGGACAAAGAACATGGTACCGGAAAATCAGCTTCTGCCTCTCAGCTGAAGGATGAAAGTATCTCAAGTGCATCTGGATCTTCAGGAGGTCTTCTCAGTAGTAATAAAGCTGTACCAGAACCATTGGAGAAGAATTGGGATGCTTCTCAGAAAACTCCGGATATTCAGTTGGTCAGTTATGCAGAATGGGAAAAGGGAGCATCATATCTTGATTTTGTTAGGAGGCAATACAAAGTGTCCCAAGCCGTCAAAAGTGTTAGTTCTAGATCTCGGCCTCAGAGACAAGAGTACCTGGCTCTAAAATATGCACTTAGATGGAAACGTCGTGCTTGTAGGACAGAGAAAGGTGATTTATCAACATTTGAGCTGGGATCTTGGGTGACTGAGCTAGTGTTGAGTGCATGTTCCCAATCTATCAGGTCAGAGATGTGCATGCTGATTGGCTTGCTCTGCACCCAGAGTTTGTCAAGACGTTTTCGTTTGTTGAACTTGTTAATGGGTCTGCTACCAGCTACTCTTGCAGTGGGTGAAAGTGCCACAGAATATTTTGAATTGCTTTTCAAGATGATTGATTCAGAGGATGCTCGACTCTTCTTAACTGTGCGTGGATGTCTAACTACAATCTGTAAATTGATTACCCAAGAAGTGAGTAATGTTGAATCTCTAGAACGAAGTTTGCGTATCGATATTTCACAGGGATTCATTCTTCACAAGCTTATCGAACTCCTTGGAAAATTTTTGGAGGTTCCTAATATCAGATCTAGGTACCAGTACTGATTTTCTTTTTATTGACTCAGCTTCTTGCCTTATTTTAATTACATGCTTTTGAGCGTTTAATTTATTGGTCTTCGCACCAGGTTTATGCAAGATAATCTGCTGTCTGATGTCCTGGAGGCTCTTATTGTCATCCGTGGTTTGATAGTTCAGAAGACAAAGTTGATTAGTGATTGCAACCGCCTTTTAAAAGACCTTTTGGACAGTCTGCTACTCGAAAGCAGTGAAAATAAACGCCAATTTATTCGTGCTTGTATTAGTGGCTTGCAAATCCACGGGGAGGAGAGGAAAGGATTGACTTGCTCGGTATGTTGTAGTTGCCTGAAGTTTTATTTTCATTCAGTGTTCATATCTCAGCTGTTTTGTACTTAGCATACTACAACTGTGCAACTATGGTAACTTTAACCTCTCAGTGCCACCACGAATTTCACTTCTAATAGAATTGAATGATGCATACCATCTAAATTACCAGCGGCAATTGATTGATCCTTTGAGAAACTTGTGCACACTGTGCAGAAATAGTTTGGATGTATAAGAAAATTTAACAGCTTCAGATTATTTCCTAATAATTCTATTGCTAAACTTAGTGTCATCCACTGAATTTTTTAGGTCCTTTTAGCTATATATGTTACTAATATCGACTTACTATTCTTTTTCATTTGAGCATAACACCTAGTTTATTTTGCCATTTCAACTTCTTATTTCCAATTGAATTCACCTCCCTTTGAACAGTTTATCCTGGAGCAACTATGCAATTTGATATGCCCATCAAAGCCAGAGTCTGTATATTTACTGATTCTGAACAAGGCACACACACAAGAAGAGTTTATCAGGGGATCCATGACTAAGAATCCGTACTCCAGCACTGAGATTGGTCCTTTGATGCGCGATGTTAAAAATAAAATTTGTCACCAATTGGATCTGCTAGGCCTTCTTGAAGATGATTTCAGCATGGAGTTGCTGGTTGCGGGAAATATTATCTCTCTTGATTTGAGTGTTGCTCAAGTTTATGAGCAAGTGTGGAAGAAATCCAGTAGTCAATCTGCAAATGCCATACCTAATTCAACATTGTTATCCTCAAATACTGTCACATCTGGCAGAGATTGCCCACCCATGACAGTAACTTACCGGCTTCAGGTAAATTAATGCAATTCCTTATTAACAAGTCTTGTTATAAATTTTCTTTGAGTGATGAATGTTTTCAAAATGATGTATTCTAATCAAATACCATTCTTAACCTTGTTTTCTATGTGCAGTGTTTACTGTGAATCTTGATATTTGTTTGAATTCGTTTTGTTTTGTATGAATAAGTTATGTTGTCATTATTTCTAGTATGATTTTACTAGTTGATTAAGTGTTTAGATGTTAGTAAGCAATATCATTCTTTCTAAATCCCTTGCTTATCTTACTCTTGTTCTGTACTCATGCATCGTCCATTAAGCTTGCAAGTTCAGCATCTTATTTGGGATTTTTCTTGCTACTGCTATAACAAGATTGATCAGTTTGTATTTGTTTTGTTCTTTGGTAATGTAGGGATTAGACGGTGAAGCTACTGAACCTATGATTAAAGAATTAGAGGAAGATAGAGAAGAATCGCAAGATCCGGAGGTTGAGTTTGCAATAGCTGGTGCTGTTCGAGAGTTTGGTGGGCTGGAAATTCTGTTAGGCATGATCCAGGTGAGCATGCCAACTCTTTACACAGTAAATTGGTATCATGCAGCTATAATGACTTGAATTTTCAGAGGTGACGGGGATGTTTAAATTCTGTCTTGTACAAAATTGAAGTTAAAGGTGAAATTTCCTTGTAGGACTCATTTATCGGTCTCAGGAAAGTTCACTATCTAAGTTGTTGAGCACATTATGAAATAATATCTGACTTCTGATTTGAATGTACAGAGATTGAGGGATGATTTCAAGTCCAATCAGGACCAGTTGGTTGTGGTCCTTAACCTCCTTATACATTGCTGCAAGATTAGGGAGAATAGGCGGGCGTTGTTGAAGCTAGGAGCATTGGCTCTTCTTCTTGAAACAGCAAGGTGCGCATTTTCAGTAGATGCAATGGAACCAGCTGAAGGCATTCTTTTGATTGTGGAGAGCTTGACACTGGAGGCAAATGAGAGTGATAACATTAGCATCGCGCAAAGTGCCCTTACTGTGACTAGTGAGGAAACTGGCACAGGAGAACAGGCCAAAAAAATAGTCCTTATGTTCCTAGAAAGATTATGCCATCCCTCTGGTGTTAAGAAATCGAACAAACAGCAGAGGAACACAGAGATGGTTGCAAGGATCTTACCCTATCTTACATACGGTGAACCTGCTGCAATGGAAGCGCTCATTCAGCACTTCAAACCATATCTGCAAGACTGGAGTGAATTTGATCGGCTGCAGAACCAGAATGAAGAGAACCCAAAAGATGAGAACATTGCTCAGGAAGCAGCCAACTATAGATCTACCGTGGAAAATTTTGTCAGAGTGTCAGAATCACTTAAGACAAGCTCCTGTGGCGAGCGGCTGAAGGAAATTATCCTGGAGAAAGGTATTACTGATGTTGCTGTAAGGCATCTTAGGGAGAGTTTTGCAGTTGCTGGACAGGCTAGATTTAAATCCAGTCCTGAATGGTCATTGGCTTTAAAACTGCCATCAGTCCCTCATATTTTGTCTATGTTGAGAGGATTGTCTATGGGGCACTTGCCCACTCAACGATGTATTGATGAGGGAGGGGTTTTACCGCTGCTCCATGCTCTTGAAGGAGTGGCTGGAGAAAATGAGATTGGGGCCCGAGCCGAAAATTTGTTGGATACCTTATCTAACAAGGAGGGTAAAGGAGATGGATTCTTGGAGGAAAAAGTGTGCAAGTTGCGCCATGCTACGCGAGATGAAATGAGGCGTCGGGCTTTAAAGAAGAGGGAAGAGCTGCTTCAGGTACTTTATTTATGCTTTTGACAGTTGCTTATATTTCAGCTGAAAAACAAAATTTCTTTCTAAATCTGGTGGTGCTGACGTTTTCTCGTTGTATACTTTGGTGGGCTTTGGCCAAGAAACATCTTGTTGTACTTGTTGGTGAAATAATCTTTTTCTGTTGTTTCTTTACCTTTTTACTATGTCAGGGACTTGGAATGCGACAAGAGCTGGCCCCAGATGGTGGTGAGCGTATTGTTCTGGCTCAGCCAACTCTAGAAGGTCTGGAGGATGTAGAAGAGGAAGAAGATGGGTTAGCATGCATGGTGTGTAGGGAGGGCTACAGTTTGAGGCCCACGGATTTACTGGGTGTTTACTCCTATAGCAAGAGGGTGAATCTTGGCACTTCAGGCAATGCTCGCGGTGAGTGTGTTTACACAACTGTCAGTTATTTCAACATTATTCACTTCCAATGCCATCAGGAGGCAAAAAGAGCTGATGCAGCTCTGAGAAATCCAAAGAAAGAGTGGGAAGGAGCTACCCTAAGGAACAACGAATCTCTTTGCAATTCCTTGTTCCCTGTAAGAGGGCCATCTGTTCCACTGGCACAGTATGTTCGTTATGTGGATCATTTCTGGGACAACCTGAATGCTCTTGGACGTGCTGACGGGAATCGCCTCCGGCTTTTGACTTACGATATTGTTCTGGTAAGAAAATCTTTATCTGTGTCGGCCTTCACATTCCTTGGTGTTTTGCTTGTTTACTCAGAATGATCTTCTGCTTCTAATGTACTTCTTTTGTACGTTGTAGATGCTAGCTCGATTTGCAACTGGAGCGTCTTTCAGTGCAGAAAGCAGGGGTGGTGGAAGGGAAAGCAACTCCCGGTTTTTACCCTTTATGATTCAAATGGCTTGTCACCTTCTTGAACAAGGGAGCTCCTCTCAACGTCGTAGCATGGCAAAGGCCGTGTCATCATATTTAAATACATCGCTGGATTCCAGACCTTCTTCCCCTGCAACACAAGCTGCTCTTGGGACCGAGGAAACTGTTCAATTTATGATGGTGAATTCACTTCTTTCAGAGTCTTATGAGTTATGGTTGCAGCACCGGCGTGCATTTCTGCAGCGTGGTATTTACCAACACACTCATGGCCGATCAGCTGCTCGCTTGTCCACCACTGCAGCAAGCCCAGTCAGAGCAGATTCAGGGGGAAGTACCAGTAAAAACCCTGTAAAGGAAACTGGTGCGGCGGAGGACTTGCTTTCTGTTGTTCGGCCTATGCTTGTATACACTGGCTTGATTGAGCAGCTGCAGCGCTTCTTTAAGGTAAAGAAATCAGCAAATCTACCATCTGTTAGAGATGAAGGAACTTCTGGATCCCAGGCGGGCGACGATGGTGGAAGCTTGGAAGCCTGGGAGTTGGTGATGAAAGAACGACTGCTTAACGTGAGAGAAATGGTCGGCTTCTCTAAAGAGTTGCTGTTGTGGCTTGACGACATGGATTCAGCCACTGATTTGCAGGATGCCTTTGACATCATTGGTGTCCTCGCCGATGTTCTGTCTGGTGGGGTTTCCCACTGCGAGGACTTCGTGCTTGCTGCGATTAACGCGGGAAAAAGCTGAGATCTTCAGAATCGGGGGGAGCCTTGTACGTGTTTTACTATGTATGTTATAGTCGGGAGGTCTACCTGGTTGAGCTACGATGTATTCACTGTATGTATACAAAAGCGACATTTGGTGGTTTTTTCCCTTTCAACCATATGAACCATATGAAGTTGGAATAATTCCTTACTCCACCGTTCTGAATACTGAAACAGCCAGACACATAATTGCAGCTCCTAATAAAAAATCATTTTCTCAAAAATGTCTAACGTTGTCAGTTGTTAACTATACTACTTGGTGCCTTTGGCAAGTCGGTTAAGGAATGAGTTAGAATTTATCGAATATCAACTTGTTTGCACAAAGGTACAACATAAAACACCTTCAAGTTTTGCTCTTCACAGCAGAAAAGGCAAAATGTAAAGCCACGTCATCCATACTACTTTCTATGAACAACAAAAATAACTCAATTCATTGCATCATAATCATCCAACTTATCGTTGTACTGGAGAACCTTTCTCCTAATCTTAGACGTATCAACCCATGTAATAAAGTCTTCCATGTTCCTTGTCACCAGAAAGGCCGGATCCGTCACCGTCTCGGGGCCGACTCGAATGTGTCCTTGCTCGATGTATGTGACAGCTTCTTTCAAATGCTCCGCAAACTTAAGTCGCACCATGATGGTTGAAAGCCTACGTCTGCAAACAAAGCTGACTTTACTCAAACTGTAAAAACAAATTGCAGAGATATAGTGTATGAGCGGAGGAAGATGAAGCAAACGGGAGTTTAACACATTTCCCTACCTGCAAAAGGATGAAACTGATAAGCGATCACACAAAGCCAAGCTCTTTCTGCTCGGTATGACGCCCATGTTGTAGCTGTCATTCACAAACAAATAACAATGTCAACCATTTGATGGTTAATAGCATGTAGAAACTGGTTAAAAGCAATCATATGATTGCAATCACAGCCTTGCTGCCTGTCAAATGGTTTGAGATTTTCACTACCTAACGTCTACTATGAAATCAATCCCGGCAAATACGAAGATCAGATGCAATACCAAATAAATTACTAGACTGCAAAAGGTTCAACCCAAGGTTCGAATAGATTTTCAATATTTCACTCTTAGCTGCTATAAGATTTTATACATCAAAACCTAATACCTCTAACCAATCAGTCTTAGTTACTTGGTGGTAAACAAAGTTAAAACCTATAGAGCAATGGGCGTATTCGATAAATGTTTAAGTTCATATCACATAGCTCAACAACCCTAACACATCTAATTAGCACCAACCCACAGGATTCATTCAAGTAACAAATTAATAATAATAAAACCAATTAGAAATCTACAAACTCACAGCTTTTCCAACAGCGAATCAGTCATTTCCACACGATAAGGATCTCTGGGATCAATCTGTTTCAACAAATGCACCATCTTCTGCACCATCCGGCACAAGCTTGAATACCTGTGTTTCCCATATTTTTTTGCCAACCCCGCCAACAGCCATCAGTATCAGCGAAAAGCAAAGAAAACCCATTGCAAAGCAAATAAAAAAGATAGATAATTTGTTATTGGGTCAAACACATACTTCTTGTAATCGTCTCGCTGGACAATATGGTACCGTTGCATAACATGCACTTCTCTGTGGTTGTTTTCTCTTTTCCATTGCAAGAAATCTACCTTCTTTAACAGCTTCTTCTCGTGATGCTTTAGCTTCCTCATCTCTGAAACCTTCGATCACTAGTAACGAAGAAACGCCCGCGACGGAAACAGCCAATCGTTGAAGCAGAAGAAAACCCCTCACCCGCTAAACCCTAAATAAGTTTCGATCTAAAGGAGGTGTCTACATTATAATTTGCGTGTCGGCCCAATACACTTTTAGGCCCTTTTTTCACTTTTAGGTAGCCCATATACATTAATGGGCTTTTCTGGTGGATATATATGTATAATGGACTTTTACAAAATTAGCCCAGTAAATCTCTAGACTGGAGTCTCTAACTTGGTCAGAGTGGCTTGATGAGGTGACATTGATACCCTACCAGCACAAGCACTTTGTAGTCCTTGTGTTAACAAGTGCTGGTGTCTCGAGGGATATTTAACAAGATTAATTTCAATTCGATACTAATACGATGATAATCGATCTATTCATATATCAGAATTTGAATATTTAACATAATACTGAGAAACAAATTGATGATTTAGTGGTGTATCTATCTGTCTATCAATCTATCTAAGCTATACTCCTCCCCTCCCCCTTGGTTGGTGTGAAGTATATTACTGCATTGACAAAAACTAAAAGGGAGCGACAGCCTGCAACTAGCAGGATGTATCCTTATCTTCTCAACTGTGGATTCCTCTTGAAAATTTATGGAAGGGAGGAGAAGACCCCACCTGAGAATTGAAGAAAGCTCTGCAGTCTTATGTAATTTTTTTTTTTTTTTAATACCCTTTTTTATCTTTTGTTTATCAATTATAGCAGAACACATAATTAAACGGCATGTGATCCTGACATAATACTATATTATTATTATATCAAACCAGCCAACCTGACGATAACCACACAAATTCTGCCAGTTAAACCTTCCAACCTGACTGGTCTTCTGCCGTAGCTTAATTTATCTTCATCGGCAGTTTTACAGCAACCGACAAAGACAAACTGAAATGGGAACAAAAGGTGAGTTGTAAGTCTACATCTAGAAGCCATTTAATTGATACTTAAGGCACAGTTTGCTTTTCTACTGTCACGTGAAGTAAAAACCAAAGCGATCACTCCTTAATCTCGACCTTCTTCAGGTTGGTCTACTATTGTGCAACCAACCACGGGCTTTAGTTCTCTTCTTCTCTCTCGATATATATATACATAAATTCTCCACAAGGTTCTCTGGCAAATCTTGTCGGAAATCTCGCCGTTGAATCAGAACCACCTTAAGAAAACCTCCATCTCCAGTATTCTGCGTCTTCAAAAGCTTTTTCCTTCCTTTTTTTTTTTATGGTTTCCCTCAAATTTTAGTCACATTCACGCAAGAGCCTGTCCGTATTTTAGTTCAAGGCTGGCTGTTTTTAACTAATTTTGCCAGAGTTCTTGGTTTACTTCCTGGGTGTTGTTTACGTATTGTACCTCTGCTTAGTAGCTGTGTAGGCCGACAGGGTTCGCTGTTTTGGATATAAAAAGTGACAAGGAGTAGGAAGGCACTGTCGTAACGGATTTTTAGAGCAGATGGTGGTTGTTAGAGGTTCCAGGTGTTTTTTATCACCCCATCAAGTTTAGGGAACCTCTTTGCTTCTTATCGCATTAGCATTGTCAGATTATGTCCGCTGAAACAATTTCCGGTACCAAAAAGCAGCAGTTAGTTATTATTTTGAGCTTGTCTTCAGTCTGTTTATAAAAAAGAGTAGTTGGGAGTGGTTTTGATGAATTGACGGGACAGAATGTAAAAAATGAGCAAAAACGAGGATTCGGTAGAGGAGTGGGAGATGAAAGTGAAGCTCCTGGGGAATGGAAAGGTTGAGAAGATGAAGAACTCGATGGTTTCAAGGTCGCCGTTGAAGCTGTGGATGATAAGGACAGTAACGACCGTATTGTTATGGACTTGTATGGTCCAGCTGATGGCTCTTGAAGAGATGTGGGGGCCCAGGTTGATGAAGGGGTGGCCTTGTTTTACTCATCCCACTATTGAGTTAACCTCGATTCCTGCCAAAGTTCTTCTTCCCCCCAAGAGTGAGTTCTTTTTTCTCAGTTTCACTTCTTGTTGGTCTCGTTAGTGACAGTGGAGAAAATTGAGAAATTCGTCCATTGGTGTTTGTTTGGTATGAAGTGGAAGATGATAATTAATGTTTCGTTATACTTCTTCTGTTACCTACCTGTGAATCAAGCTGTCCCCTTTTTGGATTATCTTACCATCCATCTCTAACTTTCTTACGTCCGTTCACTTTCTGCCTGTTGAAATTTCTGAAATTCCGGTTTTCGTCTGGCAGCCTTAAAATTTGTACTTGTTGGCAGGGGTTTACAAGAACAATGGATATCTTATGGTTTCCTGCAATGGAGGACTCAATCAAATGCGAGCAGCGGTGAGTTCCATACCTAAACAGGATTCTACTGTTTCCATTTGCTTAATTCTCACTTCTGGATCGCTTGTGCAGATATGCGACATGGTAGCAATCGCAGCATATCTAAATGTCACTCTTATTGTACCGGAGTTGGATAAAACCTCGTTTTGGAATGACCCCAGGTATGTCAATTAATCCTCAGCTGTAATGTGTAGGAGCTGAACGAACCTGTATTCTCATTCACTACAGTACTTGAGCATCCTCATTGATCTCTTGGCAGTGAATTCCAAGACATATTTGATGTTGATCATTTCATCACCTCCTTGAGAGATGAGGTTCGCATACTCAAACAGCTGCCTGCTCGGCTTAAAACACGAGTTGCAATGGGACTGTTCTACTAATTGCCACCCATTAGTTGGTCTAACATGTCTTACTATGCCCAGCAGGTTAGTTCACTAGCTATACTCTTTTTCATTCCAGGTTGGTGTTTTCTGTTATCCTGATTGGACTAAGTCTTTGAAGTGTTTTCCTGCAGATTCTCCCTCTGGTTCAGAAATACAAAGTTGTACATCTGAATAAGACTGATGCTCGCCTTTCTAATAATGGACTACGGCTCGAGACACAGAAGTTGCGTTGCCGAGTAAACTTCAGTGCCTTGAAATTTACATCCCAGATAGAAGAATTGGGAAGAAGGGTTGTTCGGGTTTTGAAAGAGAAGGGCCACTTCCTGGTTCTTCACCTCAGATATGAAATGGATATGTTGGCCTTTTCGGGCTGTGCTCATGGTTGCAACGAAGAGGAGAAGGATCAACTGATACGGATGAGGTGATGTTGTATTGTGTACCTTTCTTGTATGGGGATATCTAAGATAAGACTAACATTGTAATGTTCATATTGGTAGATATGCTTATCCCTGGTGGAAGGAAAAGGTTATAAATTCTGAGACGAAGAGAAAGGAAGGCTTGTGTCCCTTGACACCAAAAGAAACTGCTCTAGTCTTGAGGGCATTGGGCATTGATCGTCATGTTCATATTTATATTGCTGCCGGAGAGATATACGGTGGAGAAAGGAGGATAAAACCTTTGGCGTTGGCTTACCCCAATTTGGTTAGTCGACTCCTGGAGTTTCCTGTCTCTCTTATAATCATGCGAAAACTGGGCTCCCATTTTAATGTAATTTCTGCCTTGGAACAGGTTAGGAAAGAGACGCTGCTAGAACCATCTGTTTTGAAGTTTTTTCAGAACCACTCGTCTCAAATGGCGGCCCTTGATTATCTTGTTTCACTGGAAAGTGATATTTTTATTCCTACGTATGATGGAAATATGGCAAAAGTGGTTGAAGGACATCGCAGGTAACATTCTGATGATGATGTGCCCTCAAAATGTTGGCCATTGACTGTTCATCTTCATATCAGAACAGAGCAAAATTGCTCTTATGGAAGCAAACTGCATGTCCTAAATTAGCTTCTTTTAGGTTGTGATGCCTGCAAATCTTAAAATCTCACTGTCAATGCTTCAAGAACTATTCCAGATTTAGTCGAGCATTATATTCTGACAAAGCGTTCTTGGTTGGCTTCCAGATTCTCAGGGTTCAAGAAGACTATTTCACTCGACAGAAAGCTTATAGTTGATCTGATAGATCGGTACAGGGATGGATCACTTACCTGGGATGAGTTATCTTCCAAAGTGAAGAAAGCTCATGCCAATCGGATGGGGAGTCCTAAGACAAGAGTTGTCATACCTGACAAACCAAAGGAAGAAGACTATTTCTATGCCAATCCACATGAGTGCTTGCAAATGCTAGATGAACCATTGAGAAGCACATGAACCTAATCATGACATTGATGTGATCATCCTTAATTATACCCTAAGGATATTTGTATTTTTCAGAAGACA
This sequence comes from Passiflora organensis, assembly GCA_019739055.1. Lineage (NCBI taxonomy): Eukaryota > Viridiplantae > Streptophyta > Magnoliopsida > Malpighiales > Passifloraceae > Passiflora > Passiflora organensis. The sequence goes on from JAEPBF010000009.1 coordinate 17,549,764, forward strand.
AGGCCTCATTTATCAGATACCGACACTCTTTATCCCGCTGACTGGAGGAGAATTGGGGCCTTATCCTGGATTTACCTGGGTTTACTAGTTCATGTATCAGATCAGTCTGTACATACTGAAAATGTGGCATTGAAGGATTAGGTTGATTAATATCCAATTAGGTTGATTAAAAATCTGAATCACAATTGGCTTGCATACCCAACTTCTGCATCTGCATGTTCAATGAATATGGGAAGCTTCTGACTCAAGTTTCAGACCAGAACACATGCAAGAGGAACGATTCTCTTTGATAATGCACAATTTGTAACATTTTTACTGTCTTATTAGGATATGATTTGGTATTTAATAGATTAATTAAATACTGGCTTTTCTTTAAAATATATCCTAAAATAACCGCTGATGTTTGAGATTTTGTGCTTAAAATGGTTCCATGGAGGGCAGTTAGGGACCTTCCCATTTTTTGGACCCAAGCTTCAGATATCTCGAGATATGTTTATGGCTTTTTTGTGCTGACTTATCTTTGTTGCTTTTTCAAGATTCTTTTGGGGCCACCGAACTTTTGATTTTTTCATTTTTTAGATACTATTTTTATTTTAGACTTTAATGATAGGATACTGCAGATCCACTTCGTCTGTGGGTAGGCATTAAAAAATTTCTATTAACATATTTCTAACTTTTTGAATTATGTCAGGTTAAAATATCCTTGTTATAGTCTTGACCTGTTAGTACTCTCGAATCCCCATGCCAGGCCTCGGTTTTTTTTTCAATAAATTCCGTTTTCAGTTTATCTTGCCTTTACATATTCCTATAGATTCTATCATTATTGTTTTTTATCAATTCAGTAATTTAGATTTTATCAATTCAGTAATTTAGATTCCTATCATCAAAACTATTGAAGAAAAATCTATTTCATGAGTGATATATCTCATGAGTGACATATCTGATGAGTGACATACAAGTGGTGAGACTAAATAAGAAAAAGCTACTTAGTGATTGTGAAACATAATAAATAGGTGAAAATAGCAAAAGTAGCAAAAGGGCTTACTAGCAGTCCGAGACTAAGGTTATCGGAAAATTAGACAAGTGAAGGAGTCTTAATTTGTAATAAGCTCTTGAAATACCAAGGTCCTACTGGGTAGTCTCTTGATCATTTCTAGACTGAAGCGGAGTTCATATATATCATGTCCCGAAACCTACAAATTGTATGACAGTTGTTGTATGTCCACTATATATAGTGTTATTGTAAAACTCCGTCCTAGTCATATGTCCAGTCAGCATCGTATTAGTGGTCCACGTGTGTGTTTGTCATGTTGACCAGGACGGAAACCAAGACTGTGAAAATTTACCGTCTTGCCCCTATTGGACCCGGAATTGTTATCGGGCCTGTTTATTCCCCCTAGGGCCTTCTAACCTTTGTTTTAGTTTCAGGCCCGTTTATTACCCTAAGCCCTATAAATACCCTTTTGAAGCCCATTAGTCTACCCTAAGCCCTGTCATTGTTTTACGTTTTAGACAGAACCAGGTAACCGTTCATTCTCTGTTCCTTTTAACCAGCCGCCTCTAGCCTCTCCCTGTTCCACTGTCAGATGCCAGATCGGTGAGGGTACGGTAAGAGCTTTGTTTCTTTTCCGTATGTAGATTGGGTTGTGATTGTTTGTCTGTTATTGATTCGATTCAGGTGGATCTGAATCTGGGTATAGCGATAAGAGCAAAGGAATTGCCACCAGTTCATCTGCACGCCAGGTAGGAGACTACGCCTCATTTGTTTGATCGGTTGTGGATTTGTCCTTATGTTTGTGTTTCCTCTTATTTAATTCTTTCCTTGGTCATTCTATTGCTTGATTGGCAGTCGTTCCATCCTTGTTGTTTATGCTGTTGTTTGCCACCGTGATCTCCTTTTGTGTTTCTTGGTTGTTTCTTTGGTAGCCAAACCTCGTTAATATGATAAGTTAAATTCTGGGTTCCTAGAGCCGATCCTTCGTTTCGTTTGATTGATCGTTAAGCGTCTATTTTCTTCACTGTGTTTATCTCCCGCCTGACTCAACTTATTACATCGTCCTATTACATCGTTTCTCTGTTTGGTCTACTGCGCATTTTGTTCCTCTTCCTTTGTCTGACTGGACTTCTCAGCATCTGTCATGACTTTTCTTTCTTGGCGTGGTTGCCCGTATAAACGCCCTATCTCCACAAGCACACCCATCTTTCCTCGAAATCCCTCCTTTGATCAAACCTCAACTCCAAGTGTCGCACCAGCCCCGTTTCCATTTTCTCAGCACTATCGTTTCCTCTTGTCGCGTCCAGCATAAAAAGCCGAACAGACCATTCCTCTCCTCTAGTAGAAATCACGGCTCCCGGCTCCTTTAACTTGTCCTCCCTTCACCCCGACCACCGATGAGGAGTGACTTGCCGTCTTCTAAGCGGCGAGACTCAGCAACCGACAGGGGGCGTCGTTTCTCTCCTTTTCCCTGGGCACCCCTGTTTTCCTGTGATACCCAACGCGCAGCACTGAAGTTAACCCCTTCCTGGTTTGTCGAGCGAGGCATGCTATGGCTTCTTCCTCGTTGCTGCGAGACACCTCTCCCGGATTTTGCAAACCGGACCTGTGTTTTCTTTTCATTTGCTCCTCGTCACAGTTTCTTCTCGTCGTAGACGTGTGCCCTGGTTGCTCCTTGGTTCCCACCTGCTATTTCCGTTTCACTCATCTTTCGTTTCTTGTTAACATTGGGTGAGGCGTACCATAAGAGAAACCAGACCCGTGCTCTCTTCATCAGTTCTTTCCCGGTGCCTTGAGCTTGTTCTCCACCGGCCCCTGTTGATTCCCTTTCACCCGTTCCCTTCGTACCAGGCGTACCTTTCTCTCCTTCTTCCTCGGTGCTCTCTGGTTCGTCGTTCTGTGTAAAGCAGCGTGTGATTCCAGGTTCTTGCTATTTTCCGGAGCCTTGAGCTTCTTCTCCACCGAGCTCGGGCAAACCTGATCCGTGCCTTCTTCTTCCACCGTTCTTCTTCCAAGTCGAGCTCGTTCGAAGGAAGCAGGTTGAGACAGTCCAGTTTTTCTTTGAAACGAACAAACTTCCGTATTCTCCTACCCAGCTGACAGTGTTCTCCTTGTTCCATCGGCGTGCGCTCTGGTTCATCAGTCTGGGTTGAGCAGTGTGTGAGTCCAGGTTCTTGTTACTTCCGGTGCCACAAGCTTCTTCTCCACCGGGTTCGGCAACCCGGATCCGTGGCCCTTCTTCCCCAGCGATTTCCTGTTCTTCATGCTCAATTCGTGTGATGCGTGCTTGTTTCCCTTCTCCTCCAACGATGTCGTTTCATTTGCTTCCATTGTAGTGCATCAAATTAATTAATTTAATCAAGTAATTAATAAGAAGGGTGAGAATGGGATCTAAGCCTAACTTCATGTATTAACTGACTAATCAAATGTATGAGCCAAATTAGGAACAAGGGAGGAAGGAAGCTTATTGTAAAACGCACAAAATTCTGCAGTATGATAAAGTGGCTGGAAATTAACTAAAATTCCTGGCCGCCACTAAATTTCCTAAGACACGAGACTTTTTCCTTCTTTTGTTAGCCAAGTTTCTAACGAATTTTAATGAAACGGTTTATCAATGTGTGTGTGATAATTAGTCAATGTATGTATCCAGTTAATAATTACAGTAAATAAATGTTCGCTTGGTCAATGCGAGGTGAGTATACGGAATCCCAGTGATAGGGGAGAGTTGTTTACCTATTCGGGAGTTGTATGGGTGTTGTTTTCGTTTACCTACCACGTCTTCGCAGGTTGGTTCGTATTGAGGTTTGTCTGCCACGTCTTCGCAGGTTAGTTCGTATTGAGTAATGAGACGGGTATGATATGTGTTATGTTTTCTCTGCCCAGTCTCGTACAATACTGGCAGTAAGGGTTACGTATATATTTATTATTTTCTTAAAATATAAGTTTAAACTGCCAGCGGGCTCCCAGTTTCTCTTTAGCGGGGGTTACTCGAGGAGTGGTTGACATTGTTAATAGTATTGTGTTACGAGTTGTTGTTATATAACCTATTGGGTTGGAATCGTATTCTACAATATGAAACTTTAATATGTGAATTCCTTATCCTTCTGATTGTTTCCGTTACGTCCTTGTTCGTATAGTAATCTGTTTCCCCTCTTCTTTGTTTGTATTCTCGTTTCCCCGTAAGAACATATGATGCTGTGACTCCTACTGAGATTTTATTATCTCACCCGTTGTTGTTTCCCCCTTTCAGGAATAGTTCGTGAGCCGTAGACGGCGTTTGAGGTGTGAGTGCTTCCTACGACTTGGCTGGACTATCGCACTTCCATATTTTACACGGTTTTCTATTCTGGCATTCCTGTTTGACTCGTTTTGATGTTTTGACTCACCTTACATGTTATGCGTTTATTACTCTACTGGTTACGGTTTTTATGTTCCGGGCTTTAAGCCCAGTTTGTGATTTTGGGCTTGTGACTGTATAGACCCGTTTTACATTTTGAATATTTTTGGTCCATTCGAATAAAGTCTTCTGCTGTGGTATTTTGTTCACTCCGATTTTTATACCAGATGTCAGTTTCTTATTTGATATGCTCCAAATTTTGAAATATTAAATACGTCTATTTTGGGAATCGTGTTTGAAAAGTCGTCTAAGCCTTATGGGATTCGGATTGGTCCACGTATTGGGCTCGTCCGGGTTTTACGGCGGTAAGGGCCTGGTTTTCGGGTTCGGATCCTTACAGTTATATCTAAACAACACATAATAAACTTCCTAATGTCAATGGTACAAAAAAGGAAAAGGAGATGATTTTGGTCAAAATGGGAACCCGATGTCAAACAAATTCTGATCAAACAAAAAGTCTACATGTAACTTGGCACCATCTGACACACAAATGTTAATCTATGACAAATATCTGAAGCTCTAGAGGGTGACATGCATCCCAACCTCATTCGAGCCTAAGGCTCGAACCACTACTCGGCCCTTCTAATAGATGACGTAGTTTTGACTAACAATATCTCGTGTTTTGACTATATGTTATATTAATATAATAATAATAATAATAATTTTATTTAAACTTTAAAATTAGTTATAAATTCATAATAAATTATATAACTTGATAAATTATATAACAAAGACTAAAAAATGGGAGCGACAGTCTGCAACTAGCGGGATGCATCCTTTTCTTAATCGAAAATTTATGGAGGGAGGAGAAGAGCTTATGCAATTTATATGTTTTTCAAATACCTTTTTTATCTTTTGTTTATAAATTATAGCAGAACACATAATTAAATGGCACGTGATCTGAGCTCCAAACACGCCAACCTGTGAGCTCCAAGTCTATCTCTGACGAACAGAGGTCATTTAATTAAACCCCATCACGTTTAGGGAACCTCATTGCCTCTTATCGCGTTTGCACTGTCAGATTATGTCCGCTGATACAAGTTTCGGTTCCAAAAAGCAGCATTTAGTTATTATTTTGAGCTTGTCTTCAATCTGTTTATAAAAAAACGTAGTTGGGAGTGGTTTTGATGTGTTGGAGGGACAGAATGTCAAAAATGAGTAAAAACGAGGATTCAGTCGAGGAGTGGGAGATGAAAGTGAAGCTCCTGGGGAATGGAAAGGTTGAGAAGATGAAGAACTCGATGGTTTCAAGGTCGCCGTTGAAGCTGTGGATGATAAGGGCAGTAACCACCGTATTGCTATGGACTTGTATGGTCCAGCTGATGGCTCTTGGAGAGATGTGGGGGGCCAGGTTGAGGAGGGGGTGGCCTTGTTTTACTCATCCCACTATTGAGTTAACCTCGATTTCCTGCCAAAGTTATTCTTCCCCCGAATAGTGAGTTCCCTTTTTTCACGTTTCACTTCTTGTTGGTCTCGTCACTGACAATGGAGAAAATAGAGAAATTTATCCATTGGTGTTTGCTTGGTATGAAGTGGAAGATGATAATCAACGTTTTGTTGAACTTCTTCTATTATGAATCAACCTATGAAATCAGGCTTCAACTTGATAACGATTTGTAAAAATCTTTTTATTACAGATAATCTTCAATCTATAATTTTTAGAAACCAAAGTTAGATCATATTCTTACCTAAACACCCTCCATCTTTAAAAGACACAAAAGATTTTTATGGTAATACCGAACTAAGAGTATCCTTCAAGAATACTAAAAACACAAATGTCAACAAGATTAGGCCATTAAGACTACGTTCTCGGATCAAAGAGGAAGGGATTTTATTTATCGAGAGAATACAAAAGGTCCATCACGATGTATTTATATGCAAACCTATCATATCAGGGTCAGAGATAAGCCGTACCTAGGTCTTTTATTCTCATTTTAATCCGTTAGATTAAGACCTAACGTAGCAATTTGATTATCTTAGCATCCATTTCTAGCTTTCTTACGACCGTTCACCGTCGTCTGACTATTGAAATTTCGTCTGGCACCCTTAATTTTTGTACTCGTTGGCAGGGGTTTACAAGAACAATGGATATCTTATAGTTTCCTGCAATGGAGGACTCAATCAAATGCGAGCGGCGGTGAGTTTCATACCTAAACAACAATAATAACCAGGTCACTGTTTCCATTTGCTTAGTTCTCACTTTTGGGTCGCTTGTGCAGATATGCGACATGGTAGCAATCGCAGCATATCTAAATGTCACTCTTATCGTACCGGAGTTGGATAAAACCTCGTTTTGGAATGACCCCAGGTATGTCAACTAATCCTCAGCTGTAATGTGTAGGAGCTGACCCTATAGTCGCATTCAGTTTTTCATTCCAGGTTGGTGTTTTCTATTCTTCTGATTGAATCAAGTATTTCAAGTGTTTCCCGGCAGATTCTTCCTCTGATTCAGAAATACAGAGTTGTACATCTGAATAAGACAAATGCTCGTCTTTCTAATAATGGACTACCGCTTGAGACACAGAAGTTGCGTTGCCGCGTAAACTTCAGTGCCTTGAAATTTGCATCGCATATAGAAGAATTGGGAAGAAGGGTTGTACGGGTTTTGAAAGAGAAGGGTCCCTTCTTGGTTCTTCACCTCAGATATGAAATGGATATGTTGGCCTTTTCGGGCTGTGCTCATGGTTGCAACAAAGAGGAGAAGGCACAACTGATGCAGATGAGGTGATGTTTTTCTGCGTACCTTCCTTGTATGAGGATATATAAGATAAGACTTAACATTGTAATGTTCATATTGGTAGATATGCTTATTCCTGGTGGACGGGAAAAGTTATAAATTCTGAAACGAATAGGAAGGCAGGCTTGTGTCCCTTGACACCAAAAGAAACTGCTCTAGTCTTGAAGGCATTGGGCATTGATCGTCATGTTCATATTTATATTGCTTCCGGAGAGATATACGGTGGAGAAATGAGGTTGAAACCTTTGGCCACGGCTTTCCCCAATTTGGTTAGTAGAATCCTGGAGTTTCCTGTCTCTCTTATAATCATGCAAAAGCTGGGCTCCCATTTTAAGGTAATTTTTGCTTTGGAACAGGTTAGGAAAGAGGCACTGCTAGAACCATCTGTTTTGAAGTTTTTTCAGAACCACTCGTTCTCAAATCGCGGCCCTTGATTATCTTGTTTCACTGGAAAGTGATATTTTTATTCCTACATATGATGGAAATATGGCAAAAGTGGTTGAAGGACATCGCAGGTAGCATTCTGATGATATGCCCTCAAAGTGTTAGCCGTTGACTGTTCATCTTCATATAAGAACAGAGCAAAATTGCTCTCATGGAAGAGAACTGCATGTCCTAAATTAGCTTCCTTTTGGTCGTGATGCCTGCAAATCTAAAGATCTCACTGTCAATGCTTCAAGAACTATTTTAGATTTTCTCGAGCACATCGTATTCTGACTAAGCGTTCTTGGTTGGATTCCAGGTTCTCAGGGTTCAAGAAGACTATTTCACTCGAGAGAAAGCTTATAGTAGATCTGATAGATCGGTACAGGGATGGATCACTTACCTGGGATGGGTTATCTTCCAATGTGAAGAAAGCTCATGCCAATCGGATGGGGAGTCCCAAGACAAGAGTTGTCATACCTGACAAACCAAAGGAAGAAGACTATTTCTATGCCAATCCACATGAGTGCTTGCAAATGCTAGATGAACCATTGGGAAGGACATGAACCTAATCATGACATTGATGTGATCATCCTTAATTATACCCTCAGGATATGTGTATTTATCGTAAGACAAGGCCTCATTTATCAGATTCCAACTCTCTTTATCCGGCCAACTAGAGGAGAACTGGGGCCTTATCCTGGATTTGCCTGGGTTTACTAGTTCATGTATCAGATCAGTCTGTACATACTGAAAATGTGGCATTAAAGGATTAGTTTCATTAATATCCAATTAGCTTGATTGTTGAGGGAGGAGAGTAGAGCATCTTCTCCACATTTACATTGTTGTCAAATTCTTTTCACGTTATCTAATACAAATCTGAATCACAATTGGCCTGCATCCCCACCTTCTGCATCTGCAAGTTCAATGAATATGGGAAGCTTCTGATTCTGATTAGCATAGCTGTTGCAAGAAGTTTCGGACCAGAACACATACAAGAGAAACGATTCTCCTCCTGACAGAAAATACAAATCAATGTTCAAGTTGTTCTTGAACCAACCACATTATTAGCCGGTTATACATTAAACAATTTTGTCTTTTCAAGAATTCAACTGTTGTCTTCTTCCCTGGGATCCGAGTGCATCTTCATAGCTGCATGTGCTTAAACATACAGAACAATTGTATCACTCTCTTTTGCGCAACTGGCCAAGTGATACTTGAAATCATTGAATGTTGTCGTATCTTTGAAGAAAAATGAAAAATAACTCAAGATTCTGCCAATTATTTCGTAGCTTTTTTCAAGCTTACAGGTTGTGAGGTTTGGCAACAAATACCCACCATGTCATATCTTCCAGAGCGGTTGGGAGGTAGGTTTCTGAGTTTGTTAGCTGTCATAATTCTTCCTCGTATAATAACATAAACTACTATATTAGAAACTAGAAAGTATCAGGTATACCTGCCAAACTCGTTCATGTTCTGCATTAAAAAAACCATAAAATACAAACGAAATGATTGTGGAAGGACTGACAGATATGTACTCGAAGGCATAAATTTAAGTTCTTTTCTGCGTGTGCATCTTTATGGTTATATTCCATGAATCAACTCATGATTCAGAACTCCAGTAAAGGGTTTTTCATTCAAATGACGAATAACAGCAAGCATAGCATATACTCGAGGTTTGATAAAGCGGGAGCTGACCAAGAAACTGGAAAGTTGTGTTAAGTAGAGGAAATGAGTGATCCAATAGATTTCACTTAATGATCCTAGGCATTTTTTTATTACCATATTGCATCAGATCCAGGAAGTCAAACGTCAAAGACCACCTATATGCTTCATATTCATGGCTGCCAAGTTAATAGCCTCCCAAGTCCGCCATTGACACCTAATTTTTAGTCAATTGACCAGAAAGTGTGTAGTGATTCATTGTTTCAGCTGTCCAGAAAGGGAAGCACATCTCAGTGGCATGCGAAGTAAACGGACAGGTATTTCACACTACAGACAACTGGTCGTTTGTATTGTGAGAGAAACAAGAAAAGAACAAGCACAGAGTCGATAGAAGAATGCGAAGAGAGGAAAAGGGAATGCAGCTTCATAATATAGAGGGAGCCTCTTTCTGAAAAGGAGTTACAAATTAAAGAATATAAGAGTTCCTTTTTTTAGCTAACCGGGAGGGTGAACATTGCAATCTTTTCCATACTGATTCGGTGCAACCCAGCTAGCCATAGAACATATAGATGTACAGTAGATAGGGACCCCGGTGGAGCAGAATAAACACCATGATTCCTAAACTAAGACACAAACGCGATATAGGACAGGGAAATGGAAAACAGAAATGATGCATTCAACCAGTTTCTGTTCTCTGTCTCTTACAAGAGGGATCAGAGTCTTCCAGACAGCACCGAACTCCTGTCTGCTCCATCGGTCGATTTTTCGGATACTGGGTTTCCTGATACAGGATGAACAATAAGTAAAATAGCATACAAGGAATTGGAGAATAAGCCAAAATAATCTGGAAGACAAGCGTTCCGCGATAGATATGTGAAAGTTAAGGAGGGTAACAAAAATTGCAAAAAACTAGTGGAACCTGCTCAAAACTGAGTAGCAACAAGGGCTAAAACAATGAAAACAGGGCCATAGAAACCTTACAGAAGTTACATCGTTTGATCGTTTGCTGACATCAATTTGCACTGCAATTTTAGTCTCTGATAAATCCACACCCGAAAACCGCAGAGCTTGGGTAAGTGTATTCATCACCCTGTTGAGCACCAGAATCCTACTTAGCAACAGCAAACAAAGCATCCTTCTTGCAAACAATGGCTTTATCATTCGATTGTTCATCTTTTGACAGTTAAAGGGAATGCTGGTCGGAAGACAATGCATAGCACTAATAGCACCATAAATCATTTTAAACAAGATTCTGATGGTTAGAATAAGAGTCTGAAAATGCAAATTAGATCGGCTAAAATTACTGCAGATAAATAATGTTACAAATTAGGCCTAGCTTTAAAAAGAACCGAACGCATACCCAGAATAAATCCAGCTAGAATTTTACCCCAGTGCAAACTGGATTAGGAAAGTAACAGATAAAGCTTGTCAATAACTCGTGCAGAGACTCACCCTTTAGAATACGCCCTTGAGACATTATTATCATTAAGTTGTCCGTTGTCACTTATCAACTCGTCATGCCCATTGAGTGAGTTGTTTGAAACAGTGCACTCAGTGTTGCACGAACGATCCTGCCATAGCTGCGGTTGAATCTGATATGCCATATTCTCAGCATCAGAGACAGATTCCTGCAAAGACTGTGCAGGCAAGCCACCCCTCTCCACTGAAGCAAACAAATTTGGCTGCATTTGGGCACTAAAGGTAACTGCTGGCGAGGACCCCGGGGAATGATCCAGGGCTCTATATATCAGACCACTGCCAAGGTCAGATTCTATAGAATTCTGTACACTGGAAAGAACTGTAACATTCTCAGGAGCAGAGCCATTTTTCATAACTTGGGAATGATCCAACAAACCATCAGCAGAAGAATGATGATTTTTCTGTTCCAAAAAATCAGAAGGCAACACATTATAATATCAAGTACTCCGCATACCGTAATCACAAACAAGCAGACTGAAATTAGAATTCAATAATAAAAATGTATTCAACAAAGGAAAGGCCAACAATATTCTCGGTCACAGTGCAAAACTGAATTCTTACCCATGGAATTAATTTTGCAGGCTCCTGGCTCCACCCAGGGTATGCTCCCTCGTACATTTGCAACTTCCCTAGTAAAAACTGAATGTACTCTATAACCTGTATCAAAGTATAATTAAAAAAAAAAAAAAGGCACGTTCAACCAAGGTAGAAGAAGGTTAGGAGCTTATGAATAAGAAATTGAAGAAGAAGAAGAAGACCTCAAGCAAGAAAGAAGCTTTATCTCTTTTCTGATCATTTTGAGGGATAAGATCTCTCAAAATCTGGAACCTGCCACACAAAATTTCTAATAAATGAAATGACAAGTAACACCATGAAATGAAACAACGCAGTAAAATTGGGAGGACTTGCCTCTCGTTGATTTTGCTCCTCCTACGCTGTTCTGTTTCGGAGTGCTTAGAACGGTACGTATTGGGCTTCTGCTCGCTGCTCTTCCCATCCGCCTTCACTACCACCCCTTCCCCTACAAACAAAAACAAATGTAACAGAAATTAACAATTTATATACAATTTTCTACAAAACAAACAAAACCAACCAGGAAATGAGTATAACAGTCAATCCGGTACCTTTGTACGAGGAGGAATCGTAATCCTCAGCCTCGTCTTCTTCGTCAAGGTGCGACCTTGTCGATGACCTCACCATTTGATGAAACAAATACGCTAAGATAGATAATCCAACAAGGTTTGATAAGGAATTAAGTAACGCACTTTGAGCTGTTGTGCAAACTTAGAGAGAGAGAGAGAGAGAGACAGAAAGGGTGAAGGAGCCCTAGCTGAGCCGCCTGCAGGAAGGGAATTTTTGTTTCTCGAAATATATTTTTTCCTTTAAATTTTAAAAAGAAAAAGAACGTAGAAAAAAAAATAATTTTTATTAGTATACAGTGGTAGCGGTGGTTGCTACTTTGCGCGTTGGGTGTGACGTTATAGCAGCCGAATGGGTTAGGCAGCATCCCCATCTGGGGGGACAGATAATATAAATTAATCTTGTTTATATTCCATTTATTCAAGATTTTAATATATTTCATATTGAAAATCGGAATTATTCCATTGGATTAACACCATAATTCAAGTTGACTCCTGCAGAATCCATGAATTGACCCAAGTAAACAAGTTTGTCTTTCAGCAGTGCAGGCAACTACCAGAACACCAATGTCCTTGACGTCCATTACAAATAGGGAACAGGACCACACCACCACTAATGTAACATGTAGTTCCAAAACTTGAAGGCTGCTGCTGGATCACCACCGGTTTTGTCGTGATTGGAGCTTTTATTGGCTAGAACTCCTTCTCGTCGTACTAGAATGATTGGAATCTCAAGTGCACTAGACCAGTCTAACTTTATGTGCAGATGAGAAATGCTTGGCTGCTTTCACCATTGCCTCCTCCGGTGTGGTGGGTCTCACATTTCTTGAATCCGTGAAGGCGCTGGTTCTTGCATCTTCATCGCTGTGGCGGAAGAGCGAAGATACCCACCTCGAAATGGCAGCAGCCCAAGTCCAGTTCATTTCACTGCTCGTTTTGCTTTGCTTTGCTTTGCTGTGTTGGTTGAATGTGGAACACACAAGATGATAGCTGATCGATCAACTCTTACAGCTCCGCTTGCTTTGTTAATTGTTACTTTGGATTTGTACAAACATGTATTATAGCCATTTATATAGCCTGAGGATTTCTTGGTGATCACGAACGCACTTGTGATGCTGACATGAATTGGGATCTTTCCGCGTCCATTTTGATCTAGTCGTTGAAGGTTTCTTTTTGACCAAGATTTGTTGGCCATGGCAAGCGTTTTAGTATGGTTTCTCAGGTGTTTCCTGCTCCCAAGCACGAGAAATGGAAAAGTCAAATGGTTACAGCTTCACCTTTGCTACAGTTAGACAAAACCAGAGGCATCAGGATTTTCACTGGACCTCACACCAAGCATAACAGGCATTACAAGCACAGAATACTCTAGCACTCGTTATGCAGAAAGCGTCCATTCCATATTGAAGATGGCTTCTGATAGAGAATTGAAGATACAAATAAATAATTAGATTAGTCTACTGGTATCAGTACAAAATAACATCCGGATGGTGGCTTCATATATGGCGAATTGCCAACGTAGAGAACCAGTATATGCGATCAAAGCATTTAGACTTTTCTAGTCTTGACAGTGTCAGGTCACCTATAAGCACCCACATGCCAGAGAAAATACAAGTTCCGTAGAAAGACTGGGCGTCATCAATTAAAGCATGCTAGGCTAACAACAGAATTGGTGTTCTAGGGTTAGTATTCTAGACTGCAACATCCCTGAAAAGACTTGAACTAATGGTTGGAGGCCAATGCGAATGTCTCAGGATTTCGTTGCAGCTTATAACTTGTACAAACTCACATGACGAAGGCCCCAAGCCTCCAACCTCTAGCCAAAACTTGACTTTTGACCTTTGTCAGGATTTCTTCAAAATACTCTTTGGAGTCGAATGCTGAAACTATATCTTCTATGCAAACAAAACTACTGCATTACGGTCACTCAGAGACAATTTGACATGAATTCTTCCTTACTTTTCCATGCCCTCTAGTTCTTCTTGATCTTCCAGTTGAGCGTCTTCTTTGTTTACTTCGCCAGCTCCATTTTCATGGTTTTCGCCAAAATACCTGAAAAACGATCCAGAAGACAAAGGAACATCTTCATCAAGATCCTCATCACTTTCCTTGTCCTTTGGTCCTGGGATTAAATCACTGTCCATCCATGCAGGGCAACGATGAGTAACCCCAAGAGCAGCCTCAACTTGAGATCGAGCGGATTGGGTTGAAGCATTTAAGGACGTTTTGACAGGATCATATCTCAAGCAAGAACATTCCGGGACTGGATTTGTCAGAAAAGACTTTGGCTTTGACTTTCTCAATGCCTCTGTTATCCCATCAATTAAACTTCTAGTCATATGCCTACGTACTGATGTCAGCCAGGTACGGTTTGCTTGGTATAGGTGTTCACGATTTTGTTCCAATAGTTGGGCAACTTCCTTCCTGAAGTTTATAAGAAAATGTTACACTCAAATCAACACAATAATGAAGCCTCAGAGGTGGATGCAAATATCCTGCCAGGAATTATCTTTTATGTACACAGGCTCTATACTTTGAATATGTTATTGTTTCTTAGATTTATCTGGAATATGCAAGTCCATGCTACAATGACAAAACACATAGCTGGACCTTAAAGCCAAAACTGACCCATCAATTCCTCATGTTAACTACAGAGCAAGGTAAATGTTAGTGCTAAATTCTTTTTATATCATAATTCCTGTTCTCTAAGAATTGAAGTTGCACAAAATATTTACACGGGTGTACAGAAGTGTGGATGGATACAATTACCTGTCTGGCCGAAATGTTTTGGATGCAGCTGACTGATAAAGCCTATGCCCCATTACCAGGCTGGCAAGGTTCGGATGTCCTTTTCCATCGCGATCGAAACCAGAAATGAAAACATCAGCTTCGACGCAAATCACGTAGTCAATTGCTTCCCACAGTAACTTATGAGCATTAGTCCTCAACTCTATAACTGTACTCTCAGGCTCGTTATCACTTTCAGCCACCCAACCCCACCAACCTTCAATGTTATATGATTTTGGCCGGGCTGGAGGCGGGGGAAGTGGACGAGGACGAGGGCCGGCATTTTTCCATGCATCAAAGCTTTTTTCTTCTACGGCTGGAGGTGGAGTGGTCAAATGACTGTCAACAAGGTTTACCTCACGGCCATAAATCCTACTAAGCTCCCATCCTGCACTGAGAGAAGTCCTATCAACGACATTCTCAAACATTGAATGAAGAGCAATCAAAGTCCTTTGGCCTCCAAAAACTTCTCCCCCAGAAACATATATTATTGTGTCCCATGAGTACCCATACGCACGAAGAAGAATACCAACCTGTTAGAAAACCAATCAATTCAAATTAAGCATGCCCCATGTTTCATTAAAATCTTATATCTAATGTATGCTCTGCTCGTTTTGTGAAGAGGCTACATGAAACATCCTTGAAAAAATGCCAGTTAACCCAATAAATACTGTAATAAATGATACTAATATCGATAAAAGTCATATAAATTAAATCTGAAGGCAACTTAATCAACTAGAAGTGAAGCGGATAAAGATTCAATCATGAAGTGGATCACTCTAGATAACCAGAAAAACTAAGGGGTACAAGTAAAGGAAGAATCGGGTCTTTATTAATGGTTTGACTTGGAGTAACCAGGAACAATTTTGTAGTTTTTACCGTACCAAATAAGAACTTATAACCTGATAATATCATACTTCTTCTGGCATTAATGGACATGAACCATTCAGACGTTGCTCTGCTGAATTTACAGAAAGCTTCCCCTTCACCATCCCACGTTTTCTCATCCAAGCTCGTTTGTGCTGAATGAGTTCTGTGTGCACATCCTTGGAAAGAGCTCCAAGATACAAGACACCATTAGATACTAGGTTAGCTCAGCAATCTAAGATTAAAAAAACAACCAATCAAGTTGTAGCCAGTACATTAAGGTACCTGGAAGAGTTCAGCACAACCATAAAATGCCAAAGCATCTCTACTCATGCCAGGATCAAAACCTATAAAAGGCCGACCGGGCGCTCGTAACCTGAAATAAGATGAGATTTCAGATAAAAGAAAAAAAAGATACTAAAATAAGTATAATAACTTAACGATGAAAAGTCTCCAACCTAAGCAAAATTTTAGTTGCAAGCTCCTGAACCTCTGGTCGAAACTGCAAAGCATGAAAGGAAACCCTACATCGCAGTCTTTGGTATTCTTCAAGATGGGGAGGCAGGATTGCCTATATGTGAGAGCCAGGAAGATTTTAGATTTTTTTATGAAAAATTGACAAACGGAAATAGGAGATGAACTAAGAGCAGAACATATGACCATTGAACCGGAAGAAGTATATTCATGATTCACCAATTAAAATAACATTGAAGAATTATCATCTGGAGCACTAGACAGACATAGTTACAAATGAACAACACAAATATAACAAAGAATGATTAAAAATGCAACGAAAAGGAAACTTAAAACATGCCAAGTAAAGCATACCTCCTGTCAAGTTAAAAAGGGAATAACTCAGATTGAGATGCCAGTTAATAAAGCAAGGTTTTTTCTTTCTGATAGCATCATAAAAACATACATCATGCTAGCAATTCCAATTTTTACATGTCGATCCTAACAAGTGTAGAAGACAAAAAGATACTGTACATCAATTTGCAATCGCCAAAATAAACATTTATCATCACACCAAGAGTCAGGAGTCTGTGCCTTACCATATTGAAATTGAAAATTGTCATCCATTGAGTTATTCATACAAAAAATATCTAAGCATGTGCGGTGACCAAAAGAAAAGGAAAACAGATCAGAAATAAACCTAAATCTCCCTAATGATACTATTTCATGATAAAGTAAAAGCCTCTCCTTTCTTCGTTGTATCAAGAAAAATAAATAAATAAATACTAGAATAAAGTAGCGGTATCACTACCTGCAAGCATCCTCCATCAGGAACAACCAATTCAACTACTGAATGCTTGTTAAGTACTGGTAGAACATTGTGCAAATAAAATTGTGGTGAAGCAGAATAAGGCACTTTGAAAGATGGGATCTCCTTTCTTCTCCTTGCCTTCTTAAGATGATTTGGAAGCGTTTTTACAATTCTGACATCTTTAGCCAAAGCAGCCATGAATTGTTCCTCATTGTAAAGGTATGCAAAACTCTTGAATTCAGAGCTGCGCCAAGCAAATCACCAAATTGATTCACAAGAAACCATAAAGCTAAAGATTTCATGATATAGATGCACACTCTTCAACCCCACCTGATTCCTTTGCTGCTTGTGGTTGATTGGATTTCAGGAATAACCAAAGTAGCATTTAGAAGCCGAGAAACAACAACAACATCACATATCTGAACGATCAATAAGATTTCAGAGTGTTTAATAATCAGACATAATTTTTAACACTTCAAATGTAAAAGTTCTAAGTTTTGCTCTCACCGAGTTCCTAATTTCATGGAAACCGCCTTGTATCCTGACAAAAACAAATCCATTTGAATTCGACGGGAGATCTGTTATATGCAAAATTAATACTCAGATGGTTAAATAATACTTCTCAACTATGAAACGTCAAGGAAAAAATCTATACACTAAAGTGAACTTCCATGGGAGAGGATAAAAACAGCCCCATTTTCATTTTTATCAACCATCTTGAATTTCTTCATTTACGGATAAAATGAAGGCACCCAGAACTCTTTGTTCTGTTGCAGAAAAGAACTACAAAGTTACATGATTCCTCGACAAATAAAAAACAAAGCCCAGATAAACCATCGCGCAGAAGTCATTCAGTGCTGTAAGTTTTTTCCTTTTTGGTTATTTCCATCACATAGAATTCAAGACACAAGGATACATTAGACTAACCAGTATAGAATCCTCTGGGAGTTGCATCGGGATGTAAAGATTCGAGAGGCCTTACAGGACCCCACAGCCTTCTATACTCTGGACTCTGCACCTCAGATTGAAAGAAACAATAAACATCCACTTGAAGACAAGGTTTCAACGAAAGAAACAAAGCAGAAATCATGTTTGCCACAGCTTATATAGCAACAAAAAAAAAAGCGAACAAATTAAATTTGGCCCACAGAATCGAAATGATACTAGGACCATGACGGATCCAAATTAAAGTTGCAAAGGAAAACATGAAATCGGCTGTTCAAAAAGAAATCAATGCATCTATCTGGACTTTATTCGACAACATCCCTAGATCCATGAAAAAAGCCAAGAGACATTAAGAAGAGTGAATATGGCTACTACTGTGTGCATAGATAAACAGAACAAAAGATGGTCTTGTTGACAAAAGACCAATCAATCAAAACATGAAACTTTAACCAAGAAAAGGCAGCAGAGAGGCGAAAGTAAAGTACAGATTTTGGAATGTCTGCATTGTCAAAGATAGGTCTCCAAGAGAAGATTGTAATTGAAGACTGGTATTCCGCAATGCCCTCGTCAGTGAATCTAGCGAGCAAAAAGTGTACGAAGAGAGAAACAGCCGACAGAACCAACCCAACTAAACCAACCCACTTCATCTTAGACATGATCACTGTTTTCCCTTCTCCTTTCATCGTAAACAAACCAAACCACCAACTTAACCCTTTCCCTCTGTCTTTCCCCCTAGGTATATTGCAGCCTAGAATCAAGAAACACGGAGAGAGAACAAAGACAAATCTAAGTTTCCCCAAGAAGCTTGATGAAACAGAGAAGATAGAATATGTCTCGAAGTGGAAGTCAAGCGTTACAGAGAGAAGGTGAAGACAGTTGTGTCTGAAGCACAGCAACTATATTGGGTTTAGACATATCAGACACCCATTGCATCTTGTCGGATTTACCCACTCCCGCTGTTTTAGAGCTTTGGACTGAGCTGTGTACACTGGGTTGACTTTTCTTTTATATTTAGAAAAACATAGATAATTACTTGAACATAATACTGTCACCAAATATGGAAAAGCATAGGTCATGTTTTCCCAGAATTTCATAATGTATTATTAAAAAGAAATAACCACAAACGACAGTCCCTTCATAGATAAATTATGGTGTTATCCAACCCATCAAGAGAAAAAAAACATCTCTAGTGGTTGGTTATACCTTTTTTCCCTCAGGGACATGATTGGGACAGCAAAATTGTATGTTAATGGAGTAGATAGTGGGCATACCACCACGTGACTGCCCAATTTCATCAGGTTGATTTGAAGAGCATTTTGGCAACACTAATCCAATGTGCAAGTGGGAGAGATGAGGATTTCTGCCTCATTTCCTGATTTGTAGTGGATCTGGGTATGGGAATAGTATCTGCTCTTCTCCTACTGCTGCTGCTGCTGCTGCTGGTATTGATGTTTATCATCCAAAAAGGTTAAAAAGGTTAAAAAGGTGTAATTGAAGAGGAACAGTCAGGGTATGACCATGCAGCGCCAAGGCCATGACTAGATTTGGGAACAACCTGTAATTCACAGCAGTCACATAATTCAATTTTCTCAGTTATCCTTACCATTTATTTATTTTGTCATGTTTAATTATTAGTTATGGGGATGGAAATGGAAATGAAGACGAAACGTGGCTTATTTTGAGTAGTCGGCAGGTGTAATAATTTCTTTGGAAGTGTAGATTTGTGTGGTAATGTAGCTAGTTATGGTATCAATAAATGTAAGACGCTGATATTGGATTTGTGCAAATTCCTGTTTATAGTTAGCTGCTGATAAATAGTCCTAGCTGTGTTCAAGAGAACGAAGTCCTGCACAACAGAAAAGGAACACAGAGGACAAAAGCTTACTGGGTTTCAAACTTTTGTAGTCACAGGTCCAAAAGAGCTATAAAAAAGCTTTCTGAGTTTCTGAGAATCCAGATTTAGTATAATCACAGCTTCTGTAGCCTACTGAACTGCTGGAAATTATTATCCTGTAACCTTTTTCTTTTCCACTTGAGAAAAGCATGGGTTTCGAGGCTAGGATTTGGTCATGCAAGTGCTTGAATATATACTAGGCCAGACTGAGCAGGGTTATCTTAAAGGCCGAAGCCTTTTCTTTGTGGGCTCAACCTGTTTGATCTTTTTGTATTGCCAACATAAACCATAGTACCTTCAGTTCCACCCTTAATAAATAAATCCAAAAGTAAATTGTATTAGTGTTGTGAATAAAATATTTAGTAAATATCCATTGAATCCGAATTGTATCTTTATTTCTTTCTAAAAAAATATAAATGATACCCTTTAATAATCTTATTTATACCATCATTTGAGAGATCCTCAATATCATGAATATCTATGAATAAGATCTTTGTATTCTCTCTCCATATCTGTCTATATTTATCTCTCCATCTGTTTTCTATCCTCCTTCATTTACAACACGTTATCAGCACAATTCTCTAGCAAAAATTATGTCAGGCATCTCACCCTCTCAGAGTCTGTATGAAAGTCTCGGATAACTTATTGATGCAATCTTGGAAGATATTGTTAAAGGCATCTGATGATGAATTATCAAATCTCACACTGGAGAAGTCACCATATGGTTTAAAAAAAGAGATAAATTTTCTTTTATTCAATAAATTTATTTATTTTTATTTATATATATAATAATAATCAATTACATTAATACTTAGTATATATGTTATGTATACATATGCATATGAAATTAATTGATATTAAGACAAGATTTTTCATATTATACAAATCTAAATTAGGATTGTGCTTAATTATTTTTTGTCATTACATATGTAATTTCATATATAATATAACATAGATGATAATTTTTAACTAGGAACATAACATGTCATAATTCAGTCATTAATTAAAATAAGTTTTTATGCAATATTATTGCTTGCACAAAGTATGTTAGTAGTGTGTCATAATTCTCTTTGGAAGGTTAATACTATACAAAATATATAATATTATAGACATTATAAGATTTTTTATTTTTTTATTTTAATATAATATTATCTTATAATTATCATAGTCTATATTTTTTAGTGAATGACACAATATAATAGTCGTGTAACGATCGTATGTATCTCATCATAAAAATTAAGCATCATTCCCTGAAGTGAATGTATTTTTATACAATATCCATGATTAAGAACATAGATAAAATGTTAAAACGTTAATAAGGTTACAAAAAATGAGATAGTATGATTATAAAAATATGGCATCACCGGTGGGACCATCCCGGTTGAAAATTGATGTGTGATGTATACATCGATAAACTATATCGATTATGATTGAAAAACTATAAGTTGTTCCATAGTATATAAATTTTCGAATGTTATTTTGCAAATGCATATTAAGCACAAGGTCTCTCTTTGCTCAATTTGATTTCAAATCAAGATGAAGATGTAAACTACATATATTTGGTTTTGATGATATATTAACCAAAATATTCATATATATAAGTATTGTTACAACGCATGTGGCGTTTGTAAAATAACTTATGAAAAAAAATCATTGGCCAGCGTATGCATCCTGATAATTCGATACAAATAATATGAATATATATTGAGAGTATATCTATATTATGGACTTTTGAGAGATATCATATGCTTATTATAATGCATTTGTCATGCGACAAGTTTATTCACATCATGTCAATATACAATCATTCGTATCCCCTCATAAATTGGTTTGTGATTAGGAACCAAGTAAAATCCATAAAATTTATATGTGTGATAGATAATATTATTATCCATCATACACACAAAGATGGATCATCAAAGGAAGATATAAATAGGCAATGTTTTAATATGAAGGGGGAGAAAAAATAAATAGCTAAAGAAGAAATATCATAACGAGTTATCGTTATTACGATCCTCATTATAATTTATAAACTTAAAGTTTATAAGATAACTCATTGATAAATATCATTGTTATGGGGTTTTTAAGGAGGAGTATATGTATAAGTATGCGAACTGAAGAGAGAAGATATTTAACTTTGGGAGCTCCGGGAGCTCATATGGCGAACTCACTCTACGTCCTCTTATTCATGTCTTATATTTATAGGGAAAAATATAATATCCTAACCTAGTAACCAAATAATATAATAAAATCTAACCAAATCTAATATAATCAAATCTAACCGCATAATCAAATACTCAAATACTAACGGCATATCCTAACAAGCTCCTCTTTGTCGTAGTATTTGCATATTCCCAAATTGGCGAATCTTCATATATCTGCGAATCTTCATATATCTCTATAAAGAGATATTATCATTGTTTTCTTCTATATGTGCTATGGCTGCTTCGGACTGTAGGGATCTACATACTTTCCCAATATGTCCCATACCACCACATTTTTTGCATTTTATATCAGGCCTCCACCAACACTTCTTTGGTGGATGATTTGATTTCTTGCAGTAAGGACAAGGAGTGTTATTATTGTATCTTGAGCTTCCAGATTTGGCAATCAAAGCTCCCTCAATAATTTCTTCTTTTCTAAAGGTTCTCCTCTGTTCCTGAGCCTGCAAAGCATTAACCAATTCTGCCAAGGATATGAGACTCCTCCAATGAAGAAATTTTGGACTCATATCTCTCAGGAAGGGTAACAAGAATCTTTTGAACAATTCTTTCATCAAGAAAATCCTTACCTTGAAGCCTTATTTTGTTGACAATGCCCAATAGTTTGTCTGAATATTCTTTGATTGTTTCTGACTCCTTCATCTTCATCATTTCAAATTCTCTAATTAAATTGAGAATTTTCATGGTCTTGATTCTCTCGTTGCCTTCATACTCCTCCTTAAGATAATCCCATATAGCTTTAGCTGACTGATGGTTCATGATTCTGGTAAATATGATGTTTGTGACGGCAGAAAAAAGACAAGCCATAGCTTTTGACTTTCTTATCTTCCTCTCCTTATGTATTTGCATTTGTGCCACCGTTGGATTCGCAGACAACGATGCAACGTCATAATCTTCTTCGACAGCCTCCCAAAGATCCATAGCATCAAGATAGACTTTCATTCGAACAACCCATGCTTGATAATTTTGCCCATCAAACACTGATGGCGCGATATTTTGGCTAAAAGCGCATTGTGTTTCACTCTCCATTCTAACAGGTCTCTCAAGAAAAACTTTGCTCCGCTACCAATTTGTGGGGTTTTTAAGGAGGAGTATATGTATAAGTATGCGAACTAAAGAGAGAAGATATTTAACTTTGGGAGCTCCGGGAGCTCATATGGCGAACTCACTCTATGTCCTCTTATTCATGCCTTATATTTATAGGGAAAAACATAATATCCTAACCTATTAACCAAATAATATAATAAAATCTAACCAAATCTAATATAATCAAATCTAACCGCATAATCAAATACTCAAATACTAACGGCATATCCTAACAATTGTCAGATGAATTTACTGATCTTATAATAATTGAGTTACAGCTATATTGCTCCAATGTAAGATAGTATTGTAAGGGACATCGTTTATGTCAATTTACTGATCTTATAGCTGTAACTCAATTTAATATTTTTGGAACCGATTGGTAACTTACATTCTGAGAGAGATTATGCCATCAACTCGACATCGTTTATGTTAGTGGCATATTGAAAGAAATGCAATGAAGAATATTGGTAAGCTAATGGGAGATAAGTCTTTTTGTGAGTTGTTTAATAAAATATTGTGGTATATTAGAGATATTAATGAGTTTGAAAGTATATGGACTTATATGGAAATTGAATTTGATGTTCGTGATAACAAGTGGCTTAAAAGGTTATATGACTTGAAGGAAAAATGGTCTCCTGCATTTAATTTGGATTATTTCTCAGCTGATATAAGGTCAACACAGAAGCGAGAGTACAAATAATGTTTTTACTCAGTTATCTGGTAAGACAATGTTATTGACTGAGTTTGTGAAAAGTTATGATCGACGGTCAAGAGAGATGAGGCAATCAGAGTTATTACATGATTACAAATCAAGAGGAAAATCGAAACTAATGGTTGATTGTGGTATTTTACGACATGCAGCTAAAGTATACACTACTGCTATATTTTTCAGATTTCAAAGTGAATTTTTGGCAATGATGTCTGTGAAGTTTAGCTAGCAGAAGTGTCGTTGCAGGAAAGCAAATATTTACGATGCATGATGGTAAAGTGGTACAATACGTAGATAATGATGGTTCTATTCAGTGTGATTGTAGCAAGTTTGAGACAATGAGCTTATTGTGTTGTTATTGTTTAAGGGTAATGCATCTTGATTTGGAGTTAAACTCTATTCCTGATCAATATATACTTAAACGATGGAACAAAACTGCAAAAGTAGGACTTGGATTTGAAAATTATAGCAATGATAAATTCAATGCTATAGTGAGTCCTAGTACAACTCGAATGAATGCTTTGATGAGAAGATCATTTGCAATTATGTCTGTAGCTTGCAATGAAGAGCAATCAACGTCATTGGCATATTCATTTTTGACAGAGTTGGAAAAGAAGTTGGATAAAAGTGAGGAGGAAGCGGGAGATAATGGTGGATATGGACAATTGAAATATGATGATAATGAAACTAATATTGAGGGAGAAATGTTAGTTCTTGATCCTAATACCAGATGGCTTAAGGGAAAAAAAAATATGAGATTGAAACCAATACATGAGAAGAAGAGAAAGGTGATGAAAAAAAAGAAGAGTTACAAAGAATCATTTCAACACCACAAAAATGGCAACACATCGACCATTCAAGTTCCAATTCCAAGTTATTCATCTATTGGATTCCAGGTAAATATGTTTGAATTTTTATGCATTATATTTAGAGTAAAGAGTTATGTTCCTGCTTTTCATAAATTTCTTTGATGATAAACAGAGTCAACGGGGAACTTCATTGATCAATACATACTCTACAAATTTTTCTTTTACAAACCAGTTATTTTATAATATTTAAATTATGATATAATTTTTATTTTGGGTTATGTTATTTTTAGAATTATTATCTAACAATTTTTTTAATTTCATGATGTTAGATGATGAAGATGCATAATTATTCCCACAATCCTTTTCTGAATCCTATACAGGTGTGATTTTATACCAATATTTGTTTATCTATATAGCGTACAGTTTATAATATTTTTTATATATTTGTAATATTGCAGAGATCAATAATTCCTGATTCGAATAACTATCAACCTTATGAAGGAAGCAACACCCAATAATGATAACATGTTCTACATTATTTGCAGCGAAGACCAAATAAATGGAATATTTATTTTTTATTTTATTTTGGTAGAGTTATGATAATAATGATCAAATAATTATTTAAGTATATTTTTATTTTTGAGATTTAATGTGTTATTATTTTTGAGACTTCCTAGAAAATACTTTTAATTATATCGATGATGTATCCAATATTATTTTTTAGCAGTAATTTTTAATTTGTTATACAAATTTGATGAATAAATATATAAAAAAATATACTTTCATTCTATTATACCATATCTTTATTTGTCTCTTTAAACATGAAAAATTCTATTCATAGTACAAAGTTGAACCCACAATATTCTCCATTTTTTTCATTCTAGCACTCCTACATAACCAAGAAAACCTGCAGGAAAGCAAATTCCCCATCTTTTCATTGTAGCATTCTTACATAACCAAGAAAACCTGCAGCAAAGCAAAATTTAATTGGCATTTGCTTCTAGCTCAACACAGTTAAGGCATCTCTCCTCTTCAGAACTAATTATGTCCAATCTTGCTAAGTTATTTAAACATTTGTTTAGGTATACTAACTAAATTAAAGGCTTTGTATTTGGAAGCATTTAGATTAATTTAGTTAAAGAATCTGCTGAGACAAATTTATAGGGGTCGTGAATTTTTTTTTATATCCAAGAGCATCCTCCTTCCAATTACAAAGAGTAAACTTAGGCAGAGATTCACATAGCTTCATGACATGGGTGTTCTTTCCACTCTCGTAAGCTCCTTCTCCATAACCTCACCCACTAGGAGATAACTCTCCCATGACCTAACTTTAGCCTCTTGTTGATGGCATAATGAAAAAAATAGAGGGAAAGCCAAGTAAAGAGGGGATCTGATAGAGCATAAGTCCAGACTTGTAATTTATTTCCATCTCTTCTTCCATCTTAAATTGAATATAATACAGTTAGCTGTTTTTATCTCTGTATTTACGCAGGAGAGGATCTCCTCAAGCAAGATAGGTCTACTTTGTTGGGTAAATAAAAAAAAATTTATTAAAAAAAATTGATAACTCATAAAAAAAATTCCTGTCTCCCGTGGCTTCGTTGAGAAGTTTTTGCAGCGATCACTCTGGTGGCTTTGTTAAAAGTCTTCGTCTGTCTGTTGGTGACTTTGTTAGAGACCTCTCCAACCATTGAGAGAGCTGCAAGTTAGACTATATAGCTAATTAGGATTAAAAAGTGATGACTAATCTGTTATGTTTTTAACTTTATTTATAGGATGTCATGGGGTCTCTCAAATAAAATTTCTCTGTTCAATTAAGGTCTAATTAGAGGAATCCATTCGAGCTAAATTGGAAAAACTGCTGGGATCAAAATTTTGAATGCACAAAGGGCATTATTTCTAATCTAAAATTGATAACCGTAGCACAATCTTCGCACAAGTTGCAGATATAGTTCTGAGTACAAGGTATTAAAAATGTTCTTACCAAACAAAGCACTAATGATCGGTTACACTTTCCATGTCTGCGTCGTTACACCACCGTATCAGTTTCTATCCATTACTACTCCATTTGATCTTCCCTCGACCTTCACATTATTCGTTTAAAGAGGCCTTCTAGCTAAACCTTTCACATCCCAGTTCTCTCCTACATGTCTCACCCAGTGACCACGGATATGGACGTTGTAATAAGGTTAATGGCACTGTGTTCCCTGCTGCTAGTTTCCCATTACTCCATATCATTGGCCAGTTCAGAGCCTCTAGTGCCAGCACTGTACGTTTTTGGCGATTCACTGTTCGATAGCGGCAACAACAACTATTTACCAACGTTGTCCAGGGCAAATTTCCCCCCGTATGGTGTGGATTTTGTTGATGGGGAGACTGGAAGATTTACTAATGGAAGAACACTTCCAGATTTTATTGGTATGATAAGACACTTCTATGTACTGTTTTCGCTTCGAATCCAACTATCCCGAAATTTTAAATTGTTTCATATCTCGACTACAACTCTTGGAGTTTTAATATTTATTCTTATTCTTCTCTGTACATATTCTCACTAGCCATAGGTTCCTTTTGCATTTAACAATGTCTCTACTTTTTGTTTAGCTGAATTTCTAGGGTTACCATATGCTCCACCTTACATGAGACTACGTCTTTCTTTGCCGGTTACCGGTCTTAACTATGCCTCGGGTGCCTGTGGCATTCTCCCAGAAACTGGGAGAAGAACGGTAAGAAATCAAGTTCTCTCTATTTATTATTATATCCACCTTTTACACGTTTTTTATGATGCGACCTGAAGAAAATGCAATGACTATTTAAGTTTTTTTTCCTCGGCATTTGTTACTAATGGAGACATGATACATGTATGATTAGTTCATCCTTTGTTTGGATTTTTGCAGGGAAAGTGTTTGAATATGGACGAACAGATCGATTTATTTGAACAAACTGTCAAGGAGAGTTTGGCAGAACAGTTCAATAGCACAGATGAGCTTTCTCGCTACTTATCAAAGTCTCTATACGTAGTCTCTATTGGCAACAATGATTTTATGGGAAACTACTTTGACCCTAAACACTTTAGTACAAGCAAAAGTTACTCACCTGCAGAATTCTCTCAACTCCTCGTCAACAAACTCGCTGAAAAATTTGTGGTAATATCTCTTTCTCTTCGACCCAAATGGAGTTCAGGTTAAATTATGTTATATATGTAAATTAATAGTCCTATTGTGTGTATGAAAATGGGCAGAGGTTATATAACATAGGAGCCAGAAAGGTAATGATGGTTGAGATTGGCCCAATTGGATGCGTCCCATCTTTTTCAAAGAAGCATAAACATAATGGAATATGTCATGAAGAAGCCAATCAGGTAGCCAAAGGGTTTAACGCTAAGCTCCATCTAATGCTTCAAAACTTGACATCAAGCCTCCAAGGTTCCGTTTTTGTTCATAATTATGGGCATGGGATAGGCTATGATGCTGTTCTAAATCCATCTAAATATGGTATGCTCTTCTTTTTCCATTGTTCCTCCCTCCTTTTCCTTTCCAGTTTTTCCACATTATATATATCTTCATTCACTAGCTAAATTTCCCGGTACTGTTGCTAATTTTTTTTTGAATTGATCTTTCTTTCTTCTTTTTTTTGGCCAAGGCTTGGTTGAAACAAGGGAACCATGCTGCACTACCTGGGACAATGGAACCTCTGGTTGCATCCCACTGCTGAATCCATGCCCCCATCCTAATAGCTATTACTTTTTTGATGCTTTCCACCTTACTGAATCTATATTATCGGTCCTAGCATCCAGGTGTATTGCAGATGCATATGCTTGCTCCCCGATTCTAAGTGATGTCATCAGAATGTAAGGATTAGTGTTACAAAACCCAAAATGTGACTCACCGTTTTTTCAAGTTCCAACTTCTTTCAAATGTAAGGCGTATGTTCACTGTTAGAGTATCTTTAGTCTTACAATAGTTTGATATAAAGTGAGATTGATATATAATATGAGGGCCGGGGTGTGGTTGAATAAAAAAAATTCATCCATTATTAATATGGTGTCTATGGAAACAAATACGATAAACAAATGATTGTGAAATTTATATGCCTATCATCGGTAAGTTAATAAAGCTGGCGAGGATTTTTGGAAATGTGAAAAAATCACTGTTATCACATTGGTAGAAAAACAGAAGAATCAGACCTCACAGTCTTATCAAGACCAAGATGAAGATTAGTGGCGACATATTGTTGCACTTAATGAACAGGTACATAATTGTTGATTGGGGGCTTCCGGGGAGACGTGGATTTACCGCTGTAATCTTTGTGCATTAGGTTAACGAACCCTCTTGTTTCATCCGGAAGCCTTTTCATTTCTGCTTGTTGCGCAGTGCCTTGAGTGTTCCGATACAGATTTCCAGATTTTGAAGAGTGTTCCAAGCTGGCTTTTGCTGGCAATGTCTTGGAATCTTGAGAGAGTTTGTGCTTTTTGTTTGAGAGATGGACCAGCAGTGGCTCACTCCTTGGAGTTCTCAAACTGGCAGACCTTGTCTTTCTCCACAGACTTTTCATCTTCATCTGTTATGAAGAAAAAGAAATGGTCAAATTGCAGAATATAAAATAAGGACAGCTCTGCCTTTGCTTAACTGTAAGTGATAGCTAGCGAGGGGACCTGATTTTTCAACTTGTCTGACCCTCGCCCAGATTTGTCTAGACCATCGTTGTTGCCCTTCCCTGCCCAGCTGCACTTATCAGATAACATGAAACAATATTGGTAAATCTTGTACCTAGCTAGCTAGCCACCATTGTTCTGTTTTTTAAACTCGTTCCTCCTTAAAACTAGTTGTATTTGCACAACTTTCACTTGGATGTCTAATTAACAGGGACTCAAACAGATTAAGAGAGAGGATCGTAAAGGGTTTGGACAGGATCCCATGATCGTAGAGTTACTTACACTAACACTCAGTTACGCTTAAAAGGGTGCTTCTTAAGTCCATGATAATCATCACTAAAAGCTACAAACCCAGCACCTCTACTGGACTTGGGAAATTTACTTCTTATACTAGACTTTTTCATTACTTCAAAGTCACAGTAGTTTGCACCTGAAATATCTTCTGAGGCTCCTCCATGATTGCCTTCCTTTTCCTCAGTTTCTTTACTTGACAAACTGGGAGCCACCATATCCATTCCTTTAAGCTCCACCTTCCTGTTGCTTGAATAGGCGAAACCTTCGAGGATTTGCTGCGAGTAACTATAAGAGCACAAGCATATCAACCTTTTGAGTAGGGACAACATCACCTCCAGCCAACACATGCTTATCTTTATTTCTTTCCCAGTGGTCTATAAAAGTGGTGCAAGATCAGATAAGCAATATTAGCTAGTTTTCCTAAAAAAAACCCAAAGAAATAGATACATATACGTACCTTTATCAACTGCATATGCAAATGAGCTCGTAATGCCACAAGCAGCAAAAGAAAGCAATATCAAAAGTCTTGTGAACCTCATAGTTGTCTCTGGTTTTTGTGATCAAATTAAAGAGAGGAAACTGTGAAACATGATGTGATATATATATATATATATATATATATATATAGAGAGAGAGAGAGAGAGAGAGAGTTCAAACCCTAGCTATTCATTCAACAACTGCTCCACATTATAAAATATTGGTGTTTCAGCTGATTGCCTACACAACTTGGAAGACTCGCATGCACAATTGATTGATAATTTGCCCGAATGTAGACAATACAGTAAATAAATAAACAAACTACGAAACAATGGTCTTTTCCGCAAGTGTAACCGCACTTGGGTATCCTTATCTGACTGAATCGAAATGTAAGAACTAAAAAGTCACGAGCCACATGCCGCAATGTTCTTGCAAAGGAACAGTCAATGTACATCCCAAAGATTCAACGAAACTTCTAGTGACTTCAGTATAATGATTTATTTTAGGATCTAGCGTGTATGTCAAAATTTTCAGAACGAAAATTAATATTGGAAATAAACAGAAATAAATTAGTAGATTAATTTTTTTTATGTTTGATTAAAAAAATAATTAGATATCATGAAATATATTTGAATAATATAATTAATTAAAATATTCTATATATATATATATATAATTTTTTAAAAAAATATATACAATTTGTGAATAAAGTGATAAACGTGAAGATAAAAGTTAAAATAATGTCGATGCAAACATAAAGATGACAGAGTTTAAAATTTTTAAAAAATGTTTAAAATTAAAAATTTATATATTTAGTGGAAATTTATCTTACAATAAAAAAATTATTTTTAATTTTACTCTCTTTGACGGAAAGACTGTACTTGTAAAATTAGTTATTTAAAAAAAATTATTCATATAAATAAAAGTGACTGAGAAGATTAAAATATAACTGAATTTAAATAAATTAAAAATATTATAATAATAGAGATAATCTTGATAATATTATTATAATAAGTGAAAGATGTTTATCCATATCTTTTACAATATTTATACTTAATTTTAAAAATCGTTAAGCATCAAATTAATAATTAATTTTATTGGTTAAAAATCCATCTTAATTAAACATTACTATCAAAACAAACGCACGCTATAATAGTATTTTGTTAGAGGCAGGATTAATATTAATACCGATATTTGATAATTCTTTTTAGAATTTGTGATATATGCTATTTTATTATTAATTTTAATCATAATCATAATCCTGACATTTCGTCAAACTAAAAATGCCTCCATGTCCAGATTGAATACTAGAGGGCTCGAAGCCCGGGAATGAAGTAACTGGATCTTGATTGTGGTTATCCATTCTATAATTGAAGGGCAAGAAAAGGATAAAATATTAAAATACGAAATTATATAAAGATGGCCCATGGGGGGCTAAAACCCTAAAGAATTAAAGATAGATAACAAATCTTGTAGAGCCCCAGGTGACTGATACGTGGAGCCCTTGATTTGACAAATTCTTAAATCCCATCACTTATTTCGGCAAACCAATGCTTAACCCTACCACCACCACCACACTGACCAAACTATCCGGATGCAATAATGGGGAAATGTTTCTCATCTTTCTCGTCATCCTGTACCCCAACTCTTTGACCCCATCTCATGTTTTGTTCACGACATGATTGATCTTCCCGAGTTAGATCACTGTTCTGGTCCCCTGAACTGTGATTTTCTTATCCAAATCTTGTACCAGTGGAAAGTTCAGCTTACTAATTCACTCTTGACGTCCTTCTTCAGAATAAATTATAGTCAAATCATGGCAAGAACAACGCATTGCTCTTTTCATGAAGAAGGTTATCTACCCAGTCATGTTTTAAACAAAATTCGTAAAAAAGATTAATCTTGTGATTGATTCATGAGAAAAAACATAAAAATCCAGTCATTATGGCAGAAACATGGAATCAAAGGTTTCAATTCAGACATAGTAACAGTATAAGCAGTAAATTCTCGCGATTTGCTAGAATCTTCTGAAAAGTTAAAACTTGGTTCCATTCTAAGGACGGAGAAGTGCTTGACTCCCATGAGTACACCTGTTCTCCAAATTGTCAAATTCTTGCACCATCCCCCGTCGTCTCGCCCGACCCATCACCGTCACGAATTTAATACATACCCTAACACTATGAGTTCTCACTGAAAAGTAAATCATATTTTGGAAGCATGTGCTCACTTCCCTCTTATCGCCGGAGTCTGCTACTCTCTCCACTTTCCTGTATTTCTCATCTTTAAAAAAACAAAAGGAAAACCCAAAAGTTACCGTTTTTCTTTGCTTACTATATTTTTTTTTTTGTAGTATGTTGTGGTGTGGACAACCTTGTATTCTATAGTCAAAGACTTGGCAGTTAATGTCTGAATTTTTTATTTTACAAATTTTATAGACTGCTTTGGACTAGAGGGTGCATTGAGTATATCATTGTTTTTCTTCCTCTAGATTTCCTATATCTAGCCGTTGGACAAGGGATAAGATTGTCGTCAATTTTTGGGATGGGAGCGGTGACGTCGTCGATGGCGGCGAAGTTCGCGTTCTTCCCGCCGAGTCCTCCGTCGTACGAGGTGGTGGAGGAGGAGGATGGGAAGCTGAGGCTGTCGGAAGTGGCAGTGAGGGAGAACGTAGATGTTTTGAGGCTGGAGACGAAGAGAGGGAATAAGGTGGTTGCGGTGTACTTCAAGAACCCTGCAGCGGCGCTAACGGTGCTCTACTCGCACGGCAACGCTGCCGATCTGGGGCAGATGTACGATTTGTTCCATGAACTGAGTCTGCATCTCCGAGTCAACCTGATGGGGTCAGTCAATATCCTCATTTCGTTGACCTCCTCCTTTATACTTGATTGATCTTTTGACATGATTGAATCGCTTGCTGGTCCTACGCAGGTATGATTACAGTGGTTATGGACAGTCAAGTGGAAAGGTATTGTCTTTTGGCTCTTGTATTCTGCTCATGAGATAAATTTATTTGGAACGATTTGGGTTTGGTTTTACCTGGATAATACCTGAAGATTTTGATGGTTGGTTTCTGGTGTTTTGAGTGCACAGCCTAGTGAACAGAATACTTACGTCGATGTAGAGGCAGCATTCCGTTGCCTTGAAGAGAAATACGGGGTGAAGGAGGAAGATGTTATCTTGTATGGACAATCCGTTGGTAGCGGACCTACTCTGGATTTGGCAGCCCGTTTAAAGAAATTAAGAGCTGTGGTTCTTCATAGTCCGATTGCGTCTGGCCTCCGCGTGATGTATCCGGTGAAGCGAACATATTGGTTCGACATCTACAAGGTTAATTTTCTGATTTAGTCATAGGAGTGAGCATCGCTTGCGGAGCTCTTGTCGATGATGTCTTTAACGTTTCTCCTGTTAGGCAACTATGTTGATGGCGGTTTTTCTCTTTTATGATGCAGAACATTGACAAAATACCTTTAGTCAAGTGCCCGGTATTGGTCATTCATGTGAGTATTTCCTTGATTCTGGAATTTGCCATTAAAGGTCGTTGATGCTTACTTTTGTTCTTTGCTTTCCCTCATTGTTGGAGTTTCTCGTTTCTGCTAATATAACTGAAGCTCAAGAGAGCGCAACCCCTCACTTCTGTGTTAGATTTGAGTATTTTGCAGCAGGTTATGTTAGATAGCAGCATATGCAGGGTTGCTGATGCTCTCTCTGGTTTTACTCCATCTTAATTGAAAATGCTAAGTGTTTTAATTCTTTTGCTTCTGCCATCTGCTAGGTCTGTACGTAGTTTTGAAAGCTTTCTGCCATTGAAATGTTCCTTGTTCTTGAAATTCCCTGGTGTGAACCTTGAGTGTACACAACACTGTTTCTTGAGTCATGTTGAAGAACTATAACTTTGTACTCCTAAGTGCTGGCATCTGTGCTTATTTCTTATGCGGTGTTGCTTGTCTGCTTCCTGCTTGCAGGGAACTGCTGATGATGTTGTGGATTGGTCCCATGGAAAGCAGCTGTGGGAACTCTGTACAGAAAAGTATGAACCTTTATGGGTTAAGGGAGGGAACCATTGTGACTTAGAGCTTTACCCGCAGTACATCAAGCATCTTAAGAAGTTCTTATCGGCCATCGAGAAATCATCGTCTGTCGGAAGACCTACTCCCATTTTAGATCAAGTAGAAAGTCACAGGAAGAGCACAGATTACAGAGAGCCTTCTAGATCAAGCGTCGATCATAGGGAAAAGCCCGGACCAACCATGGAGCAGAGAGGAAAGCCTAGGCCAAGCACCGATCGCAAAGAGAAAGCTAGAACAAGCACTGATAAGAGAGAAAAATCAAGAAAAAGTGTGGATCATCCGGAGAAAGACAGTAATAGCGCAGACCAACCTGAAAAGTCCAGGAACAGCATTGATCGGTAAGCAAGGTTTGAGGCTCTTATGCATTGTTTCACCCTCCATTTCCATATCCATATACTTTCACTTCTCATCATTGTCGGCTGGAACTTTCGGTTGCAGATTCGGGTATATGATTAGGTCAGTCGGATTGTGCAATATTGATTGCTTCAAGCCCACGGCAGCAACCATCTGAACAAGAAGAAAGATCGATCAATACAGCCATCAAGATTTCTATCTTCAATTATTTTGGTAGGTTATTTGAGTGAATGACTTCTCCACTGCTAAGTAAGAAACCAATCTAACCAATCAAATTACCTGATCCCATTCCGTGTTCTATCCAGGTTCTGAAGTCTCTCTCCCCTACGCTCCTCCCTTCGCCGCTGCATACCATATTGAAACCTGACGGACGGTATAATTAGCAGCAGCGGCCCATGGTGGCGCGTTATCTAACATTTGCCTGTAAATTCTTTCTTTTACTTCTACCGTTTTCTTCTGGTGTGGTGGCTGTCTTCAAAGATCAAACTAGTTATTACAAATTGGATTAACTCTAATTTACTACAACCGTTACATGTTTTAGGTTGTAATAGGGAGTCAGTTAGATCGAGAACGCGGTTGAGCTGTAAGACTTATCTTTAAGATTTTATAATGGTTAGTTCATGATTCATGAAACTGGTGTATCATAAGTATACAGACTACAATAGATTATCATACTATTTTTTAAAATAATATTCTTCTTTAAATATTTATTTTCTTTTAAGAAACAGAAGTACAATGTTTTATAAAACATAAACCTATAGTCAGAAGTAATCAATAATGGTAATATATATCTATTTCAATGTATTAATAAAATATCAAATATTAATGCAAAACGGATTGTTTGTTTAGAAAGACTAAAGTAGAGTAAAATAAACAAAAAAATCAAAACATAATAAAATCTAATAATTAATTAAAAATATTTAGATAAAATAAATGATTAATTTTATTAATTATAACATATAGTTCGTCCAGAAAAAATCGGTGCTGAACTCTCTACCATTGGCCCACACCAGCCAATGGGGATCACCCTACACATCGTTGTAGTTCTCATAATATACGATAAGCCCCTATAGGTTTCGATATTGTAGAAATTGTCCCTGGTAAAATACGGCGGCACTGCAATGACAAAGCCCCAACACAAAGGTTTAAGCAGGGTTCTAAGGCGGTTGCTACCCAACCTAACGCAACTACTATGAATCGCGTTGTGTCTTTTATAGTTTAAGAATTTCATCCTTAACCCAATGCTGTTTACTTCTGAATTTCCTCATCTCCACCTGTTTCTGCTCTTTTCGTGCAATATTTCGATACTAATTTGATGCACAACTTACTCTGAGCTAAGAAGCTAGATCATTTCATTGTTCAACTTGGTCCAGGACCTGCGAGATTCTCTCTCGATACCCAACGGAAACCATCCACAGTTATGTGGAGAAACTTAGCCAGACAAGCCGTTTCCAAAATCCAGCCAAAGTCTGTTAATAAGACTTCAGCTTTACGTTCCTACAGCTTACTGGACGTCTCTCAAGAACCGAAATTTTCAGGGAAAGTCATAGTTCATTCGTTGAACGAGTCCAATTCTCAAGTGGGTTTACGCCGAGTTGGTGAAGTTTCGACCTACGACGGCCATGTAGGCAAACTCGGTGTTGGGGATTTTAGTGGTGATAGCGATAGTATTGGTAGCTTGTCGATTTTGCCTAGAAATGGTTTTTTGTGCTCTGGGTGCTGCACAAGAGGTTATGCAAGTGTAGCTGAGGCTGTCTCATCATCAACAGATCTTGAACAGGAAGATGTTGTTGCTGATGAAGTGCAGGAATTGTTACTGGAAATGAGGAAAGAACAGAAGAGGGAGGATATACATATGTGGAGAGAAAAGCAGAGAACTGAGCGTGGAATGACGTCTGGAAAGTATCAAAGATTAAGGAGAAGGCAGGTACTGATTGAGGCTGAAGCTTGGGAACAGGCGGCGAAAGAGTATAAGGAGCTCTTGAAGGACATGTGTGAGCATAAATTAGCTCCCAATTTGCCCTATATGAAGACTTTGTTCCTAGGATGGTTTGAACCTTTCCGGGATGCCATAGCAAAAGATCAGGAATCGATTAGACTAGGGAAGACTAGAGCAGCATATGGTCCTTATTTCAATCAGTTGCCTGCTGAAATGATGGCTGTTATTACTATGCACAAACTGACGGCATTGATAATGACTGGAGGGGAACATGGATGTGCGAGAGTTGTAGCTGCTGCTTGTATCATTGGTGATTTGATAGAGCAAGAGGTGAGTGAGTGATGTTTATGTGATTTGTTTTGGTGATTGCCTTTTGGCCTATATTGTATAGGGTATTATACCGGTTTATTACCTTTGCTTTCCTTACTAGTGTATAGAGGATCACATATGAATTTAGTGAGTTAAGAGATATGGAAAATTAGAGTTCTTAGATTGCATGCTAGAGAGTATAATGATACTATGGAGACACAATAGAATTACTTTGAATATCTCAATGCTGACTGGTTAGGCTGAGTTAGTGTCTGTGTTTCTAAAGGCATATAAATTGTTAAATTCTAAATCTATAGCTGTTTAATGTTGAAAGAATCTTTACTGGACTTGTTTTATGTTTGTATATTTCTAGTTTCCTGGTTTGAGGTGACACATTTCCTTTTTAATCGTGGGTGAGTTCTGATATTGACTGTTCTGAGGCGGATCAGGTTAGAATACATAACTTTTTGAAGAAAAAAAAGATGAAAAAAAATAAAATGAAGAAAGTTGAAGATGGAGCATCTGAAACTCTGGCGGTGGAACAAGAGAAGATTAGAAAAAAGGTAACTGATTTGATTAAGAAACAAAAACTTCTAGCTGTGAGGAAGATTGTGGACGGACAAGATGATTCAAAATCATGGAGCCAGGAAGCCAGGGCTAAGGTCTGTGTTTAAGCTAACAATCATCAGTAAAATGATTAATTGCACTGGTTTTCATGCTGTGTATGATGGTGATCTTTGTCCTGCCACATTGCAGGTTGGCAGCCGTCTAATTGAATTGCTGATTCAAACAGCTTATGTACAGCCTCCGGCTGATCAGTTGGAAGATTCTCCACCAGACATCCAACCTGCATTTGTACACACATTAAGAACTGTGTCAATGGAAAATAGGTACAAAATTACCTCTTTCTGGATGAGGTCAGATAATTGTTTCCAACTGGTACTTCAAATGGACACCTTTTTGCCTTTTTCCCCGTGACAGGAAGACTATCAGAAGATATGGTGTCATTGAATGCAACCAACTAGTCCTTAAAGGACTTGAGAAAAATGTGAGTAGCCTTGAATTTTTTTTTCTTTAAGTGGAACGATCATTCTCATGAAATAAAAACACTTCTTGAGTTGGTTAATTTCTAGGCTCTGAGCATATGCACTGCTTCTTAGAATGTTATATCTGAAACCAACGAAGATGCCTCTGAAATTGCAAATGTTTTTTCTTGTGCAAGAAACAATAAACGGTGTTACTTCTAAATGCAGGCAAGGCACATGGTGATTCCTTATATGCCGATGCTGGTACCACCAGTCAAGTGGACAGGGTAGAGTGACCTTTCCTTTCTATTGACAGTGTGCTCCTTTGCTCATGTTCTACTTTACCTAATCTCCTAGTTCCAAGAAACATTCACAGTTGGGTATTTTTTGGGAGATGCTTGATTTTTCATTCTAAATCCGTCACTTTTAAAATCTATTTAATTGCTGGAATCTAGAATTTGAATTTATGCAGAACTGACATAGTAGAAATCGATAACAATTGTGGGTTGATTATATTCCATATCCTGGCAGATTCCAAATTTAGTCAGAAAACAACTGTTGGATTGGCAATAAAATGGAGGGAAGAAACTTATTTATACACTTTTTTCTGGGCACGATGTGGTGATGTTTTGTTTGATGCTAGAAAATATCCATCATCCAACTAATTAACATAATGCAGCACAGCCATGGGGATATGTCGGATGTCTGTTAGGAGAGATACTAAGGTTAGAATTGTGAACGAAATGAAGGTTTTGAGGTTGTAGAACTCTGAGTTATGGAGGTGAACAGTGATTACAGGGACTTACCTGCAGTAGTATTTGTTGAGAAAGAAAGTCAAAATCTGGGCATCACACCTAATGGAGGGTTACTTAACGCAGTCTTAAAGGAGGGATCGAAAGATGAAAATTTATTTATAGCTGTCCAGTACAGACATGCCTTAAAAGTACTCATAGCCAGACCTGTAGTTAAGTGGTAACTGACGTTGTAGTCAAGCACTGCAGCAATCATTACACTAAAAGAGCTAAACTTAAAAGCTAACTCGGATCCTTTGAATTTCTAGTTATAGAGTGCCCCTACTAGTAAAATCAAATATAAATAATCTTCTTTTGTCATCTTGATCGCTTGACAGAAGTGGTTTAATCTGTGAGGTAAAGATGTCTAAATGAACCAGTCTGGAGGACTTGGTTATATATATATCTGATAAGTTAAATTTCCAAGACTTGGATGAAATTTATGAGTATCTGTCCTGTGTTGAAAAGTTTCCTTTCATGGATGGACCAGGATAATTTTATTTTTGGGTGGGTACAGAAGATCTTTATCTTTCTGGTTCCAAGTCCCCCCAACCCTTGATACCTTTGTGGTGGAAAAAACAGAATCCCTGCCAAAGATTCTCTGGAAACATATGATTAAGGATACAATGCCTAGTACAAGTGCCAAGTGATAGGACATTGATTAAGAGCATTTTAGATTATTATGTACTAACCTTTGTATGATGAACCGTTCTTCGAATGTAGTTATGACAAGGGAGCACACTTGCTCTTACCATCCTATGTAATGAGGATACACGGTGCTAGGCAACAGCGTGAAGCCATGAAGGGGACACCTAGGAAGCAACTTCAACCTGTTTTTGAGGTTTATTATCATTGCATTCTTATTGTTTTTTTAGAGTCATTATCTTGTTCAAACTGTCATGGTAATAAAATCCTGGCAGAACTTTCAGCTTTATGTGTCTTATTATCTTTGTGATTTTAGGTACATTTTTTGCTGTATTGTTAAAATTTTTTGTTGAAATGGATTGGCCAGGCCCTGGATACACTTGGAAGTACCAAATGGAGGGTAAACAAGAGGGTACTTAGTATTGTTGATAGAATATGGAACAGTGGAGGCTGTCTTGCTCATTTGGTCGACCGCAGTGATGTGAGTTATCTTTCTGCTGGCTGTAAACGTTTTTATTTTTAAATGTCTATTTATTTCATTTAGTTTTGTATTTACCTAATATCCTCATTGTAGATATCTTTACCTGAGCAACCTGATACTGAAGATGAATTACTGCTCAAGAAATGGAAGTGGAAAGTCAGATCTATCAAAAAAGTGAACAAAGAGAGACATTCTCAGCGTTGTGATATAGAACTTAAACTTGCTGTAAGATCCATTTTGAGAATGGTCGGTTTGCCATTTGTTTTTCTTTCAGGTTTTATGCCAACCTTATTGATTTG
Organism: Passiflora organensis; assembly: GCA_019739055.1. Classification (NCBI taxonomy): domain Eukaryota; kingdom Viridiplantae; phylum Streptophyta; class Magnoliopsida; order Malpighiales; family Passifloraceae; genus Passiflora; species Passiflora organensis. The sequence goes on from JAEPBF010000009.1 coordinate 17,589,510, forward strand.
GTTCAGGTGGCACGGAAAATGAAGGATGAAGAAGGTTTCTATTATCCACACAACCTTGATTTTCGAGGGCGTGCATATCCGATGCACCCATACTTGAACCATCTTGGTTCAGATCTGTGTCGGGGTGTTTTGGAGTTTGCTGAGGGACGTCCTCTTGGAAAGTCTGGCCTACGCTGGCTGAAGATACACCTTGCAAATCTATTTGCTGGTGGTGTGGACAAGTTATCATGTGAGGGCCGAATAAGTTTTACAGAGAATCACCTGGATGATATATTTGATTCTGCAGACCAGCCCCTTGATGGAAAGCGTTGGTGGTTGAACGCAGAAGATCCATTTCAGTGCTTGGCAGTTTGCATTCACCTCACCGAAGCTTTGAGATGCCCGTCTCCGGAAACAGTCATTTCCCATATTCCAATTCACCAGGTATTTATATCGCAGGCTCGCAAAACAGTCTGATTGCCCTCTTCACTTTCAGATTTGTTGCCCTTCTAGTCCTGTGGAATAATAAGATGTATGCTCAGTTATCTTGGTTAAGGAAAAAGTTAATATTGCCGGATCACTTCTTTTTTATTATTTTTTGTACCTCCTGAAATTTTATTTTCCATTCAAGACCGTTTACTGATCTGTTGTGATATGACCGAAGCTGATCATGCATTTTATCTTTCCAATTGTGGGCTTTGTTTAGGATGGTTCATGCAACGGCCTTCAACACTATGCTGCGCTTGGCAGAGACAAGGTATGGGCCTGAAGTTATGTAGAAAGTTGATATTCAACTACTTTAAATTAAACCCACTGTCCCGATCCTGACATGGTGGATATCTTTACTCCATTTTTGCCTTTCTATTGCACATTTTGGACGCTCATCTCGGTTTGCTTATTGTGAAATTACGACGTCGGAAAATTTCTGCAGCTGGGAGCAGCTTCAGTTAATTTAATCGCTGGGGAGAAGCCTGCAGATGTCTATGCCGGAATAGCTGCCAGGTAAGCAATATCATGATTCATCATATTCAATTGCAAATCTGACAAGGTGTTTTATGCTGTTGATTTAGAGGATTAAAACTCAAATTTCCAGGAGTTTAATGATATACCGGAAATTGTTGCCAATCTTGATTGAATAAGAGATTGCCTTACCCTAGTGTTCAATTTCAATTTTCAGCATGATTTTAGACAACTGGTCAAGAAATATAAGGCTAGAGGATTGTGTTTAATATATTCCAAGTCGGTAACAGAATCTCCTCTCAAGCATCTGTGCATGTTGAGTATGGTTGATAAACATAAAATGACTCTTTCCGTAATCCTGAGTAGCATGCAGCCTGAACAATGTTAAAGGTGACAATGAGCGGAATTCACAAAATTTTCAAATTTGTATGCATTTCACTCGCTGAAGTTTCTGCTTATTCTTTGCTGCTGTAATCTAACAACACATATTTAAGTATTAATCAAATCAAATATCATTAGCTTGGAAATAGAAACTTCTAATTCATTTCAAGTTTACCCAAATTAAAGATTGACCATTTTATGGCTTAAAACAGGGAGCAGGTTTTTGTACAAGGAATGACACTGAGTCGTATGTTGACTATATGTTTGCAAAAGCCAATTTGATCTAGTTGTTTATTGTAATGAATCTGCCATCAACTTTGTTAAAGAGTTGTTTTTAAGGTCCCCAACCTTTAATGATCGGCTTTTTGCCATTTTAAAAACTAAAGTTTTAACCATGTCAAACTATTTAGTTGTTATTTTGCTGGAGCACTGTTATGGAGATTGATCATTTTAGGCTTTGCAAAAATCCATTTTCTACATCCACTGCCTATTTTTTCCAACAGTCATTGCCTGTTTGTGAAAAAGGGAAATTCCCACAAAAGAACATTGAGGTTGGTGCATTTTTTATGCAGAGTGCTCGATATTATGAAGACAGATGCACTGAAAGATCCTGCTGTTTGCACTGATTCCTTGCATGCGAGGGCACTGATTAATCAGGTTCTCTCGGAACATGTCATTCTTAATTGTATGACGCATGTCAATTTGGCAAAAATGGGCTAGCTATAGTGTGCAAATGCCATTTTCCCTCTGTATTTCAGAATTTGAAAGTGTTTATTTTTTGGTGGACATACGTTTCATTTTGCATAATGGTTTGATTGCTTATGTAATCCTGCTGATGGTTTTTGGCATACCATATAGGTTGACAGGAAATTGGTGAAGCAGACTGTGATGACATCTGTCTATGGTGTTACTTATATTGGTGCTAAAGAACAAATCAAGAAGAGGTTGAAAGAACGTGGAGCTATTTCAGATGGTGTGGAGCTCTTCGCTGCGTCTTGCTATGCTGCAAGGGTAGGCAAGGAGAATGGATATTGCTTCATTTCACAGGATCAGAACACGTCTCTGATGAAAATTTACTTTTTTTGCCTGAGCAGGTAACACTAACCGCCTTAGGTGAGATGTTTGAAGCTGCACGAAGTATCATGAACTGGCTTGGTGAATGTGCAAAGGTATTGATTATTCTTTCATAACTTGCTGTATGAATAATTTTTATGCCTCTGTTAACCAAATTTTGACTGCTTACTGGCTATAAATTTGATAAATAATCAGATCATCGCATCTGAGAATGAGCCAGTGCGCTGGACAACACCACTTGGACTTCCTGTTGTGCAGCCTTATCGTAAATTAGGAAGGCATTTTGTAAGTTCGCATTAGATTAAACAATGATCAATACATTCTATCAAAATGGCGCAATTGCTTACGGCCCATATGGCGTTGGCTTTCACATGTAATGGTATTTAAGCTTGTTTTGTAATTTGCTTGCAGGTTAAAACTTCTCTACAGATTTTGACACTACAGCAGGAAACTGAAAAAGTAAGTTTCAAACGTTAGAGACATGAGATAACATCTTTTCTGGTCATATGCTATACTGTTTTCAATGTTCTAAAGTCACTGCCATCTACTCCAAACTTGGCTAGCCAAATTGGTCAGCTATACCCTTTTTTCCTACTCTGCATGTTTTTTACGGATCTTCTCCTAGCACATGCAGTCATCTTTCACATCCACTGATGAGTTAGGTAGTTAAAGTGGCTGGTCACTTGTACACAAGGCTTTAGCAGTTTGGACACGTGCAGACATTTTAATTTTCTTGAAATCAATTATTGTTTGAGCTCCTTTCCTTGAAGCACAGAAACGAAAAGGGGGTTGGTTAATGTAAGATAGGACTTGATTCTGCAAACTTCTAATACTTTTTCTTTACTAGCAATTATCAGACAATGGTTTACATAGTAGATGAAAGGTGGCATGTCATATTTTTGGATCTCCTCAGCTTTTGATTGACGTGTGTAGGAAAAGGGAAGTAATAAATGGCTGAAATCCTGGGCTGATGGTTATTTTACCATTATACAGGTCATGGTAAAAAGACACAGAACAGCTTTCCCGCCTAATTTTGTTCACTCTCTTGATGGTTCTCATATGATGATGACTGCAGTTGCATGCAAAAGAGCAGGATTAAGATTTGCAGGTTTGTCGTTGTCGATTCTTTTCTTTGCTGCCCGGGCGTGATTACTAATGCTCCGTATCGATAAGTGGTTACAGGAGTTCATGATTCTTACTGGACGCATGCATGCGATGTGGATAAAATGAACAGGATACTTAGAGAAAAGTTTGTTGAACTCTATGATCAGCCAATTCTGGAAAATGTACGTTCTACCATCAAAACTCCCATATTACAATAGTAGAATGCGCATGCATTTTGAGACATCATCGTTTATATTCAACCATATTTAAACTGATTAGTCGGCATTTTAAATTTGCTTGTCTCTTTTTCCGGTTACTTCCTATGCAGTTATTGGAAAGCTTTGAGCAGTCTTTCCCCACATTATGTTTTCCCCCTCTACCTGAACGGGGAGACTTCGATCTGACAGAAGTGTTACAGTCGCCTTACTTCTTCAACTAGTCTGATTCAAGGGCTTCTCTCGGTCATGTGCCAGAGAATATCATGCTTTTGTTGGCAGCTTTTTTTGCACGAACATGGTCATTAAAAGCGTTGATCTAACAACAATTCCTGTCGGAGACTAGTTTATCAGTGTTTCCAGAGGAGCGAGATCAGGAGAAGCTGCTACACAAGGAAAACTTCCTGCTGGATAATAGCTGCACCATTCCTATACATTTCTTGGAAGATTTCCTTGAGCATCAATTGCCTGGTCTAACTCGGCACTGGTTCAATAAACCCCAAGTAATGGGCACCTCATATACTTGGGAGGAAGAAGCAGCTTTTGTCGAAGTTTGACAGACATGCTGCACCAAGTCCCGTTGTATCATCTTATTGTAAATATCTACATCGTTCATTGAGACTTACTGCTACTCTCATGGTCCATGGAGCGACCTGACCTTTCCGTGATAAATGTAAGAATGAGCATACAAGTATATTATCTGTTCGGATAATAGCTGCAAATACCCACTTTTAACGATGGAGTGGTTTCGTGGCTATACAGAAATGGAAGTTAAGAGTCCCAAAGTAGATGGCGATGTTTTGATAGCACAACCTCATCTACGCATTTCTGAACAAAGGCACACGCCGTTGGTGGGTAAAAAAAGTATGAACAGATAAATTATCAAAACAATAATAGCATAGATCAGTTCCAACTTCATAAAGTCGAGAATTCAGCAGTGATTTCTCTCTTTCGAATCATTGGGTTGTGAAGCATTAACATCAGCCCGTGTCCAGTTGTTCCGCGTCATAGTTGGAAACCTTCTCTCAATTGAGAAAGGGTTTGATTTGCGAACAATAAGAAAAGCAGTGGAGAGAGTATTTAAATAAGTTTTCAAATACACTCGTAACCCAGGAGCCTTCGCCAGAGAGCTATGGTTTCAAAACATTCATATTTAGAGCAAGTGCCAGCCATTTCTGAACCGGCTGCAACCACTGTAGACTGCATGCATCTGAGCGATTTCCTTTTTTGCTCCTGTCACACCAGATGGCTTGGCGATTCGCGAAGGTTCAACTCTACCGGTGACACCAATTATCATTAGGCCATACAGTCCATTTGCTTTCTAGTATATATGCTCCTTGAGGAATGCATCTTCACTGAAAAGTAATTCAATCATCGAATGCCATGGTTCCTATGCAGTAAGCATGCTCAAGATTAGTTCTCCGATTCCTCTTGTTGAGAAGGCTAAGAAGCCAAATAGCGCAAGCCATGGTTTATATAGTTCAGTATCCATATCGATCATTCAGAGAGGTTCTTCCATCTCCTGATTGCCCTGCACAGAAAATTTAAGTTCATAAGATTATGAGAAAAGATTTCAAAACATTAACCACGAGGTGTTTGCAAAGTTTTGATATTTTGGGAGGGAATATTTTTTACCTTCAGGAGGCACCCACGTGTCATAGTCAGGACTGTGATTATGAAACGATGGTTTCTCAGGGCCAAGTACTCTTTTTGGCTTTTTCTTTTTCTCATTAGGTTGCCTTTTCTCTACAAATTGGTTTTCAACTTCGTCCCTCCCTTCCTCATCTTCTGCACGGTATCCTCGTTTATGTTTCAACAACAATGCAATGGCATCTTTTGCTGCTGATTCTGCTCCTGCGGAGAATGAGGTGGACCATTCAGGAGCTTCATCATCCCTTGCTCCAGAACTCTCCATCTCCTTTCGTTTCCTTATAATCAGACCAGGAGCAGCACTTTCAATCTCCGACTCTATTTTCACATCATCAGTTTTACACAGCATTTTCTGCCTGTCCTTGTAATCCACAAACTGGTCAGATTCATCAATATTGGTCATTTGTAGTCGCTGGGTCTCATTTCTCTCAATGTTGTCTACGGCACCAAGCCATTGAGGCTTTACAACTGTATAAACAGCAGGTTTACTCTCAGGTGCATCTGTGGCAATCTTTTCTTCTTCTGGTTCATTGTTTGGCTTAACCTCCGCAGTCCTAACATCTGTCAGTTTCTGGATGGCATTGTTTGTTTTTCCCCGTCCATTTTCTTTTTTTGGTTCCTTTGGGGGTTGATTTTCACCAGCAGCATCAGGTGCTTTTTCACTATCAGGTTTCAGCCGGGCCTTTGAATCCCTTTTCTTTGCAGCATCTCCTGATGGATCAGCAATCTTCAATAGGAAGAGTATCCTATCAAGTTCAGATCTGAGAGCCCATAACTCCTTTTCATAAAGCATAGTTTGGTCAACCACTGACAAGGAATGACGAAAACCAGCAAATTAACAGCATGACAAATGAAATCAGTAACATAACAGCATGACAATATATATTAATATAAGTGATTTAAGAAATGACAGCACATAAATAATATTCCAAACATAACAATACTAACCTAGCTGAGATGACAACCCAGACATGTAAGTATCAAGTGCATCTCCAGCTTCAGCTTCTACTGCAGTTTCTGATGCCATTTTATTCTTCTCAACCAAAAGCAGCTCTTCGTTTTCTTTGATTTTCTTCATGATGGCATCTCTCTTATCAAGAAGAGAATCAGAAGTTTCAGTTGCTTGATTTTCACCAACTTTTTTTGCTGAAGGTTTCTTTGTCCGGTCATAGAATTCATCATCATCGCTGAAGCAATAAATGACAATATACATTGCATTATCTTTCTTTGTTAAATCATATAAAGGTAAAGTCAAACAATCTCGATAGGTTGAAAGGCTGCAAAAATCATCTGAACCAATTATTACCATGAGAATGATCCAAAAATTCAGTATAATACCTAAAAAATTCTTCTTCATATTCAGCAGTTCCCTTTTTCTTACCAACCGATACCCTTCCACCACGTGCACCAATACTTTCCTTGATACTATCATTCAGCGTCTCTTCCAAGTTTTCCAATTCTTCCAGGATCTGTCAAAAGATGGGATAATATAGCACGCAAAGTGTTAGATGTGAGGTGGAAAAAGTTGAGGCACTATGATTTCCGACAATGAGAAAAAGCCAGACATGCAAGGAGGAAGCACAAGCCCACTCTCACAATCTGCAAAGTACCTGCGTTATTCTTAGTTCATTACGGGCAATCTGAGTTTGCTGCCCCTGTGTCAATCCACCTTGAGCAATATCTTTAGCACGAATAGCATCAATTTCTTTCTTCATATGGGCAATCTACATCCACATGACTTTTGCATTAGAAAGAAATATATTGCATCTAGATAATCACATAACAGATGCTTTCAACACGAGTAGAAGTACCATCAAGGCTGCAAGCATGGTTCACATTGAAAATGAATCGAAAAGAGTAAAAGAGCCACTTTGAGGCCACATTAAGAGCCTTTTTTGTTTTTGCATACAACAGTTACAAGAACATCATTATGAATTAGCTAGATAACATTTAAGCAAATAAAAATCAAGAGTATCTACAGTTCACCCTATCAGTCATTGATTTGAAGGAAGAATGAGACTAAGCAAATAGGTACAAACCTTTTCCATTCGTTTTGTTATTTTATCTCGGGTTTTCTCCTGCTTATCTGTAAGCTGTCCTTTGTAGTTTTGCCACGTTATCTCATCACCATCATCCTAGATATCAAAGTGACCAAAAAAGCAAACTCAGACAATCCTCAGAATTCCAAGAGATAAATACTCAAGCAACAAGTGGACTGTGTATAAGCAGTCTAGTATGAAATTTCATATCTTGTATATATAATGAACCACTCCATGCATCCAAAAAGATCTGTTCCACATATATACATGCAGGTTCACAAAAATGCACAGAATGCTACCTTTATCCAATGAAACTGAGTCATTATCATTAGTGGACAAGAGTCAGTTGACAGTTATCAAATAAGATATAAGTAAGATTCCAACAAAATTAAATTCATTCTAAGAAGCAATCACAACCTCATCTTCTTCAATTGCATCTTCTCCCATGCCCCATGAGATACCATCAGCAAGAGATGCTTCCATCTTAGCCCGTCGCAGTGAAGCTTCCCGATCTAGCCTCTCTTGCCGAACTTTTGCCACTCTAAGAACTTTTAAGTCAGATTCCTAAAATGTAAAACCAAATAAACAAAATATGTTACAGCAATTAATGGACACATTCAAATACCAGATTTTATATTTATTAAGAATTTTGCAGAGTACACACATTTGACATCCATACTAATAAAAGTAGGTCAGCAAATCAGTGAGACAGCCAGGTACCCTAGTTGTTGATATAAAGTAACAGTTTTTCATAAAGCATGACCGGATAGTAAGGTCAAAAAGAAACGAAATCAAAGATTTAAAATAACAGATACTACAGTTAGCAGTCTTACTGCAGGTATCAAGTCAGGTGGTCCTTGGAAAATGTATAACCGGGAAGACCTGCACAATGGAAAGACAAAAGATACTGAGAGATAAAAAGCATAGCTAAGCTAGACCTAAAATGTCCAAACGATGACCAAAATGTGAGGGACGACTAATACTCACTGGCCAAACCGAATAACATCACCAACATGTAATTCCACATAAACCTTTTTATCCACCTGATAAACATTAACGACAGAAACAACCAGTAACTTTCAGAGCGCAATCTATTAAAATGTAGTCAAATATAGAGTTCCTGGAGACGCATTGCAATACCTGATTCTTATTAACAAAGGTACCATGAGTGCTGCCAAGGTCGTAGAGATATGCATCTCCACTTCTTTTGAACTGAAGTACTGAGCCAAAACAAGATACAATCAAACAACAAGCCGAGACACAGAGGCTAATTTAACAGGAGCGAGGAAGCAAGCAAGCACCTGCGTGAAAGCGAGAGATGGTAGGGTGCTCGAGAACAAAATCACAGAGATCAACGCGCCCAAACATGTATGCTCCCTTCTCGCAACTAAATGATTAACCATCTATTAGCTATAATTAGTTTCCAACTAAGTACCTAAGTAGGGCAAGTGAAGTGAAGAGAGGAGTTACACGTGGAATCGGTCGACGATTGAACCTTCTTTGAGGACCTCGAGGTAAAACTTGTGGCAAGGGGGGGCGCTCCATTCAGGAATGGTGTACGGTACTGGTGGATTAGATTGGGGCCTTCCTTGCTTGTCAGAGGCGGAAGCGTCGGGGTTTTTCGGCGGTGGTGGGCCCATTGACGAAGAGGTTTGAGACTCGTCAGCAGAAGGTTTATGTACAGGTTCGGTGGTCGTGGTGGTGGAGTTGTCGGGGATTTTGGCGGGTAGAGGCCCCATATCGGCCGTCATCTTTTCGGTGGCTTCAGGTACAGTAGTGGCGAGGGAAGGTGAAAGGATGAAAAAAACAAATTGCGCCCCAAAAATGTTTCAGTTATTTATTCTTTCCAGCGCGGTGGCTGGGGAAGAACGGTGCTGCCCGGTTCGATGGATCGGGTTCGTTTATCAAATCCTGCCTTTAGTTACTGGGTCCAGGAGGAAGTTCTAAAAAATAAAGGAGTGACGGATCGTTTCAATAAATACACCTGTCATTGTCACTTGTTTGGTATGTTGATTCTGCTCTCTTAAATATTTCCCTCGCAATTTCCATTTCTGAAACTCTTACGAGCACTGTGTTGATACTGAAAAATACTTTATGACTAAATAATTAAAAAATAAAAACACCAACTAATCTGAAAAATTATCCCACGATATTAATAAATTATTTATAAAAATAAATATTTCGCAAAGGAATAATGTAACTGTTAACACCTGGCAAGCATCCATTGACAAAGTCAAAGCTTAAACCTGTTTCCTTAATATACTCAACGGATTAAACGCAGCGTCGTCTTGAATAACGGGCAAAATGTTAACTCGTCGACTGAGCAGATCAGAAGCTGTAGCAGAAAAACTGGTCTGGCAATAGATTCTCCCACGCTCGACCACATGCCTTCAATCTCAAGCAATCTTCATCCATCAAGACTCTGATTCACTCCAGGTCCATCTTCTCCTCAGTCATGGATATCCAACGACGATACTTGCATTTTCAATTCGCATCATTCGACCAAACGGTTTGTTTTATTTTTTTTATTCTTTACGGAAATCATGTCTCTAACTGTCGTTTTCCGTTACGGGTGTTTATTTCGTGAAGGAAGATGAAAGCGGAAATTGTTGAGAAGCAGTTCGTTGATGCTCTGCTACAGCTGTTTCTTCCTCTCGCAAGGCGACGTATCGAAACGGCTCAGGCTCAGGTTGCATTTTAGTAATCGCCGTTTTTATTTTTTTTTGTTTAGATAACAGTAGCGTCGATAAGTTGATAGATGCTGTATTGAGTAGATTTGTTGCCGCTTATGCAATGTGTTTAAGTATTGTTGTTGATTTAACGGGGAATTTGCAGGATGGACAATATCTCAGACCTTCTGATCCTGCGTACGAGCAGGTGCTGGATTTATTGGCCATTACTGCACGTCATACTCCTGTGCTGCTCTTGGAAGCGCTTCTTAAATGGAGGGAGAGGTTTGTAGTTATCTTGTTTGTGTGTGTGTCTTAGACTATTATCTGAGGCGGATTTCAAACTGAAAGATTGTAACGCAGGGAAAACGCATTTTCTTCTCTATGGGACATTAATTTATATTTCGGTTCTGAATCTTTGTGTTGTTGTATGTTTAGGTGGCGAGAACCTTTTTTTTTCACCTTCTCTGGATTTTACTTTTCTTTTTCTGTACAGTGAATCGCCAAAGGGTGCAAATGATGCATCTACATTCCAGAGAAAGGTTGGTTGAAGGATATTACTGTATGGAAATGTTTCAATAACAATATTCTTATATACACTTAAAAAATGTAACAATATTCTTGAGTAATATGTTGTTGCTGCAAATAAAACTGGTTGTATTTTTTTTAGTCAAATATAATAGTGGCGGTCAACCTTTCACTAATTCGTTCTTTTATCTTTCCCTGAATTGGAATTTTGTAGTTTTTTCCTTGAAGCATAAAATGCGGCCCACAATCTCCTCGTAGCTGGAGGGTCTGTGAAATTGAGATCAAAATAATAATATACCATCATTTTTAATTTATTACCAGAATTTCTTGATCCATGATTGAAGAGATGATATGACATAATATTCTTTGTTCGGAGTAGTATTGTTATTTGGTGCAAGATTTTAACTCTGATTACATGGGAACAGCTCGCGGTGGAGTGTATTTTTTGCTCAGCCTGCATTCGTTTTGTAGAGTGTTGTCCACAGGAAGAACTTACAGGTTTCTGGATTTATTCTTTATCTTCAGTTTCATTTTTTTTTCAATTTTTATTATATAGTTAGTTAAGACAATTTTTTTTTTTTTTTGCAGAGAATCTGTGGTCTGGGCTTGAAAGTTTTGTTTTTGATTGGCTGATTAATGCTGACAGGTAGTGCCTCGATACTTTGATTTAGCTAATTCTACAATGAATGGTGGTTTAATATATGCTTCAATTGCAGCATTACTTGTGTTTTAACAGCAGAATATTTCATTCTCTGTCCTGCCAGACCTGTTGTCTTGTTAGGTAGTGTAGCTGGGTAGGAAAATATTCTACCCTAAACTCCTCGAAAGATCTCTTTAGTTAGAATTGTTCGCTTTTGCCCTAGCTGATAGTTGCTTGCTTATGAGGAGATTCTGAATGCATAATTTACTTGGTTATGCGTAGTGTAATTCTATACAGTGGCAATTATCTGTCAGTTTTCTTCCATTTTGAGCTGGTATTTAAGCTTAAAAAAAATCCTTAAAAATTTCTTTATGCATGGAATTTGTAGGAATTTTAATTAACTGTCCAAGAGTTTGCTTAGTCATTTCTCAAACACATGGTTCATTTATGATCAAATTTAGCTTTTAGATCCATTTCCATCAGATTCTTCATGATGGTAATGATATATCTTTTATTGGTTCATGCATTAATAGGAGCATGGCTATGAATAGAGATGTAATGTGGATGTTCAGGAACTAGTTCCCATGTTTTGCAGCCGATGAACAGTGAAACTTCACATTATTGTTATAAGATATATGATCATTAAAACTTAAATTGTTACCGTGCTCAGCTTTTTTTCATCTTTTTGCAGGGTTGTTAGCCAGATTGACTATCCATCGTTGGTTGATTTGCGGGGGCTCCTGTTGGACTTGGTTGCTCAACTTTTAGGAGCTTTATCACGTATCAGGTAATGATGTTCGAAACTAACAGTACCATTTTATTCTTCTGCTTTTCTTTTAAGTTTTATTCAGACTATGTTGAATCTTAATTTTTAGACTTGTTTGTATCTTTCATAATATTTTAAACCATGCATCGGGTGTACGTTAATTGCATAGAAAAAAGAAGCCTATCAAGAAAAAAAATTTTAACAAAATATAAAGGTAAGTTAATCACAAGCTTCATTTTGATGTTCCATTCTCGTTCAAGTTTGGTGTAATTTAATGACTTGTGTTTGGCTTCTGTGCCTTCTGTTGCGCTATTCCTTTACTTTATTCTGTAGTGTTTTTTTTTTGCATCTTCCGTATCCGCATTCTTTAAGAAGTATTGGTTCAGCATATCTTCTGTCACTGAAGTATTGGATCATGCAATTTATCTCAGTTGTTTGCCTATACATAAACTCTGTTCCTACACCAAACTGTCACAAAGCTGGATAGGTGAAAGCCAATTTAAGTTTAAGGTGGCAGTTATTCGTAGATCCTCGTATATCTTGCTTCATGTTTTAAGAAATGACTTTCTGTTTAGGAACACCAACCTTTTTGTTTAGCCAATACCTTGCCTTTTCTCGTATCATTGTGTCCTGAGGGAGGATGTATTGCTGGCAGTGATATGTTCCATTATACAACCTTAAAAGTTGTAAGAAGTCGTTCTTATTCGTCACTGTAAATGCAAAATTGTAGAGGTATGGAGTGTGCGATGTTGGAATTTCGTGGATCACAATATTGAGAGAAGGGACATGTAAATAAAAGGTCCCGTCCTTTTCAAATATATTTAAGCATTTAATGGCGGACTGCGTAAAATGACGTTTGTAAGGAATCATAAATTTTATCATGCTTTCATTTGTAGTCTGGGTCATGCTTCAACTTTCCTGTAATGTCAAGCATTCCGAGTCTGAAGCTCGGGTTCATGTTTCCACTCTATGACTCATAAGAGGAGCCATATGCAGTTTCTTATTAATCCTTTATACATTTTCTCTCAGGTTTAGTTCTGTGACGGAACGCTTCTTCATGGAACTTAATACTCGTCGAATTGACACAAGCGTTGCTCGAATTGAAACATTAAGTATAATCAATGGAATGCGCTACCTGAAGCTTGGGGTATTTTCGTTAATATTCTTTTACTTGTAAGTGACATGAAAACAGCTGTTTAACTACGTGGATTGGACAGGTTAAGACTGCTGGGGGGCTGAATGCAGCAGCTTCTTTTCTTGCAAAAGCAAACCCTCTTAATCGCGCTCCACATAAACGCAAAAGCCAGCTTCATCATGCACTTTGTAACATGCTTTCAAATATCTTAGCTCCTCTGGCAGATGGTAGCAAAGGCCAGTGGCCCCCTTCAGGTTTAGACCATGCACTTCCTTTGTGGTATGAAGCTGTCGGGCGAATGAGAGAACTGCTTATGCAATGGATGGACAAACAGAGCAAACATCTAGCTGTGAGTGGGATCAGTTTTTTTTCCGCTTCCAGGTTGCTTTTTTCTTAGTTTTATGGTGAAGCTTCATTTAGCATGTCTAATTCTTTCTCTATTTCAATCTTAATATCTGCTGTTCTTTGTGCTGATTTTAGTTTGCAGTTCAAACCGTAGAAATGTTTACGGATGATTTCTTTCTTAAGAACAATTAGTTCCTTGCCATGTCAATCTTTGAAGTGTGCGTTAGATGAATTGACTCCAAGCTCTCAAATTTTCTGATGTGATATCTAAATAGTTTCGCACATATTCAGTCCATATGTCCTCCCATCATAAACCTTCCAATAAGTTGTTATTATAGACGGAGACCCGTTGGTGATGGAATATGTTCTTGAATCAGCTTTAAAATTTGAACTGCAATATCAGCACATCCAAACTGATGCAGGAAGTCAAATCACTCCTTTGCGAAGTCTTTAATTTTAAATTACAGACAACACTACTGACTTGCTAGTTATGGCCCAAAACCTTTGCTGGCATCTTATAACGCCAACTACTGAATATAGGTAGTGCTTCTCAGTTTCTCAAATTTGACTGACCTCGTAGGGGCGAATTAGGCCAGACTTGGTGGATCAGGGAGCTACTGGTATGGAGTACTCATATATGCGCAATGCCCCATTGACTCTATATTTTATTTCTCATGCAACGTTAATGCTGTCATGGTATGAGACATCCAGTTTTAGAAACGGCATTTTAATCCAAATTTTGGCTGGGTTACTTGGCATATCATTTGACAAACTGGAAAACAAACTAGTGGACTGTCCAACATTTCATTTTAAATGGTTTCTATTGTCCTGATCATGTAAGTAACCTTTTATGTTCATCAAGTTCGGGCTTCTAAGTATCCTTCTGCTTGCAAACATTCGAACAAAGCCATTTTGTAACACTTGTATTAAAACTAACTTGTTAAACTTTGTAGCAGTTGGCTACCACCCGAAATTTTGTTTACTCCTTTCTGCATAGTACATATACCCTGCTTGATTAAACTCAAATCACTTAAAGACTTGAAGCCTGAGTGCTTTCTCAGAAGTGAAGTTCTTTTTTCTTTTTCTTTTTCTTTTTCTTTGCATGCTTGGAAGACCTCCTCATTCTTGCAATTTGGCTTTAAGCAATTGACCGTGTTTTTACTGGAATAAAATGCTGTGTTATCTTCTTAATCTAGGAACCATTTATTTTATGATGAGCACTTAACGCTGAGAGGAATATATGCGAACGGTTTTTTCTAATAAATATTTTTCCAGTGTAATCTCTTTTCATTGTAATCAGAGCTGAGAGGAATTTGATGGTGGGCAGTTCTGTAGCTCCCCATGCAGTCTGCATTTTAAACTTCATGATTTGTCACTGTCTTTCTTTCTTTTCAATCTGGGCTTTTTCTTTTTCTTTTTTTGGGTTCTTTGGATCATGCTCCCTTTCTCTCTATTCCTGAAAGCTCATATAGTATTTATGATTTATTTTGTCATTATATGGTTCAATGTGTTAGGTTGGCTATCCACTGGTGACTCTCCTTCTCTGCCTTGGTGATCCTCAAATATTTCACTACAATTTAAGCCCTCACATGGAGCAACTATACAAGCTTTTAAGAGTAAGTTTGGTATTATTTAAACTCCAGTCTGGGGAGTGGGTGAAGGAAATAGTTTATTCTTAAGTTCATACCTTTTGTAGGTCATGACTTCAACTGTTATATGGCAGCACATGCTTTGTTCATGCAGGACAAAAATCATCGGTTCATAGCTTTGGACTGCTTACATCAGGTTTTGAGGTACTACTTGAGCGTTCATGCTGCTAATCAGCCCCCAAACCGAGTATGGGACTACCTAGACAGTGTGACTTCTCAACTCTTAACAGCTATGAGGAAAGGAATACTCAATCAGGACGTCCAACATGATAAACTTGTTGAATTCTGTGTTACTATTGCCGAACATAACCTTGATTTTTCCATGAATCATATGATATTAGAATTGCTGAAGCAAGATGGTTCAAATGAAGCAAAGGTAATAGGTCTTCGTGCTTTACTTGCTATTGTCATGTCACCTTCGAGTCAGCACGTTGGCTTGGAGATATTCAAAGGTAATGAACAGCTCATGTAACCTGAATTCAATACATGTCTTATTTTGGCAACGCGTCATTCTAAGTATAAATTTGTACTTTTTTTTGGTATTCAGTGCATGATATTGGTCACTACGTACCAAAAGTGAAGGCTGCAATTGAGTCTATCTTGAGGTCTTGCCATAGAATCTATGGTCAGGCTCTTCTGATTTCTTCAAAGACCACCATAGGTAATACATTAAGATTTCAATATATGCAATGCAAGATGCATACTTTTCGGCTAGTTGTCGTTGCTGTAAAATATTAGTATGGTACCTAATCTTATTGCTAGCTCTTGCTTCATGCAATTGATGTCTATGTCAGAACTTGTTTTTCATATTAATGCACTAGCACGTACTCCCATGAAGCGCGGTTGATCTATCGTGTTGTTGTTTGCCAACATCGCTTCCCTTCAAATCATTTTCTTTTATGTAAATTTTGTGATTATTTTCCTCAGATGCTGTATCCAAGGAAAAGTCTCAAGGATATCTATTTCGCTCGGTGCTGAAGTGTATTCCATGCCTGATAGAAGAAGTTGGTCGAAATGACAAGGTCACTGAAATAATCCCTCAATATGGTATAAGTGTTGATCCCGGTGTACGCGAGGAAGCAGTACAGGTGCTGAGCCGGATTGTCCGATACTTACCCCATCGCCGACTTGCGGTTATTAAAGGAATGGCAAACTTTATCCTTCGGCTTCCTGATGAATTCCCTCTTCTAATTCAAACATCAATGGGACGCCTTTTGGAACTCATGCGTTTTTGGAGAGCTTGTTTAATTGAGGAGAGAAAAGAACTCGGAGGTGATGACAAAAAACGCAGATTGCAGGGAAATAAAGGATTTAGAAAGCCTTCTTCCCATCAATTAGAAACAATTGAGTTTCGTGCATCAGAGATTGATGCTGTTGGTCTCGTCTTCCTTAGTTCAGTTGATATCCAGATTAGGCATACTGCATTGGAGTTGTTGCGCTGTGTTCGTGCTTTAAGGAATGAACTCCGAGGCTTTACATACCAAGAGCAAGTAGATCATAATTTACGAGATGAAGTTGAACCAATATTTGTGATTGACGTCCTAGAGGAGCATGGGGTGAGTTGTGTTACTGTATTCTCACTATCTATTACTTTTCTTCTCTTTATTGCTCTGTGGTGGGTGCAATCTCACAAAGGTTTTCCTTTTAACACCCCGAACCTATAGGATGACCTTGTTCAAAGCTGCTATTGGGATTCTGGGCGTCCGTTTGATCTACGACGTGAATCTGAGGCAATTCCTCCTGAACTGACTCTTCAATCTATATTATTTGAGAGTCCTGATAAAAACAGATGGGCTCGATGCCTTGGTGAACTTGTCAAGTACGCTGCTGAACTTTGCTCAAGCTCTGTTCATGACGCAAAGTAAGTCAAAGTGATTGGTATATGCCCATAGAAGTGCTTTTTTGCCCCGAGTTGCCGGTTATTTTCTTGTCACAGGCCCTTTTTACGCAATTTTATTAACATCTCTCCATGAAATTTTTCGACAAGCGCTCATAACTTCATGGACTCTACCAACTGGACAATAGGTTTTTCGGGGTTCTGGAATCAGTTGTGTGTCTGTGTCATTTGATGCTTTATACTGGCAGGTTCTTCTAAATTTTACCAAGATATATCATTATTCTATTAGAGGAAATTGAAAAGGGAAGTTCTAATCCAACGACCATGTAACCAAGAGTATATTTATCAGTGTGACTACTGAAGGGATGGGACTTAACACCTTTTGAAGTGGGAATCACACTTTCCTTTATGAGTTACTGGTATCTAGTTCAGCAATTGGAAAAGATAACGCCCAATCTAATGCCAGTTTAATTGACAGGGTAGAGATTGTGCAACGCCTTGCTCATATTACACCTGTTGAACTTGGAGGAAAGGCTCACCAGTCACAAGATGCAGACAATAAACTTGATCAGTGGCTCATGTATGCAATGTTTGCATGTTCCTGTCCACCAGATACCCGAGGATCCGGAAGCTTATCAGCAATGAAAGATCTATACCGTCTTATTTTCCCCTCGCTAAAGTCAGGATCAGAAGCACACATAGTAAGCACATGTGTCATTGAATTTTCTTGTTTTCTGCATTTCTATATTGCTTGTTTCTGTGTTACCCCGTAATTTCACAGCAATGCACAGGCACAAATCAATAAATTCTTATTTTTATGACAAAACAAAATAGATCACAACCAAAAAAAAAAAAGAGATTATCTGAAAAGTTAATTAAATACCTAAGCGCTCAAAAGCGAGTCACTTTTCTGGTGGTTTCTGCATGTCAATTCATGTATGCGGATATTTCTGCCTAAGTTGACATGGATACTCGATCTTTTAAACGTTTATGCTGATGTAATTTTTTTATGGTAAATTATTATTCAGTATGCAGCCATCATGGCTCTTGGTCACTCACATCTGGAGGCGTGTGAAATCATGTTCGGTGAGCTTTCATCTTTTATTGACGAGATTTCTTTGGAAACTGAAGCAAAACCTAAATGGAAGGTGAGCATTAAGTAAATGATTGTTTTATATTCTCATGAATTTTTTTCATGTTCTTTGTTCGTAGAATTCAAATTACTAAAGGAACGTGATTTTTTGTAATGAATGTGATCCGGTGAGAAAGCTGATTTTATGTCACAGAACTTACAACCAAATTAGGGCCTGCTTGTTCCGTTTACTAAAATTTGGGCTAGCAACTATTCAATAATCTTATGAATTGAGTGCAGAGTCAAAAATCTCGCCGTGATGAATTACGTACCCATATTGCGAATATTTATCGGACAGTTGCTGAGAACATCTGGCCTGGAATGTTGATCCACCGTCGAGTTTTAAATCTCCATTATCTCAGATTCATTGATGATACAACTAGACAAATACTATTAGCTCCAGCTGAGAGCTTTCATGAAGTACAACCTCTTCGATATGCACTTGCTTCTGTTCTAAGATATCTAGCACCGTCACTTGTTGAATCAAGTTCAGAGAAATTAGACCTCAGAACCAGAAAACGACTATTTGATCTTCTTTTCTCCTGGATCGAGGGTACTGGCTGCACACTGGGACAGGATGGATATGTTGACTACCAACGAGAAGTTGAACGCTATAAGGCCTCCCCAAACAGATCAAAAGATTCTGTTGACAAAATTGTATTTGATAAAGAACTGAGTGAGCAAGGTGAGGCAATCCAGTGGGCATCCATGAATGCCTTGGCTTCATTGTTATATGGGCCTTGTTTTGATGACAGTGCTAGAAAAATGAGTGGCAGGGTGATATCTTGGATTAATAGCTTGTTCAATGAACCTGCTTCCAGAGGTGCAGTTGGTTACTCCCCATCAACTCCATCTTATTCCAAGTACAAAGGTGAAACTGTCCGTGGAGCTGCTGGACGTGATAGGCATATAAGTGGTCATTGTCGTGTTTCGTTGGCAAAATTAGCTTTGAAAAATCTTTTACTTACGAACCTAGACCTTTTCCCAGCTTGTATTGATCAGGTACTGCTTCGCCCTTTGATTTTATCAGTGAATAGCATCCCCATTGCATATTGATTATTGTCAAAAATGCGTTTTTTCCAATGCATGAACCCCCGCGGGGAGTGATGCCTCTGTGGTTAAAGTGGACGTTGGATGTTTAAGAAATAGTAAACTTTTAATTTTATTTCAAATACCCATGCTCTGTTTTCCCCATGCATTATTATTTGTTTTCTTTCGGATATAATATAAAGAAGTATATTTTGTTATTTCCGTACAAACATGATGCTAATTCGCATTTCAAAATTTGAGCAGTGCTACTACCCAACCATAGCTGATGCTTACTTTACAGTGTTGGCTGAGGTTTACATGCGCCAAGATGTACCAAAGTGTGAAATACAAAGGATCTTGAGCCTGATCCTCTATAAGGTTGTGGACCCAAATGGGCAAATCCGTGATGATGCCCTTCAGATGCTTGAGACACTTTCTGCTCGCGAGTGGTCTGAGGATGGTAATGAGTGCTCAAGAAGCTATAGAGCTGAGGTTGTTGGTAACCTTCCTGATTCCTACCAACAGTTCCAGTATAAGCTCTCAAGCAAACTTGCTAAAGATCACCCTGAATTAAGTCAGCTTCTCTGCGAAGAGATCATGCAGAGGCAACTTGATGCTGTCAATATAATAGCACAGCACCAGGTTTTAACATGCATGGCTCCATGGATCGAGAACCTTAATTTCTGGAAACTTAAGGAATCAGGATGGTGTGAAAGATTATTGAAGAGTCTTTATTACGTGACGTGGCGACATGGGGATGAGTATCCTGATGAAATTGAGAAGCTATGGATCACAATTGCTAGGAAGGCAAGGAATATTAGTCCAGTTTTAGACTTCTTAATCACCAAAGGCATTGAAGATTGTGACTCAAATGCATCTGGAGAAATTAGTGGTGCATTTGCCACATATTTCTCTGTTGCAAAGCGGGTTAGCTTATATTTAGCGCGCATATCTCCGCAGCGCACAATAGATCATCTGGTTTACCAATTATCTCAGCGGATGTTAGAGGATGGCATCGAACTCGGTGGGGCAAATGCAAGCAAGGCCGATGCTAATGGAAATTTTGTGCTGGAGTTCTCTCAGGACCCTGTAGTGGCCCAAATTGCGCCCATTCTGGATACCCTGCCACACATGTCACCGTTACTTGTCCGGGGTTCCCTTGATGGCCTCCTTCGAAATAATACTGGAAATCTCACTTGGCGAGCATCGGGCGCAACTGGACGAAACCTCTCAGGCCCTCTAAATCCAATGCCTCCAGAGCTGAACATTGCTCCAGTAACTGCAGGAAGGCCTGGCTCAGTCCTTCCACCACTAGTAAATATGTCGGGTCCTTTAAAGGGGGGTAGAAATTCAACTGGAAACCAACGGAGTAGGCATCTCTCTCGGGATAGTGTAGACTACCTCATTGACACTCCTAACTCAGGGGAAGATGGGTTGCATCCTGGAGTTGCTGTACCTGGTGTTAGTGCCAAAGAACTTCAGTCAGCCTTGCTGGGACATCAGCAACATTTACTCACTCGTGCTGACATAGCATTGATTCTACTGGCAGAAATTGCATATGAGAATGATGAAGATTTTCGCGAACACTTGCCACTGCTTTTTCACGTCATCTTTGTTTCTATGGATAGTTCAGAAGATATTGTGCTGGAGCACTGCCAGCATCTGCTTGTTAATCTTTTATACTCACTTGCAGGAAGGCACTTGGAACTTTATGAGGTGGAAAACAGTGACGGAGAGCACAAGCAGCAGGTAGTGAGTCTGATCAAGTATGTCCAATCAAAGAGAGGGAGCATGATGTGGGAAAACGAGGACCCCACAGTGATGAGAACAAAACTTCCGAGTACAGCACTCTTGTCTGCACTTGTTCAGAGCATGGTTGATGCTATCTTCTTCCAAGGAGATCTACGCCAGACTTGGGGTGCCGAGGCACTGAAATGGGCTCTGGAATGCACATCAAAACACCTTGCTTGTCGCTCACACCAGATCTACCGGGCACTCAAGCCAAGTGTCACAAATGATGCGTGTGTATTACTGCTTAGATGCCTGCATAGATGCCTGGGAAACCCAGTGCCCCCAGTTTTGGGATTTATGATGGAAGCTTTGTTGACGTTGCAAGTAATGGTGGAGAATATGGAGCCAGAAAAGGTGATACTTTACCCTCAGCTCTTTTGGGCTTGTGTGGCTATGATGCACACGGAATTTGTCCATGTCTACTGCCAAGTACTTGAGCTCTTCTCACATGTGATCGACCGTTTGTCATTTCATGATCAAACTACCGAAAATGTGCTTCTTTCGAGTATGCCTCGTGATGAGCTCTATAATGGTGGTGATATTGGGGATTATCAAAGAATTGGAGCACTGGCGCCATCCGGTGAAAATTTGCCAACGTTTGAAGGGGTGCAACCTCTTGTACTTAAAGGGCTAATGTCAGTAGTTAGTCATGCTGTCTCTATCGAGGTCCTGTCGCGCATCACAGTGCACTCATGCGACTCTATATTTGGAGATGCAGAGACAAGACTCCTTATGCACATCACAGGTTTATTGCCATGGCTTTGCTTGCAGCTGAGCATGGATTCAATTGGAGGACCTTATTCATCATTCCAGCCTCAATGGCAGAAGGCTTGCTCTGTTGCAAATAACATAGCAGCATGGTGTCGAGCTAGATCATTGAATGGGTTAGCCACCATTTTTGTGGCTTATGCCCGGGGAGAAATCAAAAGTGTTGACAACCTCCTTTCTTGTGTCTCAGCATTACTATGTAATGAATGGTTTCCAAAACACTCTCCTTTAGCATTTGGGCACTTGCTAAGGCTACTGGAGAAAGGGCCAGTTGAGTATCACCAAGTGATATTGCTCATGCTCAAGGCATTTCTTCAGCACACTCCCATGGTTGCTTCCCAAATCCCACACATGTATGCAATTGTATCCCAGATGGTGGAGAGTTCCTTGTGTTGGGAGGCTCTGAGTGTATTGGAAGCGCTTCTGCAAAGCTGCAGTTCATTGGCATCCCACCCACTTGACCCAGGGTCACTTGAGAATGATCCTGATGACAAGATGCTTGCTCCTCAAACTTCGTTTAAGGCTCGAAGTGGTCCGTTGCAATTTGCCGCGGGACCAGGGTTTGGAACAAGTTCTACACTTCCCGCACAAGGGGGGGCAACTGAACCGGGGATTCCGTACAGAGAGGTGGCTTTGCAGAACACACGTCTCATCCTTGGACGTGTACTTGACAGCTGCGCCTTGGGAAGAAGAAGGGATTATAGAAGGCTGGTGCCGTTCGTGACCAGCATTGGAAAACCTTGAGAATCCCGGTTTCGAGAACAAGTTTTGACAGATATAGGTCTGCTAGTAATTTTGTAACTAGAAAGGCACTGTGGTATTAACTCTTTAACTATTTATAAGCTCTTGAAAATTTCATTGATTTAAGAATCATTGAGTAAAAGGCTGTGTCCAATCATCTGTCTCCTATTCCAAGCCATAAAAAGGTAGGCTGTAACTAATATAGAAACTACCAAAAGGAAACTTTACTAAAGCTTCTGCAGATTTCCAGAGAAATAGAGGACAAACTTTGTCTATTCTGAAGGAACCCTGCCGGCGAGGAAACCAACCGCAGTTAGCTTCTCCTGAAAATCTAATGAAGATAGTGGTAAGAATTTGCTTGATTGAATTCAGAAATGTTGAGTTCCAAGTATCAAAGTGAATGTTTCCACGAATATCATATATTCGTCTCATTCCACATACTGGTACAAACTGCAAGACCCAAAATCAAGCACGAAACAATACAATAAAATACAATAATGCACAACACTAGGAGATCCAGGAGGAGACATCAAACTGTCATATCCATATCTTCCGTTTGTTGTTTCACATATCAACTTCAGACACTGATCTCATTGTCAACTTTAGAGATTGATCCCAGAGTCATCATCTCGTTATTAAGTTTACATTGTACAACAACAGCACCTTCTCACAGGACCAAACTTTCTTGATAGACCATAGAACACGATGATTCTTCTACCGGTAAAGTCTCTTCTTCAGGAAATGGCCCCATGTCTTCTACCCATCACTCGCTAGGTGATGAACCCTTATTAAACAAAGCATAAGCATCACTGTATATGGCCACCGCATTTGAGAAAACAGCAAGGATAATCATGAAGATACATAACATCTTGTCCTTCTTGGTTGCTATATTGTGACGATTCCTGAAACACCAGAGATAGTTTGGCCAAAATTAATTAACATAAATCAGCTATATGATTAGTCAAGATCACAACATAATTAAGATCCGCTGCAAAAATAGTTTAATAACAATAAAGACAACGGAACATAAATCTCCTCCACATAGTCTCTTCATTAGCAATGCAGTTCTGCCAGGAGTATCTAACCCAAATCATATTTCTGCCTATAACGACAAACAACAAAACAAGAATGAAGAGCAAATGCTGAATTTGCCAAATACAGACAACAAAACAATCTCACCTGAGGGTGACAGAAGCAGGGAAAATGAAACCGAGGCAAACTGCAGCAGTTGCTCCCGTGAATTGGAAAGCATCCCAGATGCTTGGAATAAAATTTGCACCGGAGAAGATCACAACAATGAGTCCAGCGGTAATCAATGCAAACCTCTTATTATCTTGATACAGAGAACGAGCTGAGGGAAAGAAGAGGCCGTCCAAGTTGAGCCGCAGTGGATAGAAGATAATTGGAAATACAAGCATGAGATGGGCAGCATAGCTAACACGAACAGCATCATTAAGCACAGAACTGTAAGGAATTCCCAGGTTGGTATCAAAGTTGGCAAGCACATCATCGAGTGTTGCATCACCAAATAGTAGGAACCCAAAGATGCTTGTTGCCACGTACACTGTTGAGCATAGAGCAAGTGCTGTTCGCACAACTGGTTTTATCTGGGTGGGATCCTCAAGTTCATTGTGTATGCTGTGAACTGAAAATTAATAGGTTGAACATCAGAACCCAGTATAAAGCCAAAATGCACACCACAAATTTGGCTCCAAGTCAGCTATTTTAAACCAACAGCTCAAAATCAGGCACACCGTTGATCAACATCATGGGAATCTTTCAATCAGTTTGAAAGCTTACGAGCAAATTGTACGAGAATCATGGATTAGGCATTAACAGTCAAGATGACTTCAGTTTTACCATAAAAGTGCAAACCTAGGAAAAATAAGAAAACAAACCAACCTACACCAAGGGCTACTAGATCAGTTGATGCACAAGTCTAAACAACTTGTTTTTTATTTCTCATATCGGTGAATTTTACACCCCACTTGTCAATTACAACTTCTAGGCTAAGAACAGTAGTTGATAGTTGAAGGCTACAGAAAGGAGGGATGAAAATTCCATACCATTGTAGTGGCAGATGTAGGCAGTGACAAGAACAGGGACTGTGGTGAAGAGTTTCCAGAAAGATGTCATATCCGTGATGTCAGGAAGCAATCTGGGCATTGCAATACTTCCATTTATCAATTTCATAATTGTGATTCCTACAGTGATCACAAGAAACACAACTGCTAGTGCAACTGACAAGGCAGATGTGAAACTTAATGAATCTGCAAACACAGCTAGGCAGTCAAATCTCCATAACAAGAATTAAACAAGAAAAGGCTTAACAAATTACCCCACAGAGAGTTGCTATCTTCGAAGACTCAACAGAAGAAAGCATGAAAATAGTTTTGAACATGGCATGTTAATATTAGCACCTGCAAATACTGATCATAACCATAATTTATTTTCTCTGTCCCTCTTTTTTTCCCTTTTATGTCGCTGAATCAAACCACAGACAAGACACAAAATAGATGTTACTAGTTAATGAAGCATCTTAAACTAAGGCATTGTACTAACCAATCCGCTTAAAGCAAGCCAGTGGAGAAAATATAGTAAGAGTTGTGATAAGAAGGACAAAGGCACGCCCATTCCACCAGTGTTCTCCAAACCAGCCCTCAAGAACACCAGCATGATGAGCACCACCAGAAGATGTTCCTGACAGCACATCACCTGCGAATACAGAACAGAGAAACCATTAATAAATTGTAAGGCTGCCGATACCATTATGCGATGCTTATACAAATGTGAAAGGGAGATTTATGTATGCTACAAGAAAAAAACACAGAAAGTAGCCAGGATCGATTAAGCATAGGGATATAGAAAGAAATCATACCGATAATGATCATGTACACGATGAGGACACCAATGTTGTTGACTAAAACAGCGATTTGCAATAGAATCCTTCCCCACTTCCCAAAAGCATCCCCCATAAGGCCTCCATAAGAAGCTACCTTCCCCGCCCTGCTAAACCTGAGTATCATCTCAATTGAAGCCTCGGTCAAAACAGCCATAAAGATGATCAAAGCAACACCCAGTACAAGGCCCAACACCTTCATGGTAGCGGGCAAAGCCATGATCCCAGCACCAACTATCGTTGTTGATAAATTGAACACGGCCCCACTGAAAGAAGCTCCATTAAATTCGTCAAATCCAGCATCTTCATTACTATGGGGTAGCAACGGAGCTTTATCATCAACTTGCTTGCCTTTTCTTGATGTTCTCTCCTTCTTGGTTACAATATTCCCGATCGTCATCTTTCCAATTCTATATAAGCTTCTCCAAAACAAATTGTATTAAATCTGCAGAATAACTTTGACCTTCTGGTGTACCACAAGAAAATCTCGACGCGCAAAAGGTCAAATCGTAACTCTATGAGAGAATCAATATACAATCAGCCAAGAGCAAAGCCTCCTAATGGTTTGATCTTCGCAATATAAACACCTTACTGCACAAATTTACAATCGAAAGCTTACAACTTTTTAAACCAAAACCCAACAAATTACAAACTTGGCCGAAGATCCCAAGAACCAGGATTCAAGGAAAGCAACCAGAACCAGAAAATGAGATTGCATTAGTAAATATCCCACAAGACGTTGTCTTTCTATATGGTCAATCAACACAAAAAAAAAGAATAAAACTCAAAAGAAAAAAAAAACCACACGATCCCAAGGTAGGCATTGTTTTAGTTATCCGGGCATGTCAATTGGTATCTTAAACGCGGTTAGGTGGACAGAAATCATTCACGTTTTAAAGTGACAAAGACAGTGAAGTAATTGTTGGGTATAATTTCAGAAAAGAAGGTAAAACTTATTTGTCTTTTTTCCGTCAACGACAAATCTATATCACAGGACAAATAGATCACAAGACAAAACACAAGTGGGGTTCTGATTATGTTCCCTTTCGCAACTCTAGGTTAATGACTTTCCACCCAGAATTGGCTTCCACAAAAATTGTAGTAATATCTAATAACGGAAGCCAACAGTAAAATTTAAGGGAACTGCTTTAAATATATATCAGTAATTACTAATTATTAGAAAAAAGAAAGAATAAAACAGTCTCATTTGCCCACTATTTAGGAATGCTTAATTTGACACGAGAAATCCCATAGTAAAAAAATAAAAGTTACCGGTCATTCCTCCCTGCCATCGCCCCACATCTCTTGTCCTTTTCTTACATCCATCCACGAATCTACCAATCAAGGCCGCGAAAGAGAAGACAAAATTGACGGTTCTGTCCAATATTCTGCACTGTTTGTCACGACAGATGGCAGTAGATTGAATATAGGTTCATGCTCTCAACGTCCGTACACAAATATTTGTGATCTTCGTTCAGTTAGGAACTAATCGACGTGAACAAGGGTACGATTGAAAACCCCACAACAGATTCATCTTTGTAAAATAGCCCATGGTCTGTGACCCGAGATGGTAGGGTTGAAAGGTTGGGCCCATGAGCCCAGTACTGATCTTAAGCCACTACTGATTGGGTCGACGCGGTTGGGCTCGTATATGCTATTTGGTGTTGTCTTGGAAGCTTCAGATCACACAAGCCCGGCCCAGAGAGGAAATAAAAAGGAAAAAATTGAGATTAAGCATAGGGCCCAGTGTTGATTTTAAGCCATTACTGATTGGGTTGAACAAATGCGATGCGTTCAGGCCCATATGACGTTGTTGGGTGTGTCTTCACATTAGATAAGTCCGGCCCAGAAGAGAAAAGAAAAGTGTAATTCTACCCTAGTCCGGGGCCAAGACATCATTCGTGGTCCCAACACATAACCCAGTTTAAAATTAAACAAATTAGTAGTCATGCTAACTGAAAAGTATAAACAAATTTTCGGGAAGAATAAATAATCTTCTTATTTTTTTCGTCAAAATTTAAAAAGGAATTTTCTAACATTAAGTTTTTTATTAGATTTATGTGTTATTTTCTTTTTTTACGATAATTTTTTTACAGGGTAAAGAAGAGTAAAGAGAAGGAGGAATAAGTTAGAAAGTTAAGAAGTTAGTAAGAGAAAAGAAGAAGAAGCTAAGAAAATATAATAGGAGGAGAGAGAGTGAAGAAGAAGACGAAGAAATAAAAAGATGAAGATAAGAAAAAATAGACAAGAAGAAGAATAAAGAAGGTGACGTGAAGCAACAAAAAGAAGCTTAGAGAGAGAAGGAAGAAAAACACAAACAAGTTGAAGAAAAAACTAAAAATGAACAAGAAAGATATGAATAATATACATGAATTATATTTGTTAATATTATTATTTAAATTATGATATTTACAGTTCATCGGATTTATATCACATGTATTATGACATTAATGTTATCTACACTACATATTACTTGCAAGATATTTGGTTTGTACTGTATGTAATGTGACACCAAGGTTATATATTATCTGTAGAACATTTCGTGTGTACCGTAATGTGCAGGACATCTGTTTCAATATGTAGTATGTCAAACATAAATAACACATTACATGGGATACACACTCGATATGATGTTTTTAATCTGTAGTATATCTAACATAAACATCACATTATATGTGGTATACACCCAATGTGCTACAAGGAATATGTATCATGTTCAACCTTAGCATCACGTTACATGCGGTACACACGCAATATATTGCAAGTAATGTGTATCATGTTTAACTAAATGTGATGCAGATGATGTGAATCATGATTAATGTTGGTCTGACATTACATGCGGTATATACCTTATTTGTTGAAATAATATGTATCATATTTAATCTTGGCATCACATTATATGCGATACAAATGAAATATGCTATGGGTAATGTATATAATGTATATAATGTTTAATCTTGGTGTCACTATACATATGGTACAAATCAAATATACTGTAAATAATATATAATGTAGATAACATTAATATCATAATATATGAGATATAAATCCGATGTGTTACAAGTATCATCATTCATTATCTCTTTTTGTTGTTTCACGTCATATTTTTTTTATTTTTCTTCTTGTCTCTTTTTCTTATTTTCATCTTTTCATTTATTCTTCTTCTTATTCGCTCTCTCTCTCTTTTCCTTCTCCTATTGCTCTCTCTTTTCTTTATATTCATGCTCTCTCTAATTCTCTTCTCTTCTCTCTTCTTAACTTTTTAACTTCTTAACTTCTTAACTTCTTCATCCTCCTCTTTATCCTGTAAAAAAATATCACACACACAAAAAATAAAAATTTAAATAATAAAAAATTTAATAAAAAATATATTTTCAGATTTTTAAAAAAATAAAAAAATTATTTATCTTTTCCAAAAATTTATTTACACATGGGTGAGGACTGGTTTAATTTTAAAATTGGACTATATCTTGTGACATGGAAGATATGGTGGTCTCTTGCCAAGGTAGAATTACCTAAAAGAACAGAAAAAAATTGGCATTAAAGCATTAGCTGGCAACTGTCCTAAGAACACGTAGGAGTGGTCTGAGTACACGTGTAAAGCTCGGAAAAGGGCACGTTTGCCTGGGTGGCGACTTTTTTGTTTTTCTTGCACCTGCCTTCGTTTTTCATTGTTTAATTTTTCTATTCCTTTTTTACAGTGTTCCTATGTTTAAGTTAGATCTCTACTATCGATACAGACAAGTTAAACAGGGTCTTGTTTCTGTTCTTAAAGGTTCTTCCTTTGGCCTAAACTCGCCAAGTTATACTGCGGGATTAATCAAAGGTGCGTCCAGAAAGAAGTTTTTTTTTTTTTTTTTTGTTTTTTGGTTTGCGTTTTGCGAGAAAGAGTGGCAGCACTGATGATCTCATTGTTTTTATCGGGAACTGAGCACTATGTACTATTCGTTTTATTTATCAGTTTGTGGGGTTCTGGAGGTGTTTGCTTGTTAATTTGCCCCAATACTTTTTTGTGACAATAGGTGAAGTGCGTGGTTGATGCTGTTGCGATATATTGTATACTTCAGTTTGAGGATTGAAACTGGTGATTAGATATGGCTCCGCTGGAACATTTAAGTTGTCGATGCCATATAGATTGGAGGGTTTCTTTTCTTTTATTTTATTTTTTATCAGATTTTGTTGATGGAAAGTTTGAGTTTGAGGCTATCGCTGGCAGATTAGCTGGTGAATTGTTGAATTGTGCATATTAGGATAAGAACATTTTCTCTAAAGAGAGCTGATGATAATTGTTGTATGTATGTGGGCCAAGTTTAGACCATTTGTATATTGAAAGTTTATGGCGCGACAGTGGGATTGATCTTGGAGACTTGAGGACAATGCAGTGTTTTATTTTGGTAATTCATATATATTCATATCGGGTCTGTTTAGCAAGTTTATGAAAAAAAAATTTGTTTAAGACTTGCAATCCCCTGCTACTGGTATAGTACATGACTATGATAGTTGCACTCTGAGGACAACCTACTTTTTCTTGCAAAGGCGAGAGCTTGGCGGTCAGTAGTTCCTGATGACCTTCTCTCACCATTTCAGCTATTCAATGTGGTAGGAAAGTTCTGGGATTAGTCGGAAGGAGAGTCCCTCTCATTGTTCCTAGTTTATTCAGCCTTTCGTTTGATAGTTAAAGTTGTCTTGCTTCGTTATTGAAATCTACACACAAGATTATAATATAAAACGCCTAAAGTAGCAAATTTTTTATGTTATATAAATTATTATTATATTTCTGTCATTGAATTCTTATATATCTTGGTATGGAGCTGCTTGACATTGAATTTGAACCGTAAAGATTTCTTAGACGGTTGGTGTTTCTAGTTGTCTGTTAAGATGAGTGAAATCCACTGTCTAAATAGGTTCAAAAACTTTGAAGAACACGCATTACAAAATGAAGGTAGAAGGGAAAATGTTTATAATTTGTCAGTTCGGTCTGCCAAAATCAGTATCTGTTTGTTGACCGAGATAGTTGATAGTCAGATGAGCTTTTAGCTCAGTATGAGGATATCATACGGAAACAAATGAGAAGCAGATGAAATATTTATTTGACAGATTTTCCAGGATATCATGCTTATGCTGTGCATGTTACTTTTTGTCTCAAATATTGAGTCCACTAATTCTGAATTTTACAGTTTGAAATAATGGCTGCATTAACCCATAAAATCCAGATGTCTAATAAGCAATCATCAGACGATATGATCATGTGCTATTTGTTCTTGAACATATCGTATTATTTAGCAATGCTCGGTAACTCTACGCTGTTCTTCTCTGATGATTGCTCTGTGTTGTGTATTTTTCTTTCCAGGTGGTGGCATTCAGGTTTTTGGGCTCTGAACATAACATTTGAACTGTGGACATGGGGACCAATTCTGTCGATGAAGCAAGTGTTTCTTTTGATGATGACAATACTCTTGATACAGATGAAGCAAGTAAAACTGACTTGGTCGTTGAGGCCTCTTCTAATGGAGACATAATGGGAGAGTTAGGATCCATAGGTGATATTCTGACAAGAGTGGAATTAGATTTGACTTGTGTTTCTGAGAAGCTGGTTAACTTGAGTGTGCTTATGATGCATGTGGCTACAAAGGGGAATGATTTGGAGGCCTTCAACTCTAAGGACGGAGATGTCTTGGCTGCTTCAGCTGAGAAGGGTTTAGAAGTTGATCTCTTGTCCGAGATTTTGGATTCTGAGGTGAATGAACTGGATAAGTGCCTGACAGTCATACGCGCAGATATTTTGAAGGTAGGCAAGGTTATATCGTCAAATGAACACTTAGGAGAGACCTTTGTGGCAATGGAAGACAAGTTGCATGATTCTGAAAAATCGTTGAAGCAGTCACAAGATCAAGTCTCAGAAATTAGGGCTCAATCTGCCAAATTCCGAAGAACGTTGTCATTTTTGGATGGAAGAGAACATCGTAAGTTACACTTTGTCTGATCGTAGCTTATCTGCATTTGCATTCAGATTATTGGTTAGGATGCTTAAGATTTTTTACTTTTTTTAAAAAATATGGTACATATGTTCTTAGATTCAGCAGTCTATTATATATTGTTTGGGGTTCATGTGGCTACCTTTTTCCCATCCACCCGCTTTCCACCTTCTATGCATATATGTGCACTTTCATACAGGTTAGATGTTGAACCCGCACCAGTCAGTGGCAAGGAGTGCTTTTTCAATTTTCTTAAGTTTCTAGTTCCCGAGTAGAAACTCTTATGTTTGCTTCTGTCTTTCATGCATGATAAAGCCCTCAAAATATTGTCTGTTTTAAATTCTAAGCATTTATTTTCCATAGGGAACTGCAATGAGGAGACAAACGAGACAGAAGATGACCAGTTTTTGAACTTAGATGCAAAGATCAACATGCAAACTGTTGAACAGCAGAGGCATATTTTGAGGCTTCTGGAGAAATCCTTGGCAAAGGAGCTGGAACTGGATAACAAGTTATCCCAGTCGAGGCAAATTGAAGAAGAGCTGAAATTTAGGTTACACTCTGTGGAACAAGAGCTATACTTCACAGAGGAAGAAACAATGGATACTTATGAAAAATGTTTCAGTGCAGAGAATGCTGTTGAGGTTCTAATGGGTATATCAAAAGACCTGTTGAGCAGACTGCAGATTTTTCAGTTCAATTTAAATGCTTCAAACCAACGAGAGACACAACTAAAATCAGAGCTTGAAAAGTCAAAGGTAGCGTTAGAATCCAAAGAACATGCTTTGCAAAAGTTTAATAGCAGCAGCTCAAAACTTAACGACTTTCTTATAGCTCAGACGGAGAACTTAAAAGCCAGTTTAACAGAAGCAGAAGACAAGCTAATTCTCGCCAATTCTGAGGCCTTCACTTTGATGGAGAAGGTGAGTTCACTTGAGAAGCAGCTGAAGGAATATGAAAATCAGCTGTTGGATGCAAAGAACTCTGCAGATGGATCTCCAGAACAGGAGAAAGCTTCTCTAACTCAAATAGCTGAAATGGAAAGTATATTGCATGATTTGGAAGAAAAACTATCTAGAGCAGAGAATAGGGCTGAGAACGCAGAAGCCAAGTGTAAGTTATTGTCGGAGACTAATACCGAAATTGTTGAGGAGTTAAGTCAACTGAAAGGAGTCTCTCAGAAAGCGGATATGTTGGAAAGGCAGCTGAGGGAAGCCGAGACTAGGCTTCAGCACTCAGTGGCAACTTCAGAAGCTAGTCAGGAGAAACAAAATATGCTATATTGCACGATTAAAGATATGGAGAATGTAATCGTGGATCTAAAGTCTAAAGCAATGAAAGCTGAAAGTCTAGCAGACAGTACAGAAGATAAATGCATCATATTGTCTGAATCAAATGCAGAGCTCAATGATGAAATTGTCTTTTTGAGGAGTAGACTTGAATGCTTGGAGGCTTCTTTGAATCAAGCAGAGGAAAAGAAACTGGTCACTGCCAAGGATATTGGCTCGCGGGCTAAAATAATAACTGATCTAGTGATGCAACTTGCTACTGAAAGAGAGCGTATTCACAAGCAGGTATGATCAAAACAGCCCTCATTCTCTTTTTCTCTCGTTTACCTACTTCTTTGGATTCTGGTGACAGTTTATATTTTCAACTGTCGTTTCAGTCATAAATGCTGTGTGTGCATTCATGAATAATGTATTTGATAACCATTTCGGCAGTGATTTTTTCTGATGTGTTACTGGAATACAGATGTCTACATTGACACAGGCGAATAAAGCTTTGGCAGCAAAGATACATCAGACGCTAAAGGATTCCCCTATTGAAGTAACAAAGAAGACAGCCACTGGTTCTAAGGTAGATACTGTTTTATTTGCTTTGATTTGGTTGGCCCTTTCCACGATTGGAGATCAGAAAAGTGTCATCATTTCTCGTCTGTCATCTCCCAAGTATGCAGTAATATGATATAGTATATTTACTAAAAGAAATAGTGGTTTTGATAACCTGTTTGATTTTGAAAAAGTAGAAATTCAGTTAACTTTTTGGCCGTTGTTTTCAGTTGGACAAGACGCAGAGAAACGAATTCCCAGGTGAAACTGAAGAGACATCTGCATATCCAGTGCCCGACTCCGACAGTTCGAGGAGAATAGATGCAGGAGTTCTTAGCCGGAAGCATGTCTTCATGGCAATGCTAACTATACTGATTTCAGCTGCAGTTTATTTCTGTCAACCGCAGAACCCCTCGACATGATAGGAGCCGCAGCATCTTGTCATTCACTCGTCTTAGAGAGTTGAAGAGTAACATTACTCACTTTTGTTGCTTCTTTGTACGTTTTCTCGTAGGAGTGGCAAAAGGAGAGGTCTCTAGGCCCCTTTCCTACGTCTTTCTTTAGCAATCTTCGCAAAATAATAGGACAAAACCTGTTTCTTTCATAGCTTACACAAAAAAGATTAATGTTGTTTATTGCGGCTATTCGATTATGTAAAAGGACCTGCCTATAACAATGGCGTTTTCCAAACAAATGGATAGAATAGAAGCTAAACCGCTTCTTGTTTTCAGGGAATTTCTGCTCTCCCTTTATCATTCTAGAGAGAATATCCGCCTGCTTTGTGTTGCCCTCCTCATTAAGACTCTTGATCAATGGCCCCAAACCCTCCCTCAACCATCGTCCCCAATTCGCTTCACACTCCTAACCCACACCAAACTCCAACATTGTCCCCTTCCTTTATCCTTGATTCCTTTGGCAACTCACCTGAACCCACACGACAACCCAACAGCCTTACATCAAAGCTCCCCATCGTGGCCAACAGTGACAAAGGTGCACAGCCTGCTGTCCTAACCACCATTCCATCCCCAAAATCTGCGTCTGGAGAGGAGATGAATCCAATCAAGAACGTGAAAGGTACATATGGAAGATCGTGGAATCCAAAGCAGGTATTTAGTGGAGACAAATTCATCTCGTATTTTGTGGACTTCATCCCTATGGGGTGGGACTCTCAGCGATTACATAGAGAGGTGAACGTGTGGGAGCCGGTAGTTGATGCGTTCATTCCACAAAAAATGAGTAACAGAAACACATGTTTCGGCTTTGTTCGATTTATTCGCGATGACTCATATGAGAATAGAAGAATGATGCGGTTGAATGCAATTAACGTGGAAGGGGGGAAACTTCGCTTCACTTTTGCTCGCTTTAACTTGACTAAGAGCACAAACAATGGGCCAAGCTTACCTTCTCTAAGAGGAAAAGCTCCAACTCGCATCCCTGAGAGCGGGCCTAGTTCGAAAACGAAAATTGAGGAAGATGGCATCAGGAACAGATCATTTGTTGAGGTGGTTAAAGGTGGAAAACATGAGCTGCCAGGGGTGCAACGTCCCATTCTGGTTAATTCGCAGGCAGCCAATAAAGAGTGGCTATTCCACAGTTTGGTAGGGACAGTTAGAGATGGGGTCCTAAAAACTTATAGAATTCCTTCTTCGGTAAAGATTCGTAAGATGGGAAGAGACGTGGTCCTGCTCACTTTTGATTCACAAGAGGAGATGAGTTCAGCATTAGAAGGAAATTTTAGTCTCTGGAATGACTTGTTCGTGGAATTCCACCCATGGTTACCCGAGGATACTTGTTCAGGTAGAAGATGTTGGGTGAAGATGACAGGTATCCCGTTGCATGCTTGGGCTGAAGAAGCTTTCAAAAAATAGTTCAGCCATTAGGTCTCTTGGTTCAAGTTCATTCAGTATCGTTGAAGATGGAAGATCTAGAAGCCGCTCATGTTTGCATTCTGACACACTGTATGGAGAAGATTTGTGTGGAAGAAAGAATAGAAGTGGAGGGAAAGATATTTGCAGTCTCGATATCCGAGGAGGAGCGGCGGGGGGCAGTTGCTGAGATCGAAGCTGGTGACAAGCAGCCACTTCGCGATATTGCAGTACTGGATTTTCCCCATGCAAGAACGTGACGTCACCAAAAAGGAAGGGATCATTTGAATTGGACAATCTGCCTGTCCAATCGCAGGAAAAGAGTGTGGGGTGTCAGATCGAAGGGTCAGAGGAGATGGATGATGGGGATTTGGTCCCACTAGACTCTGGGCTAATGGAGGACGGGCCCAGTACTTATGGAAAAAAAAGCCAGCATGAGAATCCAGATCCAGGCCTACTGAGCCCAAGAACTAATGGATGCAACGCCAAAACAAAGAAGCCTGAAAAGAAAGAACAATGGGGCCCTGCTAGGTTGAACAATATTGATGTAGAGGGACAACATACCCCTTTTCCTTTGGGTGAGAATTCATCACAGGCAACGAGCCCATTAGGACTTGATGTCGCAGAACTAGGGGTAATCAGGAAACCTGGGACGTTGGGCATAGTGCAAGAAGAAGAACAAGTGATCCAAGCAGTCGAGATAGAGAATACAGAGCTGAATGACGCAGAAAGTTTCAGATCAGATATGCGGTTAGCAGAGGCAGTGACAAAGATAGCAGAAGCAAAGAAGCAGAAGAGGGGCTCTTCAGTCCGCCGAATCAAGGAGGTTAGAGCCTCAATCCCACGTTCCAAGGAAGATGATGGGCCTAGGGAGCGGAAAGAGGAAATGGAAGAGGACTGGGAGGATGAAGGTAACGCATCTTTGGAAGTTATGGATATGCTGGGACTTTCTTCAAAAAGATCACGTGAGGAGCTTAGAAAAAAAGTTATCGCAATGGTGGCGGAAGAAAGAACCGAGTGGATTGAAAACGGAGGTAGATAATCTTTCAAGCTTGATAGAAGTAGATAATGGTGTGTATTTTCATTATGATAAACACCTGTCTATGGAACATACGAGGAGCTAGGGGAAGGTTGAAATCTCTAGAAGTGATCGATATTATACAATCCTATAATATTGGTATATGCTTCTTGGTGGAAACAAAATTAGAAACGGTGAACGAATCAATAGTTCAAAAATTTTGGCCGGGTAATCATTTTGGGTGGTGCGCGAGTAACTCGAGGGGACGTTCTGGAGGATTGTTAGCACTATGGGACGTGAGCAGAGTAAAGGTGTTAAGATCGTGTTGTTGGGAGAGATGGATCGGATTGGAAGTCGAAGTCATTGCTTCTGGATATGTGTTTATTTGTGTGGGAGTGTACGCACCAAACAGCCCGGTGGAGAAGGGAAATCTGTGGCAAGAAATTGGGGAAGTAAAGCAGATGTCTACGGCCCCGTGGGTGATGTTAGGGGATTTTAATGAAACTCTAACCCCAGGAGAAAGGCAGGGGAACTCTTTCGACATAAGGGGAGCAGCGATGTTCCAAAAATTTCTGGAAGAGGGAGGTTTCATTGACTTGCCTTTGTTGGGAAAAAAATTCACCTGGTTCTCTACCAGATGTGCCTCTAGGCTGGATAGGGGTCTGGTAAGTCTGGAGTGGTTGGCGGATCACAAGAACTTTAATCTTCATGCAGGAAATAAAGGGTTGTCAGATAATGTTCCTATTATTTTACGATCTGAGATCTTTTTTTGAGGCCATAAACCGTTTAGAAGCTGGGATATGTGGTGGGATAGACCTGATTTTTTGCAGTGTATCAATGGTTGGTGGGAGGAGGGGGAAGTCTGTTTCCCAGGCCGATTTTCACTTATTCGAAAGCTGAATTTTTTGAAAAATAAATTGAAGATTTGGAACAGATCTGAATACGATAATCCGGAACGTCGTCTTAAGGAGATAATTGGAGAAATAGACCAGATCGACACAGCACGAGAAAGAAGCATGCAAAGATCGGAAGACAGAGAAACAGCGTACAACAGATTACAATTACAGAAATGGGAGATTAGAAGGCAAATTGAATCCATGTGGAGACAAAAGGCGAGAAACCAGTGGCTGAAACTCGGGGACAAAAATACCCGATTTTTTCACATTTGTGCCAGTATGAGGAAGAACAGAAATCACATGGGCTTGCTGGTAGTTGACGGGGTAGAGCTGACAAATCCATATGAGATCAAAGATGCAGTTAGAGGTTTTTTTCAGAATGCTTTTATTGTTGGTGACGGACAATGGCTTAAGATAGGAGACATTCGTTTCTCGCGAATCACCGAGGAAGAGGCTGAAA
Source organism: Passiflora organensis (assembly GCA_019739055.1). Taxonomy (NCBI): domain Eukaryota; kingdom Viridiplantae; phylum Streptophyta; class Magnoliopsida; order Malpighiales; family Passifloraceae; genus Passiflora; species Passiflora organensis. The sequence goes on from JAEPBF010000009.1 coordinate 17,626,884, forward strand.
AGTTAGAAGTCCCATTTTCAGAAGAGGAGATAAGAGAGGCGGTGTTGGATTGTGGGAGTAGGAAAGCCCCGGGTCCGGACGGATTCAACTTTCTGTTTATCAAAAATTCTTGGGAGGTGATCAAGTCTGATGTGGTGAACATGGTGGCAGAATTTTATAATTCTGGGATCCTTCCAAAAGGTGTGAATAATTCGCACATGGTGTTATTGCCTAAGATTCAAGGGGCGTCCGACCTAAATGCATTTAGGCCGATCAGCTTGATTAACGGTATTTACAAAATCTTAGCAAAGATCCTCACCAAAAGATTGAAAAAAGTAATCACTTCTGTGATTTCCCCATATCAATATGGATTTACTGAAGGAAGATGCATCTTAGATTCAGTAATGATTGCTTCAGAGGTTATTCATACGATAAAAAAATCAAAGTCCAAAGGTTGGTGTTTTAAGGTGGACTTTAAAAAGGCATACGATACTGTTAATTGAGAGGCTCTTATCGACATATTGGAGGCCATGGGATTCAAAGAACGATGGAGAGGATGGATTCAACAATGTATCTCCACAGCAAGGGTTGCTATCCTTGTTAATGGTTCACCCACCCCCGAGTTTGACATCGGTCGAGGTCTCCGTCAAGGTGACCCATTATCTCCTTTGCTGTTTATTATTGTGGCGGAGGCTTTATCGAGACTGCTAGTCAAAGCGGAAGAAGTGGGACTAATTAAAGGGATAAGATTTGGTGATCTCTCTTTGACCCACTTGCAATATGCGGATGATGTGATGCTGTTTAACAATAATGATATACAAGGGCTGAGAAATTTGAAAAGGGTTCTTAGGTGTTTTGCATTGTTGACGGGCTTGAAAATAAACTTTTTTAAAAGCTCTTTGATTGGTGTGAATTGTGAAAGGCAAGTGGTAAAAGAGATGGCAACAGTATTGATGTGCAGATCACAAAAGTTACCAATGAAATACCTCGGTATTCCTATAGGGGACAATCCTAGAAAGGTGTCGATGTGGGAGGGGGTGATTGCAAACTTCAAAAGAAAACTGTCAATATAGAAAGGTAGATTTTTGTCTTTGGGAGGAAGGATGGTACTTGTGAAGTCAGTGTTGAATAGTCTACCACTATACTATATGTCCATATTCAGGTTGCCCAAAAAAGTGCAGTCTACATTGGAAATGCTTACTAGACGCTTTCTGTGGAAAGGAAAAGCAGACAGAAGGTGTATTAATTTGGTCTGTTGGGATAAGGTTTGCACGACAAGGGAGAGAGGAGGAGCTGGGGTAGGTAGTTTAGCCCGGAGGAATGCTGCGCTTCTAATGAAATGGTGCTGGAAACTCTAGTCCGAAGCAGACGAGCTATGGGTTAAGGCATTCAAAGAATTATACAGGCCAAAACTCACGAGTGAAGGGATAGAATTTAACACATATAAAGTGTCTGCGGTGTGGAAGGACATTGCTAAATGCGTAAACGGCGAGTCACAGATAGCAAGATGCAACCGAGAGTTAATAAAAAGGAGAATTGGAAGGGGTAATAGCATAAATTTCTGGTCCGATCAGTGGCGGGGGAACGAGTCATTCGCCTCAAATTTCCCTAGACTCTATCGAATCTCAATGCAAAAAGATTGGAAAGTGATGCACATGGGAGAATGGAGAGAGGACAGGTGGGAGTGGATATTTAGATGGAGAAGAGAATTGTTTGATTGGGAGATAACACTTGTAAACAATTTATTATTGTGTCTGGGTAATTGGCAACCGACTAGAACAGAAGATGATACTATAGTGTGGAATGAAGGAAGATGCAATTTCTCAGTGAAGGATTGTTACTCGCTTCTGGAGGAAGACTTAGTTGGAGACAGGCTACGAGGCCAGGCAAATGTGTGGAAACTACATGGAGCTCCCAAAAGTGTAGTGTTTATATGTCTGGCTGTACAAAACAGCATACTCACAAAGGACAGATTGTCAAGATTGAGCATTGTAAATGACGCTACATGTCCGATATGTAATGAAGAACAAGAAGACGTGGCACATATGCTGCTCTTATGCAAGAATGCATGGTTGTGCTGGGCTGATGTCTTGAGAAAGTGGGGGGTGCGATGGGTGCAGCCAAATAATGTTGCAGATCTTATTGTGCAATGGGGCACGTTCGCCTTTGAAAAAAAACAAAAAAAGATTTGGGAGAGCATCCTGGTGTCGGTGATATGGAATATTTGGAAGGCAAGAAATGAGTGTTCAGACAAATCTCTAAGAGCCCAGAGTGCCTAGCTTTGGAAGGACTGATATATGGGATTGGATGGGCAAGGACAAATATCCCAGGCTGCAGCATACGAGGTTTGGAGATACTCCCCACCGGTGACTGGTATCAAATTGTAAGATGAAAATGAAAAACTAAGAATTCCAGGTGTAGCGGCAGAGGTCTTAGAGGTTCATTTCAGTGATGGTAGACGTTGCGCGGTAGGAAGTGAATGATGGGTGTAACTTGATTTTGTTTTGGAATATAAGTAATCGTTTTATTCAAAAAAAAAGCTAAAGAATCAACTGGTTATTCATTTATCTGCAGGCGGCTCTTTTCCTTGGTAAGGTTTCCCTTTGGATGGTTATCTCCAAATTTTAGGCTAAGGCTCTCAGCTCTTCTATCTGTTCTCGTACTACTACCTCCTCATCGATCACAAAGTCAGCGTCCGACAAGCACCCGGTATGTTTCATTTCATCCGTCAGCACACCGAGCCTCTCATATATCTCGTCACATTTTGGGTGGCGCTCGTCTCTAACAAGGAAAGTGTGTACCTCGTCTTTACCTTCAATCCAGCTGCAACCGGGCTCCTTCTTTAGCTTGTTCTCCCTCATCATTTTTCTCAATTCTGAAACTTGTTCCCACATTCCTGCATCGGCATAAATATTTGATAGAAGAATACAAGCGGAAGATTCTTGCGGGTCCAATTTCAGAATAGCGGCTGTTGCTTTTTCTGCAATCTTTACATTGCCGTGGATCTTGCAAATGCTGAGCAGATTCTTCCATATTACAGCATCCGCCTCGAAAGGCATATCTTCAATAAGCTTCAATGCCCTGTCAACCTGCCCAGATCTTCCTAATATGTCAACCATGCATGAATAATGCTCTAGTTGCGGGTTTAAACCATATTCCCTCTGCATGGCATCAAAGTATTGCAACCCTTTATCAATGTGGCCTATGTGTGCACAAGCTCGGAGGACAGAAATAAAAGTTGCATGATTTGGTTTCACATTCTCATGTTGCATACTCTCAAAAATTCCAAGAGCCTCTTCTCCAAGACCATGGTGAGCATACCCACAAATCATGGCATTCCATGTCACAAAATCCTTGTTTGATGCTTTGTCAAACATACGTCGAGATTCTTGCATGTTTCCGCATTTTGAATACATATCAACAAGAGTACTACAAATGCAAACATCTGATTGCAGTTCGAGTTTGATGATTTGAGCATGTATCTGCATGCCCAGTCCGACAGTAGCCAAATTAGCGCAAGCATCAAGAACTGCGGCATAAGTGAAGTTATCTGGTTTTACGTTCTTTTCCAACATTTGGGAGAAGAACTTGTGAGCATCTTCGCTTTGTTTTAGAAGTGAAAATCCAGAAATAATTGAATTCCAAGAAACCATTGTATGTTCTTCTGTTCTGCCATGGATCTTCTCTGCTTCTTTTATCATTCCACATTTGCAGTACATGTCAACAAGTGCACCTCCCACAAATGAGTTTGAACCCAATCCGGATTTGATAAGTCTATTATGGATCTCCATGCCAGTGTTCAACGCTTGCCTGCTGGAGCAGGCTTTCAATACACTGCCATAAGTGAACTCATCAGGTTCCAGTCCTGTTTGAAGCATCAAAGCGAAAAGGTGAAGTGTTTCCTCATTACCTCCATTCTGCTCATATGCGGCGATAATCGCATTCCATGACACTGCATCTCTCCTTTCCATCTCATCAAATATACAAAAAGCTTCGACTATACCTCCACTTTTACCATACATGTCAAGAATTGCATTTGCCACACAAATATTGGACAAAAAACCACTCTTAACTGCTAATCCTTGCACTTGAAGTCCCTCAAAATCTCTTTTGGTCGAGGCGCAAGCACCAAATATCCCAGATAGAGTTATAGCATCATAATTGAGGCCTGAGCTCAGTAAACGGCGGAATAACTGCAAAGCTCCGATGCCTTGGTCATTTCTGCCATAACCAACAATAATGGCATTATAAGATTGCAAACTATGTTTTGGTAATGAGTTAAATAGCTTGCGAGCGTCCTGTATGTTACCGCATTTTGCATACATATCCACAATGGCAGTTCCCACGATGACATCCGATCCAAAATTACTTATTACAGCATGCCCGTGAAACTGAGTGCCCAAGTTTAACACACTTAAATCTGCACAACACCTGAAAAAACTGGCATAAATAGATTGACTGACGCCGACTCCTTCCTTTAGTATCTCCTTGAATAATTTGAAACTCTCAACATAACAGTAGTTTAAAATGCAGCCAGCTATTATAGCACTCCAAGAAACCCAATTCTTCTCCGGAATTTGACTAAATACTTGAAATGAATAATCCAAACGCTTACACTTGGCATACATATCCAACAATGCACTCCCTACAACCACATCATCATCAAATCCGAACTGAATTACGATTCCGTGAAGCTGAACCCCGAGAGCAGACTCTCCCAAACTTGCACAAGCTTTCAACACAACAGCCAATGTTCTTCTATCGAACCTCACACCGCTTCTCCCCATCTCAAGAAAAACACCAACACAATTCCAGCACTCGCCATTCCGTAGAAACCCAGAAATCAACGAATTCCACGAAACAACATCTCTCTCCGGCATTATATCAAAGACCTCCACCGCAATTCCCATTTTCCCGCAAGAAGCATACCCGGATATCATGGAATTATACGACACCACATCCCTCTCCAACATTTTATCAAACGCCTTGCATGCGTAGTCTAAAGACTCACTCTTTACGTACATCTGTATCAAGCGGTTCATGACAAAGGTTGTCGGGACAAACCCAGACACGATCATGCGAGCGTGCGCCTGTTTTCCAGGGCTTAACGAGGCCTGGGAGGAGCATTCTTGATAAAAATGGGAAAAAGTTATTGTCTTGGAGGGTGGACTGGGTTTGTACAGTATGGCTGTGGAGAAGGTGAAGATGGGTAATAGGGTTTTGCTGCAATGCAGTTTCTCCGTGAAAGAGAAGAATCTTGTTTTCAGGAGCAGCCGATATGAGTAGGTTGCCATGAACCAATGGGACTCATGCTTTAGTGAGTTCTTCAAACGTCGGTTGAAGGGAGGGAACTAAAAATTTAGAACCCAGCATTTAATCCCCTTTTTGTATATTTCATACAAAAAATATTTTTTTTTTGAAAAAAATTATTTTATGAAATATGATTCTGCCGCTCTGTATATATACCGGTACGGCAGGTCTATTATTACTAGATTAATATTTTATAAGATTTTATTGTATATAATTTTTTTTATATATCGATTATATCTTATTTCAATTCTTATTATTATCTTTAAATATTTTATTAAATTTTTTTTATTAACTTTAATTTTTATTGGGTTTTATTGTACCATATATGTGCACCAGTTGCTACTATATTTGGAATAACAAAATTAATAAAAGAGATACTGCTGTATTTAATTATATTTAAAAACAGTAAAAAATACATTTTCGTTGGGCTTCTTGTGGATTTGGACACCTTTGACATTAGTCGGGATATCATCAACCCACAGCCCACGAAACAGCTCTTCATTTACGAATGGGCCCTAGCGGAGAAGATCAAATTACCAGGTATTCATTTAATGACAGCTTGAGGGTCATTTTCACAGGTCGAATGAGCCTTCTTATGATTCTGGAGGAGTCCACAGATGAGAAAGCAATCAGGCGAAGCACTAAGATTCCTTGGAAACTTGTTACGTGTGTTTATGGCCCTTGGGATTTGCATTAGTGCAAATCCTCTAACAAGCAACCACCCTTCTCTCGCTGATTCAAATGATATTTCCTTTTTTTGTTTGGCGTGGGATGATGACCGAAGAATTATTGCTGCAATCATTTAGGGTTTGAAAATGATGGTTAGGCTGCTGTTGCAGTGGTACTGTTCCCTTTGTTAATTTTCTTCGTATGCTCCAACCCACTCCCGGATTGCTTAGTTATTTTCGGTTAAATACTTTTACTTGTGCAGTCTTCAATTCGTGCGGGTTTACATCAGTTCCCTGTTGGGTAATCCCGAACAAGCTGAGATTTGGTGGACATGTCCGTCCCAGTTAAGATTCAAGTCTTCTTTCTTGGACGTTGCAGCTTCATATCTTTAGGTTAGAAGGGGAGAAGATTTTGAACAGAACACTAGTGCAAAACAAAACAGCTTTAGAGCAGAATTACCCTGTTCGGTCAAGACCAGGAAAACCAATTCTCTGTTCGGTCAAATCCGGGAGGATAAAAGGTAGGGGTTCGTGTCTTTAATACACTGATTATCAGTAGATTAATCAGAGAATCATCAACTTTTTGCTTAGTAATGACAGACCCAGTTGGTGTTCAAGAACTTTTTGCTTTAAATCATGTGACAGTGATAAATCTTTAACTTGTTGATTTATTAAAGGTTTTGTTGAACCATAAAGAGTTTCAGTCAAACAATGGGAAAGGTTTTGGAAGAAAGTAGTTTTGTCTAAACTCTTAAGAATTGAGAACTTTTCCAGGAAGAAAGATAAGAGAGTAGCCAACGCAAGAATTGCTTGACGGAGAAGATATAAGGAGGAAAGTTAATGGTTCTGACCATTATCGAAGTGGACATATCTGAGGGAAAGATTCTTCAAACCAATCAATGGCGACTCGCTGAAAAAAATGAACGAGACCTAGTCTACTTGTGGCCAAAGACCCTACAATCATGCAGTCTTGTTCGGGGCAAGATGATTTTTCATTTGTAGGTCGATGGGAAAGTTTGGTCAAAGAACTTTGGATTGGGAAAACGTAATGTGATTTGATGGCAAAGAGATCAAATAAAGCAAGCACCAAGTCTGTAAAAGCAGATGACACTATCTCAGGGATACCTTCATCTTTCATTTTTCACTGTGCAAAGGCAATGCTCATAAAATTTTATCAAGTAAAATCCGGTAGATGAAAACATTGAGCTTGTTAATCTCCTCTGAGAATTCTGATTATCCTTATCCAATGCTTGGTGGACAGACACTTGATTTTGGTGGAGTATGTTGAATAAGCTAATTCTTTGTTGCTGATCATGAAGATGACAGTGAAAGGTACATGTACCTGTAAGTAAGATATGATGCAGGTACTGCCACTTGGAACATCAGAAACAGAGATGGTAGCCACACTGCTCTGCTGCTGAACTTCCATTCTGACCTTTTATGCATAAACTAATCAAAGCAGTAGCCATCTGGGGTTACCATGTTTTGCAGAGTAGAGTTATACACCCAAAAAGAAACCATCTCTGTTATCCATGTAGTTAGTGGATCTGCATCATACTTTCCAAGTATTCTATGTGTTATGAGTTTGTCTTGCATAAAGCAGCACCAGCCATATATGTTAATCAAACTTCCACAATGGACCACTCATTAAAAAAAAATTATGATTAGGAAATCAAGCCAACACCGGCTGTTTTAACTCCATTCGAAAAGGTTCACCGAAAAGGAGAATGAGGATAAAGGTGTAGGCGTTAAGTGATGCTGGGCTTATCTTCTTTCACCAGTCTGAAGAGATTTCTCTTGTGATAGAGAGTAAATAGTTCCCAGAGAATGCTTAAACAAAATGGATTAAAGGTAATTACTTGCCGAATACGTAATATCTAGTCAGGAATATTGGAGTACGAATACGGAACTCAAAGCTGTGAATTTCCTCAAGTATCAGGATCCTGTAAAACTGGTTTGGTTTGGTTTGGTTTGGATTGGGTTGGGATAGTGGGTTGCCAGCAAGGTAACAAAGTGACAGCACCTCAGAACTTGCAGTCTCTCCCCACCCTACGGGGGCGAGAGGGAGGAACCTGAGAAAAGGAAGAGGCAGAGCTGGCCGGGGTGATGGGTGGGTGCACAAGCCACCCACGCGTTTATAGGTTTTGGGGCCCAACTGGTGTGACATGTATCGTGCGCCCTTATATTTGTCGTCTACCTCACCATATCATCGTGCGTCACTTTGTGTTTGCTCACTTTGATGCCATAAAAGCTGAGGCGTTAAATCAAGTACCCTTCCGTGCATGACCAAGATCTTAAATGTAGGGAGTTGTTTCTGGATGGGGATTTCTCTGTTCCCTGATAGCCCTTGCCTATGGGATCTCATTCAGTGATTACATGCAAAAAGACAAGGACGGTTTGGGGAATGAACAGGGATGGGAAATGATTCTGGGCATGATAAGATAGGCAAATTGTTCCTTTATTTTTCAATGATTAATCCTGAAGCAATGATGAAGCCACATATTTTCCTCAGCAGAGAAGATAAGTATCCGAGAAGGGTTGGAGATTTACTCATTAGATGTATTTAGAAAAGAAAAACCCATCAACAGTAGGAGGATTAATTTCCACTTTGAAAAGGATGTGTCAGGTGCTCTGTGATATGCAGGAGTGTTGGATCTGTATCATGTATCAAAACGCGGAGAAGGTGAAACCAATGTAGGTTTTAGAAACGAAGGATTTTTTAGGAGTATAAAGTGTATCCTGTTCAAGAAAAGTTTTTTGATTGACACACTCCATTTCTGTGACGAATTTCCAGGTACATGTAGTCATCGTATCTGCTTTTTGGTGTACCTACAAGTACAGTGGGACAAAAGAGACATACCCCATGACAAGTCCTGAAGAACTCTTCTACCTCTTCTGATACCGCGGATGACACAACAGAAGCAGCGAGGCAAAACCAAAATACATATCTCAAGGAAAATGAATAGAAACAGGAAAGATGCAGCAGCAAGGGCTACAGAATCGCAGACAGGAAAAGAAAGAGAAATCTCAATCTGTCTAATAATAGAATCTGTATCTGTAGAAATATATTGTTGACCATTTGGTCCACTCAAACCAGACACAACTTGAAGTGTTGGGGACAGAGTATTTGCCTGGGTTAATTTCTGGCTCAGGATGCCTGCCCTATGGAGCTGTTTCTTTTTTCATTTAGTGGAGAACTTGTCTTTCAAAGTACATCCATATCAGGTGCTTCGCATCCCCACCACCACAAAGTAACAACAGCGATCCACTTACTATAGTGAGCCGGGTGACTACTAAACAAGTGTAGAAATGATCAAAGCTATTATCTTCTCCAAGTTTCTCAGTTGAGCCTACAGAATTTGACTTGGGTGCCCTGCAATGCTTGGAGTGCCACCAAAAGGAATGTTAATATCCTCAGAATTGCGCTATTGGGTGGCCATGACCATTATAGAAGTAATGGAAAGTAACCCACTTCTCAGATTACCATCTTGTGCCCATTTCCCCTTACTGCTGCAAAAACTTACGCCCTCTGAAGAAATAGATATCTATTTCCCGAAGGCTTCACAGTGATGGAAAAGTTTCCTTGTTCTGTATTGCTGTATTAAAAAAATGTCTTTAGCCAAAGCAAGACGTTCCATTTCCACTTGATTATAATAATGAAGGTACCAAGAACTGCTTTTCTATATAATTAAAGTTGCCAGTTCTAGCATTAGTCCTCCTCCAAGGTCGGTATCTGCAGTCCTAAATAAACACAGTTGATAAGTATGTGGCTTTCAGAAGCCATATGCCTCTTCCAATGGATATGTAGGGCATCTTCAGACCACACGTAACAACCACTTAAAAGTAGCCAAACCTTTTTAGCCGTGGCGCTCGCTCTCGTATCTAATCCAATTGAAGCATAATGGATGTCTTTGTTTAACTGATCGTGTTCTACGAACTGCAGGTTTTAATCAAATAACAATTCAAGCTCGTAAAAAGTAGAGTCAGGTGCAACTTCAGCTAGTATATTCCAGGATCATGGATGGGAAGCATTGGGAATTGACCAGGCTGCAGAATCACACCTGCCATGAGATGAGTGATAACTGATAACCAAGTATGCGGCTTGTGAAAGCCTGCACTTGCAGAGAATTGGACATGAGGCTTCCTTTTAAGCTAATGCCATTTTTTAGTTCTCTCAAGTGGTTGTTGAGTCATCAGCTTCTGGTTTAGGAAAAGGGTTAACGTCTAAACCCTTCTGCCATTCCTTTCGTCATCAGGAACAATTGGCCTGAGAGCATTTCTGCAAAAAGTTTAGCCATCCTTTTTCCTTTTGTTTTTTCTTGATAATAAAGCAGAAACCATCTCTCATCTCAATTAAACCTGTGGCAATAATACATCCCCACTCTTAACCACTCTTAAGATTGACTTATTGTGCTTTGTTTCCCTTCCTGTCTAATGCTCTATAGTTTCCTCCATAGAATAATTGTACTCCCCACTACATGAACCCCTCCATTCTCTCTGATGTAAGCATAAATTGATACCCAGATGATTAATCCACAACAACAGATTGCAGGACACACAAGTCATTGGATACATGCTTGCATGCAATGCCCATGAGTGTACACATACAAAACATGGTCATTCAAGGGAAAGAATACAACTAGATGTTCATGTGCATAGATGCATGCCAGCCATGGTTCATCAAGGCAGTAACATGATCTACAGGATACTAGTTTAGAGGTTTACAAGGTTTCCTATTTATCATTTCAAATTGCCAACTGTGGGGTCACCTCAGCTTTTTCCAACTTTATAAATGGGCATCTCCCCACAGGCTTCCAAACGCCTGCAATTCAAAGCCAAAACACTCTGCTATACTCTCTTCCTTGGTTTAGTTTCCTGAGATTATCTATTGCGAAGGTTCAAGCCATGCAGTCTGGTGAGGTTACAGAACTTCATTATCCTTTCCCTACAAACCCATTCCCCTATTCACCACATTTTAGCATGGCTCAGAGTAACACACCTGCATTCCAGTTCAACAGGTTCACCAGTCCACTATATAATGTCCAGAACTATTCTCAAATTCAGGAGTTCAGTCTACTGTCATCAAGCCGAAGCAACAACTCAACTTCTGATGAAGCAGAAGAGCAACAGCTCTCTATTATCAATGAACGAAGGCAGAGAAGAATGATATCAAATCGAGAATCCGCTAGGCGATCACGCATGCGGAAGCAGAAACACCTAGATGAGCTCTGGTCACAGGTAGTATGGCTTCGGAATGAAAATCACCAGCTCATGGATAAGATGAACCATATCTCAGAGTCCCATGACAGGGTCGTCCAGGAGAATGGTCAACTCAAAGAAGAAACCACTGAGCTACGTCAAATGATTGCTGACATGCAAATCAGCAGTCCTTACCCAGCTTTCAAAGACCTGGAAGACATCTCCTGTGATGCTGTTTATCTCAGAGCGGAGTCCGAAAACCAGTCTCCCACAAGTTCTTCAGATATCCTTGGCTAAGATGGAAGAAACATACTAGATCTTAACCTTCTTATCCCCATTTTTGTTTCTTCTACTTGTATCCAAGTCAGCTAGCGCTTGCCCTACCTTTTATCTTCCGGGGTTGAATATGAATATGAATAAAAGATTGTTCTGAGCCTATATGATCAACTAGCTTTGCAATTATCTTGTTGCTTACCCTTCGATGGTTCTAATTTTGCTCACCACCAAGTTATAGAATACAATCCGTCTCATACAACAACTGATACAGAAATAATACCCATTCCAGGACGAGGTTCCTCCTAAAACAAGAAAACAGAGGACTTCAAAGTATATGGCAGAGAACCTTTGAGCAGGACCTTGCAGTGACCACCAAAGATTCAGACCCACAAAGTAGACATATCACAGATGTTATAAAAGTTTGTGAAAAAGAAAAATAAAAAGTACCCATCGTCTAAAGAATCCATCTCCTTCAATCATTTTTGGACACAGGAAGGAATTACTTGAAAAGCGTGAAGGTATCTGGATGTGACAACGAACAGAAGGCTAGTGGGCTTGCTTTCGTCTGGGACAGAGAATTGCCCTAAAAAGCAAATCAAATAAAAGGCAAACAACAAATGAAAATCACTGTTTTCTGGTTTCTGAAAGCTGTTTCCTTTCCTGTTGCATTGCAGTTTATTGTTTACTTAATTTCCTTTCTGGTCAACCTCAAAACAAAAATCATAGCTAAAAACTCCAGATTTAAGCAAAAGAGTACCAGAAATAGATCTGATTTAGCTTCTCATCCATCTGAAGCGCAAGATCGATATATACTGTATTGCATTCTATTTTTAATTCTAAGGTATTGGCTTTGATATTATTGTAAGGAAAATATATTTATTGAATGTGGTCCTACAATTAGAATTATATCTCAAATCATAATGTGATGACCCAAATCCGGTAATTGGGTTACTCACCACCGTGCAGTCTCAATTTGCCCAACTCGTGACTCAATCGAAACCACACTAGTCTTATCCTCATATCCAATTCGTAAAATATATAAAAATACATGTAAATTTGAAACTTTTCATTTTTTTAAAAAATGAACATGTATTTAAACGAAAACCTCAACACAACACAATATGTCACGGAGTAAAATCACAATCAGCAAAAGTCTAAATCTCACACACAACAGGCCACATAGCCCCAAACATGCTTCATCAAAATAAGTTCAATCAACTCATGCCCGAGAATATCAAAACATGCCCAAGGCATCAAACTCAACTCATATAGCATAAGCTCAAAAGAATACATCCATATCCAAAGCATGTATCAACCCAAGCCCACTAAGGGGTCACAACGTCAATGAGTAAGCATGCAGAATACAAAATACAAAAGAAGTGTCGAGTTTTCAAACGTGTCATATGCAATAGTCCAGTCCTATGACAAACCAGAAACCTCGCCCTCAAAATAAAGTCAGCAACATAGGCTCTTGACCTAGTCCTGAAAAATAGCAACAAGGGGGGTGAGACCTCAAGGACCTCAGTGAGAGTCACAACGTCATAAACAATTCTGGTGGAATAGAAGTATATACGAAAACCAATATCAATATTTTATAATAAAATTCACAGTAAGTCCATGATGTTATTCGTGTAAATAATCTCACATTTAAATATGAATAAATGCACATACATGAGTTTGATAATGTAAACCTGTAACTCAGGCCCCTGCCCAATAAGTATATAAATCTGAAATCTCATTCTCGTGGGCTACTATGCCCTAAAACTATCGGGGTGGACCTCTAAAACCGCTTCACTGATAACCCCGGCCAAAGGGAAATCGGAAGCCCACTGGTGGTTAATTTAATGCACATTTTCAAAATAATAATAAGTCCCCTACCACCAGTGTCGTCCTCGGGAAAAATGGAGAAATCAACTATCACAGGATTCCCAACTCACACACAACTCAAAAAGCCCGAAGGCACATATAGTCTATCACATCATATACTCCCACAAGGCATACATAATCCATCCATACTCCTAGCCAAGGGACTATCCTTCTATCTAAGGATACTCATCCACTTACCTTCGCATTGGCCAAGCGCAGTTCGTCAATTCCAAGTTATACCTAGAAATTATATGTATACGTATTCTTTGCAAACATGTAGAACAAATCCCAAATCATGTTATAATTTAAATAAAATGTAGTACACTCAAAGTCAACTCAAAGGCTCCCTAAGAACCCCAACAACTCAAGAATTTAATATAAATAAATATTCTCAAACGTATTTTAATCACATCACAAACATGCATATAGGTTCAAAATATACATTTTATGCATCATAAATATGCCTCACACATAATGAACTTAGCATGCCAAGTCATTCATCAATGCACGTATTGCCTCCATTCAAAAACAAGCATTTACCAATTTTAATTAATAAAATAAAAGATTTTCGTGCATGTAAATGAAACATAGTCTCCCACCTCTTGACGCGCCGATGACTCAATGGCTAAACCCTTGCCCTTATCGGCCGCCGTAGCACTACCTAAACAACCATGCACACAAAACCGCACTAAGAATAAACAAAAATAATATACTTGAAAAAGACCATAATTAAAAAGAAAACAACCTAAGAGACCCCCTAAACACTCACTCTAAGTCCCAATTCACTCAACACAACCTCTAGAAACACAATTCATTCAATCCCTTAAGAAAAACAAACAATCCCTCCACACACCTAAACTTTTCTAAACTCAATTTCCAATTCCATGCTCCACCAACATCAATATTGGTTTCCTCAATCAACAAACTTTCTCTACAACACACAAACAACCTAACTCAAGCAATGGCAACAACCAATTTCATCCAATTCATCAAATGCCATTGACACCCAAAATGATCAATCATGGATCAAATGATGTTTTCGTACAATCTAAAGTATCAGACTATAACAATGAACATCTAAGCATGCTAAAACAATCACAAATCGGAAAGAAAAATGAAGAAATCAAGCATATACCACCAAAATCCAAATTTGCTAAAAATATCCTAATTAATGTAAAATCAATATAAATAAACACAATACCTGAGAAAATGTGGGGTGACGGGTTGGGTTTAGGTTTTGGAACAAAATCCACTGTTTAATTTGAAGAGAAAATGAAAATTGAGACTTTGGTGCTTTGGGGAAAACTCTCGGCAAATGAAGAAGGAATAGGGGGGAAAGGTTGTTTGCTTTTCTGCACACTCACGTGCAGAAAAGGGGGAGAAATAAGTGGGGGTATTTCTGGAATTGTGGCCTCTTTTGACTTATTGACTTTGACTTCTTTTTTTTTAAATTCTCAAAATCTAAAATAATTATAAAATGACTCACATATGCCCCAAGTAGGCCAAAATAAAATTTAAAAGCTCAAAATATGAAAATCAGGCTTTTAAAAAGATAAGTCAGCTCAAAGACCTTCGGCCACTCAAAACGGGCCTCCAAATCAACACACTGGACTCAAGCCTCGAACAACACACAAATCAACTAACTATTCTATTGCACACTAAAACTCCAAAACGACACGACACATAAATTATCGATACACTACCAACGATATGACGTTCTAGACATCCTAAACCCGACACCTAAGCTCTATGACTATGTCTAGGTCACTCGGTCAAAAGGTCAACTCGCTTAAACTGACCAATCTGACAAATCCGACTGAATCCGAGTGCTAACTAGACTCTCAAAAGGATGGGGTCTCACATATATGGTCTCGAATTAGTTACTAAAAAAATAAATCTTAACGATTCAGTCACAACAAGTGTAACGACCCCAATTCCTAACTATTAATAATTGCTCCGATTAAGGTCATTACCGCCGTGAAATCCAAATAAGCCTAAATGACACCTAAGATCAATTTGAATCTCACCAGGCTAATCATAAACTACCGATTTTAAGCTTGTTAATCTTATTGCTAATCAACAATTGGAGCATGATATTGGACACATGTTCTGGTATCATACGGAGTAAGTAAAACATCAGCGGAAGTCTTAAATTAAATCATTGGGTTCATAACACACAAGTCCCATAGGAATCCAAATAAACAACAAAAAATCTTCCAACAAGTTTCGGAAATAGCAAGCAAAAGAGAGTGCTTAAAATAAACCAGAAAGTTGCCCAATCATTCATGTTATATGCGCAAGTAACAAGTATGCAAATGTGATGCGATATCGTCCCGCCGTGCAACCTTGATCTCACACACTGGTACCACGAACAGTGAATGTACCTAAGCCTGAAAAAGGGTAAAAACAACGGTTTGAGATTACAAGAATCTCAGTAGGGTAACAGCATCATAAGATCTACAGAATCCCTAAACACAAATCTCCCAATTCACATAAGATCATTCCTAAACAACTAAAGGGGATCACGCAATTCATAAACCAATCAAAAGAGGTTAGGGCCAAATCTATAGCTGAGGGAGGACTACAAACACTTCCGAAAGCTCAGAAGTACACAGGCAGGTGAAACACATCACATTGCCCTCGGAAATGAAGAAGAAAGGCCATCCTCTTTCACCTGTGTTGTCCAAAACTTACTGCACAAAGTATAAATGGTTAACACGCAAACTAATCAGTAAGTCTTTCTTCTTGTCCTCGCAAGGACAAGTCGACTAGCCACACACGGACAAGTCTTCCCTGGTCACATACCTACCAGGGCATCCCAGGTCACATACCTACCAGGGCTTCCTGCCACACAAGGACAGGGTTCCGGCCACACAAGGACCAGACCTCCAGCGTGCACTTGCTGGGATTTGCCGCCCATACAACTCCCATACCAGTAAGAACCTCTCCTCTCCCTAGGAGCATCAGCGCTTACCCCGAATGGCCACCAGAACAGGATCCTGACACACAGACACGTACAAGCACACACAGGCAAGTACAAAGCATAATACCACAACAGGGTATCCTCAATCATGTCAGAACACAATCAACATATCCAATTCTCATAACAATTGCATCCCAGGCACTCAATTCCTAACTCAGGGGTTCGATATAGCCTAGGAGATTCATATCTCATTCCGTATTTCATATTCTCACCCTATAATCCAATCGCAAGCAATACAATAAGGGCAGGTAACAAAAACATCAAGAAAAGAGCAGGGGTCTCTGGAGAAACCGATGAGGCGTAGATCCTACCTCTCTTGTCTCTGAACAAGAAGCTACTCCTTTGCCTTTATTAAGTAAATCCGAACCACCTAAATTATCACCAGGCAAAGACAAAAGCAAACTAAGCATGCATATTCAATAGTCAATTGAATACCCTATTTCCTTACCAATACCACTCACCAAACCTATCAGAAAACCAGTGATCAGACATTGCAGGTGCCTCCCCCTTGGATGTGTGATGTGATAGCCAGGAACTTAACAAGATTCAACCTGAATTTATCATTCCAAATAGCTATGCAAATCTTTGTCGCTAAAAGTAGGGCATAAGACGATTTCGTCTTTGCCTTAAACAAGGAAATATTTACATCCAAGCTTCAATTTATATATGGTTGGAAAGAGGATGAAAAAATATTTCCAACGAGCTATTATTTGTAAGTATCTGACAAACGATTAGAAAGTTATGCTATTTTAAAGTTCAAGAAGATTTGGCGAAAACCTAATTCCGCCGTCGATTTTCAAATTAACCGTAGACAAAGAAATACTAACCTCCTGACGAAAAACAAAAGGTGATTGGAAAATAGGATGAAGAGAGCTTTCCAACAAGCAATTACTCGCAGAGATCTGACGAACGATGAGTGAGTTATGCTGGTTTGAAGCTTCTACGAATTATGGTGGCTATAGGGAGGTATAGGGTTTTTAGGCTTGTACAAATTTGTAAGTCTTCTATGAATGATTTTTTGTGGGGTTGACTTCCTATTTATAATGAATGGGTATAGAATTATGATTACTATTTTTAATTACTTATCATAATAAGATAATCTATCAGATAATTAAACTCTAAATTATCTTTCCTATTTTTAGGGTCTTTAATCTCTAAGGCAATTATCCCTCTATAAGGACAATCTCTAAGGCAATTATCCATCTATAAGAACTTAGATCAAAGGGAATTTAAAACAAAGTTAACTACTAAAACAATCTTACCAATTTCGGCCATCACACATCCTTTCCTTCAGGGGCAAAATCGTCTTTTCACCTGCACTGGCTTCTGGACTTCTAGGACTCAAAATTAGGGGTCTTACATCCTCCCCTCCTTATAAGAATTTCGTCCTCGAAATTTTGTAATATAAGTACCTAATCAAACAAGTAAGGAAATTTTGCATGCATAGACTCCTCAGTCTCCCAAGACTGCTCCTCAATTTGGCCATTACGTCAAACAACTCGTACCATAGGCACGTTTCGACTGCAAAGCTATCGAACTGACCGGTCTAGTATGGAAACTGGCTGTACGGGATAGGATAGGTCTTCAGCAACTTCAACTGGCGGTTCTTTAAGCACATGAGCAGGATCTCACATATACTTTCTTAGCATTGAAACATAAAACACGTTGTGAATTCTTTCCATATTTGGTGGTAGTGCAAGTCGGTATGCAACAGGGCCGATTCTTTCAACAATGTCATATGGACCAATGTAGCGAGGTGTTAGCTTACCTCGCTGCTGAAAACGAAGGACTCCTTTCCATGGGGCGACTTTCAAAAACACTTTGTCTCCTACCGCAAATTCCAGTTCCCTTCGTCGATTGTCGGCGTAGCTTTCCTGCCGATCCTGGGCTGATTTTAACCTTTGTTGAATCAAGCTTAATTGCTCTGTTGCTTGACCAATTAATTCTGGATTGTTTAGGCGTCTCTCGCCTACTTCATTCCAGCAAATGGGGGTTCTGCAGCATCTCCCATATAGTGCTTCATAGGGTTCCATACAAATGCTTACATGAAAACTGTTGTTGTAAGCAAATTCTGCCAATGGTAAGCTTCGATCCCAGCCGGTTTGCTGGTCCAATACACTCGCACGTAGCATGTCTTCAAGTGTCTGAATCGTCCTTTCTGATTGACCATCGGTCTGGGGATGAAATGCTGTACTGAAATTCAATCTCGAACCCAGTGCATTCTGGAATTTCTCCCAAAATCGTGAAGTGAAACGAGGGTCACGATCTGAAACTATAGAAACTGGTACTCCATGCAAACGAACAATCTCGTCCAAGTAACGAACTGCCAATTTTTTTGGTGTATCCGTCACGCGTATAGGAAGAAAGTATGCAGATTTCGTCAGTCGATCCACGATCACCCAAATGGCATTGTATCCTCGCTGCGATCTAGGCAAACCGGTCACAAAATCCATTGTGACGTGCTCCCACTTCCATTCTGGAATCGAAAGTGACTGAAGCAGACCAGTGGGTCTTTGATGTTCGATCTTTACTTGTTGACATACGAGACATCGGGCAACGAATTCAGCAATATGACGTTTCATATTTGGCCACCAAAACTGCCCCTTCAAATCTCAGTACATCTTGGTGCTTCCAGGATGAATAACGAACTTCGAACTATGCGCCTCCGATAGAATAAGGTTACGAATATCAACATTTTGTGGAACACATACCCGGTTTCTGAAGACTAGTACTTCGTCATCTCGTATTCTGAAATCACGAACTATGGCATCAACACCATCAGCAAGTTGCTTCCGAATTTCAGCAAGTTTTGGATCCTCTAATTGTTGATTCTGGATTTCTTCAATTAGGGTAGGTGCGACTTCAATTCGTGCCAACAACGAACCAGAGAAATCGGTGCCAAGATGCACACGATTAGTTTTCAATTCCAGCATCATCGGTAGGTAATAGGTGCGCATATAGGCCAAAATTGTTGGGGAAGGGGGATGATACTTTCGGCTCAGGGCATCAGCAACAACATTCGCCTTGTCAGGATGATATTCGATGATCAAATCGTAGTCCGTAATCAACTCCACCCAGCTTCGTTGTCTCATATTCAATTCTTTTTGTGTAAGGAGGTACTTCAGGCTTTTGTGATCAGTGAAGATTCGACACGTCTCGCTGTATAAATAATGTCGCCATATTTTTAAGGCAAATACCACGGCTGCAAGTTCCAGGTCATGTGTAGGGTAGTTCATCTCGTGCGGTCGCAATTGCCTTGAAGCGTAGGCAATGACTTTCCCATTTTGCATCAAGACACATCCAAGTCCAGATTTTCACGCGTCGCTGTAAACCACATACTCCTTTCCGCAAACAGGTAAGGTAAGGATAGGTGCTGAAACTAACCGATTCTTTAGTTCGTCGAAACTTTGCTGGCATTTCTCGTTCCATACGAATGGCTCACCCTTGCGTGTCAGTTTTGTCAATGGTCCGACAAGTGATGAAAATTTTTCACAAAGCGACGGTAGTATCCTGCTAAGCCTTACGTAACCAGAATTCGCATTTTGAGTACTTTGCGAATAACCGTCAATCCTTCAGGATTTTAAGCACAATTCGCAAGTGCATAGCATGATCCTCTTCTGATATTCAGTAAATCAAAATGTTGTCGATGAAGACTATCACAAATCTATCCAGGAATTCGTGAAACACACGATTCATCAAGTCCATAAACACAGCTGGTGCATTGGTCAAGCCGAATGGCATAACCAGAAATTCGTAGTGGTCGTATCGCGATCTGAATGCGGTCTTCGGAATATCATTATCACGAACTCGCAATTGATGGTATCCAGATCTGAGATCAATCCTGGAGAACACGGCTGCACCTTAGAGTTGGTTAAACAAATCGTCGATGCGTGGCAAAGGGTATTTATTTTTCACGGTCACACGGTTCAGCTGCCGATAATCAATGCACAATCGCAGCGAACCATCTTTCTTTTTCACGAACAGAACAGGTGCTCCCCAGGGTGACACACTAGGTCGAATAAAACCACGATCCAGTAAATCTTCCAATTGCGTCTTTAGTTCTCTCATTTCCGCAGGAGCCATACGATACGGAGGAATGAAAATCGGATTCGTTCCTGGCACTAGCTTAATGCCGAATTCCACTTCCCTTGATGGTGGTAGTCCGGCTATGTCCTCGAGAAACACTTCTGGAAATTCGCAAACCACAGGAACAGAATTCAGATCTGAGAATTCTTTAGAAATATCCTGTACATGCGCAAGGTACGTTGTACATCCTTTGTTGATTAATCGCTTCGCCTTAAGCCAGGAAATCATGCAAGTTGGCACAACTCGCCTATCGCCTTCAAAACAGTATTCGGTACCATCAGAAAATGTAAACCATACCCGCTTGGTGAAACACTCTACACGGGCTTGATATTTTGCCAGACAATCCATGCCTAAAATCACATCCAGCTCCCTGATGTCTAATGGAATTAGATTCACTTCGACTACATTCGATCCCATACGTATAGCACAGCCGATGTTGACCAGATCACAAATCAGTTGTTCTCCCAAAGGAGTTAGAACCGCAATAGGAGAAGTCAAGGGAGATAGAGGACGATCCGCGCTAAGTGCTATCCTTGGACTCACAAATGATCTATTTGCTCCTAGATCAAATAATACTTTAGCGTTTCGAGAAAAAACTGAAATAGTACCTGTCACCACATCAAGACTAGCCTCGGCATCAGTCAAAGTAAAGAGCCTTGTTGGTCTTGGTTGCGCCTCACTTGTGGATCTGTTGGGTGGTCCTTCTGGTGTGCGTGTTGGTGGTCTGGCGGGGTTGACATTCCCACTTTGGCTGGTGTTTGGTACGCCTGTGATTCTCCTTGGTTTTGGGCATTCCCTCTAAACATGTCCCATCTCGCCACAGTTGTAACATCGTCGTTGCTGCGAATTCCACGAAGATCCATAGGAATTTGAACCAGAGAAGCTCTTCCGATTGGTGTTTCTATTGCCATCAATTTTCAGAGGATAAGACCTTAAAGGATAGGGTCCCCTTCGCCGATTGAACCTCGAATCTCGCCTATAGGATCCGCCACTAGTGGCTGCGGATGACTTCTTGGTTTGCACAATCTTTTCAGCCTCAGTTGCGGCAACAATTAGTTCTTGTAAATTCTGCACCGGTGTCGTACCGACGATGATTTTGAGTTCAGTGCTCAACCCATCCTGAAATCGTCTCGCAAGTTGGTACGGTGTACGATCTTCTTCAGGTGCAAATCGGGACAATTCTCTTAACAATTTTTCATATTCCAGCACCGAACGGGTGCCTTGTTCAAGTTTGTAATTCTCTCGTCGAATTGAATACCCTATTTCTTTACCAATACCACTCACCAAACCTATCAGAAAACCAGTGATCAAACGTTGCAGGTGCCTCCCTCTTGGATGTGTGATGTGATAGCCAGGAACTTAACAAGATTCAACCTGAATTTATCATTCCAAATAACTATGCAAATCTTTGTCGCTAAAAGTAGGGCATAGAACGATTTCGTCTTAGCCTTAAACAAGGAAATATTTACATCCAAGCTGCGATTTATATATTGTTGGAAATAGGATGAAAAGAGCTTTCCAACGAGCTATTATTTGTAAGTATCTGACAAACGATTAGAAAGTTATGCTATTTTAAAGTTCAAGAAGATTTGGCGAAAACCTAATTCCGCCGCCGATTTTCAAATTAACCTTAGACAAAGAAATACTAACCTCCTGACGAAAAACAAAAGATGATTGGAAAATAGGATGAAGAGAGCTTTCCAACAAGCAATTACTCGCAGAGATCTGACGAACGATGAGTGAGTTATGCTGGTTTGAAGCTTCTACGAATTATGGTGGCTATAGGGAGGTATAGGGTTTTTAGGCCTGTACGAATTTGTAAGTCTTCTATGAATGATTTTTTGTGGGGTTGGCTTCCTATTTATAATGAATGGGTATAGAATTATGATTACTATTTTTAATTACATATCATAATAAGATAATCTATCAGATAATTAAACTCTAAATTATCTTTCCTATTTTTAGGGTCTTTAATCTCTAAGGCAATTATCCCTCTATAAGGACAATCTCTAAGGCAATTATACATCTATAAGAACTTAGATCAAAGGGAATTTAAAACAAAATTAACTACTAAAACAATCTAACCAAGCAGTTTTGCAACAAAGATCTGGAATCTCCGGAAGGCTTTTTGGCCATACTCCGACAAACAACTATGGTGGACGAATAGCGTGGATGATTTGAATTGATAATGAATAGGGCCATACTCTTGCTTGAGCTTTTCATGGTTCGCTATTTCATCTTTGGGCTGTGAGATGATATCAAAAATTCTATACAGGCCATGGAGCTCACTGACTTGTGAAATGCTATACGAATGACCCACATCCATTAGAACCGAATCTTAATGGAGAAGGGTACCATTAAGCCCACATTGGGCACTCACAACCCTTGCTACCTACTCCAAAAACAACACCTTTCAAGCCCAAGTCCACAACACCAAAGTCTTCAGCAACGAAGCTACCAATACATTGATGATTTCCCATTACTCCATGTCAGGCAACCTTTCTCCAACCACAATTCGATTTATTGGTCATGTTCACGGCTCCCCTGTTCAAGTCCTATTAAATGGCGGCAACATGCACAACTTTGCGCAAACTAGAGTAGCTAAGTTTCTCAACCTACCGATTGAGACTATTGAGACTTTTGGGGTCTTAGTTGGAAACGGAGAACGATTGCTTTGTTCGAGTATAGCTCGACAAGCACCAGTTTGCATCCAAGGGAAAGAAGTGCATATCTATTTATTGTCTTACCCTTACAAGGGTGGGATATGATGCTAGGAGTTTCATAGCTTGCGCAGTTGGGTCCGGTCATTATGGATTATTCCACATCCCAATTTGAATTTACCTATGTGGATAAACACGTCCAATGGAAGGGAGAAATCAATTCTTCTGCCCAGCATACATCACTCAATACTCTATTGTGACCCTATTATTTATAATATCATACATTATTATTTGAAAATATTTATGACATAAATTGGAATGAAATAATGTAATAAGAGTGTATGTGTTGAGATTTTATTTGATATAGGATTAAAGGTGGAAGAAGCAGCTGAAACACAATCATCATGTGAGATGACTCATTAGATGACTAAAATCAAATCATCGGACTAATAGGTCCGACTCATCAAACAATTAAGTCCCATAGGTTAGACTATTAAATCCAACCAGTCGGACTGTTAAGTCCCACAGGTCGGACTTGGCAACCAGACCAATAGGATTATGGAAGTGCTATGAGACCCAGCTCGTAGGGTATCTATAATACCCAATCCCACATCGGAAAGGAGTGAGGGAGGTCTTGAGCTTATATGTGTTGTGTGATGGTATCATTTGTAACAAGATGCATCTTTTGGGCCATGTGGTTAGAAGCCCAACTCAGTGTTGTAGTTGTGATCCATCACGCTCACATACAAGTTTGGGCCCGTTGGGCCGGGAGCCAAGTCGTGACAAATGGTAGCAGAGCCGATCTTGCTCCCTCTTCCTTGTGGGCTTGGATCGTGTTGTGGGCCTCTGAGTTTGGGCCCAAGTTAGTTACGTTTGGGCTCCCCTCGTGAGGACACGAGATTTATAAGGAGGGGAGATTGTGAGACCCAGCCTGTAGGGTATCTGTGATACCCAATTCCACATCGGAAAGGAATATGTGTTGTGTGATGGTATCATTTATAACAAGATGCATCTTTTGGACCATGTGGTTAGAAGCCCAACTCAGCATTGCAGTTGTGATCCATCACGCGCACATATATGTCCGGGCTCGCTGGGCCGGGGGTCCGGGGGCTGGCTCACGACAAGTCCAATGGGTTGGATAGCCTTGTCCGACCAATCAGACTCTGCAATCCAACTCCTTGTTCGACGGTTAGACCCCTCGCTCGATGGTCCGACTCCTCGCTTGATAGTCCGACACCTCAGACATGGAAATCCAACTCCTTAGATTTAAAAACACTCTACGCTATTTGCGAGAAACGGATGGAATTACCTGTTGTTTCAGGCTGAAATTGCAAGTATCGGCCAACGATCCGATTCCTCTACCACAGCCAGATCTAGCAGAAGTGTTACAGTTATTTGCAGACGTATTCCAAAAGCCTCACGGTCTTCCCCGATGCAAACTATAGATCATGGAATTTCACTAGCCCCTTGGACTGCCCCGGTTAACGTAAAACCTAACTGTTATCCACATTACCAAAAGCAAGAAATAGAGAGGTTGGTAATCGAGATTTTCACAGAAGGCATAATCCGACCTAGTACAAGTTCGTCATGGAATTTCACTAGCCCCTTGGACTGCCCCGGTTAACGTAAAACCTAACCGTTATCCACATTACCAAAAGCAAGAAATAGAGAGGTTGGTAATCGAGATTTTCACAGAAGGCATAATCCGACCTAGTACAAGTTCGTTCTCCTCTCCTATTCTGCTAGTTAGAAAGAAGGATGGGACATGATAATTTTGCATTGACTATTGTGCTCAAAATTCGGTAACTATTCGTGATTGTTTTTCAATTCCATCAATTGATGAATTGTATGGAGCTAGATATTTTTCCCAGCTAGATTTACTTGCTGGATATCACCAAATTCATGTGAAGGCTGCTGATGTGGAGAAGACTACCTTTCGCACACCTGACATTCATTACAAATTTCTCGTAATGCCCTTCGGGTTAACAAACACTCCTTCAACCTTCCAATCTCTCATGAACAATATATTTAGGCCTCATTTGCGTCGCTTTGTTCTTGTATATTTTTACGATATCTTGGTTTACAGTGCAACGTGGGAAGAGTACTTGGAGCATTTAAGGGTTGTCTTCGGACTGTTGTGAACTCACCAGTTGGTAGGTAAGGTATCGAAATGTGAGTTTGGTAGAGAAAAGATAGGTTACTTAGGCTACATAGTCTCCCAAGTAGGGGTTGTTGTTGACAATGGAAAGATTGAAGTGATCAAGGCCTGGCCGAAACCCAAAACTATGAGGGAAGTTTGTGGATTTTTGGGTCTCGTCGGGTATTATCGGAGGTTTATATCCAATTATGCAACCGTCATTGTAGCATTCACAAATCTCCTGCACAAAGACAGCTTTGTGTAGAATGAGTTGGCGCAACAAGCATTTGACAAGCTCAGAATATTGCTCACATATGCGCCTATACTACGACTTCCGGATTTCACTAGAGCATTTGTATTGGAGGCAGATGCATCGGGTGTGGGAATTGGAGTTGTGTTATCCTAAGATAATCACCTTATTGCAATTATAGTAAAAAACTATACCCACACATATGCCGGGCCTCTATATACCATCGTAAGATGTTTGTGATCACCTAGTCAGTCTCCAAATGGTGCCAATACCTGTTGGGGCATAGGTTTACCATCCTCACATATCAGCAATCGTTGAAGAATCTCACAGAACAATTAATTCAGACACTAGAGCAGCAGAAGTGGCTATGTAAATTGATTGGGTATGACTTTGAGATCATCTATGGGGCAGGGAAACAAAATGTGGCGGCAGATGCCCTGTCAAGGGTTAATTTAGGTACACTCTTCCCTCTGTCAACTATTGAATATAGCTTCATCAAGAAAGTGAAAGAGAAAAATTTATCACATTCAGAGTTGGTACAGCTGCAGGAATGGTGGAAGGAGGATAAAGACACAGTTCTGTATTATGATGTTTATGATGGGATCCTCTTCTTTTGAAATAGGATAATGATTCCCATAGACTCCCTCTATACCAATAGCTTTTGTTAAAATTCCATTCATCATTAATTGGAGGACATGCAAGAATCTCACGCACTTTTCATTGGCTATCCTCAAATTTCTACTGGTGCACTATGAGGAAAATGTACAGACCATTGTTTCATAATGCCAGGTCTACCATATGATGAAGGATACAACGTTGAAGCCATCAGGGTTATTACAACTACTGCTGATTTCGGATTCAATATTTGAAATTCATATCCATGGATTTCATCACCGGACTTCCATGCTACCAAGAAAACCATGTAATCATGGTAATAGTGTATAGGCTCTCTAAGTACGATCATTTTATTGGGATAGCCTCACCAGTGACCAGGAAGACTGTAGTTGCAGCTTTTGTCTCGGAATTTATATGCCTCCATGGCATCCCTATGTCAATCATTGTCGACAGAGATCCAAAATTCTTTGCCTCTTTTTGGATCGAAATTAACCAGCTACAAGGAACATATATATCCCGGAGTACCCCCTACCATCCCCTTATGGATGGACATATAAAAGTATTGAACAAGGTGTTGGAAATGTATCTTCGATGTTTCATGGAAGGCATTTCAGCTTCATGGTTTGCTCTTTTGCTATGGGTTGAGTTTTGGTATAACACCTTTTATCAGACAGCCACTAAATTAACCCCATTCGAGGTACTATATTGGAGGCCACCTCCCACAATTGCTCGCTATATATCAGGACAATCTCAGAATTCTGCAGTTGATGACCAGTTGAAATAGAGAGACAAGACTCTCTACAGGTTGTGTAGTAATCTTATTAAAGCTCAAGCTTGAATGAAGGTTTATGGTAACTCTCATCGAAGGGAAGTCCAGTTTAACAAGAGAGAGTGAGATTATGTCAAACTGCAACCTTATAGACAGAACTCAGTCAGGCTACGAAGGCATAGCAAGTTGGGGCCAAAGTACTTGGGGCTCTTAAAGTTCTTAAGAAGGTGGGATCTGTTTCCTATAAGTTAGAGCTACCCGAGAGGTTGCCATGATACACCCCGTATTTCATGTTTTGGTCTTCAAGAATGTGTGGGTATTCTGCTGTAGTAGGTTACCCCATTACATTTAGTAGATTCGACCACTATTATGATTTTGCAGCTGTTGGCAGTAATCAAAACATGGGTCACACAGCAAGAAGGAAGGGAGGTATAGCAAGGATTGGAGGAGTCTGTTGATACTTGGGAAGACATAGAGTAATTAGCAATAATCTATCCTACATTGAACCTTTAGGGCAAGGTTCTCTTTTAGGAGGAGAGTAATGTTGTGACCACGGAAAATATGGTGACCTCGAATGCACCCTTGGAGGCTGAGGAGTAAACGGGAGCTAAGGAAGCAAGTGAATCAGCTGAGCTTGTTCCACGTGGGAGTTCCAGAATCAGGAAACGTCCACGTAATTTGCAAGACTATGTATAACAGAATTTGGTAGGTTATGCATGGAGGGAGAGTAACCAAGAATTACTTTAAATATGATGTTAGACTGTTAAACGAGCATAACTATTATGTGTGAAGATTCTCCTCTCTCATTTAGAATTCCCTCTCTTTTCCGAGGCTTTTTCTGACTTAATAATATGCTAATAATACATCACCTTTCTATTTCTTCACGATTCACTAGAGGATCCAAGTTCCAACAGGAGCATGATATTTCGGATCTAAACAAACAGATTGGGCCCGGGCCCAAGCCCAGATGATAATTTCCGAATCAACAGGTCGCAAATAAACTGTTCAGACTGGGGACACTGTCTCTCCGTGTACCTGGCGGATGCGACCCAAATCCATAATTTCCTCACTTGATAAGCTGACACACAAAAACGGATCATTGACCGAACCCGGCCCAATTGGATCCCACAACTTATCCCACTTGAGGGACTGATCCCCAATTAAAAAAACACTAATTTGATAAAAGCACATAATTCCATCACGTCACCGACGCGGAGTTTTAATCTCATCGATTTACTCTTCTTTTTCCATTAGCTTCTCCAGCTTGCTGTCCACTTGCTTGCATACACACACATAGGGATAGAGAAAAGGAAAAGGCATACGAATCTGTAGATCCCAGACGCCGATGGCCGTCGCCTTCCGCGGAAGCCGAGGCGGAGGACCCGGAGGAGGCAATGTCGGTCTCCGCAGCTTCTTTTCCTACCGGATCTTCGTCTCTGCTATGTTTACCCTCCTCTTCATCGCTACTCTCTCCGTCATCCTCACCTCCCATCCCTCCGAGTCTCAATTCCACTCCGTGAGTACTGCTTCCACTTTGCGTTCTTAGTGTATTTCCATCATTGCTTCTGTTTATCGTTGGGTTTAACTGACTTGCGTTTGTTTTGCATTTTCTGTTTTGTATGATAGTCGCTCCCTACAACTGGTAATGCTTACGTGCAAAGAACATTTCTCGCGATCAAATCGGATCCGTTGAAAACTAGATTAGATTTGATTTACAAGCAAGCGAATGATCATATGATGCTAGTTAATGCTTACGCAGCGTATGCTAGAAAACTTAAGCTGGATATTTCGAAGCAGTTGAACATGTTTGATGATTTAGCGAAGAATATAACTGATTTGACTACCAAGCCCAACTATAGATCGTCTCTTTTTGAAGCGGAGACCGCTGTGGACGAGGATGTGTTGAGGCAGTTCGAGAAGGAGGTTAAGGAGAGGGTAAAAATCGCTAGATCGATGATCGTGGAGGCGAAAGAGAGTTATGATAATCAGCTCAAGATTCAGAAATTAAAGGATACAATTTTCGCGGTGAATGAGCTTTTGATCAAGGCAAAAAAGAATGGAGCTTTTGCGAGTTTGATTTCCGCAAATTCAGTCCCAAAAAGCTTGCATTGTCTTGCAATGAGGCTAATGGATGAGATGATTTCTCATCCGGAAAAGTACGGGGAGGATGTTGAAAGTACCGAGTTTGAAGATCCAAGTTTGTATCACTACGCGATATTTTCTGATAATGTGATTGCAGTGTCAGTGGTGGTGAGGTCTGTCGTGAAGAATGCAGAGGAACCATGGAAGCATGTTTTTCATGTGGTTACGGATAGAATGAAACTGGCGGCGATGAAGGTATGGTTTAAGATGAAGCCTGTCGAAGGAGGTGCTCATGTGGAGGTTAAGGCGGTGGACGATTTTGGATTTTTGAACTCTTCTTATGTGCCGGTTTTGAGGCAACTTGAGTATGCTAATATACGAAAGTTATATTCCGAGAGTAGGACGGAGAATGCTACCAAGGACTTGGGCAATTGGAAGCTTAGTGACCCCAAGTACCTGTCGATGTTGAACCATCTGAGGTTTTATTTGCCGGAGATGTATCCAAAGTTGCATAAGATTTTGTTTTTGGATGACGATGTTGTGGTTCAGAAAGACTTGACGGGGTTGTGGAAAATTGATTTGGATGGCAAGGTGAATGGAGCTGTGGAAACCTGCTTTGGTTCATTTCATCGTTTGGCGCAGTATTTGAATTTCTCACATCCTTTGATCAGGGAGAGGTTTAATCCCAAGGCTTGCGCTTGGGCCTATGGGATGAATATATTCGATCTGGACGCTTGGAGGCGTGAAAAATGCACCGAGCAGTATCATTACTGGCAGAACTTGGTAAGTGGTTTTGATTTTAGTTTGAATTCATTTGTTTTTTTTTTTTGGACTAATACTGGAACTGATTTTTCTTTACTCATAATATTCAACACTTGGTGTCCTAATTGCGCGATAATATAAGTGGCAGACATGGGTCGTGTTTATTGATTTTACTTTTGTGTAATTTTTGCAGAACGTGGATGGTACTATGTGGCAATTGGGTACGCTCCCACCTGGCTTGATCACCTTTTACTCATTGACAAAGTCATTGGACAAATCATGGCATGTTCTTGGCCTTGGGTACAATCCGAGTATTAGCATGGATGGAATCAACAATGCTGCAGTCATTCACTATAATGGAAACATGAAGCCTTGGCTTGATATTGCGATGAACCAATACAAAAATCTATGGACAAAATACGTGGACAATGATATGGAGTTTGTTCAGATGTGCAATTTTGGCTTTTAGATGATATTGCTTAATGTCAGGAACCCAAAAAGAGCATTAATTAATACTGGTGGGTAAAGTTTGACGCTTGTCAAAATTTTGAATCCTTCTCTACTTTGTGACTCCCAAAATGAATCGCATTCAACCGAATTGTTTTGTACACTTAGAAATGTGTTTTCTTTTTTTTTTCTTTCTTTCTTAAATCAAATTGTGTCTGCCCGTCAATGCAATGAAATTCAAATTTGTTATTAGACTTTCCGACCCATTACTCAGCTTTTGATGCATATCAGACTGTGATTTATCAAGTTCTGCTTCTCCCCATGCTCAGCATCAACTGTAGGCTCTAGTGACGAATTTCTTCAGAAAAAAAAACACATGCTTAAACATGCTTAACGAATTTTTTCAAATGCATCTGGCGTTATTGTGTTGTGATAGTGATGGTCAAGGAGATTAGGAAGGCTGATATGGAGTTCGTAGATGCTTCCCTTCTCTCGTACCTTTACCTAGCCCCTCATGGCAATGGTGGAAGATAACAAAAGGCTCCAATCTGGCATCAATATGGGTTGATTTTAAACAAGAATAATTGATGTCTCTTCATGGTTTGACTTATTTAAATATACTACCGAAATCTTTATTTATGATAAAATTTGTTTGAGAATAAAATTAATTGTTTAGATGCTTGAAATTTGACAAAGAAAATTTACAATGAAAATATTTTTCTATTTTAAAAAATAGAGATCCCTATACTGTGAGGATGCGACTGATTGGTCTGAGTATAAATATCTTTGATATCACAGAAGGGTAGAGAAGCAGTTTGGGTGGTGGTCGGTATATAGTTGTGTTTTTGAACTAAAAAAAACGTTTACTTTTACTCTTCAACAACCATATGCATGCTTTCCTAGGCAGTCCAGTCTGTCTATTATTAAATTACCCCTGATTAAAAACTTACAGCGACTGTATTATCTTATTTAGTTATAAAAACCGGTAAAAGCAGCAGGTAATCCCTCCCATGTTCGCTGTTTCTCAAAAAAAACGGACCAAAGTGATATGTACAAATAGAGGAAACGTCGTCATTCAAGACTTACCATTCCCCACCAAAAACTACACCCGTACCTACCCACCAAACCCAAATTTGACCCGCTTCAGCGAATCACCAAGGCAGATTCCATTTCCTTGCCCCCTGTTCACATTTATAATTTAACCATTCGTAGCCAACGAACCAACAACCTCTATATTACTTTCTCTTCGCAATTATATTTGTCGTCGCCTAACTGTTGCCTTTCCCCCGACTCCAGATCTTGGACACCCTGTGGTTCCGTTTCGTTTCCGTTCTTTCTAAGCTCATCTTTATTTTCCTCAGCCTCGGGAAACTAGCATTCAACGGTATTTGCTTTGTTGCCTTGTTTATGACTTTTTATTGGGTTGTATATGACTGCTTCTGTGCGTATAGAGGCTTAGGAGAACTACAGAAGTTCGGGATATTTGTTACTTAATTACTGCTTCTAGTTAGATTACAAGGTTATTTCTTTTTGGGTTTGTTTGAAATTGCCGATCTGGGTTTGGTTTATTCATGTATTTGATTGATTGGTTGCTTGGTGTTTCCTTACCGAGATTTGAATGTCGCTTGATCTCGCTTGTTATTCTGGTACTTGAGTGATTATAGAGTGAAGGGGAGGGTAATCCTCTTTTCAATTAGTTTTACAAGTTCAAGATCGTGAAGCGTCAAATCCTTGTTCTAACTACAGACGAAAAAATGATTTTCGATCTTGTTTTCCAAGAGCTTGTGTGTGGGATTAAATGGAAAATATTTGTACGGATCAGTTCGCTTAAATGTTTCTCCTTGCAAAGTCTTTTACCTTGCTAATTTGAGTTGATATACATTCGTTTATAAATCTCACGGTAATTGTGACTGGGCAGGGTAAGTATGTCGTCACCCTCAAAGCCGACGAGAATAGGCCTTGCTGGTCTTGCTGTTATGGGCCAGAATTTGGCTCTGAATATTGCAGAGAAAGGATTTCCCATCTCTGTTTACAACCGAACTACCTCCAAAGTTGACGAGACTGTTGAAAGAGCTAAACAGGAGGGCGATCTTCCTGTATATGGCTTCCATGATCCGGAATCTTTTGTTCAGTCAATTCAGAAGCCTCGAGTGATCATTATGCTTGTGAAGGCTGGGGCTCCTGTTGACCAAACCATTAAGACACTCTCAGCCTACATGGAGAAAGGTGATTGTATTATTGATGGAGGGAATGAGTGGTATGAGAATACTGAGAGGAGAGAAAAGGCTGTGGCTGAACAGGGTTTGCTCTATCTTGGAATGGGTGTTTCTGGTGGGGAAGAGGGTGCACGAAACGGGCCCTCATTGATGCCTGGAGGCTCACTTGAGGCATTCAAGTACATTGAGGACATTCTTCTAAAAGTGGCAGCTCAAGTTCCTGATAGCGGCCCTTGTGTGACATATATTGGTAAAGGTGGATCTGGCAATTTTGTTAAGATGATCCACAATGGTATTGAATATGGTGATATGCAGCTGATTGCTGAAGCTTATGATGTTCTAAAATCGGTTGGAAAGTTGTCAAATGAGGAGCTACAAAGTGTTTTCTCTGAATGGAACAAGGGTGAGCTTCTGAGTTTCTTGATTGAAATCACTGCTGATATATTTGGTATTAAGGACGACAAAGGAGATGGATATTTGGTGGACAAAGTTTTGGACAAAACTGGTATGAAAGGCACAGGTAAATGGACTGTGCAGCAAGCTGCTGAGCTGTCAGTTGCAGCTCCTACAATTGCATCTTCATTGGATGCAAGGTTCCTTAGTGGTTTGAAGGAGGAACGAGTTGAAGCTGCTAAAGTCTTCAAAGCCGGTGGTTTTGGAGATATATTAACCGATCAAGTTGTGGAAAAGGAAAAGTTGATTGATGATGTCCGTAAAGCTCTTTACGCAGCCAAGATTTGCAGCTATGCACAGGGCATGAATCTGATCCGTGCAAAGAGTATTGAGAAGGGATGGGGCTTGGAGTTGGGTGAATTGGCTAGGATTTGGAAGGGAGGATGCATCATTCGAGCAGTGTTTCTGGACAGAATCAAGCAGGCATATGACAGGAACCCTGATCTCGCCAACCTTCTCGTGGATCCAGAGTTTGCGAAAGAAATTATAGAAAGACAAGCAGCCTGGAGAAGGGTTGTATGTCTTGCAATCAACTCTGGGATTAGCACCCCTGGTATGTCCTCCAGTCTTGCCTATTTTGACACTTACCGTAGGGCGAGGTTGCCAGCTAATCTGGTTCAAGCTCAACGGGATTACTTCGGTGCTCACACATATGAAAGGGTTGATGTGGAAGGATCTTTCCATACCGAATGGTTCAAGATTGCAAAACAGTCAAAGATTTGAACATTCTCGGTCGGTGGTGTGCATCTAGCTCTTCCAAAATTATCAATAAGCATTATAATAAATTTCTCTGCTGCCTTCAGCAGCTGGGTGGAGCTTGCACAACCGTGTTCTCTTAAAGTCTATCTCATTCAGGTTCCTGAACCCCTGTCCGGTATCTCAACCTTCTTGCTCCTAAATATTGTGGCTTTTGTCTTCTTTTCTGTTTAGTTTCCTATCTATTCAACGTCTTTAGCCCCTTATCTATTTGGAAGTAGACATTTCATGGTTATGTTGGGGTATATGATCTATAAACTCTGATGTGTTGGCACCAAAAGTTGTTTATTTCATCATTCCTGCTCTTTGCCATTTGCCCCTCTCCACACTATTTAATCCGGGCTCAAAGCCCATTACTCCCACGGTATCCAATAAATTACTCGACCCGGATACCCACCCTTAAGTTTGGTTCATATTTACCGTATTTTAAAATTTTTGGATTATTTGGAGCCACCCATAATTAATTTTTACGGGCGAGAAATTAGTTATTTTGGGGCTTTACCTTCGGATCATCTTAGTAATGATGTGTGCACTGACTATACCTTAATTAAATAAGACAAGAACTGACCCTTCATTGTGTAATCTGTGGTTTTACTCTGTCCAGCAGTCTTGATAACAATCATGGACCATCACATTTCTATAGGGTGGCAAAAGGCAAGGCATCTAGGCTTGCTTCCATCGGAATGAATCTAGACCCGATGTCTGTAATGATGCATTAAGCTCCGTGGTAGATGTGAGGGTAGTGAGTTTGAGTTTACCGTCTACTTAATTAGTTCAAAAATAGCTTTAATCATGTTTATTATATATAGATAAATTGTGACCTTTAAGCACTAGCCATCAGTGGTGTCGATGTGTGAAGCATCTGGTGAAAGCACGAAGAATATTCTAACTTCAAAAGCCATTAGCCCTGTGGTTAAACCAAAAGAGCACTCCATTACAAGTCCAATGGCCAAAGTTCTCATCTATAAAATGCACGTCAGATCACCCTCCAAAACCCAAGTAGAAGAGAAAATAGAGGAAGAGAATGAGCCATACAAATTTTACACCAACCACCAATTTATGGCGTTCTCCCATTCCCTATCTATTTGGTAGCATAGCACTGATGTTGATACTCATCACCGTTGCACTCGTTGTGTTGGCGTACTCCTACTACAGAAAACAAGCTGCAAGTTCATCGGGCAGTCAAGATCAGGAAGACCCTCCGGCGAAACCTGTCAAGCTTGGTGACTTTACGCCGAAGATTGCTGTCATAATGGCTGGAAACGACAAGCCAACTCATCTTGCTACACCAGTCACCATTTCTTCAAATTTCTGCATTTGCACCAAGTATAGTTAGCTAGTTCCTTGTTCCCAGAAAAAACAACAGATATTCTCGATTAATTAGACCAATCTTTGTTGGCTGATTTCAAGTTTACAGAAGCTGCACATTAGTTAGATCTTGTGCAGAAAAATCCTGAGAGCAATCTAGTAATAGCGTGAATGCTCTGTCGTTGACTTATCTTTTGTTGCAACTAAGTGTCCGCGCGCCTGATACTTTGAAAGCAACAGTACTTACCATGTGGGTTGTTTGTCGGTCACCATTAACAGATTTAAACTTGAAACACGGAATCACTAAAAGTCGTAAGAATGCTCGGAAGTGAAATATGTTATCACGCGATTCTCAGCTGCAAACAGTGAAGAACTTTCCCTAGTCACCCCAGGAATCCCATTGGATAAAAAGGCATCTACCCATGTGAAGAGTCTTTGTCTTTAAGGTCTGTTTAGCTTCAATGTCGACAAATGTTTTCTTTCTTTTTCAACGAAAAAGGTGTTCCTAGACAGTGCGAGTGGACGCGGCGGCCTGGAAACGCATATAGATAGGTTATTATTGATGATATTCTGGGAAAAAGTGATGTAAACTGTGCCTAATGGGAAGGGAAGGCACTTTAGTGGTATCACCAGAATATTGCAGCTCTACGAAAGAAAGAAAAAGAAAAACAATGTGGGTGAGCACATATCCTTGGCATATTCTCCCCTCGTATCGACTTCAAAGACTTCCATTCCATGAATCAGAAAATACATTCTTCATCATATTAATCACACCACCGTCTAAATATAATTTTCCGAAAATTAATCTGAAACTATAAATCTCATTTTTTCAGAATGAGATCTGAGATAATAAACATCAACTCTTTTCTGTCAAATAAAAGTTAAGAATTTAGAATGAAAGAGAACAGTAAACCATTGTCCCAAGACAATTGTGACCAAAACTAAGTATAGTTTGATTCAGTTTATTAAAAGAAATTGATTTTAGCTTGTAAATTAAGAAAACTAAAGGATAGAATTGATCAGCTATCCCTTTGTTAGATTATGTCAATTATGTGATAAATTAGACAGATTGTAATAATAAAGAGTCTCAAAGATTATGGTATGTCAACCATGTGTATGATAATTAGTAGTACTGTTGTTGCATCAATCGTGACGTAATTGGTCCAACCAAAAATATGACAGTCGATTGCCTTAATTAACGAGGGGACACTATTTAATTTTTACGACAGCACGAGTCCAAAGTGATCAGACCTAGCGTCCATTTTCTGTCAAAATGACGGCTACGCCGCTCACAATCCTGTCCTTGCTTCTCATTGGCTAATTAGTATGATAAACTATGATGTGTGGTGTACGTCGTGCCGTGCGCAAAGTACAACAGTAGAAAATTATCGGGAACAGCACCTTCACGAAGATTGCTTCTACCAATCTTCTTGTCTTTTTCCCCTTGGACGAATCTAGAAACAGTGAAATACCTTTCTCTCGATAATGGTCGGGCAAAATGAAGAAGGCCACCACAGGCAAGTGGGGTTAGTTGGGTTAGTGCCAACTACTCCGCGACTAACACAGAATTAGAATTTTTTAGAGAAGGATTAATTATGTTAATACTGACTTGTATGGAAAAAAATCATTAATCAGATTCCATTAATGTTCAGAGAGAAACCCATAAGCCAGTATGAAAAAAAAAAAGGCTATCGAATTCTACGAAAATCATTGCTCGTGTCACCCACTAATGAGATATGGGGTATGGGTAGGCCCTTGATAGCTTTTCCGAGCCTCCTCATTTAACCAAACTGGAAATTAACTATGTAAGTAAAGAAGGCCAACAAGTGCACAAGAAATTTATTATACAATAGAGAAACCCAGTATGCAATTGAGCGATAATATTTATAATTTAATCTTTGTTTTAGAATATGAAATATTTTTTGGATTATAAATATCTTACATAGTAAAATCGGGAAAAAAATATTAATGGATCGAATACTTAGAATGTCTTTTGTCTTGTAGAAAGAAATGAAACAATCTCTCCACAAAACAAATGCTGTCTCTTCTCAATGTCTCCATCGGCTGCTCTATCAAACCAGTTCCACTAAACCCTATCTATAAAGTACATATGTTCTTTTATAAATTTTAGGTTGTCAAGCCTGACTCAGGCCAGGATCGATGGTTTCAGCCGAGCATGAAAACCAGATTAAGATGCAGGACGAAATTCACAGTAATTTAGAATTATAATGGAAGGGTTCCGATCGATCATTTTATTCAGATGTTTTGTTCTCAAAAACTCATCGCTTTACATGTTCCCTCAACACCTCAACCAAAAAAGGAAAAGTGACAAAACTGAATCGCTAGGAAAAAAAAAAAGAAAAGGAAATCTAGAGAGAAAGAAGGGGGAAGAAGAAAACTACAAAAAAGATCTTCAAGAGATCTCCACTCGAAGAATCTAAGCTTCAAGATCAGCCTTGGCAGGTTGAACATGTGGTTGCGAGCCTGAAGAGACAGGCTTTGCCAGAAACGTGGGGTTCTCATCTCCGGCCATGATGACAACCACCTTTGGTTCATAGTCCACCACCTGTATTTCCACTTGCTTGGGCGGTTTTTCTTCACCAGCTTCGATTTGAGATGAACGGTTCAAAGACTTTCGATAGGAATAGGCGAGAACCAACAGCGCCACCGTAATGAGCCCCAGCACGAGTGCCAGACAAATAAAGAGATAAGCAATCGGAGAGTTCCAGCGCCATATTCCAGCTTTGGCAGCAGCAGTTGTTGTAATGGAGTTGTTTCCCGGCGTCATTTTCACCTACCCTTCACTCCCCCCAGAAAGAGACGGAAGCTAAACAGTCCCTCCTCTCCTCCTTCCTTCCTCTACCTTTTCTTTGGCGAGTGAGCTAGCTAGGTGCGGAAAAAGGTGAACTGGTGGGGTTTGAATATATAGAACTGATAAAGTGAATTAGAACAAATTAAGAAGTTGCCTTAGCACTGTGCTGTTTAACACGAAGCTATGGGTTGCGAAAAAAGGATTATTCTAATTCCGCCATTTATTAAGTGCCGTGCAGTGGAATATTATCGTCTCAAGCACTTATTTTTTCAAGAATTTCAATCAGGTAATCATTGAACTGTTTCGCGTTGCCATGCTGCCGCGTACCACTAACAACATAGAAAAGTTTAACGCAGAAGCAAAAGTTCCTCTGTAGATAAAAAAACACGAGATGCTTAGATGTAATAAAATCTGAAATATATGAGAATCGGCGACTCGGAAGAGCTTGTGTGGCTGTGGATCATTTAACAATCCATTAAGCATTAAAGGGATAGATTCTTTATGAAGGAATAAAGTTCCGATCAGAATGTTCATATATTGTATGTTTTAGTATAACTTGGAAATAGATTATTTTTATATAGTCAGGAAGCCCCAATGGGAATGCTAAAAAGGGGGGCAAAGCATAATGGTTATTTTCGTTTGCCTGAAATTTACAGTAAAAGTGGGTCAAGAAAACTGTGCCATTGCCCTCATTCTCATACCTAGAAATCATAAAATTTTGAAGTTCCTGCTCAGGTATTCATCAGTCATATCATTCTTGTCTTATGGCTGAGGTTTTTTGTCAAATAACTTCAGGGTGAAGCAAGTCTCCTGATGTGAGATGTGGCCTAGCTAGCTTGCAGATCGATCCACTCCACAGAGAGGCTTACCAAAATAGAATTTCTTGCGTACATAGAAACACGAACATGAAAACAAATTATATCACCACCTGTTCTGATAAGGTTTCTGCTCGTCATCAGAGCACAGAGATTACTATTACCGTATCATTTACCACGTGCAGCTTCCCTTCTCTCTTACTCTCACACCTCTGTTCTTACCTGGTAAACTCTACACAATTTTTTAATTAAAAATATATTATATTGGTAAAATAAATAAATATATCTGAATTTCATTTTTCTTATTTTATTTTACAAGATATTCAACATCTTAAATGAATCTATGAAGAATAAGTTCAACTGGACCAAAATTATATTTAAAATAAAAAATTGAATGGTTAATACTTAAATTAAATTTTATCATTCATTTATATTTTTTGGATTGAATTTTTATATTTTTTTCTGTGAAAATTATGAATATTATTGGTTTATACGAAATAAGGAATGAAGATGTAAAATGATAGTTAGAAATAAATAAATTATATAATAATAAAATTTGATTGAGTGGATAATAAATTAAATTAAATAATACTAAATTACATATTTCTCAATAAAATTTTGAATTATTATTTACTGATCCCATATAGCAAAATGCATAATAGCACACCGAATTGAAGCAGCAGAAAGTACCTCTCACCCACCCAATATTTACTCTATAGTGCTTGTCCACCAACAAATCAAAATGGGGAAAGTTTTTGCGGTCCCAGGCCACCGCGTCCACCAATACACATTTCACTTTCACACGTTTTTTGTACTCCTTACTATTTTTTCCAATAAGGAGGAGGGCTTTTTTTTTATACCTTAATTAAGACTCTAGCCGATAAACCACTCTAATAATAAAAAAAAATTAAACTAGAAAAAAAAGCACAAAAATAAGCTTAATTAACCTTGGGCTGGATTGATAATTAGAGTAAGATAGGTTTCTAAGAAAGATGGTTCAATCTAATTCAAGTATGAAGAGACAACCTTAAAAATAGGAGAGAAAGATGGATGATGACAAGGTGAGAGGCCACGATCTACCAAGTGGTGCTTTTACATTTGTCATTAATGAAGATTAAATTAGATACTTTTTCTTCCATGTATATATATGAACAAACAAGCATATTGAAATTGATGTCGAACAAATGAACATCCGGCATATGCTCCAATGACATGCACATAGAAGAAAGGGCTATGTTGGCCACAGGAAAGGATGGAAATTAATGATGATGTATTGGTGGGACACCTAAATCTTAATGGTCATCAAAAGGGTCTTTCAAGTAATTAAACAACTTTAATTTTGGGGTTTCATAGCCAACTCTTTTTGACACAAGCTAGGGATGCCATTAATTTCTCCCGTTGCTGGATAAGCTCTGAACGTGGCCACTCGAAAATGATAGTGGAGGATGATGAGATTAGCACTGCCAGGTTGGTGTGAAATTGACATCAAAGAAATAAAGAAAGAAGGAAGAAAAGAAAAGAAAAGAACAAAAAAAGATGCCTTTTGCTTAAACCAGCGAACAAGTCAAGAGGGAATTGCATCATCTCTCATCACTAAAACTGGAAATCATATATACTCGATGTGGGATGTAGCCTTGTTCTTGCAACAACTTCACGGCAGGTTATCAAAGTATAGAAACAGAGGCGGCATAATCATACTGAAGAACTTGAAGAGAATTATATAAATAGTGTTTTTCCTTATATTATTTTTGTTCTCCGCACAATTTCATTCAAACTAGAAGGTATATAGCATATCTGGGGCTCAACATGCTCGCGAATGCTATTTATAAAATATATTAAAGATACAATTCTGTTAAACCAAAGGATGCAATTTTGCGGTAAAATTTATATATCCTTTTGATCAAAAAGTTTAAAAGTTAAGGATTCGAAAAAATAGCCAAACTTTCAAATTTGACTGCAGGGAATGCAATTATTATTCTTCAGTTACTCTACCCTACCAGTGAACCTTCCTGTAATAAAGAGTTACCATTCCTCCACACAGATTGGACTTCTAACCGAACTTTCCATTTTTCCAGCTTGCACCTTCTGCTTATGTCACTTCCAGCCATAAAACTTGTGGGCCTTTCTGTCTTAAATACTTCTATAACTCCATCAGCGGCCGCCATTGTAGGTGATACATTAAACTTCTGTTCTCTTCTTTTTTAATATTATTTTTTTTCGTAACCTTAAACTTCTGTTCTGATCTGCGCATATCTGGCGGGACTCTGGTAGAATACGAGGGAATTCATTACATACATAACTCTGCCCGGTGCTAGAGTAAAGTTATGGCTTGAGTTTTTGCAGAAAGATTATCGCTGAACGTGAAGGAAAAGAAATAATGTGTCGGCCAAGGCAATGGCTATAGGTAAGAAAATTAGAGTTTTATGAAACCGTCACGGCATAATTTATGAAAATCTGGACAAAGACATGTAAGAAATCCAATGATATTCTGCAATCAGTACTCATCATTTACATATTGATCATTCCCGTCAGCATCGAACACCATGGCTGAAACCTAAACTATAAACTATAAACTATAAACGTGCTACCAGAAGAAAGAGAACAATTAAACATGGATTTTAGACATCAAGGGAAACATGATGAGTCCAGAAACCTGAGATCGATGGCACCTCTCAATCTT
This sequence comes from Passiflora organensis, assembly GCA_019739055.1. Lineage (NCBI taxonomy): Eukaryota > Viridiplantae > Streptophyta > Magnoliopsida > Malpighiales > Passifloraceae > Passiflora > Passiflora organensis. The sequence goes on from JAEPBF010000009.1 coordinate 17,668,013, forward strand.
GTTCACCTGGGAAATTGCAGGAGACCGGCTTTGCTAAACATGTAGGGTTATCATCACCAGCCATGATCACAACAACCTTTGGCTCTCTGTCCACTTGCAACTCGACTTGTCCGTTAGATTTCTCTTCGGCCTGACTTGACGAATTGGAAGATGATATTCTGTAGGAGCAAGCTAGGATTATCAATGACACAGAGATAAGCCCTAACATGAGCGCTAAGCTGACGTACAAGTAAGGGACAGGAGACTTCCAGTTGAAGAATTCAGCTTGTACAGAAGGCGCTGTTGTGGAGTTTCTTGATGACATAGTTTCTAACTAAGATCTCCCAACCAAGGGTCGCTATGAGAGGCATGGTGAGGTTGGTAATTCTGATTTCTTATATTTATAGGACCATAAGCCGAACTAGTAGTACAATACTTGAACGAGAACAAAGAAGTTGATTAATTTCAAAATAATGCATTTTATTTATTTATTTATTGAATTTATATTTCTCTTGCCAACATTGCTTTTGACAAAAGGATGATGATGTACTTCTTCCTTGAGCTGTACTTCACTTTGAAAACATTGATTGATGTGTGGAAGTTTCTTGGTTGAGTGGAGGCCTAAAATACTCTTCTTCTTCAGATGAAAATTGTACATAATTCTTGCATCTCTCGGTAGCTAGAAACCATGGACTATCTTCTTTTGATCTTGGGAACCAGGGGGCAGCATGGCGAACCAATGTGATTCCTTTAGGCTCCACTAAACGTGTTCTTTCCTCACACGTATAACGTATTCCATGATTTTCTCGTTCTAGTCCTAACCATTGCAGAATAAATATAATCTGTTGCAAAGCACAACCTTTCCTTCCCCTTCAATTATATAGATCTGATAATAACTTAATTTATCGGCATTAACAGGTCTTCCTTTTGATTACCATCTAACCATGGAACAAATTTCTTATTAAGACGTCTCGTAAACCAACTAATAACAGGATTTATATTTTATCGGTTTCGATCAATAAATAATAAGATTTACATACACAATTATCACTTTTGACACTCATGCATCAGAAGTATAATCTTAAGCCGGATATTATGGCTGAGATGAAGCTAGTAACTATAAAAGAAGCAAAGGCTACCAATGTCCTTGTATAATTTAGAGTTTAATGGGGTCCATAAGATAATGACATATACCAAATCATATGGCCTCCTATTTAATGTTGTGATAATCATGTTCTACCTTACTCTATGGATTATGGCAGACAGCGAGAGGGGAAGCTGGTTTCGCCTTATATTGGGTAATCAACCATAACACTTGCTCCATGTTTAACTCACCATTAATGCACCTTCTTGTCGAATATGCGGTTCAGTATTAACACCATTTATATTATCTCCCGAAAGTTCCTATCGTATGTATTGTATTAGGCCATTCGAAAATATGATTTTATCTTACTCTTAAATGTATATTTTACTAAGAAATGTTGGACCTAGCTATAGCACATCGTCCATTCCTTGAAACACAAACAACGTTGTAAAAGGTCTATAAACAAAAAACACCAACTTTTGCACTTAGAATTTCACAGGGACAAACTTTTCATGCCAAAAACTCTATAGCACGCCTTTTTATGTGATACCACAACCTGGTAACACCGATATGGTTCGACCCCAACAGTCATTATTAGACTTGCCTCCACTCAATATCCCGGGTCATACTTTCCAGTTAGGTCTTGTACCATCCGCATATAACTCTGACATTGGACATTATCCTCTCTAGTTATCTAGAAGATTAGTATTTTTTCTATGAGGTCACTCGTATTGTAACACGTTTAACTACCAAGTTTTTAGAGATCCTCCACCAATTGATCACTATGATCAATTGGTGATGGATCTTCTAGAATTCTGTAGTTAAATGTGTTACAGTAGGATTAGTTTTATGACGAGTGACTTTTAGGAAACTTTTTGTGAAACAAAGAGAAGTCTTCATAAGAAGAACAAAACCTTGAAATTATTGTTTTAAATAGCTAGAGAAAACAATATCTATTATGAGAGACATCAATAAATTATTAATAAAAAAATCTTCTTTATAAGAATAAAAAATAGATAATAATAACAAACAATGATTGAATATGGTTCATTGGGTCCTGAACCGGAGATCTGTGTTTTCTCCTCAGATAATACTGTGAATTAGAAAAGATATGTTATAGTTGAATTGTTCATCCATTCATTATTTTCTCAGTTATTATAATTCTAACAAAATAGGTAGGAAAGTTTCAAAAGTGGAAGTCGTGTTGATCATTATGGTTAAATCCAAGTAATGTAATCCACTGTAAGGCACATTATTAAAACCATGGCGCAGCCAAAATATATACTGTGTGCGAGCAGTGAATATCAAACACTCACAAAAGCCAATATCCTTTGGTATGAGTCAAGCTAAAATGCAATGTCTCCATCCCTGTGCAAAACTTGAGCTTTGATAACAAACAGCTTTTGTTTCCACTGCCAGCTTCGTTATTAAACATTACAAAGAATATAAAGAGCTCAGAACTGTTTTAAAGAGGAGCGAGGCAGAGGATAAAACAGTGGAGGAGTTGACAATAAACTAGCAATGGTGAAGTGGGTGGCGGGCTCCCATGTGTCACGACCGAATATCAGACTACATGTCATTCATGATATCAGACTACGAGTCATTCGGCTTCGTGTGGGACCCGACTCCCAAATCAAGGAGCACATTAATCAATGAGGGAATCTTTCCTCATTATGTTCCCCACTATGTTCCCCACTAAGTGAGGGAATCAAGGAGCTCACTTGGGATCCGCATTTGTGCTTTCTACTTTTGTATATAACCGTTAGATCATACGGCTTGATCTCCACCATTCATTGGGGAGTTGTAAAGGCTATATAAGGGGTGCCTCCCCTCATTTGTAATCATCCAGCAATACTTGCAATATTGAGAGTTTAGAGCTTTCTCTCCATTATCTTGTGTCTCTCTCTTTTCAGTTGTGTTCTAAGCTTAGCATTCTAGCTAGCTTTGTGAGGAAGGCTTACTTAGTCTATTGCAAGAGCGATAGTCTAAGGCCGCACGGAGAGTTTCTATTCCGCAAAACTCTAGTCCCGTGACAGTTGGTAGCGGAGCTACGGCTCAATCCTTTGAGAGAGAAATGGAGATGCCTAGTACTTCTGATGCCAACATCCATTTCGAAGAGGAGGTCGAGGAGGTCCGTGTGGGGAGACTACCCCAACGTGCTCCCGAACCTAAGAAGAGAATGAAGACTGTTGATCATCTGTCATCATTGGAGGCAAGGATCACTCGTATGGAGGTGAAGGTTGCCGATGACAAGGATATGCTTGAGGAATATGGCCAACGCATAACCGAGCTCGAGTCGGGTGACGTGAATGAGCTTCGTGAGGAGATGCAAGGCGCCCTCATTGCTATCCACTCTTGGAGGGAAGAGTTAGATGACTTCAAGGTAAATCTTCTTGCTGAGATCTCTTCATTTAAGGATGATTTGGTTGGAATCAGGGAGGATTGCAAGAAGGGAATGCGCAAGGGGTTGCCAAACCCAAGATGAAGCTGGATGTCCCAAGGCCAAAGTCATTTGGTGGGACGAGGAATGCCAAGGAAGTGGACAACTTCCTTTTCAACCTTGAACAATACTTTCAAGGGGTGGGCATGGAGAGCGATGGAGATCGACTTTCCCAAGCCCCACTAGTATCTAACCGATAGTGCCACAACCTGGTGGAGGATGAAGCATGCTCAAATTGAGCGTGGCACCTTTGATGTTGGAGACGTGGGGAGATTTCAAAAGGCTCCTGAAGGCACATTTCTCACCAAGAAATGGGGAGCTAGAAGGCGAGGGAGAAGCTTCGCAAGTTGTCCCACAAGGGCGACATCCGACACTACGTGAGGGAGTTCACGGAAGTCTTGTTGGAGATCCCAGACATGCCCGAGATGGAGGCCATGTACGTATTTCTGGGAGGCCTACAAAGTTGGGCCAAGTTGGAGCTTCATCGACGCAATGTCAAGGAGCTCAACGATGTAATTTCCGAGGCCGAATCCTTGGCAGAATTTGAGAGCAAGGCCGAGAGTTCAAACCCACCTAAGCCTAAGAGTTTCCGTGACTACAAGGCTAAAGGTGGGGGAGCAGCCCACGAAACCAAGGAGTGGAAGGACAAGCCTTTCAAGTCCTTCAAGCCCTACAAGTCCTTTCGTCCAGCCAAACCCACACATGGGGGAGGTGAAAATCGGGGCAAGTACGAGAGACTCAAGCTCTCATGTTTTCTATGTGAGGGGCCACATAGAGCTGTGGATTGCCCGAAGAGGAAACAAGGTGGCAGCCATGGCAAGGGAGGCCGAAGCAATGGAAGCACCAAGGATGAGTTCCATGCAACTGTTGAGTGCTGTTAAAGCCTCAACCAAAGATGCCAAGGAGGAGCAAGCTGGGAGGATGTTTGCTAGACCCATCGTGCAAGGGAGGGAGTCCCGTGCATTGATCGATACCGGTGCTACTCACAACTTCATGAAGAAGGAGGAAGCACAACGACTTGGCATCAAATTCAAAGAGGAGAAAGGCTGGCTAAAGACGGTGAACACTCAAGCTCAGCCCATCTTTGGAGTAGCCCGAGGGGTCGAGCTACAAATGGGAGAATGGAAAGGTAAACTTGACTTCTCCATTGTTCCTATGGATGACTTTCCAATTGTATTAGGGATGCAATTCCTGGACCAGACAAGAGCAGTCCCAGTAGTCTTGCACCAACACACTCATACTTTCCGAAGGGAGCAAGTGTTGTGTGGTGCCAGTGGCTCGAGAGAAGGAGCTGAAGGCAAAAACACTATCAGCTATGCAGCTGAAGAGAGGAGTAAGGAAGCTAGAACCCACATTTCTAGCTACCTTGGTGATGGATGAAGGCACACCTGCTGATGACGAAGTGCCCATCCAAGTTATGGAAGTTCTTGGGGAGTTTGGCGATGTGATGCCCAAAGAACTCCCAAAGAAGCTACCACCCATACGGGAGGTAGACCATGCCATCGAGTTGGAAGTCGGGGCCAAACCAACTGCAAAAGCCCCTTATCGAATGGCACCTCCCGAGTTAGCTGAACTACGGAGGCAACTGAAGGAGTTGTTGGATGCGGGCTTCATCCAACCATCTAAAGCACCTTACGGAGCACCGGTGCTTTTTCAAAAGAAGCAAGATGGGTCGCTGAGATTGTGCATCGACTATCGAGCCTTGAATAAGGTAACTATAAAGAACAAGTACCCTATTCCCCTTATTGCTGATTTGTTCGATCAACTTGGAGATGCGAGATGGTTCACCAAGTTGGATCTGAGGTCGGGCTACTATCAAGTCCGCATAGCAAAAGGAGATGAGGCCAAGACCGCATGTGTCACACGGTATGGATCTTACGAATTCTTAGTCATGCCATTTGGTTTGACTAATGCACCTGCTACTTTTTGCACACTAATGAACAAAGTACTCCGAAAGTTCTTGGATCGCTTTGTTGTTGTGTATTTGGATGACATAGTGATATACAGCCGCACACTTGAGGAACACATCCAACACATAAGGATGGTGTTTCAAGCGTTGAGGGAGAATGAGCTGTATGTCAAGCGAGAGAAGTGTGCATTTGCCAAACTGGAGGTAGCATTCCTTGGCCACATAGTGGGCGGAGGCAAAATCAAGATGGATGGTGCCAAGATCCAAGCTATCAAGGATTGGCAACCACCAAAGAGGGTCACGGATCTTCGTTCCTTCTTGGGGTTGGCCAATTACTATCGGCGGTTCATACAAGGGTATTCTTCCATTGCCACACCCTTGACCGAGTTATTCAAGAAGAACAAGGCGTGGGATTGGTCGAGTGGATGCCAAGAGGCATTCGATGCACTGAAGGCAGCCGTTATGGAGGAGCCGGTGTTAGCCTTGCCTAACCACCTACTCCCATACGAGGTACAAACTGATGCTTCTGATTTTGCAATTGGTGGTGTTTTGATGCAAGGAGGTCACCCAATTGCTTACGAGAGCCGCAAGCTGAATGATACCGAGAGGCGGTACACGGTGCAAGAGAAGGAGATGACAGCCGTGGTGCATTGCTTGCGAGTTTGGAGACATTACTTGCTGGGGAGCAAGTTTGTTGTCAAGACTGACAACATTGCCACAAGCTATTTCCTTTCACAGAAGAAGCTATCACCAAAGCAAGCAAGGTGGCAAGATTTCTTGGCTGAGTTTGACTATACACTCGAGTATAAGCCAGGAAAGGCAAACTTGGTGGCGGATGCTCTTAGTAGAAGGGCCGAACTTGCAGCCATCAGTCGACCAGTGAGTCCTTTTGTGGAAAGGATCCGAGGGGGTATGGAGCATGACCCCCAAGCTCAAGCCTTGGCAGAACAAGTGAAGCAAGGCAAGACCCGCAGATTTTGGCTAGAGGATGGGTTGCTCTTCACCAAAGGCAACCGCATCTATGTCCCTCGACATGACAAACTTCGGAAGGAAGTTATGAAGGAATGCCACGATTCAGGATGGGCTGGTCACCCAGGTATTACTCGAACTCTTGCACTTTTGGAAGATGGTTATTATTGGCCTAACATGCGAGACGATGTGGAGTGGTATGTGAAAACTTGTCTAGTTTGCCAACAAGACAAGATTGAGCAACAAAAAACTCCTGGATTGTTAGAGCCATTGCCTATACCGGAGAGACCTTGGGAGAGCATTTCCATGGATTACATCACATCCCTCCCAAAGTCTGGTGACTTCCAAACCATACTTGTGGTGGTGGATAGATTTTCGAAGTACGCAGTATTCATTCCAGCCACCAAAGCATGCACGGCAGAGGAGACAAGCCACCTTTTCTTCAAAAATGTGGTGAAATATTGGGGCGTTCCGAGATCCATTGTGAGTGATCGAGACACTCGATTCACGGGGAGATTTTGGACCGAGTTGTTCAAGCTGTTGGGGTCAGAATTCAATTTCTCCACCAGCTTTCATCCTCAAACCGATGGGCAGACCGAGAGAGTGAATGCCTTATTGGAGCTCTACCTTAGGCACTATGTGAGTGCCAACCAGAAGAATTGGGCAAGGTTACTTGATGTGGCCCAATTCTCATACAACTTGCAAAGGAGCGAATCGACAGGTACGAGTCCTTTTGAGATTGCTAATGGACAACAACCTTACACTCCTAGCAAGATTGCCACAGGTTATCAAGGGCCGAATCCATCCGCCTATCGCTTTGCCAAGGAGTGGGATGAGCAAAAGGACCTTGCAAGAGTGCAACTGTCCAAGGCGGCAAAGAGGATGAAGAAGTGGGCGGACAAAAAGAGGCGTCCCTTAGAGTTTGATGAAGGGGATCTTGTGTTGGTGAAGCTAATGCCTCACCAAAGCCGAGTTTTTGCCAAGTTGCACAAGGGGCTAGTGCGACGATACGAGGGTCCTTTCAAGGTGTTGAAGAGGATCGGCAAAGTATCATACAAGCTGGAGTTACCGCCAAGATTGGAGTTCCATCCTGTCTTCCATGTGAGCTTATTGAAGCCATTCCAAGCAGACACGGAAGATCCGGAGAGGGGGAAGTCCAAGAGAGCTCCCACAGCTGTGACCAATGCCCATGATAAGAAGCTTGATGAGATCTTATCAAGGCGAGTGGTGCAAAAGAGTGGGAAGCATATGAACCATGTGGAGTACTTGGTTCGATGGAGAGGCGACCCTCCTAGCGAGACAAGCTGGGAGAAAGATTTCGATCTTTGGCAGTACGAAGACGAAATCAACGAGTTCTTAAGGCAGCACACAACGAGGACGTTGACGAGTTTGGTGGGGGAGAATGTCACGACCGAATATCAGACTACATGTCATTCATGATATCAGACTACGAGTCATTCGGCTTCGTGTGGGACCCGACTCCCAAATCAAGGAGCACATTAATCAATGAGGGAATCTTTCCTCATTATGTTCCCCACTATGTTTCCCACTATGTTCCCCACTAAGTGAGGGAATCAAGGAGCTCACTTGGGATCCGCATTTGTGCTTTCTACTTTTGTATATAACCGTTAGATCATACGGCTTGATCTCCACCATTCATTGGGGAGTTGTAAAGGCTATATAAGGGGTGCCTCCCCTCATTTGTAATCATCCAGCAATACTTGCAATATTGAGAGTTTAGAGCTTTCTCTCCATTATCTTGTGTCTCTCTCTTTTCAGTTGTGTTCTAAGCTTAGCATTCTAGCTAGCTTTGTGAGGAAGGCTTACTTAGTCTATTGCAAGAGCGATAGTCTAAGGCCGCACGGAGAGTTTCTATTCCGCAAAACTCTAGTCCCGTGACACATGGGAGACCAATTGGAAGACAAAGTACAAAGGGGATCAACTCTGGTCCGTGATCCTGTGTCCCCTAATATATCCATCGCAGTTGCTTTATCAACTTGAATTTGAATCCCACACCGGCGAGAAAAACTGCGGGCATGCCAACTCACCCTCTGTTTGGACAAATCAACGGGGGAAGAATATAAGCAACAGATTTGTAGATTTGGCGGGCCGACTTTTTAATCGCTTTGCCTAGCTTAGTGAACTTTACGAGCTTAGCCTGTCCAACCAAACATGGACCTGAATCTCATTGGACTTGCCATACAAAATAAAATCAAAGGGCTAGGCCCATGCCACACCTGAATTATGGGCCACGTGGATGGGTATCACCGTCTAGATAGAAATCAAATTCCTCTCTCGGACTCTAATCATTGCCTATTAAACCTGTTTATGGACTTATATAATCCTGATTTTGAAGATTTAACAAGGTTCAATCTTAATGTCTACAACCCATGAAGCTGATGACGCATGAACATATGTCTTATTGCTTGAATTCCAAGAATATAAATGTACAGGAATTACAAGATAGAGCAACATATATCTCATTGATCATGAATTGGATTGAAAAACAGTACCGGACTAAAGCTATAATAAGATCAGTACAGCCCTTTTAATCTATAAAGGGTGTTCCTCGCCTTTCTTTCCTTGATTTTGTCTATGGATTTAGAATGATGGGACAAGGCCATATCCAGGTTCCGCCATGAGCGTTGTCGGGAACATCTGGTCTACCTCAACTTCTGCGTCTGTTCTCTTTGCAAACCGGCCTTTTATCCGGGGTCTAGTTTCTGCATATGCCTTCCTTGAGGCGTACCTGATTGTCTTCTCAAACTTTCTGGTTTTCTTCTTCTCTTTGTATCTTAGGACCCTAGCTTCCCTGTCCATCGGGCTAAGTTGGGTTGGCATCTGAATCGGCGTGCTGGGGAACAGGTCCATAAGCCCCTTTGGAGGCGTAACTGAGATGCTGGTCACGGTTGTTTCAGGCACCACACCAATATCGATGGATGATACGGATAACTGCTCACAGACCAAAAAACTAAATAAAAACCAACATTAAAAATGCAGACCATAATTGCTTAACTGTTTATGCTTCCAGACCCAATTTGAAAGTTAATAGAACGGGAAAGCCTTTGTATGATTCTTTACATCCATGGTTGTGGGATAAACAAGAATAGCTAGTCTGTAACTGGGTTGGCAGTTCACTGCATAATACATAAGAAAAAAAACTGCAAAAACAGTTCTTTGGCACATCTATTGCATCATTCTGAACAGGATAGTATATAAAATTGATGTTATAAGAAGGCAAGCACGAAGAAAAACATACACTCTGGCTCAGTGAACCATTGTAACTGTAAGCTGCTTTTGAGGGCTTGTAATCGAAAGCCAACTGCAGATTGTGGTACTGATTTTCCCTTTGTTGATGATCTTTCCCTTCTCCACTCTGAACAGGCACAACACTGTCACCTCCATAACTACTGTTCTGAGGACGAGTACTGTAATCCTGTTGATTATATTGATGATCAGAGTATTGATTTTCACCGCATGAATTGAACTCGGAAATGTCCAGGTACTCGTCTACTTCCCCACCGAACAAGTAACCATTGTTGTTCTGGTTGGCATTCATGTTCTTCTCCGGATTCAGTAGCAACCATGAAGCAGCTTCATCCTCATCCTCGTCACCAGTTGTCTCATCCTCTTCCCGAGTCGTGAATGCATCCTCATCCTCGCCAGCATCTCCAGGACTGTAAAGGCTCCCAGACACCGGAGGAATCGGGACTCGCTGGTGACGGCTAGCGAGTGGATTTGCAGAATGGATGTCTGCATCACAAACGGCGCAAAGAGATGCCGCGTCTGCCTTGCATAAGAAGGCGGCAGGGGCTCGCTCACATGCCTCACACACCCAGACACGCTCATGCCTCGATGCCACGTTGTTAGCAGCATGAACACGGGCATCACAGCTAGAACATAAGTACGCTGAGTCTGCCTTGCAGTACACAGTGCAAGCAGCTGCGCGACAGGTATCACAGACGCGAGACCAGTTGTTACCACCACTACTAATCTCTTCCTTTAACATTAGGCTGCCTCCGTTTTCTCTCTTTTTTTCTCGCCCTCTGTACGTCAAGTTTGATTGGCGTGTGGTTGTGGAGTTTTGGTAGCGGTAGCAGGGGAAGGTATAGCTGCTGCAGGAAAGGCACAAGTGGTGAGGAGAGAATCCACGAAGTGACACACGTCGATTATGTAATGGCTGAAAAAAGTTAACAGCATTATCTTGTGGCTGGTTTAGGTTCTGAGTGGGTCCATTTGTGCCCAAGATTCCTCTCATGTCTATTCCAGCGTGCTGCTTTGGCTCTTAGAGTCACTGATGGTCAGGAAAGCGATTTGAGGTATGTATGTGTCTCAAGTGTAGGAAAATCGTGGTGCCCGCTTGCTGAACATGATGCTTATCACTGCAAAACCCACAGGGTTGTCTGTCACCTCTAAAGTGGCTACGATCATGAAGAAGACATCGGTCAGAATGGAGAACATTTATAACAGAGTTTTGAGGGATAGATTTCATGGCACTTTGGGAGATCTGAACATGCACGTGGAATTCTGTGCAAGGAATAGCCTTTGTGCTGTTTCCACTTTCAGCTATGAGATTGTTCGCTGTTGATACTATTTTTGCTGTCTGGGGCATTAACATCTTATTCTGAGCACATTTGTGCATTCGTCATTCGCTTCTTGGGTGGGAAAAGATATGAAACCTTTTGTGCTGATCTTGATTGCGACCTTTGAAAGAATCTGTTTAAGTAATGAAACCTTGAATTAGCTATCAAAATGGCTTCTCGCCTTTTATTATCTTTGATAATCCTCTTATTTATGATTCTCTGCAGGTTTGTCTGATCCACTTCACAACTCTGTCAATCAATATTGGTGATGATATGGGATCAAAACAAATCCTCCATGTTAGCAGGGGAGAAACTGACTCAGACAGACAGGCCAAGTGGAAATTCTGGCAGCCAACACGACACAACCACAGGACCAGCAACTAGATTAGGATGCATTTCCACCACAAGTTTAAGGAAAACTACAGATAGCTGTTTGTGGTACCTCAGAGCTTCTGGGCCCCGTGAAAAATTGTCTTTGCTTTCTTCTGCATGCAGCAGTGAGTTGCACGTTGTCTCTTTGCTCTAACCAAAAGTACCCAATTCCTAAGATGAGAATCTCTGCTGATTTTCTGTCGCAACCAAACTTTTGACATAATTGAACAGTAAATAGAGTAGGGTCGATCGGAACAGATACTCCCTCATAATGGTATTTGCCTTTATATATTACAGGAGGTAAACATTTCGAGTACCTATACTATTTCTGATGCATGTTCTTGTTCTCGACGGACATAAGCATCAACACAAGATTTTCCTCTTTAGCTAACTGCTAAGCCTTGTTATGTCGTGTTATCATGTGTTCTGTACCTGCAAATCAAAATTGGTCATGTCGTATACGATTCGATTCGTGCTTTGGTGGGTCGTCATATCAAATGGCTTACTATAGGATTTAAGCCCCCCCATTGACGGATTAGGGCACTCACCGAGCCTGGAACGGGGCCCTGCACTCCCCAAACGCTTCAGCACCTCCATCCAGCATCTCCAGGCTACCTTGCAGTGAATGAGAACATGATCTGCACTGTCCTCCACCAAGGAACAGCCATTACACCTCATCTCCTCCTCACCAATAAGCCTCAATCGATGTAATCAGCCCTTTGACAATATTCTGTTTTGGCATGCCAACCAAGCAAAAGCCTTGCTTTTAGGCGTACCTGAAAGTTGCCAAACATTAGGTATATCAATGTCGTCATCCTCCGCGATCGCATCCTCCAATGTGATAGAAGCCCGGTGCACTGTGAACTCCTCCGCTCCAGCCGCCCATACCAGCCTATCACACCTATTTTGATTGGGCTGCTGACCCGCCAAGAGTGCCATATATGGGAGTGTTTGTTGCTTGCAGGGTTGTGGAGCTTATGGCTGGCCAGGAACGGACGAATCTTCAGAAACACAGAGAAGAGTCCCATTGATATAGCATGGGAAGGGGTACTGCGGGCTTTGGAGTGGGCACGGGTCAACAGAGCTGTCAGGGGGTGTGTAGGCCTTGAGTTGTTTGCGATAGATGGTTGGAATCAGGTATTCTAGACATGTAATGATTCTGTGAATATTTAAGATGCTTGGTAGGATCCTCATGCAGCTTGGCTATTCATAGTTCCTGTTAGTTTCTAATTTCGCTTAGGTGCTTTTCTTTTTGCTGGGTGCTCTACTTGTACATGTTACGGTGTCCACCGGATTGTATCCACTCTGATGTTCTTTTAGTGCTTTTCAATAATATACTTTCATCTTTTGTCAAAAAAAAAAAAAAAAAAAAAAAATGGCTTACTATAGCTCGCAGCAGAGTTGAAATCAAGAGCATGTAGATTAACGGATAATTTGGTAGTAGGGGATAAGCACAGATGGTTTGTCAGGATCGATTGAAGCCTGGCTCTAGCAAATGAATGGTGAAAACGAGATGATTCAGACATTTCGTTGTGATATTTGGAGACTTTGATGTTGCCGTCATCGTTGAAGCAACAGATAATGCTGACATGGAAATTTCCTCAGGTGCATTGCGAAGGAGTACACGTCAGAGGGCTCAGCCAGCAAAGATGAAAGATTAGTAGTTACATATATAGTTAGATGGAATAAAAAGAGGAGGTAATCAATTTGTTCAGTGTGAATTCTTCTCTTGTATGGTTCTTTAGACTCTCGAGTTTGGGAGGTTAATGAATGGTGCTTTCCTGGCTTCCCAATAGCCAGAGTTTCTATCAAATTCTGTTTCTTCTACTTCCATTCCTCACTTCAGATGTCCTGTAGCCTTGTTTAGGCGGTGCTAGACTGGTACGGCTAGCGACTGGCACGAGGAGAGGCAAATCGTGGTACGTTTGCTTGAAAACGAAGGCCGGTTTTTGTATGCAAATTGGAGAAGCAAAACACATTACATGTATAACCATTGAAATTACAACCACCTAATGTATATTTATGCAGATAGTAGAAAACAAACATAGGTCTGTCAAATTCTATATCTTAAAACTACTGAGCCAAGAAGCCAAGATTTGAATGCATTTCCTGTCTAATATATGCATCGCCCATTTCCAAACTAGGGGCTCAGGTTTTGAACAAATCTTTACGGATCTGATAACCTTTAATGTTCAGAGATAAGGTTGCCAGTCGAAACCGCAGCTTTTGCTGCATATCCTTCTTTTCTTGCTTCTCAAAGAGATAAGAAGAGCGTGTTTATACATTTTAGTTCTTGATGAAAAATTGCAGTAAGTATATGGAGTTGCCTCGTCAACCAGGTCGTTGTAGTATAGTGGTAAGTATTCCTGCCTGTCACGCAGGTGACCCGGGTTCGATCCCCGGCAACGGCGATCAATTTTTTCTTCTGTTTGGGAGAAAATATGGTTTTGCACACTACCAAGTACCAACCCAACATCTTTGCCTTCCAAATGGCAATCATTCTTTTATTCTTTAAAGTGGGTCAAAGTTTCAGATATTTCTTTTGCCTGACTTAACTCTTGAAATTTACTTCCTACACTTTTCTTAGGACGAAAGAAGTAACTTTTTGGAAATGGACTTGCAACAGAGCAAGAGCAAAATGAACTGCCTGGTATAATTAACTATCATTGAAGAAACTGTGGGCTACCACTTAGTAATCTTCGGGGTTTGATCCATGTAAAAGGTAGAGCGATACAGACTGTGCAAGATAATTGTTTGGACTATGAACATTTTGGTTTATTGCAAGACAAATAATTTATTGCGTATCTCCTAACTTTTGTTGTGATAAGGGACTATCTGGTTTGATATTTCAGTGAAGGATAAATATTTTTGGTAAAGTAATTAAGACTTTCCATTTTTTGAAGTGGTTAGGTTTCGTGCTTATTGGTATATATTGTTCTCGTGCGTATCAATCAATCTATCTATCATCATCTGAGGAGAACGAGGATGACCCAGTTTATGGAGTAGGACAGACGCTCGCGCTGACAAGGACACATAGCTGTACTTTTGACTATCGAAGCCGTTCGGGATTGCTTCTTTCGACAATGGTAAAGCCATCCAACTCTACCCACTCTCTCTCTCTCTCTCTCTCTCTCTCACTGCATGTACACTGTTGTTCTGATGATCATGAGTAGAAAAGTCTTGTTTGTCTGCGGCTGCTTTTCATATACTTGCTTGTGTTGAGATTAGGCCTGTTGCCGCTTAAATGGAGGCCGAATCTATCTGGGTGTCAATTCGAGTGGATTGATATTAAAGAGATGTTTTTATCATTTCTTCGTGTTTGGTCTTGTTTATTAAGTGTTTGGAGTTGATGCTACGCTGATCACTGGGGGAGTGGCAGCAGAAGGAATGGGTAATTGATATTTGATTGGATATCTAAGCGCAAGCTGTTGTCTTTAATATGATCGTATCATCAACTCCGAAGAAGAATTCAAAATAAGATAAAACCTGACCTGGGTTTTCCCTTATGATTGAAATGACTGTAGATTTTCGCTTTCAGTAGTGTGCTCTTCTTCTTTTGTTTGTTCAAAGTGTTGGTTTCCCTTTTATTCTTATGGTGAATTCCTGTAACAGTCACCTTTCATTGTTATATGCCATGTTTCCCTTTGATTGATCCCGGGAAATTACGGATTTTTGTTTGGTGAATCCCTTGTACACTCACCATAATTTATTGCTTATGGTGGATTTTTGTTGGTTGATGGGATAGAAATACGTAAGGATGTTGCATTATAAGTGCGATCTTTTCATTCCCCGAACGGGATGATCTAAAATGATGTGCATGTCGTGACCACAAGGTCTTATGTTTAAGTGAATGATGTCAATTATATAGAACTGATAATCTGGTCGGGTCATTTGTGTCTTCAATGTGCTTTGGTGTTTCTCATAACATTTGTGAAACTATCTTGCATGAAGCATTGTAGAAAGGATGTTCATAGCTGCACATATATGGTAATTATAACTGCCGCAAGATGCCTGCATTTGATATTCTAGTTTGCTTTTCTTCATTCTTACATAGCGCTGGCTTGTGTTCCGTTAGTCTGTCAGTTATCATTTTCCTTGTGTCTGTGAAACCCTTCTCCTTCCCCTCCACTCCCCAGCTATTGTGAAAAAAGGGCAAGGTAATACCCAAAAGAGTTACTGCCAAGAGAAGATATTGTAATTAATCCCGTGTTTTGCAGGGTTAATATGTATTTTCTCAAAAATTTCTCCCTTATCACGTCTTGACGTGGATCTTTGATTCAGTGAGTTCTACCGAAATATCTATGGAAAAGATAATGAGGAAACATGAGCGGTCTATTGAATTGGAAAAGCAGTCAAAGCTAGATAGACTTAGCAGTTTACCATGGGATGTATTAGATACTATCCTTGTGAACATGCCATTGAGAGATGCTGCAAGGACAAGTGTATTGTCAAGGAAATGGAGATATAAGTGGACTGGCCTTTCACAGTTAATTCTGGATGATAAATGTATTCGCAGTTCAGTGATGGACAAGATGACCAGGTGGGCAGAGATAAAGAAAATCATTGATCATATCCGATCCCATCACAACGGTCCAATAGAAAAATTCAAGCTGATAGCTTACTGCTGCCCGAATCTTTCTGATTTAGATGACTGGATAACATTTTTGACAGAGAAAGGCATTAAGGAATTAAGTCTCCAAGAGTTCAGTCTCGTTATGCAGTATAAACTGCCTTCTTGCATTTTCAGTAGCCCAAAACTCAGTTGCTTGGAGCTTTATGGTTGTCTGTTGAGGCTTCCTACTTCATTTAGAGGGTTTGACTGCCTGAAAATCCTTCAGCTTAGCCAAGTTTCCATTACAAGTGACACATTAGAAATTTTAGTTAGCAATTGCTATATTCTTGAGAGTCTGATTCTGCTGAACATTGAAAACCTGGCTTATGTAAAGATCCATAATCCAAACCTGAAATATGTCAAAATAGATTCCAAATTTGAAGATATCTGTCTTGGCAGCAGTTCCCTCCTAGCCACTGTTGACATCCGCATGTTTCCCATGTATGAAAGGGCTGTGCTTCTGCTGCCACCTGAGAAGGGGAAAGTTTGCAATTTGGTCAGAATTTTAGGTTCTCTACATAGTACAAAAAAACTGACTTTGTCCAGTCAATTTCTTGAGGTATTTTTTCTTCGCTTATCCTGAAAACTTATTTCTTATTGGCCCATGGGTACTTCTTCTCATATATTTGTTTTCATGCCTTTGTTCTTAGTTTCTGGTTAATGATGTTGTGCCTCCAAGTTTACCTACCTTGCCCAGCCTCTTGGCACTCAACCTAAGAGAAATAAGATTTACCAGTCTGAAAGACATTGTAGCTTCCATTTTCATACTACGAAGCTCCCCAAATTTAAAGAATCTTCATATCACGGTGAGATTATTTTATTTTTTTATTTTTTAAATTTCTGCAGTTGATCATATAGGAAATTGAGTTGCTGAGGATTTGATCTCCTTTGGAATTTTCATAAACTGTTCAGGTTAAAACTTCCAGTGAGGTTTATGACCCTGTCATGGAACTGATGACGCAGTGCTACTGTGGAATATATTTTAACCATCTAAGCGTAGTAAATATTAGAGGCATCTTGGGCACGGGAACAGAATGGGAGTTCATAAAGTTTCTGCTCTGTCATGCTCCGGCGCTTGAGTCAATGACAATTGTAAAATACAGAGGTGAAAGAATTACTGAATCACAGCTGCAGAGCCTTGATCGTGCTTCAAGGCATGTCCAGTTTACAAGTTTAACCTTGTAGTCCCCATCGTTTTCCTGTTTTCTCCGGATTTTGATGTTGGTGCGAATAAATCCTTTCTCTTCGAGCTTGTTCTGATATTTTCTCCCATTCAAACGAGCTATACAAGTTATGGATATGCTTATGTTTTCTCTTTTGGTATCACAGAATCAATGTTATATTGCTTGTTGGTTGAGTGCTAACTTTTGGATATCTGCATGTTTTAGCTTTGAAGAATTTACTACCAATTTTGTCACTGGGAATCGAACGATTCAATCTGAAAAGGGTTAGCTTCTCAGTGCATAATCTGTACATTCGACAAAAAAACCATCGAAGCCCTTTTGAGCTCCGATATGAATCTATTACACAAAATGAGAAAAACCTGAAAACATCACAACTCAATTCTAAGAATATAGCTTAGCCTATAATTTGCTTCTTTCCTGATAAACTGAACATGGGTTTTGAAAAAGAACTCATCTTGGGCCAGAGAGCTCCATTGCTTGGACTAGTAATGAAGAGTCATCAGTGAGATCAGAGTATCGATCAGACGAGGACAACTCGTGGGGTTTAGACTTGGGTTGTTCTGCTTTTTGAGAAGCTTCCCATCTTTCAGCGAGGCCATCACCTTCCAGCATTCTAACTACTTCAGACATTTTTGGCCTGTGGCTTGGAAGGTATTGGGTGCTCAAAAGTGCCACTTGTACCATCTCCTCTAGCTCAATTCTATCATAGTTGCCTTTCAGATCCTTGTCTACAAGCATTTCAAGTTTTTTCTCCTGATGAATCCTCTTTACCTGCAATCATAAACCATGTCATTCAACAAAGAACAGATTGTGGACAAAGCTGTTCGGGAGTCATCCCAGTAAGGACACTATGCTTACCCAATCTAGCATGGCTCCTTTCTGGTTTGCTGCTTTGCCAAATTCCAGAGCTCTTTGCCCTGTGATTAGCTCAAGAAGTAAGATCCCGAACCCGAAAACATCCGTTTTCTCAGAGGACTGGCCTGTAGAAAGATATTCTGGAGCAATATGCCCTACCGTGCCCCTTACAGCTGTAGTGACATGTGAATCCTGGTGATCCAAAAGCTTGGCTAACCCAAAATCCCCTACAACAGCCTCACAGTAGTCATCAAGCAAAATATTTGCTGCCTTAACATCCCTGTGAATGATTTTAGGATCACATTGCTCATGGAGGTATAATAGTCCCCTTCCAGCTCCTAAGGCAATCCTTTTCCTTGTGCTCCAATCCAAGATTGGTTTCCCTGTCCAAAACAAGAAAGGATTAGGCTTCAGTTAGAAACCATAGCTGGCTCTGGAATTGAATCTCAACAATCTAACCTTTGAGGCGAGAGGCAACACTGCCGTTCGACATGTATGGATAAACCAAGAGCTTCTCTGTTTGAGTGATGCAAAAGCCATATAGCCTGAGAAGGTTACGGTGCACAGCTAGGCTTATCATCTCAACTTCTGTTTGGAATTGAATCTCTCCTCCAATGGCATTCCCATCTTTAAGCCTCTTGACGGCCACAACAGTTCCATCAGGGAGAACCCCTTTATACACATTCCCGAAACCTCCTTTTCCAAGTATGTTCTTATTGCTGAAATTATTAGTTGCAGTCTGAAGTTGTCTAAACTGAAACCTTCTCAGGTTTCCCAGAGAAATCTCCTCAAGACGCTCATCTGACATATCCAAAGGACACTAATTAGACATTTGCATGTTAACAATTCGTAAAAGGGCAGCTCTTGTAAGGTTTTAGTCACCTTTTACATCAAAAAATGTTGGTTGGTTGTTCCTTCGCCTCCGCCATAGGAACAGTCCAAATATGACCATGATAAGGGTGACAGAACCAATACTTGAGCCAAAGGCAAGGGCGATTTTGTGGCTCGTTGGTCTGGCAGAAGACACAGCTGCTCGAGAGAAAAGGATTAAGGTCAATTTAGAGGAATAAAAAGAGTTCCAATCATTCTTTATTGAAATCAAAAGCTAGATCCTTACCTTGTGTATCATTCAAGTTCATTGACATTGGCTTTAGTGGTGCACCAAGGCATTCTGGTTCGGACCCTGTTGGACAGACTTGGGGGTTTCCAGCAATGCTGCCACAGAAAATTCCAAGTGGGTATACGATTCACAATCCAGGGAATGTAAGAGGAAGTGGAAGAAAGATTTTACTTGAATGTCTTGGCAGGAAATCTGGGAACAGGTCCACTCAGATTATTGTTCGACAAGTCACTGCTATCCACATGCAAAACCTTGTTCGTTAGCAAAATTCAGTCAGGATTAAAATCGATGACATACAAGAATAAGGTCAGGATACTAACAGAAACACAAGGTGGGTCATGTTAGCCAAAGACAAGGGGAACGCTCCAGAGAGACTGTTGTTGTTTAACCTCCTAAACCAAGCAGGAACAACCCAAGTCAACAGAGGAAACAGATACTCACAAGTAATACAGTGTCTGAGTTCTTGAGCGTCATGTCTAAATGCAATAATTTCTCAAGCTTACATGTATTGTAAAGTCCTCAGGTTTCCTAGTGAGGAAGGGATTTCTCCCGTGAAGAAATTACTGGAAAGATCGAGTGTTTGAAGTTTAACAAGCCTCCCTACTTCAGCTGGAACTGGTCCTGTGATATTATTGTTCTGTAAGAGCCTGCAGAATGTAGAAGACACCATGACTGATTGTTGAGAGCGGTAACAATGAATAAGGATGTATTTAGAGCTTCAGAACTATCGATCTCTTTGCGGCTACTTACACAATTTGAAGATTTGTCAAGTTGCCTATGCTTGGAGAAAGAGTACCGGATAAATTCTGGCTTGGAGTTCCCCTGCAATGTGATATAATCTTCAAACTTGGACTTACTAGTAGCATTTTTGGATTTATTCGGTGTGTTTTGCATAAAAAAGGTTCTGAATCTTGCTTGAAACATTGATTCTATAACAGGTATGATTGCAGGAGACTTACAGGCCAATGACAAGGCTCTCAGGAGAGCAAGTAACCATAGTCCAGCTACATGGATCAACAGCATCCTCATCCCAATTATCAAGCACCCCATGAGGGTCGTGAAGATTCGCCTTAATCCCCATCAGAGCTTGCACTGAAACAAGGGCACAGAATGAGAACGCCTCCATTTTTCTACTTGTTTAAAGCTTCAAGAACTGCATCACTGAATACATTCAACAGAAGGAAGAATTCTCTATGTTTACCTTCAAAGTTCACTCCTTTCGGAGACAGCAATGCACTTGAAGTGCTCCAAAACCACAAGAAACTCGCAATATGGAGGACTATTGCTCTAATTATCATTGCCATGGAAGAAAATTATTCAAGAACAACAGAAACAAATGCCAAGTCTCCCGTGTTCGGCCACTAGTGGAGCCAGTTTTTGCATCGGTTACTTTCGTTTACGGCAATCTCATGAGAACCCAGCACTTGCTTTCCATTCCAGAAATCCATTCACCACACTTTATTGTCAGACCCAACAAAAGCAACCGGGTTTTCCTCTGGTGGTAAAGGAACCAGGATGCTTTTAAGGAAAAAAGAAACAAATAGAGAGAGAGAGAGAGGGAAGATAGGAACTAGCAAGTCACAGGCCAGTCTTGTCTTTTAAAACGGACCAAGCCTGTCTTTCTGGCATCTAGAGTTTAAAGAAACAAATATATATATATACACCTATATATAATAGGTGTATTACATAAAGCTATTCTCTTAAAAGCACCAAAGTAGCCAAATCTAGGCAATATTCTTCAGGGGAGGAGAGAAAAAGAGATTCCTTCTGGTGGGTTAATCATGCATTGTCCTGTAAAGAGAAGGTTACAATATACATAGCGTGTAAATCTGATATACTGCTGTATGCATCACTGTTTCCCAGAAATATTACCACAACTGAAAACCTGAACGTGAGAAATGATCATTATTTATTGCTAGAATTTTTAACATTGTTCCCATGTTTGTATGCATATAATGAAACCAAAATTCTTTCTCGGCCTGTGAGTTTAGGAGTCATCTCCTTGCCTAGAGATGTGTTCTGAATCCCCTGTTGTACTTTCTGCTAAAAACAAAAACAAAGGTTAAAAATTCACAAGTATTTGTCACGTCCTCATATACCTTGCTGGGTTTTCAGGATAGGAAATAGCCCAAATAGGCAGAGAGGGAAAGAGGAAGGCATTGTCTTTGTTACATGATCGAAAGATCCGTGCTTGAGACAATTTGAGGCATCCAACACTCCATGCTTTTAGCCATACAGTAAATGACCCAAAACTCATTAATTTTAACTTTTCATTTTTATCTTATAAGCATGTGAGCATCTCGAGGCATAAACTGTGGGGGAGGAAGGAGATTCCTGGTTGCTGGTTGCTGGTTGCTGGTTGCTGATTGCTGATTGCTGATTGCTGCTAGTGGATCTGGTCACCCACCATTTTTTAAGAAAAAGAAAGAAAAGAAACTGTCACCCACCACCGTTTTCATGGAGCATGACATCTCTTGTGTATCTTTTTGGTCTGAAACTTTCGGTTTCTGGCCTTTTTTGTACATGTATATATGATATTATCATGAAAGAATACTCTTCTTTGGTCCTGCTGGTATGAGTAGTCACTTTTGTGCTGTAAATGTTGAGGATTGCTTTTTAGATTCCTCTCCACATAGCCAACCACTATCAGCTAACTGTCACAGCCACACTTGTTTTTCTCTTGCCTCAGCAGACAGTAATTCCACGCCAAAATCCTTAATCATTAAAAAAGGGAAGAAAGGAACTCTTAAAAGCAAAAGCTACCCCCTCTCCCTCTCTTCCTTGGTGATGATTTTTCCAACAGCTCTTTCATCCACAACGGCATCTTACCCCTTCGTGCTTCCTCTGCATCGTCTCCTCACAGAACGGATTCCTGGGCATACCTTGCCCTCTCTTAAGCTAATTTCTACTGTGAGACGTTGAAGAAAAGGATCCAACGTGTTAAAATGGTTGCCTAGAAGAAATTATCCAATAACAGTGTTATTCTTCTGAAGGTGGCAATCAAGAATGTTGATTGTAAGTTTCAAACCCACGGGATGTCAGGGCCAATCACGCCTCAATAATTAAATTAGAACAATGTTGAGAATTGACCGAACATAACAAAAGAACATACCCATTTAATGTATGCAAAGAAAAATGACAAGAAACATCCCAGATTTTAGGGCTAAGAAATGGAAATTAACAGCCAGGCATGTTTGTCTCCTTCTCCACGTCACCTCAGGCCATGACATGTTTCACTCTCCTCGAAGCTGTTGTAACCTTTGTAGATTTTGGATAATATCTTCCCCACAAGACAGATTACCCCTTCTTCGTTTTATGTCTTTATCTTCTCCTTTTGTCTTTGGAAACCTAACCGGGATATGTACAAACTCAATTAGAGGCTAAGAACTTGTGTCTGTATAGCAAGAATTTGGCTTGTTCTAATATCAAGATCCCTCGATACTGGTGGGTTGGAATTGGATAAAGAGGTAAAGGATCAAGGACACCACTAGGATATGGCCACATAAATACATGAACCGGTTGCTGAAGGAATACATACAGACTTTAAAGATAATGACCTTGTACTGCCTTGTCTTGGATTCTTATGTAACTTGATCGAGTACTTTCAGATCGTTTGTTCCAGGAAAATCCAATCTAGTGTCTACAAGAGGAAAAGGAGGACTGATGATTCGAAATATAGCCAGCCATTTCTGCCTGATTTTCTGACCCTGTGTTCTGCTTCCTGGTAATACTAAATATAAGCAACAAATACAAAAGGTCTGCAAACCAAACTGCAGAAAAGCACACTTTCTATAACTTGGTCACATGTTTGAAAATGGTCCTTGAGACTATTCTGCTGGCTGAAAATGAGTTGCATATGAATATGTTCTTGACCAATGCTTTATTGAAGGAGGCTGGCTAGGGCCATTAATTCATTCCCAGTTCCACACTGGTAATTAATAAGTTCAGACACACATCATACTTGCCTTTGGACAATGGCAGTGCGACTCAAGATCGAATCCTCTGAGCTACTGGATATGAATTCAGGCATTCTTGGACCCCATCTTGTCCCCGTCACATGTCACACTTCTTTCTGAACGTCTTCCCTGCTACTCTATTAGTAGTTGATTCATTGCAAAACACTGATATATATGCAACGACCAAACTGCCATTTCAGAGGCTGATGATTAGCAGCTTACAATACAAAAATCCATGGCTATACCAACAAAAGCTCCATAATATACAGTTTCAATATAGTTCCAGTAAAGTTCCTTTCTCTTGGTGATGATGGTAGGAAGCGTGACATGTTAGATGACCTGAGAAATGGGTTTCTCATTTCAACTGGAGGGGGGTATCATCTGTGGCCCTTACGTGGGGCAGAATTTGGACAGTGCCTCATTTCCACAGCCGCAGAAAAAAGGGAAGATTGATTGCAGTCTCATCACACAACACATGGCCTTATGATTTCTACATTTCGATTCTCCTTCCCTGACCATTCCTATCAGGTTAATGATGCTAGGAATCAAACCTCTAAGGTAATATCTCGAACTTTAATTCTCCACCATGAGAAAATTGAATAGATGAATATTATAATTATATATTTTCTTTTATTAATTCTCGAAACAGAAGAATTACAGTGTATATCCATCTGATTGGATACAAGGCCAAGTGGTGCCTGCTTTTCTTTTTTTCTTTTTTTCTTTTTTTAACTTTCCTGAAGAGACAGGGAGAAGGATCCAATTGTGACCAAACCGCTTGAAGAAAGACTGACCTGTTCCAAGTACCAACTTGTTGCTATCCTTTTCTTGTTCTTGCTGACTGTCATAGATAAGGTCTTTTGAGGAGCATGGATGTTTTTTAACATCATTTAATTCCTGCAAAAAGACCAGAAAACACACTCTGCAATACTACTCATCTCCTCCAACCCCTGAAATTATATGGTTACAGGGCCCATCCTCTCCTTTTCAATCACCATGTTCCCTTTATTACGCAATGTGTTGTCCATTAAATGATAACAGACACAGTTTCTTCAACTTTTTTTCCACATCCATTCTTCCCTTCTTTTTTACTCGGTTTAGTTGAAAATTCTGTGATCTACCCTGGAAGAGTGTATGAAGAGCTTAACACCTTCTTCTGATTGGTATTTTTCCACCATACTGACAAATAAAAAGGTACAAGAAGCTACTGGTGGTGGGTGGGTGAAACCCCAACACTGTTTAACTGTACTACTTTGCCTCACTAAAAATCATGCTAAGATTCTCCCTAGATTCGCAAGCACACATGCGTACATGAACTATGCTGCCATTATATTCGTACGAATCCCATCTATCCTAACAATTATATTCACATGAATCCAACTTCTGTCCTTGCCCTTGACAGGAGGAGTCTAGACATGAAGGACTCTTGTCAGAGTAGTGCGTAGCAGTGGAAGTGTATCCATGTGTAAGTAATATCGGTCCCTGTAGTGTCTCGGACGATACAAGCACCGCACTCATAGCAGCATATATACAACTGGTATCCTTATTTCAAAAGGGATGGATGGGCAACACTGTTAATTGGTCCCAACCGCACTAAAATTTTACTGACAGAAATCTGTGTGAGACTAAAAGTAACAGCTACTAATCATCGCAAAATGATGACAGTTTTGTCAGACCTTCTGTAAGTGCATCGGGTGGGTGTTTGTTCCGAGGGCATAAACTCCAAAATTGGTCACATGAATTCTAACACAACTGTACAGGGGTCCAAGGAGAAACTTCCTTTGTAGTTTAGTTTCCCAGTAAAAACTCCTTTTTCAATATACTGACAAAGCATGATAGAGACCAAGCATTAGAACCAATCTCCTGTTGGGTCATCCTCGTCACGTTTTGTTAGAAGAGTAGTCATATTCGATCCGTTTGCCACCGGATTTTAGCGGAAATGAAGACAGTGAGCCCAAGATATATATCCACAAATCTTGACGTCGGAGGGATTCATATGTCATTTGCTATATCCAAGTTGCGTTGGGGAAGCTTCAAACTGTCTGGAATAAATGGTCTCGAGAACACAGAATCCGTAATCCGTAGACAAGAGGTTAGCTACTATATCTGAGATAACAAGACTTGCGAAGACTAGGTTTGGACTGGATTGTGACTCCACAGACAAATAATTAAGAAAAGATAAGAAGTTGTCTGCCTGTCATTAACCCGAATATATAGAGGTTTCAATTCTGGTCGGGACATGAGTAATGATATCCTAGGTAGGTTTAAAAGTACATACCAAGTAATGATACCTTAATTAGTTTTTTCATCTTAATTCATAAGATATTTGAGAGCATCTATTTATTAAATGACAGACATGAACTTATGATATATCATAATAGCAACTTCATGATTACTAACCACTAATCATGATGTTCTTTCATCTTCCTAGGACGTAGCTTTTTAAGAAACTTGGATGTTAATATTATATTGATTGGATAAAAATAAATATTAAAATACGATTTTTTAGTATGTTTATCCTTATTTTATTTGACATAAAATAATAGTTTATTGTTGAACGACGGGCGGGTAGATCATAAGCCCAATGGGCTTCGGTTGACCTGTAAACAAATAAAAGCCTTCCTCTTGTTGGAAGAAATCCATCAGAAAGATAAAGGGCTCCATTTACTTGAAATTTACTTTCACAGATCAAAAAAGACCCAAAAATTTTATTCTTTGGGCAAAGAAGGTTGAACATGGTTCAAAAGGCAAGAATATGGAGGTGGTGTTAAAAATTTTCATGCTTACACTTTAGAACAAAAGTCACAGTACGTGAGCATCACAGAACAAGAAAACTTCTACACTCCAGCTACACCTAGACGGCAACAGCAGCCGTGGCGGTATCTTCACTAGACTTTATTGAACAGAAGAGATTTAAGACATCGGCATGATTCCGAATGAAGCCAGGGCATTTAGACAGGAAATCTTGTGCTTCGTCATGCCGTCCCGCCTTGAAAAAGGATTTAAACAAACGAAGAACCACTGGAGTAGATGGAAATCTTTTGCAAGTCATGGCCTTCATGAAGGAAATTGCATCATCACCGGTTCCAGACCTTGATACATACTTTATAAACGGATCCACAAAGGGTGGGTACCCATGATTTTTCATCAAACCCAGTAAGGTCAAGGCATCCTTAAACCCATTCTGAGCCAATAATTGGCCTATCAACATTTTGTAAGTAGTATGCCAAGGCTTTATCTTGTTTTGGCTAACACAAATATGCAGAAGCTTGCATGCATCTGAAGCTCTGAAATTGCAGCAGTATGCATTTACCAAATAATCAAAAGCATAGCCTGGGTCTGAAATCCCCTCTTTTCCAAGCATATTCTGGAAACATTCAGCTGCCTTCTCAAAATCTTTGGAACCACAGTACCCTTTAATTAAAGACACCCAAACCTTGTTATCCAATGTATTCCCTGCAGCTTCCATACTTGACGCAAATTCAATTGCTTCATCCCCTTTACCACCTCTACTAAGCCCGGATGCGATCTTCCCCTGCAGATTTCCACTACTGGGTATATACCCATTGTCACTCATCTCTTTCAAAACCATATTGTAATCTCCGAATCTACCAACACTTTTTAGTGATTTGAGAACAGAATGGAGTAACGAATCAGTCAACGCGTTTCCATTCCCAGTAAAGATCTTCACAACCCTTGAAAAAAGACCCACATCTAACTCTTTACCAGTTGCTATTTTCCTCAACAAAAAGACGGAGCAATTCACAGAAGGCTTATCTGCACCATTCATAGCAAACTCATACAAGTCGACTGCCTCATTAATCATTTTCCTCTTCACAAACCGGCCCAAAACCTTGGTATATGTTTCCATCTCCATTTCATATCCCTTGCTTCTCATCTCATTTGCAACCTTCCAAAATCTTTCTAGGCAATCTTCCCTACCCAAAACTCTGGCCATTGCATTATAACTCCTTCCATCAAGCTCTAACGATCCACCATCCTGAACCCACCTAAAAAAAATGAATGCTTTGATCGGCTCCATAGCTAAATTTTCCAACACAGTCTTCACCAATTCACCAGAAAATACTAGATTTAAATCCTTAATTTGTTTCTCAACATCCTCACCCCAAACTTGATTCCTAACAATCCTACTCACTACTAAGCCAACCTTTTCCACCGAATTATCGGTAGATCCCGACGCAAAAACTCCCTTTATCCTCTCCAGATCACTCTTCAACCCCTCTCCTGCAAACTTCTCGATCATTCTATCACGTGTACCCTTTGAAATGCCATAACCCTTTTTCTTCATAGACTCAACCAATCCCCAAAACTCCTCAATAAGTCCATTAGAACCCAGAATCTGAAGCATCGAGTTATAGCCTTTCGAGCTCAATCTCTCACTATGGCTCTCCAAAACCCACTCAAAAAATCTCCTAGCGCCGTCCGGGTTCGATTCCAAAGACTTAAGTACCTTTAAAACCAATTCATGGCTAATACTTACACCATTCAGCTGCAATTCATTGTTAATATCCACGACATCACTTAACCTGGTGAAAACATCCGATAAGAGCGAACAATGATCGCTTTCGCTCGTGGGTTTTTCTGCTGATGTTTCGGTTGAGAAATTATAAGCAAACGGGTAGCGAGTAAACACCAGGTTCTTTCCAGAGTGAGTGAAATGACTATGCGAAAATGAAGAGAGCGCGCTAAGTGCCGAAGAACCAGAGTTTACCTGGAAATGAGACGAAGAATAAGAGGAGATTTGGCGACATGAGCGAAAGTGTTTTTGGAAAAGGATGAATCGCCATGAATGTCTCATTTTCCGGAGCCTCAAAACCAAAATATCTCACCAAGTTCTGTTCTTTGGCAGGGGAGGAGCGAGCAAGAGAAGATGCAGGTGCCCGTATCGCGGGTGTAAAGTACCAATATTTGTTGGGGCTTTTAGGGTTTTAGCGAGGCTTTGTTATGTAAGGGCTAAAGAGACATTCCACTAAAACATTTTTTTACCAAGCAAAAAATATTTTAGATTTACTAATTTACGTGTGATATTCCACACAGCAATACTACATACAAATTATATAATTTTAAGATTTGGGTAAGACAATTTTAATCATATTAATTCAATAAAAATTAATATTATTTTGTTCGGATAATAGCTTTTGGATTCTCTTAGTGGGATCATTTTTTCTTTTATTATTTTTCACTCTACGAATTATTTGTAAATTTTATGTTCTGTATATCACAACATAATTTGGTAAAAGAAAATTAATAATATGTAAGAAAAATATTAATATATTTACTATGAATTAACAATTTTGGATAAAAAAATTTATCTAGAATTTTTTTTGATATATAAATTGGGTTAGATTAGAAATAATATTGATATAGCTTTAGATTTTTAAAAGGATCAAATTATAATAATTATTGTAAAATTTAAATTTAGTATGATAATATGTATGATCTTATTTTATAATAAAAAATCATATTTTTAAAATTTTAACTTCAATATTAATAACTGATTTATGGTTTGAAAACTCATATTTTTTCACCTAATTTCCCTAATTATTAGTTCAATAATCCGTAACCTATTTGTTCAAACAAACAAAAACCTTACAGAATATTCCATGAAAAGTAAATGGAATTCCCATCCAGACTAAGTTTTCTATTTAGAAACTTTATGCCCATTATTTTCCTTTCTTTAATATGAAACAAATTTATTATTAAATATTTTTCTGTGATGTCAGCCAGCATTGGCTCAGTTGACATCTTCCCCAGAAGGATTAGGACAAAATCATGGGTTGGAACATCTTATACCACTGTGTGGATTTGTTACAAAATATCTGCAAGTCTCATCTTTAGATCACTTCCGATGAAGATCAACCTTGCCCAAGTGAGCTGCCTGAACAAACAAACGCTTCAGTTTGGATTATTCTGCTGTAGCCATGTGAGGGAGTTGTGTTGTTGGATTTGTCATTTGAGTGATAAATCGTTGCCGGGAAAGTGTAAGTTTCATGAGGGAAGCGGTGGAATAATAGGCAGCAACTGCTAAGTAATTTTCCAAATTAAGGCAGCTTATGCGCACGCAATACTTGATGAACGAACTCGGTATCATAAAAGAACCGTACAATGTAGAGTTAGGTCTCTACTTCTTACAAAGGGAAAGCCAATCTAGAAAAAGGAAAAAGGGGCGCCAAAAAAGGACCCAGCCACACATTGCAGATTACTACATCAGAAAACCAAAAGAAGAACATCTAACGACGACCCCCCAATTCTGATGAGCCATTTTATTTGTTCATGCCGGTAGCATCCTTGGCAGCATCAGCAGCTCCCTGTGCCTTTGCCATCATCTGCTGACCAGCCTTCACCCACCAAACAAAACCCAGTTACGAAACAGCAAGTTCATTGATAAAAACAATGTAGAAAAGAAAGGAAAGTTTTCATGAGATGGTACTAATGTCTGCACCTCTTGAATGGATTCCTTGGCAGACTGAGCAGCATCGGCAGCCCTATCCATCATGCTGCTGGCCTTCTCCTGATTTCAGACAGAAACAGAATTCGAAAGATCATCACAAAACTATTATGAACAGTTTTTTTTTAAAAAACTTCCAAATGAAAGTGGAGGACCACGACATGCTACCTGGGCTTGGCCTTTGGCCTCGCCAGCTTGGAAGCTCATTGATTGAGAGTTGTTGGCCATGTTGGTTGATTTCTCAAAGAGGATTGAAGAAAATGGAAGAAGAAAATGTCACTTGGAAGCTCGCTGTACACCTTTTTAGGAAACTCTTTGGTAATGAATGCCTCTGCTTGCTTAAGGTTGCCTGAATTTATAGTCCGGAAACAGGTTTAACCACCAGAGATCTGCAATAACACGTTGCCCTGCAGCCTGAAAATGTGCTACCTTGGCATCGCTGAGGAACACACGTGTCGAATCTCCCTTCACCAAAGCTGATTTTGGGCATTCTGACCGGGAGAATTAAGAATAATTCGTCTCGCAAAGCAAGGTTGGATTTTCCATCCACAGACGTCTCTTTATCTAATGTTTAGAATAATTTTAATTTTTTTAAAGTAAAAGATAATAACAAATAACTAATTATTTTCGTTTATTATAAATATTAATCAAATATAAATCCGTTTGAATAGAAATATTTAGGTGCTGCACCTTCATTAATCATTATAATAACATTAGGAATTCGAAAAAGTTTGGGGGGGATAAGTATAATTATGAAAAATATTAGGAGGAGAAAGGAAAATTGAAAAGTTTATAAAATAAAATAAAAAGAAAAATCGAAAAGAAGGCGGTAGGGTTTAAACGAAACGAAGCCGGAGGAAGCAAGGGAAGTTATTTGTTAGCTCCGCAACCCTATCGCCGTGCGTTTTGGTGACCATCGTGAGAGAGAGAGAGAGAGAGAGAGGGATCAGAGAGGAAATATTTATTTTTATATTTTTTGAGAATGGTGAAGCAAAGTTTGGATGATACTAAGAAGAATAAGAAGTTGAAGACTAAGAAGGCCGAGGCGAGCAATGGTGAGTTCTTTCAAAGTGCCGTTGGTCTTTAATGTTTCGTTTTTGTTTTGGACGTTCCTCTTTGTTCAATTCGAATTGCATTCAAATTGTCTTCTGGTTTAGCTTATTGGTACTGCCCCTGATAATAAAGACATTCGCTTTTTTGGTTGTCCAGCTTTAATTTATTTCTATCCGTGTTGGTTCATGTGAGCTTCTCTGCGTTTTTAGTTGAATTTTTTAGTTTCAATCATAAAAATGTGATTTAGTGACCTTATTGAATTTTCTGGTTGGAGAACGATAGTATTGTTTTATGGATGAGTTTTAAGAGATGATTAAATGGCATTCCATTGGAATGCCTCCGAGGAACACAAACATTAGTATTAATCTAGACAAGTTAGGTTATGACAACTCTGTTAACTTTTGTGATTTGTGAAAGTTGTGTTCGGCTTCGAGTTAGTGGCGCTTATGCTTAAGGTTGTTGATTGTTTTTGGTCTGTTTTTTTTTCCTTGTTAGATGTGTTGTTGGAGAATGTGAAGGGAGGCAACGAAACAAAGAAATCTGCCGTGAAGCAGAAGAGGAAAAGAGAGAAGAAAAACGATGATAATGGTGAGTTTGCTGCTGAGAGCAGCGAAGGTGAAACTGAGTTAGGGTATTAACTCTTTAAATTGTGCATTAATCTAGATTTTGAACCACTTGTTATCGTCTGTTTGTTTCTTTCAGACAACAAGCTGAGCTCTGTTGCAGAAAAGAAAAATAGCAAAACGAAGAAGATAAGAAAAAACAAAGAGAAATATAGTGCTGTAGCTGTTAACCCTGATCAGCTTGATGCTGTGGCTGAAAATGGTTTTACTGAACATGATGGTATGTTGATAACCAACACCTTATCTTTTGATAGAGCCAATATTCTGGGAAAAGACCTTTGTGTCTGACAGGATGCTTGTAGTCAAAAATTTGTACTTAGTTGCTTATGATTTTGTTAACTATTTACGTTTATTTAGAACTATTTTGTTGACTAAGCAAAGCTGTGATTTCCAGTAGTTGTGGTCTTTTCTCTTTGTATTACGAGTCTGTTTCTTGAATCTTAGAATATAGAATTAATCTTCCACATATGCAATTAAAGCTATTATTTTCAAGTATGTCCTAAATGCAATTTTTCATAGAAGACTAATTTGGTGAGTTTTCCTTCTAAGTAGTTGGCAGGGAAACGGATCAGGGCACAACCAGAAATCAAGAATTTAGTGGAAACTCCAAAATGCATACTGAAGCTGGTACTGGAACCATGATTAGAATGAGTTTTTTTTTTTTTCTTTTTGTTAACCTTAGTGGAACTTCAGTTTACACAGTGTGCCATGTCTTCTTGCTTTCAGGCAAGTTGAAGAAATCTAAGAAAAAGAAAACAAAGCATAGCGTGTCTAAGACAGATGAAAAGAGTGAAGAAATGGACCAGGAGGATGTTTATTTTATTTCATCAGGAGATGAGGACTGCTCCAAAGGAATGAAAAGTATGATTTAACAAACTACTGATGCTCTTAATTTTTTTATGTTATTTTATTGGAAAGTCAGGACAATACTACTAAGGATTCGGTGGAAAAGCATGGCCACTTTACAACTTAAGATGAATAATGAAAATTTTGTTTTTGCCTAAAATTTTAAATTATTAGTATGTATTCAACTGCCTGCTTTATCTGGAAATGCTACCGGTTTAATTTTGGTGTTATCGTGGCCTTGATTGGGTCTTACTATTTGCTTAGTATTGTATATAAGCATCTCTCGACAATTTTAAAATTTTTTTCCCTTGGCATAGCTATCATGCCTCGTTCATGGTTTTGAAGGGAGAAATGGAATTGCTGGTCTTTGCTCTTTGTTAGACAACTTGCAAGATACGGCTATTATTGTGTGATAGGTGCAATTCCGGCCATATCTAACAATATTGTTTAACGTCTGAGGTTGCTCTTGAAACTTTCTTGTAGAGTGGCTTACAGAATATCATAAAGCCCGACCAGGTTTGAAGGTGCTTCTGCAAAGAATTGATGACTTTATGATAGATCACGAGGAAAAACTTGAACAGGTAATTCTCTCTGTCACCGCTGCAGTGGCTCTTGAACTGGAAATATATGTAGGGCAGTCTTCTTCATTTACTGTCTCGTCTATTATTGAATTGTTAGTCACATGCACCCATCAAAATCTGTATTCCCACAATTTTTTTCTTTTAAAAAAGAGATATAGCTGAGATGACGTTCATCACCACCATTCGTCCTGTTTGATATGCTGTGTGTGGACCGGCAACGTAGCTGTTCTTCCTTCTAGGCAGACTTGCAACTTTGCCAAGGCATTCTATTAATTTTCTGCTCTCATATTTTCTTGTTAATAAACTGCAAGTATATCTTATGTGACTGCATCAGCATATATAAGGTCCATTTGGGACTTCATGTCTGTGCGTTTAGTTGTGGTCATATCTTTATGATCCTTGTACTACGCTTTAGTTTCTCATTTTATCTTGTTGTGACGTGCAGCAAAGAAAAGAACGAGAAGCTCTCGCTGCAGAAGGGGGATGGACTGTTGTTACCCATCACAAAGGAAGGAAAAAGACTACAGAAGCCGAAACTGGAACAACTGTCGGTTCTATCGCGCAGGCTGCTGTGGAGGATAAGCTGTCAAAGAAAAAAAGCAAAGAAGTTGGCCTTGATTTCTATCGCTTCCAAAGAAGAGATGCACAGAGGAGTGGTAAGATGACTTTTATATTATAAAACAGTACAGTAGTTTCCTTAAAAAGTATTTGATTGATTTGCAGACACCATCAGAGTTCTTTATTACAAGCCGGCTTATGATAAATTGTTGCCTTGCAGAAATTTTGGCACTTCGAGATAAATTCGAGCAGGATAAGAAGCGGATACAAGAACTGAGAGCTGCGAGGAAGTTTCGACCTTACTAAGTGAAGGAAGAATTACCTGGAGCTTTGTAGTGTAGAAATTAGTTTTTGGTTTTTGTCTACTCGAATTCATCGGAGACAAGGGTGAAAATGTACCTGCAATATAATTTGCTAACAAAATTGAAGCGTAATTTTTGCTGAGGTATTGTGCTAGATTTTGCGGCTCTTTTGTTCTAACCCATTACAACCATGTCCTAAGTGTGAGTATTTTAAGTTGCTGTTAAAAAATTACTTTTCTTTAAGGTTTAAATGAGAACTATTTTTCTAAAGCTTAACAGAATTAACTTTAACAAGAAACTCAAAAGGTGGATGGAAACCATTAACAAGATAACAAAAACAAAAATCTTTAACAATTCCACCCGTTTGGATTATTTTAAATTGACAAGTCGAATACATGATGATCATGAATGTAATAGCATAACAATGGAAGCAATTCTCAAGACAGATATTGCTCCCACACTTATATTATTTCTACAAAACATAGAATATGATTTGTATAGTAAAAACAGTACCAGATAAAAGCATTATATTCGAAAAGAATTAAATCTCTTCAACTTCCTCGTCCTTCTCATCCTCGCTCCAACAACATTTCAGGATAGACTTGGGAGATGCACAGCCGCCAGTCCTGGCATAGGTGTGATAGGTGATTGTCCCACCGTTCCCCAACACCTCATGATTCATCCCTTCGCAGCAGTACCCCTTAACATCTAGAGGGGCATTCACAATAGACTCTTTGCCATCAATGTTTAAATGCAAAGCAACGGAGAACTCGGTGGGTTTGAAGCAAGCCAACACCCTCTCCAGCAGTTGGGTCAAATCAACGACTTCGAAATTGTAACCCACTGTCTCAAAGCTAGCATAACTGAATCCATCTTCTGGAGTTACGTGGATGGTTGAGACTGCATCACCTTCAACAGAATTCATTGAATAGCCACATGGGTCAAAATCAAAGTCGCAAATCACAGATTGTGGAAGGATCTTCCTAATTCCAGAGCTATCAGTCATGACAGCTGCAGAGCTGGAATTTATTTTGTGGAAAACAGATGCACATTTCATGTCCAGTCCAGTCATGCACATTTCCAGAGTATACACAGGGCTCGAATGTGTCTCTGCATCAGCAGAAGCCGAATAAACATGCCATTTCTGAGTTTCATCTGGACTACCCATCACATAGGCCACACTCTTCAAACCAAGTTCAGTAAAATGGCTATCAAGTAGAGCTACTTCCTCACAGAAATTACGATGTGGGAATGGCTGAGCTGCAGGACATAAGAAGCTCCCACGTGAGTATCGCACAGAGCGTGCAGTGAGTGAAAGAGTGTCAGCCAATCTAAGGATAGCTGGGATTGAGAGTAGCAACTTAGTAGTCCCACAGGTCTTAATGATAACCTTGTATGGGTAAACAAAGAGACTGGATTCTGAAAGTACATAAGAATCCACAAGATCATTTGAAAGTGAATCTACGATGGTGCACTCAGCTGGATTGAGAATTTCGTCCAATTGAGCTTTGGACAAAGAGCGGAAACCCTTCCCGCTAGGATCAGTAAAGAAGCTAGGTTCATAAAAGGCTATCTCAAGCCTCTTTTCAAAACCTTCAAAACCAATTGCAGAGACTGGCATGGCCATGTTGTGTCACAGTAAACCGATTGTTGTAAAGCAGGGCACAAGAGAACGAGGGAATTAAAAGGTAGATAAATAATATAAGCAATTGCAATAGAAACTAGCTACGGGTAGATTGTGTCAAAAGTCGGGTAATCTCAGGATGGCTTTCGCACGCACTGCACAAATGAAACAAAAAACACCAATTACAAAACAAAATATATGGTCGAAGCAACATGAAGTAAAGTATAGCTGGAAGTAACCAAATAAAAGTAATATAGGAAAGAAAATTAAAGATAAACTCACGTTGGAGTATGCAGCAGATCTGAATTTCTTGATTCCACCGTGGGGTCTAACGTCTTCGATGCTGTAACCAAGGGGAGCTTCGTAGAATGAAGAATTACTACTGCTGGACTTCTTCTTACCGCCTTTTGACTCCATTAGATCATTCACTCTTTCCTGCCAGAACCCATCCACAAACACAATTAACAACGGGAAATAGTACCAAAAAGAATACATTTTATAAAACAAACAGCCCACCGCCGACTGCAAAAAACAGAATCAAGCAAATCCACCATGGATGAGGCATAACTAATTGCAGTCACATAAGTGAAACCAAAAAATCAACAGACTCTAAAAACAGAACGGAAACCATGCGACACTATGCACATAATAAAACAAATGAGAAACTTCCAGTATATAAAAGATTTAATCCATAAACGTTTCTTAATACAGAGCTAATGAAAAATATCACGAAATTAATTTGATTTCCAGAAAAAAAATAAAAGCAAAAACAAAAAATTGATGACTCCATTTGCACTCATCAAATCATCATTCTCATTGAGATCGATAACCAACCATCGAGTAAAATAAAATGTTCAAATAAATTACGAAACGACTGGCAAAACAAATGAAACCTACTTCCACATTGATCGACTCAGTTACCGAACTACATCAAATAACCATTTCCATTGCCTTAAATAATAAACAGATGAAACGAAGACACACTTACCAATATAAAAATTAAATCTTTATGACCCCTCAGAAACCGCCAAGTCTCTAATCAAAAACCTAAAAGACAAAATGATAAATTATAATCCACAATTTACAAAAAACGAGGCAGCCACAATCCTTGAAGAGAGACGATTAAAAACCGCTTACCTTTTTTTATAAAAAAAATGAGGAAAATGAAAAGGAAAAAAACGAATAAGAAAGGCCTCAATTAGAAAACTCTACGGTTTTCTGAATTAACGATTTCGTAGAATCGTCGTCTCTCAAGGCTGTCTCCAACTTGAGGCTATTGGCAGATAGAACAGGCTGTTTATATAGGAAGGAAAGAGAAATGCGTGTTAGAGTTTACCAACTACCACTATCTTTCGAGATAATTACGTTCTTACCTCCTGGGAAACGTGGTTTTCTGTTGGACCTGTATTTTTGTAACCGATTAGATTTCTCCTCTTTTATCACTGTATGTTTCCTTTCCCTCTTTCTCTCGTGACCATTATGCCCTTCCGCGCGCTCGCCGTGTTTATAGAGAATTTGTTACATTCTAGTGGATAACCAATGAACAGGGACATTTTAGTATTATCCTAATGAATTTTCTCTTAATTTAAAATAAAATGGATTTTGTTCAGATTTGGAATAGATCTTTATCAGGAAAAGACAGATCCAATCAAAATTGTCCCAATTTGGGATAGTTTTTAAACCACACGAAATAAATTTATTTATAGAAAAAAGTACTAATTAGGAAAAAAAATTGAATTATTATTCAAGATTTGGATGGCATATATTGGGTGAATTATTAATATTATAATTGAGGTTTTTAATTAATCTCGATTATATTAAGATAAATTAATATTTTGTCAATTTTATGTTAGAATAACAAAAAATAAATAATTCTCACATCAGTAAGTTTGTACACGTGTCCAAGAATCTTTTTCTGCTTTTTAAAGCTTACCTTTAACACAAAAAAGATTCGATTTTCGCCTATTTTGTCAAAAGAAATCGATGAAAAGACTTCACCTTGTGGGTTCGTGGTATTGAGTTTATACGGTAGGCCGACGATTTTGAAATTACACGTGTTAGGCGCAGATTGAAGTACGGAAAGGAAAGCATTTCTTTTATCAAAGCGTACAGCCAGTCATTATAGCTTTGCCCCATTCCTGTGGCACGGATAAGATATATGCGCTCATGAGGACGACACGTCACATCGGCGACACGGGTGTGTGAGCTGTTTCCTTGTCCACTATCGTTTTGACTCTTTCCAATCTTTGTCTTGCATGACAGATTGGGCCCCGCGCAGCATCTTCGCGGACTCTCTTTTTTTAAGTGGACGGATAGCCTTTCGCCCTCTTAAAACCAAAAACATCTGAAAATCGGATATAATATAACCTTGCTCGTTTCGCCGTCTCGGGTCGGGTTGAGCATTCGGATTACATTCGGATTATCGGTCCCGGTTCGAATAAATTTTAGAAGGGTCAACAAGAGAGAAAAAACGATCACGCAATTGATGCTGTTCATGTAATATTACTTTCGAATGATAATAATTTCATCCGCCTACACATATTTTGTACACTGTAATGAGGATGCTTCAATGAAAACAACACAAGCCAATGTCTGAGCAATGGTTTGGCAGAGAAGGGTCCTGTTTGCACCATATCCTACCAGCAACTCGACCAAGATTTGACCCAACAAGTGACTATTGTAAGAATTGGCTTCCTCATTTCCTCGTGAATACAGACAAGCAAGCAGTGGCTTCATCCCAGTACACACTTGTAGAAGCAAGTTAATTGCTATATACCAAGAAAGAAAAAGGGTTAATACTCTATTCGTATTCATCATTCAAACTTCGACTAGACCAGCTGTAACACATGACAATTTAAGAGTATTAAAAAGGGTTTCATGCCATGCAAGAACTAATCATTTTATGGACTATATGTTTGCAATTACGAGATCTGTACATGAACTTTCCAAAAAGACAGACATGATCTAGTCATCGTCCTCATCATCTCATCTTTTGAAAGCTTTAAAAGGACAGTTTCATCCGCATCAGTAATGTCTAGATGCAACCAGAGTTGTCATTTGGTACCCCTACTTTAATAAAAAAATTCCCACAGTTAGCACATCATCTCAGACACTATCAACTTAAACAAGGAACCATGAAGAAACTGTACAAGGTGAAGTCGGCGGTTGGCATGTGTTATTTCATGCCAGATAGTAGCATAATGAAGAGAATGAAAAAGGTAGAAAAAGGTAGAAGAGGAAATAAAGAAGCAGCTCCCACAAGAAGGAGATGACCTTCAGTGCTAAGCCTCTTCAGATTGAAGACCCTTCACATGGTTTTTATCATACTCCTCTCGAAGTTCTTCCAGCCGCTTAGATACCTGAAAATTAATTGAGAATCAAATTCAACATAAAAGGGGAAGCAACTTATAACAGTGAATAGCCTCACCGTAGTCCACGACCTCAGTAAAAAGAATCGTGGTGTTGTAGGATGAATTGCCCGAGGAACTAAAAAAGCACCGACATGCATGTGTAACAAGAATTTCAAGAAGTAAAATTCCTAGAATATCTGGATAGATTCAACTCCTACATTCAGTTCTTCATAGAACCGATTCCATAGAGCCTTTTTCTTTCCTCTTTCAAGTAGCAGATTGTCCACAAGTTCTTGTTACTTAAAGCTCAAGATTGTTTCTCAATTTTTTTTTTTTTGATATTTGGAAATCTAACAACATGTTATGCAACTAACCAGTCATTACTCTTAGGTAGCTATGAAAGACATACTTCACTCCTAAAACTCAATAAATGAGTATTGGTTGCAAGTGTTTGTTAAATATGTGAAAGTTAAATCATTGAAAAGTGAATTGTACCAAGTTCCAAACTCTAGTATATTTTGGCAACAGAGTTTAGTCAACCAAAGATACTTTGTGCAAAGAGTAGATTCTTTGAGAGTGCTCATGTATGGTTCTTTCTTTTTTTCACATGAGAAAGAACTAGTAAAAGTGGGAGATAACAAGGCAGCACATTTAAAAGAGAAAAAAAGGAGTATGAGGAAAAGACAAAAGAATTGAAGAGGCTAGTGAGCTACTGATGAGAGAGGGGTACCTTTATTGAGAAGGCCATGGGTAGTAATACATCTGGATCCATTGCATCCTCAGGGAAGTTACGCAAAGCATGTATGAGCTTCTCAAAGGGCAATTTTACCTGTTAAAAGAATGATAAGTGAACAATATATGAGCCAACAGGTGCTGGCATTAGAGGAGAGGTCCAAAATGCTCACCAAATCGTCATGGCAATATTTTAGTAAGGCCAAGCCCACTCTGAAAACAATGTTAACTCCCTGGAAGAATAGAAATGCATATTAATTTGTAGTCAAATAATGAAGCTTCGAAGGAAAAAATATCAATAATCGCTGACCTCATGCAGAAAGACATCCCAAATTCGAAGAGCCAAATGGAATGGGAAAGAGTATGAAAAAACAGTGATAAACCACTGACTTGCATACATGCTTGGATTTATCATTTCTAGGGTGAAATGCTCTCCTAGTTTTGGCATATACTCCTTCACCAAGAGATCAAACTGAAACAGGTATTGCTGTACAAGCGGCAGTCCCACCTACAACAAGGATAAACACCCCTTTTGTTAGAATAAAAAATCATTTCATGGAATGAAAAAGTAGAAGACAACCTATGGCCCTATACTATCTAAACTGACAGGGGCAGCAGAAGTTGAACACTCAAACCTCCCCAATAAAAGGGCACAAAAAGGGTAGATGGGGTATTGCCTTACGATAATGAGGCCAGGAAATTTGTAAAACATTGCATTCTTTCAGCAAATGGGAGAGAGGTTAAAGCTGAATCCTGGGAGAGAGTTTTCAGCAAAAAGAAAACTACAAACACACTGTACAATTTAAAGCTCAATCCTGGGTCTTTGTTCACATAAAACAACACAAAAATCGCCTTGACAGAACCTGAAAGGCATATCAAAGCTTGTTAAACTGTATGATGCAAATACAACATGAAGCTTCATCAAACATCGATTCAGATTTTTATTTGTCTTTCATCCAAAAATTTCACTGAAATCACATAACACTGTCAGTAGTACAGTGTAACTAATCTTGACCTATCAACCAGAATGTACAATTTGCATAGAGTTAAAAACTAGACTATGAAACACAAACAATAATCTTGCAAGATAAAATAACAAGCTCTCTGTATATACTGATTACCTGATATAGCCCTTCCATTGGAGCATGAACAGCTCCTTTCAGTAAAGCAACCAACAACCAAAATGCATCTTCTTCACTCATATAAAGAAGCAACAAACCAGCTACAAAACCCATTCCCTGCAATTTAGGCATCGAATCGCTTCACCTGGTGTTCTAGGCCAACTAACTATATGAAATACATAAGATATAGATGACACACCTGAACATATCCAACATCTCTATCAAATACAGAATATGCCTTCAAAACATTGTAGAGAGACCTTTGGCCAGGTCCATGTCTCTGCTGGAAGAAAACATGTGAAGGAAATGTGCGAGAAATATCTCGGATTATATCCATCTCTGATGCTGATGTTTCATAAATAACTAGTTGCTGCAGTTATCAAAATGTACATCAGAATGATAATGACTACAGTGTGAGAATAATGAGCATGCATGATGACATCAAGGAAAGAATAATACAAAATGATTCATTTCATGACAGTAATGAATATTGCAACAATTAAATTATGTGGCAGACCACATTTCCCCAACCAACACGATGGCATCTTCAACTAAAAAATCCGGTATGCCAGAATCACTTTTTAGCATGAGACCATTGCAACAACCACACAAATTGCCAAAGCTCATTCAGACACTCATTTGAATAGAAGTAAACAAGCTGACCATTGAAACGAGAAGGCTAAAAGGTTATAACAAATTAGATGCTTTGCCAAGAAAAAAAACGAAGTCTCAGCCTGAAGCTGTCAAAGTTCATCCACATTAATCATTTTTCAAAATTCAATATTGTCGTAGAAATAATTTACCACAATCAATTATGATGTAGATTAATTTTGACCACTTCATCCCCACACTTGTTCTACTAGTCACAGCATGTAATATTATACTGATGCTAGCGCTTTACACTAATAGTTGATCAAATGAAGAATGACATACTAAAAAAGTTAGGAAAAAGACAGGTTCTGATAGACATGCATAGAGTTAAAATTAAAATAACTTAAAATTACCGAGAAAATGAGATTGCATCCGTGAATTAGAAATCCATTATGAAGGGGTAAGATCTTCCAATGTCATATAATCAACTTATTGAACCAAAGAAGTGAAAAAGTACCTCATAGACCCCGGGGTTCATGAGCAAAAGGTCTCGACTTCCAGATATCAACTGCCAAACAAGACCTCTTAAGCAGTCAGGAATCCCTTTCCTTATACGCCTCTTAACCACATGAGGTTTTCTTCTTATATAATGCTTCCAGTCACTTCCACCAACCCCAATCATCTTCCTCCATTTTCTTACCCGTCTTTCCTCTCTGAAAAATTTCAACATCCATATTAAACAATTAGGTCACTATCTAGTAGTTTAGTAGCAAGAAAATGCAACGAATCCCAGGACCCATCATGTCAACAATCTAACTAAAGCATGCAGAATATTTTTCCAAAGAAAAGAATACCTTTCAAAAACATAAGCAGACTTGGACTTGGATAAACCTTCGGGAGAACTGTTAACCTCTTGCTTTACAAAGCCAAATCTATCCAGTGGTCTGGGTGGAGGAATTGGCCCAGGTTCATATTCATCTATTCTTCTCCTTTCCATTCTGCTACGTATCCGAAAGAGTGGCGCCCCCAACAGGCAGAGAACATAGCTCCCTCAAAACATTGGGACTGACCGAGTAATCTCGGATCACCTATACATTGCAAATATATGAAGGATGAAGAGTAGCTTATGTGGGAAGAAAAGGGCATCACTATATAAGATAGACCTTGCAGGAAAATGAGGGAATGAAGGACCTAACTATAGTAGGTTCATGAAAATGCAGACATGGGGAGACCTGGAATTATCAACATTGACAAAAATATTATCGAAGAAAAAAGTTTTTGGACAAGAAAAAAAGGAATCAGCTAGAAGAATCCAAGCAAGTTGGCGGCAAACATATTATGCAAAAGAATATTAGAATGGATAACATCTACTCTCATGCATATTTATCGGCACAATTTGTTTCTTCAAACCACTATTTACAAATTGTGAAGGGTAAACCCCAAAAATGAAAACAAATGAACAAGAAATCATCGGTTCCCGCAATGCATATGTTCAGTTCCACTCAAGCATAGCGACATAATCCTTGTTCACTTCACAACAACTGAATGGACAGCAAAAAGCTCAAGACTTTTAATAATCAACGCCGCAAAAGATGCAAAATATCCCTCTGAAGGATCATTCGCACAAATCTTAACGCCAAATATCTCTTCAAGGAGCAACTAAACTAAATCTTAAAAACAGTAACAACGAAAACTAGAACCACCCAAAAAGAGTTTACGGAGAATAATCAAATGGGTTAGTACCAAAATCATGAATTCATCACTAACAAAACGCAGCCATGAATACCTAAAAAAAAGAGAGAGAAAACGAACCTGCTTTTTGAGAACTCTAAACCTGTAAATGGATTCCTTCTCCTCTTCCGATCTGTCTCCGGAACTCCCTATATATGTCCAGGAAGAATGAAGATGAACGTCAATAGGACTGGTAGGTACAGGAGGACAATTGGAAATTCCAATGCGTGTGCTGCAAAGTCCAAAATCAGCGGAGAACGGGAATGACAGGCAAAGATTATTTTAAGGTTTGGGTTACCCAGGCAGAGGTAAAAAACGGACATTAGGAGATTGGGATGGGTGTCGTTTCAGTTGACAGTTCAAAACGACATAAAAAACAACCGCGGAATTCGCGTTCCTGTCTGTAGAACTAATTTGGAGAATGAAATGGTAAATCACGAGACGGGTTTTTTGTTAAGCCTGGAGCTTTTAAGACAGACGGAACGTTAACTAACTGAAAGAACTAATAATTATATAACAAATAACTATTATAACGGGTTTAATGACATCAAACACGATTGGGCTTAGATGTGGACTCCAAGCTGTAAAATCCAGGGTTGTAAAGTTGGATCCTGGATGAGCTTAAATGTGGAGGCCCATTAATGAGCCCAGAAATTTTGCATAGCCTGAATCCCTCGCTGTTATCGTGTACGGGCACAAGAATGGAGGAAGGGTAGATGTTACAAGAGCCGTTTGATCCTCTGATAGAAAAAGAGGAAAAGAAAAACCGTTATCTTCCCCGCTTTCTGTCCGGGGTTGAAGATATTTGTAGTTTAGCCCATTTCGCAGCTTCGCTGTCTTGGGTACTGCTAAGCAAGCTGATGGATTGTTTCAGGTATGATTAAGGAAATGGGCTCTGTTGGTTCGTAGTGACGAGTTGCTATAGTTGTTGATAATTTTAGTATTGGCCGGAAGAGGGATGGCTTGTTTTTCTGTTGTTTGCAATAATGGGTTGTTGAGTAGTAGAGATAGCTCGAGAGTTCATCAGGTAAAGACTAAGCCTTTGATGAGATACGGCACCAGTGTTTGTTATAGTTCGGTTTTGATCCCTGCTTTGGGACTTTGTTGTTCTGCTGCTGGCAAATCCCAACGTTTGCTACTTTGTGGGGACAAGTCTCGGTCGGTTTGTAAAGAAAAAGGTGGAGTTTTTTCGTTGGGTTTTTGTGTTTGCTTTAAGTCGCGAAATGGAGTGGCTTGTGGCTACAAGATTGGACCGTTGGTACGTGGAAGCAGTGCAACTGAACGAACTCGGTTGCCGAAAAGAGAAAAAGGTCATGTGAGGAGGAGATTTTCGTTGAGATTGAGGCCAAGGTTGCGGCTATTGATGATGAGATTGAGGAGGATTTCGGCCAGGTC
This sequence comes from Passiflora organensis, assembly GCA_019739055.1. Taxonomy (NCBI): domain Eukaryota; kingdom Viridiplantae; phylum Streptophyta; class Magnoliopsida; order Malpighiales; family Passifloraceae; genus Passiflora; species Passiflora organensis. The sequence goes on from JAEPBF010000009.1 coordinate 17,712,052, forward strand.
CATGTTTAATGATTTTGAGGTGTTTTTGAGGAAGAATATGAAAAGAGTGGCACTTTACAGTTTGATTTCGGTTGCGATGGGGATGTGTTACTTGTTTTTAAGATCAACCGCATCTCCATCACCAAAGATTGTCCCATATTCAGACTTGGTATCAAGCCTTCAAAGTGGTTCCGTTACAAATGTTTTACTTGAAGAGGGGTCTCGTAGGATATATTTCAACACAAACGCTCCTGTCAATGAAAATAATCAAGTGACAGCTGAGGCATCTCAAGTGATAAATGATCCAGACAAAAATGTGGCTGATACAAATGCAAGAGAAGGAGATGGCAGTACATCCAGTATAGTTGCAAGAGAAGGTGTTGTTAGTACTACTGGCCGAACATCTAAAATGGATTTATTGAAGAAATTCTCGAGACATTCAACTGCTTCTCCTAAGTGGCAGTTCTCAACCAGGAAAGTAGAACACGATGAGAAATTTCTTCTTCGTTTGATGAGAGATAAAGGAACTGCATATAGCTCGGCCCCCCAATCAGCATTGATGGCAGTAAGGAGCACACTGATTACTATAATATCATTGTGGATTCCTTTAACCCCTTTGATGTGGCTTCTTTATAGCCAGTTTTCTGCCACTAATAGCCCTGCAAGAAAGAGGCGACCTAATAACCAGATGGTCACTTTTGATGATGTGGAGGGTGTTGATTCTGCCAAAGTTGAACTTATGGAGGTAAGCATGTCTATTCACCAAGTTGTGCTTGACGTGAAGTAAACTGCTCATGCAATTATAGACATTATAGGAAGCATAATGTGGTTTCCCATTTTTTTTCGATGATATTGGGTCGAAATAATTGATGAAGGCTCAAATGCTGATAAAATTATATTTCTTGTAGTGTGGCGGAATATAGAGCAGTTGTAGGGATAAGGATTTGATTTAAAGCAGCACTAATCCACACCAGCAGATTTTAATCTAGCTCTACATCATCCAACTTGGAAGCAGGAATTTTAATTTGCTTCAGATCAATATTTAGTTGGTTCCTTGTGTCGAAATGCATTGAGAAAGCAGCATTTTTGTCTAATTTCCAGTATTGGCCAAATCAAATAATCTATATTTAGTGCTGATCGATGTATAAGTTTCAAGTTTCTTTGCTGCTCTTGCAAATCTGAAGATATTTGCATATCGTAAGTTGTGTGGCGGATTGGAAAAAAGCAAATGCTGACATTGAGCATTTGAGCAAAGATTAAGCACTAGGTTAGCTGCACTTTAGTACCCTGAACACAGCACAGTGGTTTGCCTCCTTTAAAACTCAAGATTGATGTAAATACTCGGTTCAACACCCATTACATGATTATAAAATTGCAGGGGAATGTGAATAAGTTTGCACAGTTGGTAGGCTGTCCATCTTAACAGGTGCGGATCAAAATCTTAGGAAATATTAGTTCTGCATCTGGTGCGGATATTCTTCTAATATTTAAAAGAAAATCTCATGGGCACATCATGTCATGTTACAGAACTGTGCAATAATCTTATGATATACTTGGCATCTTGTTTCATGTCTGCATACTTAGAGGCATAGACTAGCTGAATCATTGTTTTCTGTCTTAAAGGAAGTTGAATTATGCTACCGAAATCCTTTTTGTTGCGTCTTTCTGGTATTTGTCTTTCTTCAATTTTTACTGATTTGGTTCATATTTCTAGGTTGTTTCGTGCCTGCAAGGAGCTATGAATTATGAAAAGCTAGGTGCAAGATTACCACAGGGTGTATTGCTGGTTGGCCCCCCAGGAACAGGGAAAACATTACTAGCTCGTGCAGTGGCTGGAGAGGCAGGAGTACCATTTTTCAGCGTCTCTGCCAGCGAATTTGTTGAGCTATTTGTTGGAAGGGGTGCAGCACGCATAAGGGATCTCTTTAGTACGGCAAGGAAATGTGCTCCATCAATCATATTCATTGATGAACTTGATGCGGTTGGGGGAAGACGAGGTAGAAGTTTTAATGATGAGCGAGATCAAACACTAAATCAGGTAATTGTACTATTGAAATGTCTTTGTTCCTCATGATGATACTTTTTCTCATTTGGATCAAATCAAAATGTTCAGTGTTTTTTATTATTTATGTCATCCATGGAAGGTAATACACATTCAACGTACAGAAAATTTTCTTAAAATTGTTGAGAGTGTTTGAAACTTGTGAGCAGCAGTTTCTAAGAAAATCAAGAAACATTATCGGGAGTGTTTTTTTTTTTTGAAATATATGATTCTACCCTCACCCCACCCCACCCTCCTAACATTATCAGGAGTTACTAGTATAAATTGTCTTCTTACCACCTGGAAAGTTGAATAAACAAACTGTTCTTCTGAAATTTTCGCAACATCCAACTTTGATTTACTTCGTTAAGTCTTCAAATGTAGTATTTCACCATGTTCAGCATAGTTGTCTCGTGTTGATGGGTTTTACATGGATCTTCCTCTGTAGCTGCTGACAGAAATGGATGGTTTCGCAACAGACACAAAAGTGGTTGTTATTGCAGCAACTAATAGGCCAGAAGCATTGGATCCTGCCCTTTGTCGGCCCGGTCGCTTCTCAAGAAAGGTTCTTGTTGGAGAGCCAGATGAGGAAGGAAGAAGAAAGATTTTGGCCGTACATCTAAGAGGAGTTCCTCTAGAAGAAGACGCATATCTTATCTGTAACCTAGTTTCTTCTTTGACCCCAGGTTTTGTGGGGGCTGATCTTGCAAACATTGTCAATGAAGCTGCTTTGCTTGCTGCCAGGAGAGGTGAGCTCCAAGTTTATAAACATTGTATGTGTTTTCTTGTTATCATCTTCAAGTAGCTGATCCCAACCCTCATGGCAATCTGTATGCATAAGATACCAAAATGAGGACTGGAGCTAGTTAGCTAAGAGTTAAGTATGGATATTGCAGGTGGTGAGAATGTGTCGAGGGAAGATGTGATGGAAGCAGTTGAGAGAGCAAAGTTTGGAATCAATTATCCGCAATTGAGGCCTAGCGCTATAGGCAAGGAGCTGGGAAAACTGTTCCCGTGGATGCCGTCTTTGATGGGAAGGAATGAGACCAGCCAAGATAGCTCACAAGGGCCTTTAGGTTACCAGACTTTGAGCTGAGCTTATACATTTGCTTTTCTCATTTCTATTACTTGTCATCTGCGACATCTTTTTTCTGTGTAAACATATTATTACGGTAGTTTTCATTGTCTTTACGAGCCTTTTTTTTCCCTTTTTCTTCCTGGAGCCAGTTCATGGAAACTAGTGGAAATTGGTTTTCCTTTTTTTGGCGTCTCCATTATGATATGTGGATAGAAGCCTTAGCTTAGTACAAATAGAGACAAAAAGGCAGGAGTCACATTGGAGATAGAAAAAATTAACCGCAGTTTTGTGTGGGGCTCTCAACCCGATAGGAAGAAGCTCCATCTCTTGAACTGGCAATTAGTGTGTACAGCGAAGGAAGAAGGAGGGTTAGGCCTACACCCTACGGGTGAGTCTAACAGAGTGGCAATCATGAAGTTGGGCTGGAGATTCATGAACCAACAGGATAAACTATGGGCTAGGGTCTTAACCCATAAATATTCTTGGGGACAAAAAAAAGATGAGATGATGATGGGAAGGAAATTTGCAGTGGGATGCTCGGCTACTTGGCGTGCTCTTCAGGAGGTATGGCCATTCATTTATAAGGCTAGCACGTGGGTTGCTAGGAGTGGAAGACAAGTGCAGTTCTTTGAAGATAATTGGATCAATGAATTGGGGCCTCTCATCGGTCTTACTAGCCAGGAAATTCCAGAAAATATGAAGCACGTTACCATACGGGCTTTCATAGCTAACGACGGCTTTTGGAAGCAGGAATTACTTCGAGAAATTTTTCCGGAGGCTGTATGAGACAAGATAGCGCAAATAAGGCTTCCTTCGAACCAAGAAGAGTTAGACGTGCTATGCTGGAACCATACTATTGACGGTTGTTTTTCAAACAAATCAGCAAGAGCAATTCTCCGGGAGGAACAGCTGACTAATACACCCCGGTTATGGAAGAGTATTTGGAATTGGCAGGGACCGGAGAGGATCAAAACCTTTCTGTGGTTAGTGGCGCATAATCGCCTCCCCACTAAGGAACTGTGTTTTAAGAGGCATTGTGTTTCTTCCGATTTATGCCCGATCTGTGGGCTTCACATCGAAACCACTATGCATGTCCTACGAGATTGCTTGAAGGCCCGTGGTATTTGGCATCAGATCCTACCAAGCGAATTGTATCAAGACTTTTGTACGGCTACTCCGGGCGATTGGCTTATGAAGAACTTGGAAAGGAAGAAAAAGGAAGGAGGAGCCAGCTGGTCTCTCACTTTCGGCACGGCAGCATGGTCTCTATGGCAGTGGAGAAACCGAGTGGTTTTGAACACGAAGATACAGCAGAGAACAGGTCAACGGCTCTTATTCACAGCAGAGCTAACGAGTTCATGCTAGCAAGAGACATGTTGAAGAATACTTTAATGGGACCAAAAGGGAGAGAGGAGAAGTGGACTAGATGGATACCACCTATCAGTGGTTGGTGCAAATTAAACTGTGATGGGAGCTACGATCCAATAAGAGACTTCGCCACAGCAGGAGGAGTGCTGAGAAATGCGGAAGGGAAATGGATAGTAGAGTTCACGCACCATGTTGGTAAAGGTTCAGTATGGGAAGCCGAATTATGGGGTGTTAAATCAGATTTATTTGCAGCTCTTTCTTCTGGTATCTTAAGATTACATCTGGAATCGGATTCTTTAGAAATCATCTCTGCGTTTCGGATGAAGGAACTCAAGCCACCATGGAGCCCCCTTCTTCTTGAGTGCTTGCACCTACTACATCAATTTAGAGAGATGCACCTGGAACATGTGTTCAGACAGACCAACAAAGTCGCCGACACTCTGGCGAGAATGGGAAGACTCTACACTGTAGGCTGTCATATTTTATGTACTCCACCTCCTCCAGTGGCTTACCTAGTTCACTCGGAGGATAGCAGCAAGCGTATTAACCCAGCCTTCTAACTTTTGTTAGGCTGTGATTTCTTTACCAAAAAAAAAAGAGACAAAAAGGCTACTCATTTTCTGGGTTTCCATGCCATTTCACTGGCGTTGCGACCAATATTTCAAACATTCACTTCCCATCAGGGACTGGTTCTATGCTTACAGCCCACTCAGTTCATATTCATATCGTAAGCTTCAACTTAACATCTCTTTTTTCCGAAAAATACGACTTTATTGACTTGAAATTTACAGTATGTACGTAAGTAACATCTTTGATTACCAAAAATTACTTAAATCTGTATAGGCTTGCAACTGCAGTAGTAATGTTTGCTCTGCTGCTTGCACTCCTTCGGTATATCCAGAAAAATGCAGTTGATCTATTTCACTAGTATTGCTGAGAACCATTCTATTTGCTTGGCAAGATTGAAACTTTCAGTCTTCTTTTCAACTCCTTCCTGAAGCAAAATTCAGATCAGATAAGTATCTTCAGAAGCATTCGATTAGCATTTCGTTTCAGATAAGTTTGTCACCTCATGAGTTCTCTATCAAGTCTTGAAGCAGATAGCAATCCCCTGTTCTCTTCGGCCCTCCTCAGAAGGTAACGCACCACCATCCCTACGGGTCCATATGGCATGTACTTGCTAACCTGAAACCCTGCATTTTTCAAACCAAAAGAAAGGGCTTCTGACATTCCATATAACTGTGCAAACTCAAGCTTTTGGTTCCGCTTCCCGATTCCTATGTCTAGTGCTCTTTTCGCAGCGAATCTCCCTACAAAAGTGAGAAAAGCACCATATCATACTTAATTTCTGGACGGATTCTAAGAAGGATTTTAACATGTAATATGGTTCTTCTTTGTTTCTACCTGATTCAACATTATGAGTCGCAAGAATGACTCCATCTGAGCCATTGATGATCTTCTGTAGCATGAAGGCAGCACAGTCATTGTAGCAATCATGTGTCTCTTGAATGCTATTGTGAATCGGAGATTCTAAGCCCAAGGAAGCAGCTAATTCTCTTTCACGAGACATATAAGCACCCCTCACTAATTTAATACCCATAGGAATTCCCATCTTCTCTGCAGCTTCAGTTGCAAGTAACAATCTGACTTTTGCATCTTTCAAGTAGGCTTGGATGGTGCCATATACAATAGGGTTATCATCTTTGTTGAACTTGATTGCTGATGAATATGTGAAGTAATCTATAGCAGGTTGAACCAATGTGTTCTCCGCATCGACAACTAAAGGCACATTGACTTCAACAGATTTTTGACAAAGTTTCAAGAACCTCTGATAGCCTAACTGGAGATCGTGCTCTTCTTGTGGTGTTAAAGGTTCTGGTCTTCTAACTATGAGATGCAAAGGGCTAGAATCAGATAAAATGGGCAAGCACTCATGTTTCCATGGAAGATTGAAAGAAGGATCCTTTTTTTGCCACCTCAATAAAACACTAACTCGCTCGAGCAATTTGAGGGGGCAGATTGCTGTGATCTTCACAACCACAGAGCTCACCTGACAAGAGCTAAAAATTCTGCAATCAGACAAAGATGAAACAAGAAAGAATCACACAACACCATAATTTTTTATTTGCAAGACACCCAGAACAAAGGCACCATCAAACATCCACTGTCAGTCGGCCGCCCATAAAGATATGAGAGAAAACAGACAAAACAAGACGAAGGAGAAGAAACCGAATGAAAAAATAAAACAAATGGATAATCAAGGAAGTGAAGACTTACAGAAGTTGGAGTAAGAGAGACAGCAGTCTGGATGGCCTCGAGAAATCTTCCCAAGTTTTGATCACAGGCGTCATTTTCGTTTGTAAACTCAACAGCATAATCCAGCATCGCTCTCAAACCAGCATCATTGGCTCTCCTAATACAGTTTTCCACCTCCAAATCAGTTTCTCCAGCGCAAAAGTGTTCATAAAACGTGTGCCTAATCACCCTCAACATGGCATTACGACTTATCTCCATCTCCATCAGCCTAGAACTCATAACCCACGTACCAAAGTCAACTAATGGCCCAGAACCTGCCATGTGAAGAATTAAGGATGCATGCAACAGTTTCTTGGTTGATAGACTTGCAAAGAGTTTTTTATGATCGTCCAAGTCTAGGATAGACGATGGTGGTGCGGTGTGATATTGGGTTATGGTACCGTGGAGTTGGTCCATAATGGGTACTCCAGGATTTCTAGCCAGAGTCAGCCGGGAAAGAGCGGCGACGTAGGAGAAAGAGGTGGGCAAGGAGTTGACATGTCTGGTGATAGAGAAGAGGTTCATGAATCTCTCTCGTTGAAAGACTAACTCTCATTGTCATGATCATAGAAGAGGTTTTGATGGGTCACACGCAGAATATTGGCCATTGCCTAGCTTGGAAGCGAAACTTTGGGGAATTCTGACAGGTCTGCGTCTAGGCTTACAAATGGGGATCCAACGGTTCCATTTGGAGTCGAACTGTTGGGAGGCAGAGGTTCTGGTTACGTCAATGAGGTCTGATCGGCGGACATGGAGCTTAATGCGGGAGCGCCAGGAGCGCCAGCAGCTTTTCCAGGCTTTTGTTGAAGGTAGGGTGGAGCATATTTCTCGAGAAGCCAACACAACCAAAATGGGTTTCCAAGTCCCTAGTGGTTTTGTTTGTCTAAATTGCAAGATTTAATACAAAAACAACTGCAATTCTATGTAAAATAAATGATAAGCATAATGGTTTAGAAAACATTAAATAATATACCCTCATATTAATATTTTAATATACTTTACTCTAATATCTTCATATTCTTAGTTAAAAAATATTGGAATGAATTATAACTGTGTAACAAAACAAACCTAAATTTTAAAAAAACAAATAAATTTATTATATTTATCTCTTTGAAATTTAAGGACAATGATTAATACTTGATAGAAAGTACCCTAGCTTTACCATTTTAGGAAGCATGGAAACACAAACCTCTTTTAGGTTTATATCAAGCACTTGGTGGGCATGCCCAGTTTCCCAACTCAGCGACCCAACCGAGTTCATCTAAGGTAAACCCGTAATCACCACAAATCAGCTCTTGTATTTTGTCTCTCTTAACCGTTCAAGCCGCATTAGCAACCAGCAAGCAAACGACGATACCAAAAACTAGATTGACGTGCTATTACGTTGTTTCCATGCAATCCGCACATAGCGTCTTCTAGCCTAGGACCAAGTCTGCCTCGCGACTATCCTTAGGTCACCTTGCTGTCCGACTGGTTGAGACCACAAGTTGCACAAGCGCCTCCCTTCACCTTGACCTTGTTGGCAACTTGCTTGGCGAACTTTGTTTTCGTGAGCGGTCCCTTTGCAGAACAATTTGGAAAATTCGTGTGACATGACTGTGATGGGTGTAATACTGGATTATGGTATTGTGATGAAATAATTATTATGATTTAACTCTTAAAATAAAATTTATAATCAACGTGATATCATTTGGTATTGCATTTGGTCTTGAATCCAAAATATTGTAATCCTCAAATCAATTAATAAGAAAGAAGGAGTTAATTTATATTAAATCAATTTCTTTTTTATTATAATAAAATTAATATAAAGTTCATATTTATTTTATTTCTGTTATGATTTTAGTTTGGAAAATTTTGCGAAAATAAATGCAGAGATTATGCGCTTGTTGTTATATAGGAGAAGTTGCTTTTTATACATATGTATATCTGACCCAAAAAAACACCTCAGGTATATATAAATTCATACAAGAAGCTTAAAGACTTACACGTTGTCTTTTCTGGGTTCAATCACTCGAGGAGACTTCGGTTGGCTATGGCCACGACAGAATGGATATTGACATCTTCGAAAACCCCATGTGCAACCGCAGATTATTGTATATATGATAGTTAAGACACTACCACCCTAATAAATTCTAGTCCCGGTGCGTTTTGTCACGACTGAAACTCAGACTACGCGTCATTCGACTTCGTGTGTGACCTGTCTCTCAAATCTGGTGTCTCAATAAAGGAGAATCGGCACATTAATGGAGAATCAATCAGAGGCAATCAGGGAATTCAATGGGAATCCGTTCCTGCCATATAGAAGACCCGATTTGGGGAATCAAGGTAATCAATGTAATCAAAGATTACCATAGATGGAAAATCAGCCATTAGTGCTTGCCTTGTATATCTTTGTATAGACACCGTTAGATCGGTTGACTCAATCTCCACCATTCATTGGGGAGCTGTATTGGCTATATAAGGGGTGCATCCCCTCATTTGTAATCATCCAGCAATTCTTGCAATATTGAGAGTTTAGAGTTTTCTCTCCATTCTCTTATGTCCCTCTCTCTTTTCAGTTGTGTTCTAAGCTTAGCATTCTAGCTAGCTTTGTGAGGAAGGCTGACTTAGCTTATTGCGAGTGTGATAGTCTAAGGCCGCACGAAGAGTTTTTATTCCGCAAAACTCTAGTCCCGTGACAGTTGGTAGCGGAGCTACGACTTAATTCTTTGAGAGAAAAAATGAAGATGCTTGCTGATGCCAACATCCCCTTGTTAAGGAGGTAGAGGAGGTCTGTGTGGGCAGACTACCCCAACGTGCTCCCGAACCAAGTAAGAAGAGAATGAAGACTGTTAATCATTTGTCATCATTGGAGGCAAGGATCACTCGTATAGAGATGAAGATTGCCGATGACAAAGATATGCTTGAGGAGTATGGCCAACGCATAAGCGAGCTTGAGTCAGGGGACGTGAATGAGCTTCATGAGGAGATGCAAGGTGCCCTCGTTGCTATCAACTCTTGGAGCCAAGAGTTAGATGATTTCAAGGTAAATCTTCTTGCTGAAATCACCTTATTTAAGGATGACTTGGTTGAAATCAGGTATGAATGCAAGAAGGGCGTAGTGCAAGTAGTTGCCTTGCCCAAAGCGAAACTGGATGTCCCGAAGCCAAAGTCATTTGATGGAACGAGGAATGCCAAGGAGGTGGACAACTTCATTTTCAACCTTGAGCAATACTTTCAAGGGGTGGGCATGGAGAGCGATGGAGATCGGCTTTCCCAAGCCCCATTGTATCTAACCGACAGTGTCACAACCTGGTGGAGGATGAAGCATGCTCAAATCAAGCGTGGCACCTTGAAGTTGGAGACGTGGGAAGATTTCAAAAGGCTCCTGAGAGCACAATTCTCACCGAGAAATATGGAGATAGAAGCAAGGGAGAAGCTTCGCAAGTTGTCTCACAAAGGTGACATTCGAGACTACGGAGGGAGTTCACGGAAGTCTTATTGGAGATCCTAGACATGCCTGAGACGGATGCCATGTACGTGTTTCTGGGAAACCTACAAAGTTGGGCCAAGCTGGAGCTTCATCGATGCAATGTCAATGAGCTCAATGATGTGATTTTCGAGGCTGAATCCTTGGCTGAATTCGAGAGGAAGCCCGAGGATTCTAGCCCACCTAAGCCTAAGAGTTTTCGCGACTACAAGGCTAAAGGTGGGGGAGCAGTCCACGAAGCTAGAGAGGGGAAGGACAAGCATTTCAAGTCCTTCAAGTCCTTCCGTCCAGCCAAACCCACACAAGGGGGAGGTGAAAATCGGGGCAAGTGGGAGAGACCCAAGCTCTCATGCTTTCTATGTGAGGGGCCACATAAAGCTGTGGATTGCCCGATGAGGAACAAGCTGGCAGCCATTGCCATGGAGGCCTAAGAGATGGAAGCACCAAGGATGAGTTCCATGCCTGTTGAGTGTCGTTAAAGCCTCAACCAAAGATGCCAAGGTGGAGCAAGCTGGGAGAATGTTTGCAAGACCCATCGTGCAAGGGAGGGAGTCCCGTGCATTGATCGATACTGGTGCTACTCACAACTTCATGAAGAAGGAGGAAGCACAACGACTTGGCATCAAGTTTCGAGAGGAGAAAGGCTAGCTGAAGACAGTGAACACGAAAGCCCAACCAATATTTGGAGTAGCCCGAGGGGTCGAGCTACAAATGAGAGAATGGAAAGGTAAACTTGACTTCTCCATTGTTCCCATGGATGACTTTCCGATTGTGTTAGGGATGCAATTCTTGGATCAGACGAGAGCAGTCCCAGTGTCTTGCACAAACACCCTTATACTTTCGGAAGGGAGCCAGTGTTGCGTGGTGCCTATTGCTCGAGAGAAGGAGATGAAGACAAAAACACTTGCAGCCATCAGTCAACTGGAGAGTCCTATAGTGGAAAGGATCCGAGGGTTTATAGAGCATGACCCCCAAGTTCAGGCCTTGGCAGAACAAGTGAAGCAAGACAAGACCCGCAGATTTTGGCTAGTGGATGGGTTGCTCTTCACCAAAGGCAACCGCATATATGTCCCTCGATATGACAAACTTCGGAAGGAAGTCATGAAGGAATTCCACGATTCAGGATGAGCTGGACACCCAGGTATTGTTCGAACTCTTGCACTTTTGGAAGATGGTTATTATTGGCCTAACATGCCAGACGATGTAGAGTAGTATGTGAAAACTTGTCTAGTTTGCCAACAAGACAGGGTTGAGCAACAAAAACCTCTTGGATTGTTAGAGCCATTGCCCATACCGGAGAGACCTTGAGAGAGAATTTCCATGGATTACACCACATCCCTCCCAAAGTCTGACGACTTCCAAACCATACTTGTGGTGGTGGATAGATTTTTCAAATACGTGGTATTCATTCCAGCCACCAAAGCATGCACGGCAAAGGAGACAAGCCACCTTTTCTTTAAAAATGTGGTGAAGTATTGAGGCATTCCGAGGTCCATTGTGAGTGATCGAGACACTCGATTCACGGGGAGATTTTGGACCGAGTTGTTCAAGCTGTTGGGGTCAGAATTCAATTTTTTCACCAGCTTTCATCCTAAAACCGATGGGCAGACCGAGAGAGTGAATGCCTTATTGGAGCTCTACCTTAGGCACTATATGAGTGCCAACAAGAAGAATTGGGAAAAGTTACTCGATATGGCTCAATTCTCATACAACTTGCAAAGGAGTGAATCAATAGGTATGAGTCCTTTTGAGATTGCTAATGGACAACAACCTTACACTCCTAGCAGGATTGCCACAGGTTATCAAGAGCCAAATCCATCCGTTTATCGCTTTGCTAAGGAGTGGGACGAGCAAAAGGACCTTGCAAGAGTACAATTGTCCAAGACGGCAAAGAGGATGAAAAGTGGGCAAACAAAAAGAGGGGTCCCTTAGAGTTTGACGAAGGAGATCTTGTGTTTGTGAAGCTGATGCCTCACCAAAGCCGAGTTTTTTCCAAGTTGCACAAGGGGCTAGTGCGACTATAAGAGGGTCCTTTCAAGGTGTTGAAGAGGATCGGCAAGGTGTCATACAAGCTGGAATTACCACCAAGATTGGAGTCTCATCCTATCTTCCATGTGAGTTTGTTGAAACCATTCCAAGAAGACAAGGAAGATCCAGAGAGGGGGAAGTCCAAGAGAGCTCCCACAGCTGTGACCAATGCCCATGATAAGAAACTAGATGAAATCTTATCAAGCCAGGTGGTGCAAAAAAGTGGGAAGCACATGAACCATGTGGAGTACTTGGTTCGATGGAAAGGCGACCCTCCTAGCGAGATAAGCTGGGAGAAAGATTTTGATCTTTGGTAGTACCAAGACGAAATCAACGAGTTCTTGAGGCAGCACACAACGAGGACGTTGTCAAGTTTGGTGGGGGAGAATGTCATGACTGAAACTCAAACTAAGCGTCATTCGGCTTCGTGTGTGACCCGTCCCTCAAATCTGGTGCCTCAATCAAGGAGAATCGGCACATTAATGAAGAATCAATCAGGGAATTCAATGGGAATCCATTCTTGCCATATAGGAGACCCGATTTGGGGAATCAATGTAATCAATGTAATAAAAGATTATCATAGATGGAAAATCAGTCATTAGTGCTTGCCTTATATATCTTTGTATAAACACCGTTAGATCGGTTGACTCGATCTCCACCATTCATTGGGGAGCTGTATTGGATATATAAGGGGTGCCTCCCCTCATTTGTAATCATCCAACAATTCTTGCAATATTGAGAGTTTAGAGTTTCCTCTCCATTCTCTTGTGTCCCTCTCTCTTTTCGGTTGTGTTCTAAGCTTAGCATTCTAGCTAGTTTTGTGAGGAATGCTGACTTAGCCTATTGCGAGTGCGATAGTCTAAGACCGCATGAAGAGTTTTTATTCCGCAAAACTCTAGTCCTGTGACAGTTTGTACCCGGAGAGGATGGATATAGGTTATTGGGTAAAGATAAATAAATCTTTTTTTTAATTATATTCATCAAATTGTGTTCCTAAATATTAAACGATATTAAACCTTTTGTTGAAGGTAGGGTGGAGCATATTTTTCAAGACGTCAACACAACCAAAATGGGTTTCCATGTCCCTATCGGTTTTGTTTGTCTAAATTGCAAGATTTAACACAAAATCAATTGCATTTCTTTATAAAATAAATGATAAATATAATGGTTTAGAAAACATTAAATAATATGTCCTCATATTAATAATTTAATATACTTTGCTCTAATATCTTCATATTCTTAGTTAAAGAATATTAGAGAGAATTATAACTGTGTAACAAAACAAACCTAGATTTTTTAAAAACAAATAAATGTATTTTTAAAAAATTTATGGACAATGATTAATACTTATATAAAAAATATTCTAGCTTTACCATTTTAGAAAGCATGGAAACACAAACCCCTCTTAGATTTATATCAAACACTTGGTGGCATGCCAAGTTTCCCAACTCACTGACCCAAGCAAGTTCCTCTAATGTAAACCAGTAATCATTACAAATCCACTATTGTACTTTGTCTCTCTTAACCGTCCAAGTTGTTAAAGATTTGGAAGGAATAGAACAAGAACACACAAATCTTTACATTCTATTATGAGGAACAAGAAGGAATTATAATCTCTTATTCAAAAAGAAACAAGAGAAATATCTCTCACAACCTCTCTTCTACAAGGAGATACAAATGAGAAACTCCTTAATAACTCTCTTCTTTTTTCTCTAGCTCTCTTTGTATTTGGGATGATTTACAAGTGAGGAGAAAGTGTCTATTTATAGACCCAAGCCTAAATCAAATCAAACTAAACTAGATCAAGCCAAATCAAATCTTCCTAACTCTACTCGATTTGCTCCTTAATTTGCTTCTTGATTTGTGGAAGGATATATTTAACAATTTCCCACTTCAAAATTTGATTGAGCATCAATAAAATTTTCATACTATTCTTTCACACCATTCTTTCTATCTTACCACAGCCTATTAGTGTTGTACTTGATGCCATAATTTCCAGCCAAGTTTAGACGACACCTAAACTTCTCCTTTGGAACTGTCCTAATCACCATATCAATAGTCTCAACAACAAATAACATAAAATGCCACAAGATTAGCATATCCCAAAATGCTATCCTTAACCGCATTTAGAAACATCTTTGGTGGCATAACCCGCTCCTCTTTGTTTGCTTCCCTAACACCTCATGTTTGCATAAATAGAAGACATTATTTGTTATGCAACAATACTCCCTTATTGCTCACATTACTGCTCTCATAAGCCATTACTGCTTCCCTTTCAGCCAACACCATGGCTTACTCCCATTTGGTTTTTCATCTTGGCAGTTCTTGAAGATCTTTGCACCATCATGCATCTTCAGTTTGATGCTCCCAATAACAACAATCTCTACAATTGTACATAGATCCTTCCGAGATAGGCTCATATTGGTGGAACCAATCTCTACGAAAGGTCATGTGAAAAGTGGCTCCCTAATCGAAAAACCATACATCAGTAAATCTTTCCCTGCTTTCAGTTGTTGCCACTGCTTCATAGCATAAAACATCACCATCATCTAAGAAACTTGTCGTATTTCCTTGAGAATTGGTATTTGTTTGGTTTAGATGATAACAATCCCTTTTGAAGCGACCCTTTTTGCCATAGTTGTAGCTCATATTCTTCTTCTTAACTTTGAACTACCATGATTGTGGCTCCCACTTAAATCACGATCTATTGATCTCCCTCGCATTACTGATAAAACTTCGGCTTGTCATGAATACCCTAGTCTATCATCTTTATCTTTGTGTCGTCTTTCTTCTTTAAGAATAGCTGCTGCAATATCATCGAAGACTAGACTGTCTATATTATTTGTAAAGTTGATGAGGAGTTGATCATATAAATCAGGCAAACGTTGAAACAAAATTTCAGCATGTTCACTTGAATATATTTTATAACTCAATGAAGTGAGTTGAGAAAATAGAGTAGTCAAAGTGTTGATGTGTTCTATCACTAAAGTGGACTTAGACATCCGAAGAGTATAAAGTTTACTCTTAAGGAAAATTTTGTTGTCAAGTGACTTGGCCTCATATAATTTGGAGAGATATCCCAAATATTTTTTGTTGTCTTCTTCTCCTCTATGTTTGACAATACTCTAGCCGCTAATGATAGATGAAGGTTTGCAATAGCATTCCCATCTATTTCCGCCCACTTAGCATCATCTGTGATACTTGTCGGTCTTACGCCAATAGCTGCTAAGCAATTATCTTTGCGCAAAATTGTCTTCATCTTCAGCTTCCATAATGAGAAATTATTCCCAGTAAACTTCTCAAGCTCGAACTTTGGCGTCATTGCTTCTATTCCAATACCAAACACCTACCAAGAGTGAATAATATTTTAATTTATTTTCTGATGTGGAGGATCCACTATTCAATAACAACCACAGAGCATACGATAAGTAAATAGGTCTACCCAAGTTAGGCTCTGTTACCACGTGTTAAAGATTTGGAAGGGACAGAGCAGGAACACATAGATCTTTACGTGAAAAACTACTTTGTGACTAAGGATAAAAACCACGGGCAAAGATATAAGAATTCCACTATGAGAAATAAGATTGAATTACAATCTCTTGTTCAATAAGAAACAACAGATATATCTCTCACAAATAACCTCTCTTCTACAAGGAGATACAAATGATAAACTCCTTACTAACTTTCTTCTTTTCTCTCTAGCTCTCTTTGTATTTGGGATGATTTACAAGTGAGGAAAAATTGTCTATTTATAGACCCAAACCTAAATCAAATCAAATCAAATCAAACTAGATCAAACTAAATCAAACCATATCAAATCTTCCTAACTCCTCTTGATTTGCTTCTTGATCTGTTAATTTGTTCTTTGATTTATGGAAGGATATATTTAAAACAAGTCACATTAGCAACTAGCACGCAAACTACTATCCCATAAACTCGATTGATGTGTTATTACGTTGCTTCCATGAAATCCGCACATAGCGTCTTCTAGCCTAGGACCAAGTCTGCCTCGCGACCATCCTTGGGTCACCTTGTTTTTCAAGAGGTTGATAACACTCGTTGCACAAGCGCCTCCCTTCACCTTGACCTTGTTGGC
Organism: Passiflora organensis; assembly: GCA_019739055.1. Taxonomy (NCBI): domain Eukaryota; kingdom Viridiplantae; phylum Streptophyta; class Magnoliopsida; order Malpighiales; family Passifloraceae; genus Passiflora; species Passiflora organensis. Next base: position 17,728,406 of record JAEPBF010000009.1, read on the forward strand.
AACTTGCTTGGCGAACTTTGTTTTCGTGAGCGGTCCCCTTTGCAAAACAATTGGAGATTTCATGTGACATGATGATGGTGGGTGTGATACTGGGCTATGGCATTGTGATGAAACAATTATTATGAATTAAATCTTAAAATAAAATTTAGAATAGTTTTTAATATATAGAGAAATTTAATTTTTATTTTTTATAATATACTAGGCAGAATAACATAAACCAACCTGATGTCATTAGGTCTTGAATCCAAAATATTGTAATTCTCAAATCACTCAATGAGGAAGGTGTTAATTTTTTTTTGGAGGTTAGCACGCCTAATTCATATTTTTCAAAAAGCAATGTCTTGGGGTCACAACCCCTACATCATCATGCACAAGTAGTTGTAACAAAGGTTCAGGTGGGACTTGTAGCTCATGTATTCCCAGAGGTAAGTTATGACCATAACTTGCTAACCAGTCAGCACACACATTTGTTTCTAGACAGTTGTGATAGCACCTTACTGACCATGGTCGCTTTAGTAGTTCTTGTATATTTTGAATCACTCTAAAATAAGTGACTCTATTATCTATCAAGATAATCATGGATAAAGCCACTAAGCTGTCTACTTCTAATATGACTTGTGGCAGACTCGCTTCCCAACATAAGGTCAGACCTTGCAATATGGCCAATAATTTAGCATGGATGGCCGATATCACGTGCGAAAAGAGGGATGTAAAGCCAAAAATCCATTATCCTTCCTAATTTCTATTCAGTTCGCATGCACTTCCTTCATTATTTCTGGAAAAAGATCCATCTGTATTAAGTTTAGCCCAGTGTTGCGTCGGTCTCTCCCATCCCACAAGATGAGGAATTTTTTGATGTATCTATAGCTTCTGTTCACCAAGAAATGCATTGATCAAACCTGAAGTGACTATCCTTATTTGACTTACATACTAGACTTCCTCCGTAGATTCCCAAAAACAAACTAGTTTCGGGCCTCCCACAAAAGCCAACATATAATCCCAAATCCCATATTCCATTCCTAATCCTTCCCTCCTTTATTTCTAGGAAGATTGACCAAAAGCCAAGTAGATGGATCCTAGTTGAAAAAAATGCTCTCTTTGATTGTTTTTAAAAAAGAAAGCCATATTAAGTGAGCCAGATCACAATCTCTCAACACATGTAAAATAGTCTCTTCTTCCCTACCACACACCTCACACATCCCAAAGCTTGCAATCTGACGACGATACTATTCTTCATTAGTCAAGAGTTTTCCATGCATTGCTAACCAGAGAAAGTTTTTAATTCTTTTTGGACCTCTCCACTTCCAGATTCCATTCCATTTCTTGTCTTCTTTCTTAACTCATGTCTTGCGCCAAGAGTTCATAGGCTGATTTAACCTCATAGCATCCTGGAGTGGATAATCCCCTGAACATCACATCCTCCCAGTTTGTCCCTTGTAAAGAGAGATGGAGTTTAACCATACACACTACATCCAGAAGAAGAAACTCATGCCATGAGCTTATAGACCCCACCAACTCTGCTACCGACAAGTCACGTCATTCCAATGGTACCTTCTTTGTAGTATATGTAATTAAAGGTTGAGGGAGTTCAACCCAAAGATCCTTCCAAAATTTGCAAGTTTTTTCCATTATCTAAGACCCATCGTATCTTTTATTACAGCTTTGACCATAGCTTATCTAACCCTTTCCATAAATGAGAATCACCAGCTCTACTTCTGTAACTAAACCCATGTCTAGGTGTAACATATTTTGCATGCAAAATCAGAGCCCAGACCATTTGAGATTGAGAGAATACATATCATGCTACTTTCATTAACATGGCCTCATTTTGTATGCTCATATGTTTAAATCCTAATCCGCCACAAGAGTTAGGGCTATAAATCACATCCAATTCACCAAATGCATTCGCCTTTTCTCTCTTGATGAGCCCCATAAAAAGTTTCTGCTACTTCAATCCGTTTCATCGCATACCTTGTTTGGTATCCTGCAGGTTTGCATATTGTAGCTCGGCATAGCTTGTAGTACCGTTTTGACTAGCACTTGCCGTCCTGCTATTGAGAAACTCGTAGGCTTCCATCCTCCAACCATTGTTTGTATTTTATTAGTAAGTGGTTGAAACGTCTCTACACCTTGCCTCTTGAGAGGAATCATGACACCAAGGTACTTTCCCATTGTTTTCCCCCTTTTGAAGCCAAAGATCCCTGCTATATTATTTGCTAACTTACTTTCCACATCAGCTGAAAAAGATATAGTGATTTTTTTAATATTTACCATCAGACCCGATGAAGCTCCAAAACGATAAAGAATATTTTTAACAATTCTCACCTGCTCCACAAAAGCTCGAGCCATGAGTAACATATCATCAGCGAAGAAAAGATGTGACACAGTCGTGGTAGACTTTGACAAACTCTATGGAATCCAAAGCTTATCCCATACAGCAACATTAATGGCCTGAGCCAATCTTTCCATACAAAGGACAAAAATGTAAAGTGAGAGTGGATCACCTTGCCTAACCCCTCGCAATGGTTGAAAAGCTTGTGTTAGCTTCCCATTCCATAACACTCTGGTCGTAGTAGCACTCATGTCATTCATTACACAATCAATCATATCACGTGGCAAACCTACTTCCTCAAGAGTGTCTTTGATAAAATCCCAAAACAAACTGTCATATATTTTCTCCAGATCTACCTTAATAATAATCCAACCTTGCGCTCCTTGTTTTCGACTTAAAGACTGAACAATTTAGGACGTAATTGATCCAAATATATAGGATTTTCAACTTTAGGAATCGATATTATATTGGTTTCACAAATAATTGGATCCAAGGGCTGACCACTTATTGCACGTATTAAAGAAACAATAGACTTCCCCATTATTAGCCATTGATTTTGATAAAACAAAGTAAGAATTCCATTTAGTGTTTTTAATAGCTTCATATCAAAAAGTGTCCAAAGGTATTAATTTATATTAAATTAATTTCATTTTTATTATTATAAAACTAATATAAAATTCATCTTTATTTTATTTTAATTATGATTTTAGTTTGGATAATTTTGCCAAAATAAATACAGAGATTATGGGCTTACTGTTATATGTGAAAAGTTGCTTTCTATACATATATGTTTGTCTGACCCAAAAATAGACATCCCAGCTATATACAACTTCACTCAAGAGTAAGAGGGACCTACACGTTGTCTTTTCTGGGTTTAGTTACTTGAGGAGACTTCGGCTAGCTATGACCACGACAGAATAGCACCCACAAGGATCATGCTGGTTTGGGCCTGGATATTGACATTTTCGAAACCCCATGTGCAACCGCAGATTTCGTATATGTGATAATTAAGACACTGCCACCATAATAAATTCTGGTGCCGGTGCGTTTGTACTGGAAAGGATGGATATAGGTTATTGGATAAAGATAAATAATTTTTTTTTAATCATATTCATCAAATTAGGTGTTCCTAAGTATTAAACGATATGTTCCGGTTTATACTGCTGAAATTGCCGGCGAAAGAGGAATGATAATAAAACAAAGCAATCGCTTGTAGGGCATATTGAAAAGTAAGTGGACTATAGGGAAAGCAGTGCCATCTTGTCTTTCTCGTTGGTGCTGGCAATTATGTAACCAATCATTTGTGTTGTATATGCCATTTCTTCATGCAATCAATGCTTGCTTTAATAATTGATATGATGCACGTCTTTGCTTAATTACCTTTTCTTTTTCCCATGTTGGTTTGGAATCTTAATGTTTAAGGTATCAATCTTTAAATCCCCTGTTTATCGTCATACAGACCGCAGAAGAAGAAGATGTATGTGACAAGACCTCTTTCCTTGTACAGAAATCACCCAAGTGCTCTTTCCATAGATCCACCAGAGGGTCCTTACACAGGGTACCTCGTGATAACGGATGAAGAGACAGAAGCACAAGAGGTAAGATGTTGGGGATTTTGTAAGAGCAGGAGGGTTAAAAAGTTACCGTTCCCTCAAGACAGGATACTGAACGTAATTCATTCTTCAGAGTACGAAGAGACTGTAGTTAAAAAGGTTTGGTTTATCCCAGTACTTGATCAACCTCTGTCGTGCAACTCTTACTATGTGATCAAAGCCAAGGGAAGATATAAGGGGTATGTCTCACTCCTAGTCTTAAGTTGTTGCATGTTAGGACCTTAATAATGAAGCCAAACGTTTATTGAAGTACCTGTAGTCTGTCGCTTGCATGTGTCTGATAAGGGTAGTGCGTAATCCCGCAGGCTAGCGTGCAGGGCTTCAAGGGAGGTGGACATGGGATTGTATTGCTTCAAGAGTGTTATAAAGGATAAAAAACCAAAGCCACTTGATTGCAGAAACAGATACCATCAATTCAGAATTCATCGCCATCTTGGGAAGAGTTTCTTTGCCAAATCTGTCAATTCTGATGGCTTTCCTCCGAAATTTTTGAGAAGGAAAGGATGGGAACTTAGAATCTCACGGTCATACCAACCTCAAATAAGTGAAGCTCTAGGCCTTGACGACGCACTCAGATCACAACTTCCAGGTTTTGACTTCCCCGTATCCCGCAGAACTTCCCCTTCTGTCACTGTAGGGAGTTGGTATTGCCCATTTGTGTTTGTAAGAGAGCGAGCCACACCGAGAGAGCAGATGAATACCTCAAGGTTATACAAGATGACACTTAAACAGTATTGGAAACAGATCTATTCCTGCAACAGTACTGTCAATAGTGAAGGCAATGCCATGGTCGTCGACGTGAGTGTGCAAAGAGAAGTAGATTCAGTCTTTGGGATGGAAGCCATCAAGGATAACATAGTCAGTTACGGGTTCATTTGGTACAGAGCTGCCAACAGGAACATCAGTAGGAGGTACTGTGTGGGCCTAAGTAGTGCTACAGTGCAGAAAATGAAATGGGTACAAGAAGGAGGAGGATGGGCTGATGGGACAGAGAGGGAAGTGAGAGTGGAGCGAGAGGTGGAAATTAGAAGTGAAAATAGATGGAGCAGACTTGGTTGCTATGTGTTGGTGGAAAGTTTTCAGCTGAGGAGAATGGATGGAAGCCTGGTGTTAAGATGTGATTTTAGGCACACTCATAAAATCAGATTCAAGTACGAGTAAGATTAATGTAATAGTATTATCTAATTTTAAGCAGTGTTCGTTTCGTTCGAAAACGAATAAAAGAAACTGAAATAGACGAACACAGCCTTTAAGGTTTCGAGTGGGTTCGATTTCATCCCCAAGGTTAGACTTCTAGAATCTACGAAGTGGAGATCTTCATAAATCATAAATAAATAAAAAATACAAATCTTGATTACAGCATGGATTAGAACGTTTTACTCGTTCTTTGTGACCTAGGACAATGTGTCTGACTTTAAGATTTCGTGTAATACAAGCCTGCTGGCTTTGATCTTTAGTCAAAGGTGAAGCTCGCTTCATAAACTACGTGTCCTTTTCTTATGTCCAGGTGCGAACTCATGGGTTTTACATCACACACTTATATATATTATTTTATAATATTCAGTTACTTGTTATTCAGCATCTATTCATCAAGCTGGAATTGTCGGTACAACTCAAATTTAGGAAGAGTAAATGGTTTTTTTACCCTTATCATCCTTAACTCAAAAATTAAAATTTTGATCCCAAATTTAAATCTTAAATTAGGTCTTCATATACAGATACAATCTTAGCAGGTATCACACAATCTAGGGTAGACGTTACCACATAATCTGGTCATTCTCAATGCAATCTAAAAGATTCACCATATAATATGCAAAACCCATGATTTTTTACACAATCTTCAAGCCCCCCATTATTTTTTACGCAATCTGTAACCAACTCTTCAAGCCCCCCACGGATCTTTAAAGATTCGTCAACTCCACTTTTCTATCCGGAAAAAACCTAGGTTGTAGATCGGAGGACACACCAAGCGAGTGCTCAATGTTTTTGTAAGGATCCAAACCCGAAAACTAGACCCTTATCGCCGTGAAACTCGGACAAGCCCAACACGTGGACCAATCCGAATCCCACAAGGCTTAGAAGACTTTTCAAACACGATTCCCAAAACAAAAGTGTAACGACCCAAATTCCTAACTATTAATAATTGTTCCGATTAAGGTCATTACCGCCGTAAAACCCAAATAAGCCTAAATGACACCTAAAACCTATTTGAATCTCACCAGGCTTATCATTAACTACCGATTTTTAGCTTGTTCATTTTATTGCTTATCAACAATTGGAGCATGACATTGGACACATGTTCTGGTAACATACGGAGTAGATAAAACATCAGCTGAAGTCTTAAATCAAATCATTGGGTTCATAACACACAAGTCCCATAGGGATCCAAATAAATAGCAAGAAATTATTCATCAAGGTTCGGAAATAGCAAGTAAAGAAGAGTGCTTAAAATAAACCAAAAATCTTCCCAATCATTCATGTTTTATGCGCAAGTTATTTGAATCTCACCAGGCTTATCATTAACTACCGATTTTTAGCTTGTTCATTTTATTGCTTATCAACAATTGGAGCATGACATTGGACACATGTTCTGGTAACATACGGAGTAGATAAAACATCAGCGGAAGTCTTAAATCAAATCATTGGGTTCATAACACACAAGTCCCATAGGGATCCAAATAAATATCAAGAAATTATTCATCAAGGTTCGGAAATAGCAAGTAAAGAAGAGTGCTTAAAATAAACCAAAAATTTTCCCAATCATTCATGTTTTATGCGCAAGTAACAAGTATGCAAATATGATGCGATATCATCCCGTCGTGCAGCCTTGATCTCACACACTGGTACCACGAACAGTGAATGTACCTAAGCTTGAAAAAGGGTAAAAACAACTGTTTGAGATTACAAGAATCTCAGTAGGGTCACAGCATCATAAAATCTACAGAATCCCTAAACACAAATCTCTCAATTCACATAAGATCATTCCTAAACAACTAAAGGGGATCACGCAATTCAAAAACCAATCAATAGAGGTTAGGGCTGAATCTATGGCTGAGGGAGGACTGCAAACACTTTCAAAAGGTCAGAAGTACACAGGCAGGTGAAACACATCAAATTGCCCTCGGCAATGAAGAAGAAAGGCCATCCCCTTCCACCTGTGTTGTCCAAGACTTACTGCACAAAGGGTAGATGGTTAACACGCAAACTAATCAGTAAGTCTATCACCTTGTCCTCGCAAAGACAAGTCAACTAGCCCCACACGGACAAGTCTTCCCTAGTCACATACCTACTAGGGCATCCCAGGTCACATACCTACCAGGGCTTCCTACCACACAAGGACAGGGTTCCGGCCACACAAGGATCAGACCTCCAGTGAGCTTTTGCTGGGATTTTCCGCCCATACAACTCCCATACCAGTAAGAACCTCTCCTCTCCCTAGGAGCATCAGTGCTTACCCCGAATGGCCACCGGAACAGGATCCTGACACACAGACACGTACAAGCACACACAGACAAGTACAAAACATAATACCACAACAGGGTATCCTCAATCATGTCAGAACACAATCAACTTGTCCAATTCACATAACAATTGCATCCTAGGCACTCAATTCCTAACTCAGGGGTTCGATATAGCCTAGGAGATTCATATCTCATTCCGCATTTTATATTCTCACCCTATAATCCAATCGCCAATAATACAACAAAGGGCAGGTAACAAAAACATCAAGAAAAGAGCAGGGGTCTCTGGAGAAACCGATGAGGCATAGATCCTACCTCTCTTGTCTCTGAACAAGAAGCTACTCCTTTGCCTTTATTAAGTATATCCGAACCACCTAAATTATCACCAGGCAAAGACAAAAGCAAACTAAGCATGCATATTCAATAGTCAATTGAATACCCTATTTCCTTACCAATATCACTCACCAAACCTATCAGAAAACCAGTGATCAGATGTTGCAGGTGCCTCCCCCTTGGATGTGTGATGTGATAGCCAGGAACTTAACAAGATTCAACCTGAATTTACCATTCCAATTAACTATGCAAATTTTGTCGCTAAAAGTAGGGCATAGGATGATTTTGTCTTAACCTTAAACAAGGAAATATTTACATCCAAGCTTTGATTTATATATGGTTGGAAAGAGGATGAAAAGAGCTTTCCAACAAGCTATTATTTGTATGTATCTGATAAAAGATTAGAAAGTTATGTTATTTTGAAGTTCAAGAAGATTTGGCGAAAACCTAATTTCGCCGTCGATTTTCAAATTAACCTTAGACAAAGAAATACTAATCTCCTGAAAAAAAACAAAAGATGGTTGGAAAGAGGATGAAGAGAGCTTTCCAACAAGCTATTACTCGCAGAGATCCAACAAACGATGAGTGAGTTATGCTGGTTTGAAGTTTCTGAGAATTATGGTGGCTATAAAGAGGTATAGGGTTTTAGGCTCAAACGAATTTGTAAGCTTCTATGAATGATTTTTGTGGGGTTGGCTTCCTATTTATAATGAATAGGTATAGAATTATGATTACTACTTTTAATCACTTTATCATAATAAGATAATCTACTAGATAATTAAACTCTAAATTATCTTTTTTATTTTTAGGGTCTTTAATCTTTAAGGCAATTATCCCTCTGTAAGGATAATCTCTAAGGCAATTATCCACCTAAAAGAACTTAGATCAAAATAAATTTAAAATAAAGTTAACTACTAAACAATCTTACCAATTTCAGCCATCACACATCCTTTCCTTCAGGGAAAAAATCGTCTTTTCACTTGCACTGGCTTCTGGACTTCTAGGACTCAAAATTAGGGGTCTTACAAAAAGTATTTAATATTTCAAGAATTGGAGCATGTCAGATAAGAAACTGACATCTGGCATATCAATGGGGTGAACAAAATACCACAGCGGAAGATTTTATTTAAATAACAAAATATCCAAAACAAAAGACGGGTCCATACAATCACAAGCCCAAAATCACAAACTGGGCTTAAAGCATGGTACATAAAACCATAACCATAAACGTAGTAAATGCATAAAGATATAATAATAAAAATATCATAATTAGTAAAAAAGGAAATGTCAGAAAAGAAAACCATGTAAAATGTGCAGGTACGATAGTCCAGCTAAGTCGTATAAAGCTCGCACACCTCAAAACACTATCTACAGCTCACGAACTACTCTTGAAGGGGGAAAATAACAATGAGTGAGATAATAATATCAGTAGGAGTCACCACATCATATGTTCTAAGAAGAGAAGAAATGGTTTATTATAGGAATGAGGACATAACTAATGCAACTCAAAGAATATAAAATTCATGCATTTGTTTTTATAATGTAAAACATAGTTTCAACCCAATAGGTTATAACTCATAAACTCATAATACAACACGGCTACCAATGCCTACCAAAACCTATCGGGATGGACATAATCAATCACTCCTCGAGTAACCCCCTCTAAAGGGAAACCGAAAGCCCACTGGCAGTGTTAATTTATATTTTTTTAAAAATAATAAATATACACGTAACCCCTACTGTCAGTGTTGTCCGAGACTAAGCAGAAAAAAAAAACAATATGTATCATACCCATCTCAATACTCAATACAAATCAACCTACGAAGACATGACAGGCAAATGAAGACAACACTCATACAAGTCCCGAACAGGCGAGCAACTCTCCGTTATCACTGGGATTTCATGTACTCACCTCGTATTGGCCAAGCGAACATTTATTGAAATAGATACCATACTGAATACAAAACAGTTATTAATACCATACTTATTTTAAACCATAGTGTAAAATAATATGTTTTATGAAAACTATAAAATATGTCATGCATCAAGACATCCTCAAGTCTCACCATCATAACTCAATTTTTAGTTACATTAAGCCAGTAATTATTGTTTATAAAATCTACTAAAACTATTCTCTTGGGACCCAATATAAATATAAATAATAAAAAAATATAATTTTTTAAATTCATTTATTTTATTTTTTTATTTTTATTTTTTTGTCTAATCCCACAATCTAAATTTTTGATTTATTATGTAATAGTTAACCACAAGCTATGATTTATAGTTAACATATTAATATTAATAAATATATAAATTTAAGTATATATATATATATATATATATATTAAAATTTGAATCGGAAAGTGGGCACGTAGCTTTCGTAGCAAAGCCTTGGTTTGCATAAAATTTGGTGTTTCGGAGTGTACATACATTTCAAGGACAAAGAAGCGTACATACATTTGAGGGACAAAGAATTGAGTTTGAGGTTGACATTAAAGCGGTACTGCAGTGGGAAGAAGGCCACATGCTTACATTGTGGGTGCACTATGAGACAAAGGAATTAAAGGAAAGCACAACAAGACAAAATAATTAGAAGAACACACTATAGTAATCTTTAAGCTACAGGAAATGGTTTACTAAGCAAACAATGAAGGAGCATAAAAAAAAGAGGACGCGGCAAGAAGACAGCGAAAAAGAAAAGACAAAGTGGGCATCCTAAATAAAATATTAATAATTAGAGTCAGTGGCTACGTTGACAAATTAAAAAAAGATTAGGCTGCGTGAGCAGGGGAGGCGCATCAACAAGGGAGCAAAGCAAGAATGCAGTGAAAAGGAAGAGACCAACGATAGCACATCAAAAGGAAATAAAAGACAAGAAAAGGATAGCGCATCAAGGCAATAAGCATCAATTAAAAGAACAATATAATACGCCTCTAAATAACCAGGTGATTTAGAAATAAAAGAACTTATCGATCAAACTTATGAGGGATAGTCTCCTACCTTACGTGCAGAAGAACTGGTGGCAATTCCCTTGTCTCTATCGCGTAATCTAGATTCAGAACCACCTAAATCAAACCAATATTAGAATCTGAAATTGCAAACCAGATTTAAAATACGAAAGACAAGAATCCTATCGTTCCCTCACCGACCTATAAAACCAACGAAGCCACTAAGGTTTACACGAACAATCGAGCAGTGGAAAACAAAGAAGCTTAACACGAGTGTTGGATTGGAAGGGAAAGTGCATACCAATCAAGAAAGATTGATGGCAGCACAAAATTCGAGAATAGAGCAGGAGAAAAAGACCAGGGTTTTTGTCAGAAACAAAAGCAACGGAAGTGACTAGGGTAATTAAATGGGCTTAAAAAGGGTTTATATAACCCGACCTCAAAACCCTAGTGGGCTTGAATTAACAAACTCGGCTCAAATATACCCGATTGGGATTAAAAAAGTACGAATAAGGCCTTACGGTATAAACGGGCCCAAAAACAAGTTCGGGTCGTGTATGTCCAGTCAGCTTTGTTCTAGTAGTCCACGTATACATTTGACATTTTGACATTTGTCACGACCCGGCCTCTGGACCCTCAGCCCAGCGAACCCGGACGTGTATATGCGCATGATGGATCACAACTGCAATGCTGAGTCGGGTTTCTAACCACATGGCCCAAAAGATGCATCTTGTTGCAAATGATACCATCACACAACACATATAAGCCCAAGACCTCCCTCACTCCTTTCCGATATAGGATTGGGTAACCTGACCCCCCCTAACTGACTCCCTATGGGATGGGTCTCACAATCTCCCCTCCTTATAGACCTCGTGTCCTCACGAGGGGAGCCCAAACGTAATTGACTTAGGCCAAAACTCACGGGCCCAAACGTGAACACACAACAAGGCCCAAGCCCACCCGAAAGAAGGAACGAGATCGGCTCCACTACCATTTGTCACGACTCGGCCCTTAGACCCTCGGCCCTAGCGGGCCCGGATGTGTATATGCGCATGATGGATCACAACTGCAACGCTGAGTCGGGCTTCTAACCACATGGCCCAAAAAATGCATCTTGTTGCAAATGATACCATCACACAACACATATAAGTCCAAGACCTCCCTCGCTCCTTTTCAATGTGGGATTGGGTAACCTGTGTCCCCTACTGACCCTATATGGGCTGGGTCTCCCAGTTTTGGTAAGACATTGGATAATTTGGTTATGGGTAATAATTTGTGTGGAGTTTGCCTTGGGGGGTTTTGTTAGTTTGCCTTAGGGATTTTGTGGATATGCTGATATTAGGTCACATTGTTCATATCGTGTAATGTTATGGTTTTAGTGTTTGTTTGTGTGGTGTAATACATGTAATATGGGACATTGGGTATGTACCCAACACTATGTATGTACTAATATGTTGTTTTTTACTTGCAGATGTCTGTTAACAGTGGCTTTTCTTCTCAACAATCTTCACTATTATGTTACAAAGACAAACGGTGTCAAGAATGTGGGGAGTGGATATCGATAAGAATTTGTCAATCAGATAGGAAAGTTAATGTTTTGGTGTGGAGCTCACCATTTTAAAGGGTGGTGTATACCCCGATTGTACTAGAATACTTGAAATGTTATGGTATAGTGGGGTATTTGTTTATTTCCTGTATTTTAAAATGTCCACTAATCTTTTGGAACTTTTAGTATTAATGTCTTTGATTTTGTTGGTGAATGATATTTATCAGGGGATTGATTGTTCACGGTTAATATTCATTATGGTTGTGATTTTATTAACAATATAATGACATCACATGCGATACACCCCTTATGACATATGTAATGTAGAATCAGACCACATTACATAAGGTACACACCCCATATGACGCATGTAATGTCCATCATTTAATAAAATCAGGCTACATCACATGAGATACACCCAATATGACGAATGTAATGTCTACCATTTTAATAGAATCGGGTCACATCACATAAGGTACACGCCCAATATGACGTATGTAATGTCCACTATTTCATAGAATCGGGCCACATCACATGGGTACACACCCCATATGAGCATATAATGTCCACCATTTAATAGAATCAGGCTACATCATATAAGGTACACACCCCATATGACGAATGTAATATCCATCATTTTAATAGAATCGGACCACATCACATAAGGTACACATGCCATATGACGTATGCAATGTCCACCATTTCATAGAATCGGGCCACATCACATGAGGTACACACCCCATATGGCTTATGTAATGTCCAACGTTCAATAGAATTAACAGACATTACATTAGTGGCATACTGCACCCTTCAAAGTGGTGAGCTCCACACCAAAACATTAACTTTCCTATCTGATTGACAAATTCTTATCAATGTCCACTCCCCACATTTTTGACACCGTTTATTTTTATAACGTAATAGTGAAGTTTGTTGAGAAGCAGATCCACTGTTAACAGACATCTGCAAGTAAAAAACAACATATTAGTACATACATGGTGTTGGGTACATACACAATGTCCTATATAACATGTATTACACCACACAAACAAATACTAAAACCATCGTAGACATGCATTCATATCAACAGTGTGACTTAGTATCAACATATCCACAAAATCACTAAGGCAAACTAACAAATTTTGGATTTATAGAACGACAAACAAAATCTGCTCAAATAGCTACCTAGAACCAAATTATCCAATGTCTTACCAAAATATTGAGCACTCGTGGGGGGCTTGAATATTGTATCAAAACTAGGTATTCATGGGGGCTTCAAGATTGGATATTCCTCCGATCTACAAACTCGGTTTGTTGGGATATAAAAGTGGAGTTCATGAATCTTTAAAAATTTGTTTGGGGTTTGAAGATTGTAACAAAAATCATGGGTTTTCTAGATTATACGTTGAATCTTGCAGATTGCGTTGAGAATTATCAGATTGTGTGGTAACATCTATGTGGATTGTGTGGTAACAGCCATGATTGTATCTATATATCTATTGTATCTATATATATCTGGTTTGAAATTGAAATTGAAATTTGGGTGCAAAATTTTGATTTTTGAATAAATGACAAGAAGTGTAAAAAGATCGACAATCCCAACTTGCTGTGAATGCAGAGTGGTGTGGTAGGTGACTAAATATTATAAAATAATGTATGTGAATAGCTGGTGTAAATTTCAAGCCTTAGAGATACCCGCAAACTCTCAGCTTCCTAGCTTCCTGTAGGAAGATCCAGGTTGGCAAGTATTTGTACTCCCACTTGACTTCAGCTGACCATAAAAGGTCTTCTTCTTCTTTATTAGATCACCAGCGACTGCAAAGTGGAGTATCCCCTCAGTATGGCTTCTCTGTCCGCTTTAACTGCAATACCATCTTGCATCTTCACCGGAGGTGATAAATCGTCCTTTTCTGTCCTTTCACTTTCTAGCTTTCTTATGCCTTTTTTTCACTTTGGCAATTCCATTGTTTGATTTTGGTTAGGTGAAGAGCTGATCAGGCCTGGCCCTTTTTCGTTGAAAAGGAAACCGGTGAATATAAAGCTTTCGGATAGATGCAGAGCGAGAGCCTCTTTAGATGCTGATTGTAAAGCTGTTGCTATTCCACGTCAATGGTATAATCTTGTTGGTGATCTTCCTGTGCAACCTCCTCCGCAGTTGAATCCCAAAACTTTTGAACCGGTCGTACCTGAAGATTTATTTCCCCTTTTTCCGGATGAGCTGATCAAGCAGGAAGCGAGCACCGAGAGGTTCATAGATATCCCTGACGAAGTTCTTGAAATCTACAAGCTCTGGCGCCCCACTCCTCTGATCAGGTTTTCCTTTTCTGACATTAAGAAAAGTTATTTCTGAGTATTACGTTTCATTAGAAGGCTCTTATACACATACATTCCATCTGGTTGAACTACAGAGCAAAAAGGTTAGAGAAGCTTCTCAAGACACCTGCTAAAATTTTTTACAAGTATGAAGGTGTCAGCCCGGCTGGGTCTCACAAACCCAACTCCGCAGTACCACAGGCCTTTTACAACGCACAGCAAGGCATTAAGAATGTCGTCACAGAAACCGGTGCAGGCCAATGGGGGTGTTCTCTGGCCTTTGCCTGCAGCTTATTTGGCCTTAACTGTGAGGTAGGAAACGCTGGAATTAAGCATTCAAGTCCACAAGTGTATCTCATGTGGTTTAAATATGCTTCAGTTAGGCTATTTGCTTCAAATCAAGTGCTATATTATGTAATTTGAAGCCAATGACAGTTCCTTTCCACAGGTTTGGCAGGTTCGTGCTTCTTATGACCAGAAACCATATCGTAGAATGATGATGGAGACTTGGGGTGCGAAGGTACACCCATCTCCTTCAAGCATCACTGATGCAGGCCGGAAAATGCTTCAATTAGATCCATCAAGCCCTGGAAGTCTAGGAATAGCAATTTCAGAAGCTGTGGAGGTAGCGGCTACTAATGCTGATACCAAGTATTGTTTAGGGAGTGTGTTAAATCATGTTTTGTTGCACCAGACGATTATAGGCGAGGAGTGCATAAAACAAATGGAAGCTATAGGCGAGACTCCTGATGTGATCATAGGGTGTACGGGTGGCGGTTCTAACTTTGCAGGTCTCAGTTTCCCATTCATTCGTGAGAAGCTTAATGGGAAGATCAACCCAGTCATAAAAGCAGTTGAACCAGCAGCATGTCCTTCACTCACAAAAGGTGTATATGCCTATGATTATGGGGACACCGCAGGAATGACTCCATTGATGAAGATGCATACACTAGGACATGATTTCATTCCAGATCCAATTCATGCCGGTAATACTACTGAGGACCCAAATAAGCTCAGTTTCTTCCCTTCTTTTTGTCTTTTATAACAGACACTCTCTGCTGTTTTATGCAGGAGGGTTACGGTACCACGGCATGGCACCATTGATTTCACATGTCTATGACATGGGTTTCATGGAAGCAATGGCGATTCCTCAGAGTGAATGCTTTCAAGGTAGGGAACCATGAGTGACGCCCTTTCTTGCCTAGATTGGTATATATTTAATTGTGGTGGTGCTGCAGGTGCGATACAATTTGCCAGAACAGAAGGACTAATACCTGCACCGGAGCCAACTCATGCAATTGCCGCCACCATCAGGGAAGCTCTTCGTTGCAGAGAGACCGGAGAGGCAAAGGTTATTCTGACGGCCATGTGTGGACACGGCCATTTTGATTTGCCTGCTTATGAGAAATACCTACAAGGGAAGATAGTTGACTTGTCGTTTAAAGAAGAGAAAATACAAGCGTCACTGGCCAAAATTCCTGTTATCAAGTGAATCCATTCTGACAATCAAAAACTTGAAGGATGAAGCATTTGACACGTGTGCCCTATTTCTGTTCAGGTCAAAGTGACGTGGCTTGTTAGCGTCAGCCAAAATAATTATGAATAAATTTATAGTTTCTTTTGTTTATGAATACTATTATATCTTTTTACTTTTTATATTTTACTAAAGATGTGAAGATAACCATGAAAATAAATTCTGATAAAAGTAATGAATGGTTCTGCAATTTCATATAATAATATAATAGATTCTCTTTAAATTTATAATCGCTATAGTGGCAATCTTGGAAATGGCTGGGCTTACCATCATCCCAAGCAGATAACTTCGATGTGGGCCGGCCCAAGTAAATTTTTTATTGGAACTACAGTATATCACTATGTGAACTTGTTTTCGATGCTTCCAGACGGCACGTTCTGGACAAGGGGAGTACTGAGTTTATTAGGTCATGAAGTTTCTAATTTGAGTCTTACATGTGTCATATTTATAAACACAGATTGACATTGTTAGGTAGATGGAGAGAATTATAAAACTAATTATTTTTATATCTTTAAACATAATTATTTATTGTATAATTATTATGAAAAATAATGAAATTAAAACGGATAACTAACACCAATTAAATCAATATCAACATTAACAAAATCATCAAACACCCCATTAATGTGTTAACTACATCCGTATTGTCCTTTTGAAAGATAAATGTTATTCGCATCATTGAAATTGAGTTTGTGGTTGTTAATTTTTCATCCATCTTAATCTTTTACAAAATCTAATTATGGGTCCAAACCACACTCAATTATTGAATATATCAACTCATCACAAAAATACTCTTTCTATTAAAAAAATAAAAATGAGAAACATCAGGAACCAACATGTATGCCGCCACATATGCTACTTTGGTTCCTTCTTATTTGTCTAATCTGATAATGCCAGAAGATTCTAACCACTGTGCGTTTGGAAAAGGCGCCAATACTATGTAAGAATGAATGTGGAATTGCCTTTCTTAAAGGGGATTATTAATATTTTTTAATAACGAGAAGTATGTTAGTCCACAATTAAATTAGTATTTCCATGATTATACTATCCAAACTCACCTTAGGAGTCTAATCTGGAGACTGGACGGTATAAACTTATTTTATCGGAATCTAGTCCGAGATCACGAGAGTTTATGGTAGACCTCTATGTCATCATCATATTGATCAACCTATCTTTTGTTAATCAATAAAAATCATTACTGTCACTTTTTTTCCTTTTTTCCTGTCACCGATCACTCCTCATCAGGTCAGAGTCATACCATAAGGAAAATGCCATCAGCAGTTAGTCTCAAGTTAAAGCTGTATCATCGGCTAGCTAGGTAGCTTTATGAGGTGAAGAAGACAGAAGAGTAAAATATGATATGTAGGCCAAAAGCAGTAAAGCTAAGGATAACAGGTCAGACTAGATAACCTTTTTCATTTTCCTTCTAAATTCTTGGAAACCAAGTATCCACTCTCTATCATATTCATATATAATTCAGATTTCGGGCCTCAAATCGGTCCCACCTTGCCTTGCTCACCCATTGAATCTGCTCTGATCATATCCCATCAACCTTTGATGGAGCAAATTGTAGCTGCATGCATCATGATCTGGAAAATTCACCTTTTTTCACCAGGTTTTGGGGCCTTCTCGTACGCTAAAACCAAGACTTCTTCTGCTCAGGAAAGGATAATGCTGAGCCATACGAATCATGCTTAATTCAGGTGATAGTCAATATTTAGCGCTTGAAATTGCTCCCAGAAACAAGAAAAATATGTCCTGTCAATTCTGTGTTATGCCACTCCTGACCACACACCAGTTAGATTATTTGTTTAGTTTTTCTGCAAACGACATGGACAGAACAAAAGTTTAAGTTAGGCTGTTTTTGTCGGCTTAGCAAAACTAGCTGGGAATCAACTTGTTGGATGTAATGTTTCTAAAAACGAGATTCAAATTTCATTGATTCACCTCAATCAGTCATGCTACACGAGAAAGAAGGATATATATATTGCTGTACTGGTTTGGTATATTACTTCTTTTGAATAAGTGTCAAAACAACTCTGTCAGTATCCCCTCCTATTCTTGAAGATTCGAAACAGATACTGCTAATAAGATAATTCTATCGTATTACAGTCAATTCGGGACTTAATGAGCGATTAATTTTGAGATTGTTAAGGATAGGTAAATCATCTGGAATCTTTCAAGGTATGCTTACTAAAATACAGAAATGAGAGAAAATCATTAGAATAGACGGTAGGAATTTCTCAGCGGGAGCAAGACATATTCCTTAATTACCACGTAGCCCAGAACCGAAGCCTGTTCTCACCACTAGACCGAGATGAGAACGCAAAGGGAGGAGAAAACCAGAAAGCCTAGTGTTATTAGCTTCTACTTTTAAACAAAACATGGCTTATGAGAAATACATTAAAGAGAGCAAAAACAAGAGGTTTTTCTTACAAGCTCTCCGTATGATACATATTACTGATGGAGTTTTTTTCCTCTCAGAAAACATAGGTTTTGGTCTTTGGAGAATCTGCAATTTTTAAAGTGTCTTCAATAAGCTTCCGAGCCTTCCTGCTTCTTATCTCAACTCTCATGCTGTCACTTTTTTGGATCTTATCATAAGGTTTCTTCATCTTCAAGGACCTCATCTTTGATTTCAAAGCCACAACCAACCTCTCTAGTCCCATCATCGCCATGGTTTAAAACCTATTTACACCCGCAGATATCAAAAGAGTAAGTACTTCAACAATTCACAGCTACCAATTCCTGAAACCATGAGAAACATGAGGCAGAAAAAAAAGAAAGAAAAGGGAAAACCTTAGCAATAAACAAAGAAATATGTTGAGCTTTCTTACAAGTGACTGAGAAGGGAAATGTCAAGCAAAGGATTTGAAGAATGTTTTGTGGGATTTGTAAGCATGGACGAGACTATGGTGAGGAGAAGACAATAACAGGGTAGGAAAGAGAAGCAGAGGGAATGAGAAGAACAAGGTAGAGATATAATATGAATGAATCTCACATTTACAAGTCATTATATTAGGAATTTAATAGCTTGGAAGGAAGACCACGCAATATTTAAGAGATTTAATGAATGACTTCGGACTTTAATGGAGAGAATGCTTACTCTAGTAAACTGTCAACTCACTCCATATACTGTTTTCCTATAAGATGGAAGAAAAGAAAAGGGCTCAGTACATAATCTTCAATTCCTTACCGACAAGGACACAACTCGTTGACAGTGAAATCTGTGGCTAAATTTAACCATTTGGGCTGTAGAAATGACTGATCAGAAAAAAGTATGAGCACGATATTCAGGGTTCCATGTCGTTTCTTTTTCTATAGAAAAGGAACCTAATGGAGATAATTTGGAATGATACATTTGTATATATACATCTCTTGTTCTAAACCCAACAGCAGAGTTCTGGGGATAGACTTGGCAGTAAAGTTTTACACTATATACTGCATGTTCCAAGTAAAATAAATGAGTCGCAGGTAAGGCACAAGCGTGAGTGTATGGTGGTCCAGAACCCAGGTAAGAACTGGAATTTCCTGATTATCCCTTACAATCACATCTCCTTCCATCTAACTTTCCATCATTCCATGCACGCATTCATCTTTCAATTTTCTCTTCATTACCCACTGCATGTTTAACGCTTAAGGTGGAATGCATATATATATATATATACAGAGTCAAAATCGTGATTCTCTGGACAAACCAGTGAATCAAAAGGAAAACAATGTTACACGTAATTGGAAGTTCAATGATGTGCACCGCTCGAGTGGGAAAGTTGTGGACATTTCTCAAGGTTGCCCATTTGTAGTAGTCTGAGGTGTATTTGCAGGTCTCTATCAGTTACTGTCAGCTCTTTGTTCCTTCTCTTGTCAATATATGAACAGGCAAAGGATGCCTCGTCCACACATCAAGGAGTATCAGACATTCGAAATTATTGCCAATTTCCTCAATTTCTAACTTCACCCCCAGTTTCAGGCAATTCTCGATTCTCGTACATGCAAGCAGAAAATATCTGAACCCAATGTCCTCGACGACTTACTGTTCTTGGGCTTTTAATTTCCCTATCCTAACGTCACTTCATAGTAGAGCCCATTAAGGTCAATTGGACTGATGTATATTCCTCATCCAAAAAGTCATATCCCAATAGGCCCATCAAGGTCTAGGGATGGAGTAGCTGAAGCCCATAATGCATGAGTATGGAGGCCTGGATATCATTAGGCCTTTGGACCTGAGCAAATTGAATATAATATATGATCCCCTAATTAAGGACCTAAGCATTGCAGAAAAATAATATATGATCTGAAATCGAAATTCGTTAGCAAATATTATAACATAAAGTAAGCTATAGTTCGAGAAGTTGGTTGAAACTGGTTGTCATTCCATCCCACAAGCCAAGACTTGGGAGAGGTCGCCAATTAGATAGATAGGGGAAGACAAATACAGTGATAAGACTGATGAACCCGACGCAATTTAGCTTAATGCGATGCTTATCCACTTAATTGTCTTCATAATTTGATAGCCCAACCGATGCAAACTGGCAATATCCGTATATAATCACACAGTATCTATGATAATGAAAAGGCACCTAAATTTCTTGGCCTTGCATGGCATGCAAGTATGATCGTTACGTAGTACCAACAACTAGCATAAATACACGTACACATTGACTGCATTTGTAGATTCTTTCCCTTACGTGATTTGTATGCAATAATTGCTCATTTCCATGATTGCCAATTATATATACATTTCTATACACAAACAGTGAGGTGATCTAGGGTTTAGTTGCTCTGATTTAAACTATAATTCATATCATGTAAGTTCAGTTTGACAAAGTTATGTAATAAAACGACAACGCTTGTCACGTCTAGCTTTGGTTCTATATGTTTGGTAGGCTTAATTGAAATTAGTGTTGGAAATAAGATATATTAATTTAATTTTATAATAATAAAATTTGATTGATTTGATAATGAATTGATGTGAATTGATTTGAAAATAATAAAATACATATTTTCATGTATAATTATTAATTTCAAACAATAATAATAGATATGGTTGAATAAAATATAAAGAATTGGGTTTAGGATTTAAAATATATTAGAAATCAATAGAACTTTTGTCCTGAATAGTTATCTTTTTCTTTTTGGGAAGCCCTGAATAATAAAAAAAGAACGCTTGTGCCAGGAAACTGTGAGTTGGCGCACTAAATTAAGATTCATGCAAATTACTATAAGCGCCGACTTCTGTATAAAAGATGAAAATAAACTTTTAACTTATATGAATACATGATTATAAATTATCAAATGGTCTGGATTTTTAATATAAGATATTAAACCCATGAGGAAGCGCTAATTCATATAATTCACTTGTAGGTCATTTTGCAGATCAGTCCATATTCCATGCAGACTTGGTCATTTATATATAATCCGTCACCCAAAGATTAAAATTGAGAAAATGATACAGAAAACGAGTTGAGGATTTTATTGAATCTTTTATTCTTGGGTGACACTCAACTTGAGACCTTCTTCCTCAAGACCTTGTACCTTTTTCCTTCTTTCTCAAAGCTAATTAACAATGTTACAGGCACTACACAGTTGTTACCATGCCAATAGAGTATCATTATATCTCCTTTTGAATGTAGACGACAAGTTGTTTGAGGACAACTAACTTCACTCGTTTAACAAAATTTATCGGAAAAAGGTTAGTCTTACGATGGATCGAAGACGAAGAATATTTTATCGTCTATGCCACATAGCTATGTTGATAATATATAGGAGAGTTATGCAAGGAAGGTATATATCCTTCTAAATCCTGTATTGTATAGTTTGATTCCTTCTCCTCTCTTCTCTTATCTCCTCTTCCCTTCCCTTTCCTTTTCCTTTATCTTCATGAAGCTTAATCCTATGGAGTTTTCTGTAGGCAAACCCAGTCCACATAAAAAGATACCAACAATTGTCCTATTAGTAACTTCTGTTCTTGTAGTTTTCACCATCATTCCCATATGCTACCCTTTACTAGGTTACCCTGTATACCTGCTGCAGAATTTCTCCAAGCTGCCTGCACCCTCTACATATGACGCCAAGGATGAGGCTGATATTGCAGAGCAGGAATGTGATATATTCACTGGAGAGTGGGTACCCAATCCTGAAGCACCGTACTACACAAACACGACATGTTGGGCAATACACGAGCATCAGAACTGCATGAAATATGGGAGGCCCGATGCAGAGTTCATGAAATGGAGATGGAAACCTGATGGATGCGAGTTACCCATCTTTAACCCTGCTCAGTTCCTGCAGATTCTTCAAGGCAAGTCTTTGGCCTTTGTTGGAGATTCTGTGGGTAGAAATCAAATGCAGTCTTTGATGTGCCTGCTTTCCAGGGTAAGCTCCCTACCATTATTGCACATACCTTACCATAGACCTTAAAAGTATGCAAAATAGACAAAGTTGCTGGATTTACTATTAATACGGAATACTTAAATATTTGGCTTGACCTTTTAAAGTTATGGGTAATTCACCAATCTATAGATTCATAATTTTGATTAAGCAGCTAATTATCATGATATAGTTAATCAACATGGATTGCCTAGAAACAGAGGATTTGGAAGAATGATCCAAATTCTTCCACATTCTTGTGAAAATGAGTCCTATTCTTAAAATCTGACAAGGGAAGAGCATATGACCCTGTAATCTTGTAATATACTTCTTGAAGTACAGAGAACAGAGGATGATAATCTACCCTTTCTACCTTGATTTACTTCCACAAAAAAGAGATATTGCTTTGAGCATATGGAAGAATATGAAATCGGAAGATAAAAATGAAATATAGATGTTTTTATCTCTTAATACTGAGTATTTCTGTTGTGATAGGCGAAAAGGAACTTGAACTTGTTGATCAACTAGTCGGATTCGTTAAGCACACCAAGGTAGTTGACCTAATGGCAATGTGCAATCCAATAAATTGGTAATTGATACCAGGCAGGTAGAATAAGAATCTGACCTTTTAGTAGCAGGTTTGATGGGAAACCTTCCTTCAGCAATTATGCCAACCATTATTACCAACTCCCTCATCAGAAACTACTACAACTAGTTCACATTTTGTTTTTTCTTCTTCCATTGGTAATTACAACTGTCTTAACAAAAGTGGGAATCTCTGATTTTGAAATCATTAAAAGAACCGAGTGTAGTATTAGAGGATTAAAGCATGAACATAATGTAATCATGAGGTTTCTTTTGGTCTGGCATTGGAAATCTAAAACAGAGATCTTCTTGCAGTTTACTTTAGTTTGTCGGTCTAGGAAATTAGTATTCTGCTGATTTCCCATTATAGAGACGAGGATCCCACTCCTTGGCCATCAAACACAGAATTGATACCATCATGCACACAGTGCTAGATAAGGAAGAAAGTTGGTCTGGAAATGAATTACAGGAGCGCACTTCTTCCTGTGCCAGATATAATTGGCTTGCATTATTGTTTCTAGACAATCTAACCACTCTGTCATTAGTGTCATTACTTGTACATCACCAGCTCTCCATAATCAAATATTTGACTAATTCAGATATAATATTTGGGTGTAAGAAACTACATGCGTGGCATGAACATAATCTCAGAAACTCCGTCCCAATCATTCACCGGCTGTAATATTTTGAAGTTTCATCCATGTTCAGTACTTGACTTTCATGATGATATATATAAACTCTGATTTCAGGTGGAATATCCAGTGGATGTTTCACGGACACCGGATGAACAGTTCAAACGTTGGAGGTACCCATCATCCAATTTCACCATGGCCACATTTTGGTCGCCGCATTTGGTGAAGACTGGAGAAGCAGACAGCCTTTTCAATCTCTACCTCGACGAAGTCGACGAGGAATGGGCTTCACAGATAGAGGAATTCGATTACATCATAATCAGTGCAGGGCATTGGTTCTTTCGACCATCTATGTACTACGAAGAGAGAAAGCTTGTTGGCTGCAGATTTTGCCAGCTTGAAAATGTTAAAGATTTTCCAATGTATTACGGCTACCGCAAAGCGTTCAGGACAGCTTTTAGAGCCATAAATAGCATAAAGAATTACAAGGGTATCACCATTCTTAGAACATTTGCACCGTCACACTTCGAAGGTGGGGAGTGGAACAAGGGAGGTAATTGTCTGAGAACAAGGCCTTTTAGGAGCAACGAGACAAGGTTGGAGGGTGTGAATTTCGAGCTGTACATGACACAAATGGAGGAGTTCAGAACTGCAGAAAAGGAAGGGAAAAAGAAGGGCTTGAGATACAGGTTACTGGACACTACACAGGCTATGCTGCTGAGACCAGATGGTCACCCAAGTAGATACGGTCACTTGCTAAATGCAAATGTTACACTCTATAATGACTGCGTGCACTGGTGCTTGCCTGGCCCAATTGACGCTTGGAGTGATTTCTTGCTCGAGATGTTGAAGATGGAAGGCATAAGATCTTATGAAGAGAGACTATACTCGAGTGACAGAAAGATGAAGTTCAGATAAATAACTGGGTTCAATTTCTTTTTTCCTTTCATTTTATTTCTGTATCTAGCTTTTATCCACATCGCTTCATTGTTGTAAATTGAACGGCATGATTTGATTCACATGTTATCCATATGCGGGAAATCCTTTGAACACAACGACTAAAAGGTTTCTTTACTCCTAGGCCACTCCAAGAGCCACTTCAAAGACACTTCCCCATCATTTACTCAATTTATTTTAACTCGGATTCTTTTGAGATGGATCTTTAAAAAACAAGACATATATACACATTTGGTCGCAGGATTAATCTTTATCCGAGATTCGATCGAATCTGTTAAATAAGGGATTTCATATGACCATGATTTCTGGAATGTGAAAAATGATTGATGTTTCGTAGAATCTTTCAGAAAACCTGACATTAGTAGTTCTCCATAGCTTAATGGGTCACAGCGTTATCAACTTTGCCATCAGTTATTTTCCAAACTTGTGCTGATCCAATTCTCTCTCGGTTGTGGAGGTATGTGACCATCAATCTTTAGACAGAGCAAAACGATCGTCAAGCCTGTTCCCATCAGAAGAGAAGAGAAAGAGATGGAAGTGTGCGTAAAAATTGAACTTCTATTCATAAAATTTATCTGTAATCATCAATTTGCTTTCCTTCTAAGCCACGCCAGTGTGGATTAGCAAGCAGTAAGGACTGTCATCGAAGCTTTCCCTTTCCCTTTCCCTTGCATCTTAAGATACTATTCAAGGCTGAAAGTAGCGTAAGGTGGCACAGTGCTTCTGGTTTATACTTATCCAAGATTCCTGTTTCCACGAGGTGCTGGACAAAATCATCGATTAGACTTTGTGCCAAACATGTTTAAAGAATTATACAGGTAGCAGCTGGAAATTAATGGATAATGGGTATGATAGTTTTTAAAAAAGAAAATTATAAGGTAGTCCTTTGTCCTATTTTGATCCATAACTATAACATAATAATCAACCGACAATACAAACTTCATTCACAGACTCAACTCTCCTTAAGACCAACCCATATTGGTTGAATTATCAGACTCTAAACCCAAATCGTTACTTCAGACATGGTTATTAGTTCTGCTCTCTTGTACTTCTTCTGCAACTTTCATGATTAAAGAACTGTTTGTGTATATATACAAGCATGTACATGTAAAAGGAAGAAGAGCTGTCATAACTTACAAGCAGGTTAAAGCAACAGAGCAATCCATGACTAAAAGGCATAATCAGGCCAAACCCATCACTAGTCCTATATAAACAAGCAAAAATTCAGACTTGTTGCTGCAGTCTCCATTGTGAAGGGTAACTACATAATGTTTTCTAATGGAAAGAATCCCCTCCACAGCAACCCAAAAAAGCTATTCCTGCTAGTCTCCACCTTACTTTTCCTTACCATAATTCCTCTCAGTCTGTTGAAGAACTCACATTTATCGTTGCCATCACTTAGGACTGGTAGCAAGAGTTTCTTAAGCACAGAAACCGCCGATGGATGTGACGTTTTTACTGGAAATTGGGTTCCCTTTCCCGAAGGTCCTTACTATACCAGTACAACCTGCAGTCTGATCATAGACCAACATAACTGCATGAAGTTTGGGAGACCTGACACAGAGTTCATGAAGTGGAGGTGGAGACCAGAAGAATGCGAGTTACCTTTCTTCAGCGCACTGCAGTTCCTGGAGCTTGTTAGAGGGAAGATGATGGTCTTCGTTGGGGATTCGGTGGGAAGGAATCAAATGCAATCATTACTGTGTCTGCTAGCCAGAGTAAGTATTCTGCTGCTAATTAATCATTACTCTTAATTAGCGTTCTCACATGATAATTTCACAGCTTAATACGCAGCTGTTTTAATGATTGCATCTTTGAAATAGACACACAAGGTTTGTTTTTTCTGATTCCTACTCTGCATCTCTCAGGTATCCAAACCTGAGGATATCTCCGACAGATATGGAGTAGACCCGACCTATTTCAGGCACTGGTTCTTTGCAGATTACAGGTTTACACTGGCTACTCTCTGGTCACCCTTCTTGGTCAAATCACGAGATGCAGATCCCAGTGGTCATTCCTTCAACAACCTCATGAACCTTGACTTAGACAAAGCAGATGAAGCCTGGGCAAGTCAGATTGTGGATTTCGACTACGTTATCATCTCAGCTGGACAATGGTTCTTCCGTCCTCTGATATACAGCATGAATGGTCAGATTGTTGGTTGCCACATCTGCAACGAGGAAAACATTACCGACCTGACAATGTACTATGGATACAGAATGGCGTTTCGAACTGCGTTTAACACTCTTCTAGGCCTGAAAGGATACAGAGGTGTCACTTTCTTGAGAACTTTTTCTCCCTCGCACTTTGAGAATGGGCAATGGAACTCAGGAGGCAGTTGTGCGAGGACAAGGCCCTTTACCAGCAACGAAATGAAGTTAGATGGGTACGCCTTGGAACTCTACCTGACACAAGTAGAAGAATGGAGTAAGGCTGAGAGAAAAGGGAGGAAGAGGGGTCTGAAATTTGAGTTGCTAGCTACTACTGAAGCAATGATGCTGAGGCCGGACGGGCATCCGAATCACCATGGCCAATTGTCACTCAGGAATGTGACAATGGCCGACTGTGTACACTGGTGCTTACCAGGCCCCATTGATACTTGGAATGAGTTTTTGCTTTACATGTTGAAGAAGAAGGAAGCCCGGAATATTCCTATTAAACTGAACAAAAATGTTCAATGAAATCATTTATGTAGAAAAAGAAAAATAGAAATCTTAGTTTAAAAAATTTCTTGATGAAAATGTTCATCAATGTTTGTTTTTTCTTAAATAACAAAATTAATCTCTAAATAGAAAAAAAGAAAGATGCAACAACCAGAGAGCGAAATTCTGGTTTGCAAACCCAAAATAACATGACTTCTTTAAACCAAAAACTTGAACTAAAGTACTCGCACGTAACCATATTGCATAGCCTAGTTAACACGGCAAAAGCCCATCTACAATATTCAACAAGGACAAGAAAAGCACATCTGGCAAGAACAAAGACATGGTTTAAAGTGGGTTCCTTCCCCCCGTGGGCCCTTACTATACAAATGCAACTTGTAGTATGATCATAGACCAATAAAAGAATAGGAGGCAATCTCCCCTGGGGGGTTGAAAGAAGTGGAATCTTGGTGAAAAGAGACGAACAACTTAGAAGCTTTAATCAACATCCAACATGACTACTACGTCTGAAGGGAAAGATCAACTTGATCTTTCCGAAGGTATTGATGACCCAGGTGGGGGCTTGGATCAGCACCGCATGGAGATTGAGGTTAGTCCACCATCATTCAAGGAAAAACTTATTGGTCATAATCGTTCTGTTGATTTGAATGATCAAACAAGACTACAAGACTTTCACATTGAGGCGTCAGATGTGAATATCGTCACAACAAATGGAACCAAAGGAATTTTTTTCTCTCAACGGGCTTTGCAATACATGTCAGATGCTATGCAATTTTCAGTAGTTGTTAAGGTGATAGGCCGGACTATTGGCTATCGTGCGCTCAGCAATAGAATCTTAGCTTTATGGCGTCCGATAGGCGAAGTCAAGATCATCGACCTTGATCAGGATTTCTTTTTGATTAAACTCAATTCAAATGATGATTACCATCGTGCCTTACTTGATGGTCCATGGACTATCTTTGGTCATTATATCTCAGTACAGTCTTGGAATGTTGACTTCTCTCCATCTGCAGCTAAACTACATAGATTAATGGCATGGATTAGACTACCAAATTTACCAATTCACTATTATAATAATAGTGTATTGCGGGCCATTACTCAGGCAATTGGAAACTTTGTTAAGCTTGATACTCATACTGGAGACATCCAAAGAGGAAAGTTTGCTAGAATTGCTGTGGAACTGAATCTTGATGAACCACTGCTATCTCATATTTTTATTGACGGACGCAGACAGGAAATTCAATATGAAGACTTGCATTTGGTTTGCTACTTATGTGGACGTTATGGCCATACTCATGATGCCTGTCAAGATAAGTCAATTGATGTTGTTCCACCCATCTCCCCTCTTGATACGGATGTCATGAATTTGCAGGATAGTAACTCGAAAGATGTCCAAATTACTAGTAAACCGTCCTCCTCAAATGCAGGAAATTGGTTGATTGCATCAAGACGTGCAAGAAAGAGACCCCAAAAGGAAACCAATAAGATTAATGCGGGGACTACTATTCAAAGCGAATCAAGATTTGCTATTTTGGGTGATCTTGAAGATCCTACTGTCGTTAATGTCACTGATGGTGCAGACGAAGGAATTAAAAGGAAATCATCAGAGGCAGCAATTAAAGGGAAAGGAGTGTTGGTGAGTAATTCTTCTGGAATGCCCACTAAGGCAACCTTTGTTAAAACTGTGGATCCTAAGAAGGTACAATCGGATTTAGCACACCAAAAGAGCGTCATAGATTCTGCGAATATATTGGATGACCTTTGTATCCCTATAGATCTTCCTCATAAAGATAGCACAGAGCCTGATCCATTAATTGGACCTAGTGAAGTTGGTCTTGTACAAACTGAAGTGACATTGGACAAGTCTCGCAATACAGCTATAACTGCAACTAGGCAAGGAAATATGGTAGATTCTCTAACTATCTCTACTCCACACCCTTCTACTAGTTCTATCAACCAGCGTTTCAGTAAAAATGAACGTGCAACCAGAAAAAAGATTCCAATAGTGATTAATAACAAGAAGCCTATGAAGCTTGTGGGGAAGAGGACAGAACATTCACAACATCCAGTGCCAGTTGATGATGATCCATCTGATGCTACGGCTGACAAAGTGAATAATGTGATGGATACCTCATTATTGGAGGATCCATCCATTGTTTAAAATTATGCAGAAACGTTCTTGATCTAGTTACCGATAGATATATATTCTTTTTCTTCTTATATACTTATGTCTTTAAAAATAATGACATGGAATGTTCAAGGTGCAGGAAGCAAAGGTTTCTTACGCACATTAAGAACAATGTTGTCTTTATATCAGCCATCAGTTCTTGTTTGTGTTGAACCGCGAATCAGTGGACCAAAAGCTGATAAAGTTATTGCAGCTATTGGTTTTGGACGATCACATCGCATAGAGCCTTTGGGTTTTTCAGGAGGGATATGGCTCCTTTGGAAAGACCATATATCGGTAAAGATTCTATATAACCATTTTCAATTTATTCACGTTGAAGTCAATGGTGTGAAGGGACTACATTTTATTTTTACTGCTGTTTATGGATCCCCAAATCCTGTACGTCGACGTGTCTTATGGGATAATCTCAAGCAAGTAGCCATTAAACCGGGTCTTCCATGGTTAATAGCTGGAGATTTTAATGCTACATTACACGGTGTGGATTCCTCTAATACCTCTGTATCTCTACGTAGAGGTTGCTCCTTATTTCAAGAATGGATAGACTACTGCCAACTAACTGACTTGGGATTTAAGGGCCCTCGTTTTACTTGGAGTAGAGGTCATTTACTCAAACGACTTGATTGGGCGATTGGGAACAGAGATTTTATTCAGACTTTTGAGAAATACAGTGTGTTACATCTGCCAAAAATAAGTTCAGATCATCGACCATTATTGATACAACTGTTTGGAACAGATGTTGAGTCTAAGATTAAGCCTCCATTCCGATTTCTCATGCCATGGGTTACTCATACAGGTTGGTCTGACTTCGTTAAAAATGCATGGTATGATAATACTAATTTTTATGATACTATTTGTTCTTTCCAAGATCGTGTGAGACAATGGAATAAAACTGTCTTTGGGAATATCTTTTCTAAGAAAAGACGTCTGTTGGCAAGACTTAATGGCTTGCAGCGAGCTTTGGAGTTATATCCTTCAGCTCATCTCTTGGAATTAGAGGATTCTGTACAAAGAGATCTGGACAATATTATGTTACAAGAGGACCTCTACTGGAGACAAAAATCCAATAGTGACTTTGTGAATCTTGGAGACAGAAATACTTCATTTTACCACTCAAAAACCAAAGCACGCAGAAGACATAATAAAGTAGAGATGCTGAAAATAAATGGAGTTTGGAGCTCAAATGCGACTGAAATTAAGAAAGAAGCACTCTGCTTCTTTCATGGCTTGTATTGTGAGAGTGAAGAGGTGTCAAGTGGCAGTTATTTTAGTAGGGGAAGCTTTCCACTTTTAACAAATAAGGAGATATTTGACATTCAGTCTAGAGTTACAAACGAGGAAATTAAAGTCAACTTGTTTTGTATGAAGCCGCATAAAACCCCTGGACCAGACGGACTTCCTGCCTTTTTTTATCAAAGTCAATGGGAAGTTGTTGGCCCAGCACTATGCGACATGATCAGGAGTGTTTTCTGTGGTATGGTAATAGACTCAAAATTAAATTCTACGTTTTTGATTCTTATACCAAAAGTTGCCCATCCAAAATCTTTTAGTCAATTTCAACCAATCAGTTTATCTAATGTGTGCATTAAACTCATTACAAAAATTATAGCTACCAGAATGAAGAATATCATGGACAAAATTATCGGACCATTTCAGACCAGTTTCATTCCTGGACGTCATATCACTAGCAATATTATTATTGCACAAGAGGCAATTCATTCTATGAGGAGAAAGCGTGGAAAAATTGGATTGATGGCTATTAAAATTGATCTTGAAAAAGCTTATGATAAACTTAGATGGAGTTTTATTGATGATACTCTTGTTGATGCAGGGTTACCATTATCTATTATAACTGTTATTCGTAATATCTTAATGTCTGGTGAAATGAGTATTCTATGGAATGGTATTCCTTCACCAACATTTACTCCTTCACGGGGAGTTCGACAAGGTGACCCTCTCTCTCCTTTTATTTTTGTTATGTGTATGGAAAGACTATCTCAAGTAATCACGGCAAAGGTTAATGAAGGACAGTGGAAACCCCTCAAGTTCTCTAGAAATTCTTCTCCTTTATCTCATCTTTTTTTGCTGACGATCTTGTGCTTTTTGCCAAAGCTTCAAAAGAACAGGTTACTGTAATTAAACAAGTCATTAATGACTTTGCAATGGCTTCGGGACTTAGAGTTAACCACTCCAAAACGGTGATATCTTTTTCTAACAATACCCCGATTCAATTACAAGCCGAGATTGCAGCAGATTTCAAGTTCAAAAGAAAAGATGAACTTGGCATTTATCTGGGAATACCGCTCAGCCATTCAAGGACTACAAAAGATACTTATAAATTTCTAGTTGAAAAGGTCAATCAGAAGATTGCAGATTGGCATGGTATTCAACTATCCCTTGCTGGTCGGATCACTCTAACCAAATCTGTCCTTGCATCAGGCCCAGTTTATTCGATGCAAACAACTCGTCTACCACGTATCACATGTGACCACCTTGATCAGTTATTTAAAAGATTTATTTGGCAAGGATCAGATGAAAAAAAAAAGTTCATCTCGCATCTTAGGAGACTCTTTGCCAACCAAAAAGACTTGGAGGGTTGGGTCTTCGAAGTATGGCAGTCCAAAATGAGGCTTTCATTATAAAGCTGAGTTGGGCTATTTTTTCTAACTCTTCTTCCTTATGGGTACGACTTATAAAGGAGAAATATGCCAGACACTTTGAGTTATCCACACCATTTGCAAACACGGGAGACTCCAAACTTTGGAAAAATATTTGCAGGACTTGGGATACTATGAAGAAGGGGGTAAGATGGTGCCTAGGAAATGGGAAAATATGTTTATTCTGGAAGGATCTTTGGCATGATCTACCCAATCCCTTATCTTCCTTTGTTTTTGATGGGGTGGAGATTGACGGTGCTGAGAAATTGGTTGCAGATTTTGTCGATATCTCTGGTGGTTGGCAACTTGATGATTGTGCTCAGTATCTACCTTCAGATATTATACATTATGTATCATTATTACCAGCACCCAGTTCAAATGAGATTGATGACAAACCATATTGGGGACAATCAAAGTCAGGTCTCTTTACTACTAAATCAGCCTATGAGCTATGTTCTGGATTTAAGGTGGGATCTTCATCGCGAGCATGGGATCTTATTTGGACTTGGCAAGGTGCTGAAAGAGTGAGAATTTTTCTTTGGCTTGCTTATAGAGGTAAACTCCTCACAAACCAGGAGCGTTATAGACGTCATCTCACAAATAATAACAGATGTGGCTTATGCAATCTGGAATCTGAATCCATAATGCATGTTCTACGTGATTGCCCATTAGCCAAATCAGTATGGCAGCAATTAGTACCTCTTCGTAATCAAGGCCAATTTTATGAGGAAGATCATGACAGTTGGTTCATTTCTAATCTTTCTGTATCTAATTGCTTCCATGGTAATCTATGTTGGAAGCTGATATTTGGGGTAGCAATCTGGCTATTATGGAAGCGTCGCAACTCTCTTATCTTGGGAGAAGGAAATGAGTTACCATTGTCGAAATTTACAATCTTGCGCTATTCAACTTTATTCAAAGAATCTCAAGACACATCTCAGATTTTTCATTGCACGACAAAAAGTTTATGCTTGATAGGGTGGATTGTTCCCCCTCCTTTATGGGTCAAAATAAATACTGACGGCTCATATCAAGGAGACTATATAATTACTGCTGGAGGACTAGTTCGAAATAATAACGGTGAGTGGCTTACTGGTTTTGTTGCTAAATCTTGTGGGAATTCTGCATTTATGGCAGAACTTCTAGGAGTATGGCAAGGCCTACAACTCTGCTGGAACAAAGGCTTCAAAAAAGTCATACTTGAATGTGATAATAGCAGTATCATCTCATGGCTGCTACATCAACATGGCAGGCTTGAAGAAAAATTTCGTGTGGCTAAAGGAATTCATAACCTTCTACAACTTAACTGGGAAGTTGTATTTCGTCACTCCTTTAGAGAAGGTAATTGTTGTGCAGATGCTTTAGCCTTATTGGCTAATTCGTCTCCTATGGGATCCCATGTCCTCGACTCTCCTCCTCAGAAGTGCCTTAAAATCCTGGTTGAAGATATAGCCGGAATCTCAATACCTCGCATGTGTAATACTTAAACTTGAGGTTTTGTGCCTCCCTTTAATAAAAAAAAAAGAATAAAACTGCATGAAATTTGGGAGATCTGATTCTGATTTCATGAAATGGAGGCGGAAACCGATCTTGCCATACAATGTTGTTTGTCCTCATTCCCTCCCGACAGGAATGCATCGGATACCATCTACTTCAGATGCTGGTTCTATTCTGATTATAAGTTTAACCTGGCAAGCCTAGGCTCACGAACTGGGCCTTTCAGTCCAATTGCTGGAGACAGTAAAACATCATTGCGGTATCGAATTCATTTTGTTTGGGCTATGAAGCCCAATCCACTAGCCAGACTGAAAAATAATCTTACATTGGGCTTTTTCTCAGCCTGGGAAGAAATTAGCCATTTTGCTGTTTCGGCTCTATTTGCGATCCGCTAACCCATCGCTTTCTGACGTGCGGGCATGATTAGTTAAATTGATAAATTTAATAAATCCAAACTCTTTTTTGTTTTGGTTCTCAACCACCACCTGTCACTCTATCCCGCCGTCCATTTGTTGAAACTTGGAAGAATAGCAAAAACAACTTGTTTTATTCTAATTCAGGACAGGATAACAGCGAGCAACTTGGACTTACTTAATACCTCCAATCTTCACCAAATACCTCTATGATCCACGCGCAAAAGAAGCTTCCCGACGGTTTTCATAATATTTTCGATATTTTTTCATTATAAAGTATATTATACTCGAATCTTAATTAAATATTAATACCGATCATTATTAATGGCTTTTATAATTAAATTACATGATTTATCCAAGTTTTCTTCGTTCCCAAGCATCCCAGAATCTAAAATACTTATCCCTCCGGTCACACATTCTGATTCAATAAAATTAAAGTACCATTGGATGCCTTGCAATCTTTTTCTTCCTTAAAATTCACCACCACATTCTCCCCCAACTTCACTTCCTCCTCCTCTTCTTCCCTTGTCTCCTCTCCCATCCATCAAACAAAACCTTTAAAAGGCCTTGTATCACAGAGAGGGGAAGGGAATGAAGAAGTCAGCTCTGTTTTCAATATTGCTTTTATCTTGGGTTGCGAGGTGACCAAGTCAATTTCGTAGCCATCCACCCAATCCAGGTTTGGCAGGGCTTACCAACTCAGACATTTAAAAGCCACCAAATCAATAAATTACCATGTTGAAGAAACTTAAGCGACGCGTCAAATTCTTAATCGCTAAGTCCTTCAGGAAACCTAGTGAACAAACATATAAACCCTCCTCTCCGAGCCCATCCCGATCACCTCCCCCTCCAGCAGCTCTACCTCTAATGCCAACAATGCCTCATCACTCCAACTCCAAGCCTCCTGCTAACTTCCCGTTCCTCTTCCCCGGAGCAGAATCTACAGTCCTCCCTGACCCTTCCCGCTTCTTCTCGCCTCACCTCATCTCCTCTCCTCTACCCACTAACTCTTTCTTCCAAAATTTCACCCTCAAGAATGGTGACCAACCCGAATATATCCACCCGTATCTCATAAAATCCGCCCTCTCTTCCCTTTCTGTCTCCTACCCATCGAGGTTCCACACTCCCGCTTTCATATACCAGACGTTTGATGCTGATCTCACCATCTCTGGATCCGACAGAACCGACCAAGATCAACATAAAAGTCACGTCATTTCTTCTTACAGTGATCTGAGTGTCACTCTGGACATCCCTGCTTCAAACCTCCGCTTTTTTCTTGTGAGAGGCAGCCCTTTCTTGACATGTTCTGTGTCTCGCTATACAGCTGTTTCTATATCAACAATTCATGCCATTCTGTCGTTCTCTTCTAATAGTGAGTTGACCAAGTACACCATTAAGCTTAACAACGGGCAGACATGGCTTATATATTCCTCTTCTCCTATCAATTTGAGTCACAGTCTTTCTCTGATTACTTCCGACGGGTTCTCGGGCATTTTGAGGATTGCGGTACTGCCCGATTCTAATCCGAAGTACGAAGCTATCCTTGATCGGTTCAGTTCTTGCTATCCGGTGTCAGGTGATGCAGCTTTCACTAGACCATTTTGTGTAGAGTATAAATGGGAAAAGAAAGGGTGGGGTGATTTGCTTCTGCTGGCTCACCCTCTGCATATTAAGCTTTTATCTGCCGAAGATTGTGATGTTACTGTTTTGGATGAATTTAAGTACAGAAGTATTGATGGTGACCTTGTTGGTGTTGTCGGCGACTCATGGTTATTGAAATCAGATCCTATTTCAGTAACCTGGCATTCCATTCATGGTGTTAAAGAAGAATCATATGCGGAAATTGTTTCTGCACTCGCAAAGGATGTTAACGATTTGAATCCATCAACTATAACAACCACATCATCTTATTTTTACGGTAAATTGATTGCAAGAGCGGCAAGGCTGGCTTTGATTGCCGAGGAGGTGAATTTTCTCGATGTGATCCCGGCAATAAGAAAGTTCTTGAGGGATACCATTGAACCATGGTTGGAAGGGACTTTTGCAGGGAATGGTTTCCTGTATGATGATAAATGGGGTGGAATCGTTACTAAACAAGGGTTGACGGATTCTGGTGCTGATTTTGGATTTGGAATCTATAATGATCACCATTATCATCTGGGTTATTTTCTATACGGCATTTCCGTTCTCGCCAAAATTGATCCTGCTTGGGGGAGGAAGTATAGGGCGCAAGCTTATTCCCTTATGGCTGATTTTATGAGCTTGGGAAGACGATCAAAATCAAATTACACTCGCCTGAGGTGCTTTGATTTGTATAAATTGCACTCCTGGGCTGGAGGGCTAACTGAATTTGCAGATGGGCGAAACCAGGAGAGCACAAGTGAAGCAGTGCACGCATACTATGCTGCGGCATTGATGGGATTAGCTTATGGAGATACCCATCTTGTCGCTATTGGATCATCCCTTACTGCATTTGAGATAGATGCATCAAAAACATGGTGGCATGTGAGGGAGGCTGATACTCTGTATGAGGAAGAGTTCACCAGAGAAAATAGGGTGGTTGGTGTTCTGTGGGCTAATAAAAGGGACAGTGGGCTCTGGTTTGCACCTCCTGAGTGGAGAGAATGCAGACTTGGAATTCAGTTGCTGCCCTTGTTGCCTATCAGCGAGGTTCTTTTCTCTGATGTTGGCTTTGTGAAAGAGCTTGTGAATTGGACATTACCAGCTTTAGCGAGAGAAGGAGTTGGAGAAGGATGGAAAGGATTTGCTTATGCCTTGGAAGCGATTTATGACAAAGAGAGTGCTTTAGAGAAGATCAAAAAGCTGAATGGCTATGATGATGGCAACTCACTCACTAATCTCTTGTGGTGGGTTCACAGTAGAGATGGCGAAAAGGAAGTTGCATTCGAAGGAGGGGGGAAATTATGCTGGTTCGGCCACTATTGTCACTGATGTTGCTCTCTTGTGATCAAGAAACAGGCATGCATGAACCACAGCAGTGAATAGCAAGGATTTCTTGCTAGAAACCATGTATTTCCTGCGTCCAATCTGGTATTTTTCACCTTATGTACTTGAATATACATACATTGTGGATTATGTTTTCATACTTCCTTTTGCCCCGTTGTTATATATCGAGCTTCTTCTTCCCAGCAGATCCTGTGCTCCTATGAACATTCTTTGGTTTCCACCCTTTTGATATTTCCGATTGTTTAAACTTGGTATTAATCGAATACGGATGAACTGTGCGTAGACCGTAAATCGCCATTACCAGAGCAAGCTGAACTGCTTTTCTGATACTTTCACAACCCCTGGAATATTCCAAGCATGACAGAAAGGCAATCGGCATTCCTAGTCCATAATTTATCAGACCCAACAGTTAAAAGCTTAGTGTTTCGTCTGCAGCAACAAAGCAGATTGGATTGAAGGAAACTGTACCTTTATTATCTGTAGCTTCCATTAACAGTAAGTCGATGCTGCTTTGAATCTGACAAGTGATCCCCTACTGATCACGTACTAGGCCAAAATTTCAAGGATATTGTCACTAAACAAGTTGTTTTGCTGCAGTAATGAGAGAAAAAATACCTCTTTTTGTTGGGCTCTGAAAGAACTACTTATATAAAAAGAAGTGCCTAATACAATGATTAATTCCCTAGTTGATTATTGAAAATTTAAGATAAATCCTTAAAAAACTCTACCTTTAATCATATCCTTCGAGTTTTCCAATAGGGTGTTTAAGAACTCAAGATAATGATTCATTCCAATGGGCTAATTGAACCTAATCACTCATATCTAATCTAACGTGACCATCTTTTAAAAATTTATTTTTCCAATCCGATACGTAAGAGAACGTGTTGAACATCGCATCAGAGACAGTGAGGTTTGCTTGAACATTTCTTTTCGCAAGAAATCTGACATTTCTCATCGATCACCTACCATTGACAAATATTTTATTCTTATCAAACCCAAAACATTGCAAGGCTTCAGTATCCTCATCAAAATATTTTATGGATAGTCATCGTTGGGTGTGTTCTTCTACTCCTTTCCCTTCCTGCCATCTTAAGTTTATACCTTCACGCGGCTCGGGATTAGAAGCAAAGCAAAGGCAGAAGAAGGGCCAAAGAACAAAGGTAGAGAACTGCAAGCAAAGCATTACTAAAAAAAGGTTATCTCGGCACCAAAAGATTTTGGTTTTTGTAGTGACAAGAAACATTAAACAATGGCACCGAAACCAAACAATTTTCTCAACTTTGTCATGTAAGCTACAGTTTAGAAAAAGAGTCGTGGTATATATCTGTTTTTCAAGGGTTATATTGGTAAGAAATGGTAGA
The DNA here is from genome assembly GCA_019739055.1 of Passiflora organensis. Classification (NCBI taxonomy): domain Eukaryota; kingdom Viridiplantae; phylum Streptophyta; class Magnoliopsida; order Malpighiales; family Passifloraceae; genus Passiflora; species Passiflora organensis. The sequence continues at coordinate 17,766,769 of JAEPBF010000009.1, forward strand.
ACATCGGCTGGTTCTTCGTTGCTGCTTTGATAATTATACAGATGTTCTGATATAATCATCTGTTGATTGTTTCTAAGCTAGATCAATATGCTTTTTGACCGCCGTAATTGTAATTTACAGTCCTGAAAATTGGAAATTAATGGTGTTACCCTACCAAAAAGAGAAAAAGAAAGACGACCGAGTAATGATGGTGACAGGCCACTTGACTTAAGAACATGCTTTGATGGCCTTACCAACAAGAGAATTCCTCGTGTTATCAGCTACATGTGAATCAAATTCTGATGATAGTCACCCAAAAGTTGCCCCCACGTTTGTTGGCGTATTTCATGGCTCCCAACTTGGTTTCATGATTTTACTTTGAACAGAGTGGGAAAAAAGAAAAGAAAAAGAAAAACAGAAAAGACTCAGCTTTCTCATGCGTCTCAAGATTCCATCTCGCGAAAACAAAGGCTGTCAATATTGGGAGAGATAGGTAAGACATTCTTCTGCTTTATTGTTGGTGGGTCCTAATTTTTGTCCGTTTGGAGATCTGGGTTGTGCTGCATTTGGAGCAGTTTCGAATCTCGGAGCAAGATTGGATTTTTGTTAAAGGAGATAGTTTTGTAGTTACATAGGATCAGTTGATGTCATTGGCTTTGGAGTTTGCTGTCTGGTGTTTGCCTTTTTTGGTGAGGAGCGGCTAATTAAGAAGGAAGGAAGAAGGCTAAGGTACCTACTCGACCAGGCTTTACTTGGTAAAGTTAGCTGCGTCTGGGATTGGAAAGTCAGTCCATCTGGATCGGATGCATGATTGGTGCTGCTGACATTTTTGAACTGTGTTTAAGCTTCGTTGTCTTCTGTTGAATATGGCAATTAGAGGGAACGAGAGTTCAGACAACACGGCCTCGGCGCATGTCTGAGATTTACTTTCTGCTTGTTTAGGAGTCAAACTATGGCCTCAAACACACCTTCCTCTTCAGCCGTTCCACCAACAGCATCCACCACTGTCTCTCCACCGTTACCACCATCTCCTTCTTCTCCGTCAAACACTACCTCCAACCCGCCCCTGTCTCCACCATCTCAGCCTAATCAAACCACCGATCCTTCAGTGCCCCCCAGTTCATCTAACTCTTCAGCTCCCCCCCCTCTAACCACCGCACCAGCACCTCCTGGTGCTCCACCTCCGGCTCCACCGTTGTCACCACCACCAGTAACACCACCGCCATCATCTGCACCACCACCATCACCCCCGGCATCCCCACCTCCTGCCCTCCCAACATCACCACCTCCATTACCAACCACTTCCCCGCCCCCAGTCGCTACTAGTTCACCACCTCCCCCAAATGTTACCCCTCCACCTCCGGTGATAGGCTCCCCACCTCCACAACCATCTCCAGTGACTCCTGGGGCATCTCCCCCTCCGCCTCAAGCTATTTCTCCTTCTCCACCTCCTCCCACTGATGTTCCTACAGCCCCTTCCGCTAGTTCGCCACCTAGCTCTGCACCTCCTACAGTTACTTCCCCGCCACCTAGTTCTCCTCCACCGGAGTCTGACTCTCCTTCTCCTCCAACATCTACGTTGCCCTCACCTCCTCCGTCCGTTCCCTCAGATTCCTCTTCACCGCCTGCTGTTTCTCCTCCCGCTCCTCAGAGTAATTCATCAACAACTGGCAATCCCTCTACTGTGCCCTTACCTCCTATACCCACAGAGAAACCGACTGCAAGAGAAACTAGTGGGAACAATAATTCTTCAAATGCAATATCTGGAAACAAAGAAGGCCTCAACACTGAAAGTGCTGTGGTGATAGGTTTGGTGGTTGGTTTTTTTGTAATCAGTTTGCTGGTGATGGCCGTGTGGTTTGTGCGGAGACAAAAAAGAAGGCAAGCTAGGTCAAGTATTGGGTACAATTTCCCTTCTCCATTTGCTTCGTCCCAAACTTCAGGTAACACAATGATCACGCATCTACCTTTTCATAGGTTATACCAGTACAAAAAGTGAAAACATTGCACAGTCTGTAGCTGTAACTCAATTATCCTAAAGTTTTCACTCCCAAAGAATTAGCATTGTTTCTAAAATATTCAACTTTAGATGGTGATGAGTAAGAATAGGAATCATCATTAGTAGATGTAGATACTAGATAATCAATCTTGTTCAGAAAGTGTCTGGTGTGGTCTTTGGATGGTAAAGTTCCTTCTAGTAACTCCTAACTAGACATGCTAAATTTTTGAAGGTCTACCTATGGGGAAATTATGTTTGTCAGAACTAGAAACCCGATAACTCATCATCTGGATTGTTGAAAATTCTTTCAAAACTTGTGTACTGCAAAATAAATAATTTTTTTTTCAAGTTCTAAACTTTCACATACAGACTTGGTGATAGCAATATTACATTGGCTTCTTCTTTGCGCACCTTCAATTGAACCTGCACAGTATGCTGTTTCAGTGTTTGGTTTCCATTCCTTTTTTCACAGTTTAGTAACATGAGTTGCCTTGAGTACCTTGTGTGTCCTGTTTTCTAAACGAGTGGCAACTGTCTAATATTATCTTCTAGGTTATGTTTTAACTTTTTTGTTCCCATTGTATGTAGCATCTGCTTTTATAATAAACCAAGGATGGGAAATGCCTGGGTGAATGGAAGCAAAATTATTGAAACCTTTTTTTCCTCTACAGAGTCCTTATTTCTAAAGCCTCATTCTCCGGCTCCCCTGGGAGGAAGCCCTTCTGGTAGTGAGTTCATTTATTCGCCATCAGAACCAGCAGTTGTAAACCATTCAAGATCTTGGTTTACCTATGAAGAACTGCTCCAAGCCACCAATAGGTTTTCAACTCAGAATCTCTTAGGTGAAGGTGGTTTTGGTTGTGTTTATAAGGGCATCCTGGTAGATGGCAGAGAAATAGCTGTGAAGCAATTAAAGATTGGTGGTTCTCAGGGAGAACGTGAGTTTAGAGCAGAGGTTGAGATTATTAGCCGAGTACATCATCGCCATTTGGTTTCACTGGTGGGCTATTGTATATCAGATCATCACCGGTTGCTTGTTTATGACTATCTTCCAAACAATACTCTGGACTACCATCTCCACAGTAAGATGTCTATAAGTGAAATGGGGGCAATATCTCAATTTGGCTATCGTTTCTCTGTGAATAAACTGCTTTTATGCATGTCACAGGCGTAGCTTTGTATATAATTATCCTGTCATGTTATATTAACTTTAAAAATGTTCAATAAGCTAGAAAGTTTCATATCCACTTGTGTGATGATGAAACGAGAACAACCAAGGTCAGTGTACAATTAATAGGTAAACAAGATGTTGTTGCTGTTGGGTTTTTTCTAAAGTGTTTTATGGTGGCATATGTTATCTAGTAGTCTCTTTAAATAATTTTATTATAGGTGAATAGGTCCCATCCAACTCCATTGAGTCTTATGTTTGCAGGCGAAGCCAGGCCAGTTTTGGATTGGGCAACCCGAGTCAAGGTTGCTGCTGGTGCTGCTCGTGGCATAGCTTACCTTCATGAAGATTGTAAGTCTTTTTCTTGGAATCTAAACTTGTTGGTCACTTGCATTTAACTTTTTGAGTAACAGAGCAGCCAGCTCCTCTTTTTCCCATTCACCATATCTGTTATTCAAGTTGGAGTTTTTTTCCCTCTGCTTCGGCAAGATCATGATAGAAGCATTCTATAAAAAGACCCTCATTACGTTAGAACCTCTGTAAAATTCTGAATATGAATTTTCTACTTGTTAAAAGTTAGCAGCTCTAAACCCCACTGTTCAAACACAAACATGTATTGGTTTACTGCTTTTTTCCTTGTCATATGTTTTCAAACCCAAAATATCTGTTGAAAGTTTCACATTATTTATGTTCTCTTATGCATCAGGCCATCCCCGCATCATCCACAGAGACATCAAATCATCAAACATCCTTCTTGACAACAATTTTGAAGCTCGGGTATGCCTTTTTCTGCAACCACTTACTATGTAAAAACTTTATCCTACTTCTATGGGAGGCTACTCTTTGCCTAATAGCTTTATGCGTCTAGAGTGCAAATGAATTCATATGGAATGAGCAGTCTTCTTGGCCGTTTTACATCTCAGATGGTGGTTGATTGGTCATATTCCAAGCATTTGACAACTAGAACTGCTGCTTTTTTACTCTATTATGAAATCTCAAACTATTAATTTATGATTCCTTAACCATTTGTCGCAAACAGGTTTCAGATTTTGGACTCGCAAAAATAGCACTGGAACTGGATTCCAATACGCATGTATCAACACGTGTGATGGGAACCTTTGGGTAGGTGTGCCATGGTCCCATTAAAATGAACTTGAAGCTTGCGCACTTCTTTATTCCTTTTTTCAAAAAATAAATTACAGAATTGTTTTTTCTTATGAACTGAACTTATATTTTCCATTTTCCAGGTATATGGCTCCGGAATATGCAACCAGCGGCAAGTTAACTGAAAAATCTGATGTTTATTCCTTTGGAGTGGTGCTTTTGGAATTAATTACTGGCCGTAAGCCTGTGGATGCATCTCAACCCCTAGGCGATGAAAGTCTCGTGGAATGGGTAAATTTCATTATGCCCAGTAGAAAGTATTATCGGCCAAGAAATTCCATGGTTCATATCAAATGAGATTATGCATATTGGAGTAGTTTTGGATCTTTCATTTTTTTTCTTTTTTTCTATCATCACCCTTGATGGCTTTTGTTCTCATTTAGATGTGGTTTGGTTGGAGTTGAGATGAATGAAAGATTCTGCTAGGAATTTGACTGTAATTCTAATCCTGGCTCTTCAAACTTGTTCTCAGGCTAGACCACTGCTTACTGAATCTCTAAACAACCAAAATTTCGACGCATTGATTGATCCAGGGCTGGAGAAGAACTATGTTGCTAGTGAGATGTTTCGGATGATTGAGGCTGCCGCAGCTTGTGTTCGTCATTCGGCTGCAAAAAGGCCTCGAATGAGTCAGGTCAGTATTTTGTTTTGATGTATATCTCCAAATTCTTCTTCAGAATTAGACTTCAACATTCATCCATATTCCTATGCTGTTGTTTGCCATTATAGGTGGTGAGAGCTTTAGACTCGTTAGATGAGTTTTCAGATCTATCAAATGGAATGAAACCAGGCCATAGTGAAGTATATAATGCAAGAGAGCACTCTGCTCAAATCAGAATGTTTCAGAGAATGGCATTTGGTAGTCAAGACTACAATAGTTCAGAATTTTTCAACCATTCTCAGAGTAGCTGGGCGAGTCGAGACAATCAGTCTCATAATAGCTGGAGGAGCCGAGATTATGCAGACCGTAGTACACATAATCCATAGTCACCTTTTGGTATTCTAACATTTTTGGTTGATAATGGTCAAGACTGGCTTCACCCAAATACTAAATTCCATATGAACAGTACCATATTTGGCTTAGGTAACCAACCAGCAATTTGCAAATATTACCAGCCAGTCATTGGATTTTGGGGCCATTGATTGATTTTCTGGCCAATCTTGATACAGTGTCCTGCTGTCCATTCCTGTAGGATGTGTAGCATTTTTCTTCCTCGTGTATTATTTTCCTTTTCACTTACAGCGATCTCATATCCTGTATCGCCGGCCCCTTTTTCTTGCCTTGTAGATTCATTAGCACAGCCTTTCCTTGTATTTATTTGCTGAATCAATGCAATATCTCCCTTCCCAGTTATGTTCGAATTTATATTTGATTAAAGAATAATAAATTTTATCAAACATTACTTTGTGTTAAGACAATGTTCAAAGTAAGCGTGCGTACCGCTTCGTGGTGGGGACACTCTTTTTTAAGAAATTTCTGTAGCCATGAGAATCAAAGCCATCACTGAAAGGTCGTCTCAAAGACCAGCCATTTGTTTGTCTTTTCCTCGAAGCTAGTACGAATTTTCTTCAAGAAACGCCAGCATAATGAATGCGGAAGAGTTGGAAGGCTCGAAGGTCATGGCCTTCAATAGCGACACTTCCCAGGGAAAGACCAGTTGCATGGTGGCATTTGCAACAAATACTCAAAATAAACGACTTTGCTATAATTGAAAGGATTTAACGAAGAACTGACTATACTGGGCAGTGACAGCCCTCGTGCACTTCCATCTAACCTTCTCCGTCTAGCCGTCTCCATCTAACCTTCTGCATCTACCCCACCAAACGTGGCATGTGTATATAGCTGTATGTTCTCTTCTTCAGTAGTACGCATTAAAGAGAAATGGAACTATTGTTGCCATCGGATCCGTTGCCTGTTCCGGCTTTGGGGCATGAAGAAAAGCTCTGTACAAGAAACAGGAAAGCTTTTAGCACTAGCTTGAGTGCAAGGGAGAAAGAACTTATCTGTGTCACTAGTGGCAGCTCTTTCTTGGGTTCTAATATTGTCAAGGTGCTGTTGGCTCATGGTTACCTTGTTCGCGTCACTATTCAAAATCAAGGTTGGTGTTTTAGTCTGTACCTGAAATGGAAAACTTTCAGTTTGTTTATATGGAAATTTTTTTCTTCTTACAAACTTTTATTGGCAGAGGATTTTGAAGACATAAGAATACTGCTGAAGGATGAGGAGATAAATAAACTAGAAAGCATTGTGGTGGCCAAGATGCAAGATTTAGGAAGTCTATGCAATGCATTTAGAGGCTGTCATGCCGTTTTTCACACCTCCTCCTTCATTGATCCACATGGGATCACTGGTTATTCAGTACGTTACTTCATTATTGCACATACTGAAGAAACAACTTCGCTGTGCTGTGTCCAAGAACTACTCATCCCAATTCCGGGTGATCTCTGATTATTTTTGCAACACTTTTCAGGAACAGATGGCTTTTCTCGAGACCGAGGGTGCAAGGAATGTGGTAGAGGCTTGTGGGAGGGCAGCATATGTAAGGAGATGTGTATTCACTTCTTCACTTCTGGCTTCCATCTGGACGTCTGATGGCAATCTGGACATGGTGCTGGACGAGAGTTCTTGGAGCAACGAAGACTTCTGCAGAGAAAACAAGGTTTTCTACGCCCTGCAAAACTTTTTTTTGCCTTTCTATCAGTATTTTTTCCTTTCTCTCAAGAAATAGTCTGTTTTGTTTAAGGAAATAGGCCTCCAAGTAAATATTGTCATCGTTCCAGACCAACAGATTTGGACAGGAATATGTGTAATATTATATTAGATTAATATTGTCTTGAAAATAATAACTCAACCTACTGTTAATGGTGTTTTGAAAATGGAAATCAGCTCTGGCTTGCCCTGGGTTCGACAACAGCAGAGAAGGCTGCTTGGAAGAAGTCCAAGGAAATAAAGGTGAACCTAGTCACTCTCTGCCCAGGTCTACTCATGTCTACTTCACTCCCGTATGCCAGTGAAGACATCTCAGTTCCATATCTTAAAGGTTATTTCTTCTGAAGATTGATAATTTTAATTCAACCTTTAAGTTATGCTGTTGATGATGATATTGGAGTATAGCATACTAAATGTATGGCTTAATGGCGGGGTGGATATATATATATATATAGGTGGCTCAACAATGCTACAGCGAGGAACTCTAGCAGTAGCAGAAGTGAAGAAGGTAGCGGAAGCGCACGTTCGGGTTTACCAAGCCATGGATTATGGAGCTTGTGGGCGATACCTCTGCTATGAGAAAGCTGTCAAAAGATTAGACGAGGCCGTTGCTCTTGAAAATGAACTGAAGATGCCTGGATTCTTATCCAGAGGAAGCAACAGTTCATCACTTGAAGCCGCAGAGGAAATACGAAGCAATCTTAGCAACTCAAAGCTTGCCAAATTGCTGGTTCAAGCTTCTCGCAGTGCATCTTGTAGAGAGTGGAAAAAGTAGTCTTACAAAAATTCTATTGTATCCATCTAATATCTTAATTTTAGATTTAATCACAGCCGTTAAATTAGAATGACACGACACGAGGAAAAGCTAACACCTTATCCTTCTTCAACTGGCATCAGATTCCTTGTTAAGGTTGTTCATTGGTTCCTCAAGCATCTAGGCGTATCAAAACCTGTTAAATTACGGTTGTACCCTTCGTAAATTCCTTTATCAGATGGAATATTACCACCCTATATTATTAAGAAAATGAAGAAACGACTATCGTCACTGTCGTTTCTTTTAATACGACGACGTATGATGGAAATTAACGCATCCCGGCAGTAGAAGTTGATGTTACTAGTAAGTAATCATCAGTCACCAAGTTTACTGGCGAATTCGCGGAAACAAGGAAAATTCTTGAAATCTAAAGCGGACGACACGAAACTTCCGGAATCTGAAGGGAAGCGGAGAAGGAAACCGAATTTGATTCTGGTTAGCGAGATATAGATGGCGGAAGAGCGAGAGGATCCACAGAGGATAAAGAGAATAGCCGCGGCGTCGTACGATTACGAGAACGATTCGAGATGGGCCGACTACTGGTCCAACATCCTTATCCCTCCCCACCTCTCCTCCCGGCCGGAGGTCGTCGATCATTTCAAACGGAAGTTCTACCAGCGCTACATCGTGCGTACCCTTACCATTCCCCTTTTCTGTTGTTTATTCTATGTTTTTGTTTTAAGTTTAACTGTGACTCTTTACTTCTTGCTGATGTTCTCTTTGGTTTTTAGAGGTTTGATTTATTTGAACACCAGAAATTCACTTTGTTTTGCTTATCGAAAGCAGGACCCCGATCTTGTGGTGGAGGCAATGTCCACGACTGGTTCGTCACAATCAACGAAGCCGTCTCCTTCGTCCTCTGCATCTTCCACTGAGCGGCCTAGACAGCGTAACAGTGCCTCAGGTTGGTGTTTCTGGCTTTTCGAATATTGAAACTGCACCAGAATAAATTGTGATGCTAATTTTAGGTAACTAGTCAAGTATCTTTTCCCTTGATTTAGTTATTTGCTGATTGGAACTAAACCTTATTTGCTGATTGGAACTAAACCTTATTTGCTGAAGGGTCCGCTAGCAGGACTTCTGGTATTTCGGCAACTGCACAGTCAAATGCACCTCCAACATCTGTTCGCTGGGACCGGCAGACGATACAGTTCTCCGTTAATGCTTGGGTATGCGTGTATTTCTGTTCTGAGTGTTCTTTCCTTGCCGCTTGGCTGTGTCTTCACCGAAGTTGCTTCTGTTTTGATTCATGCTTTGGTTGTTTCGTCAAGTGAAGTAGGCCTGTCTGCCATCCTATTGTTTAAGATTTCTGAATTCTGCTTGAGTTTGATTGGTGAAATGCTCTAGCAGAACTCGTGTGATGCCAATTATGGTGTTTCACTTATTCAAGTCGTCCCCAACTCTAATTACATTTTACGATGATGTAATGATTTAATCCAAATTTACCACTAACCCGCCAAAGTTGCATAAATATAGTCTCTGAATGTGAGAATTCATTTACTGCCTACTGGCTTGTGTTCTTTTGTTCTTTCTCTCTTTTCTTTGCAAGAGTTGATAAGAACTGCTAATTGATAGGTCTGTGGGTAAGGTTATTTGGAAACTGGCATATGATATGTAACAAATCACTCAGCTATTTTTCTGTATTTTCTCCTGTTTGATTTTGGTCTTATCCTCTATTTTCTTTAGGTTTTTATTGTGGCTGTGCTTGCAATCATTCCTATTGTCCCTGGAAATCTTTCCCATCGGGCATATCGGCTATCATTTATGGGCACTGCATGTTCTTCTTTGTATTCCTTATACATACTCTACGGGGTAACCTAATTTTCTTACTCTTTTGAATTTTCCTTTCTAGTAGCTGGTTATGCTGTTTTGTTCTTCTGTTAACTGGATTTTTTACTTCTGTAGAAGCCAAGAGCATGGAATTTGCAGGCTTTGCAAGTATACTTCCAGTCGATAATTTCGACCAAGGATTTTATATACTTCATATACTCCCTCACGTTTGTCACTTCACATCTTTGCCTCAAATGTGAGAGCTCCTGAATTCTGTGTTTTGTCACTGCTCTTTTTGTTATTTTCTTAAAACTACAAGTGTTTGCCTCATATTTAATCATTGCATTCACCCATGTGATAGTTCTAGAGTGATAGATTAACTCTGTTCACCTTTACTGCAGTTGCCTTGATTCCTATTTTGAACCGATCCCTGGAGCTTGTTGCCAAGTTCTTAAGGCGTAATTTTAATCACTCCTCCTTGTACAGGTATAAATTAAGTTTCTGGAAGTTTCCAGTAAGACTAACCTCTCTGTTATCATATGATTGTGCAAGCAAATTCCCGGGTTATTCACCATTAATTTATTGCCTTTGTATTTTGACATGTTGTCATCAGTTATTATATCACCAAGTCACAAAAATCTTTTTTCTGGTGTAGCTACTTATGCATAGTAGCTAACAACATGAATAAGCAGTTTAAATGTTGTTGTATTATTGTTATTACCATTCTAAGCTTGAGGTATGAGTATGAGGTGTAAGACTACCTATCGTTGAGACTTAGAATTTTTATGTTTCATTTTATCATTCTTCTTTAACCATATCTCATTTGTATTAAACAGGAAGTACCTTGAGGATCCTTGTGTATGGGTGGAGTCAAACACAACTACTCTCAGCATTATGTCTTCACATGCTGAGATTGGGCTTGGCTTTCTCTTATTTATCTCCTTGTTCTCGTTAGTCTTTTAAATCTCTTCTCTCTTATTAGAGAAGCTTCGGCTAGTTGCTGTGCTCTTCATGTCGGACTGCCATTTGTAGTTTTATTGTTTCACCTATTGATTTATATATGCAGGTGGCAGCGCAACATTATTCAAACATTCATGTATTGGCAGGTGAGTTAAATATCCGTTGTACTGAGCATTCATTAGAAACTTGATTCATGTCTGCACCCATATATTTTTGGGGGTTGAGTGGATTTTTTCAATTTATATGCACCAAACTGATGCCAAACGCATGACATCGTTGAGGCACTCGACAAATTTTTGTTTGTTAGTGATAACAGTGTAAAAAATGAAGCTAGCTAAAGTGATAGATCATGTATCTTGCTGATAGCGTTGGGCTGGCTCTTACCTTTATGGATTTTCTGGCTCAATCTAATCGCTTTGGAGTTCCCCATTTTCTAATTAGGTGTCTGTTGGGTCTTTGGCAGCTACTGAAGCTTATGTATCATGCTCCCGTCACTGCTGGTTACCATCAGAGCGTGTGGTCTAAGGTTGGAAGGACCGTTAACCCCCTTATTGACCGTTATTGCCCATTTTTAAAGTCTCCAATTTCTGCTGCTCAAAGATGGTGGCTTAGGTAACTCTATCCACATATGAGAGTGAGGAGGAGCAGGAAGGAATTAGCCGTCATGGGATTTTCTTCTTTATGATTATTATTGTTATTTTCTCTTTTAAAGAGGTAAAACCAACATTAGATCTATGGTTACACTGCCGTCTTGACCCAGTATCGGTATATCTCTGACTGTTTTTTTTTTCCTCTTTCTTCCTCTGTGGTTATATATAGATTCCACAAGTCGGTATATCTCTGACTGTTTTTTTTTTCTCTTTCTTCCTCGGTGGTTATATGTGGATTGGCGTGTGTTCTCCCCTTCCACACGTAGACGCTGCTTTATTTTATTATCTCTCTAAGTATAGAAGACAGAATCAGTATTCCAATTTACTAAGATTTTGTTATGGAAATTTTGAGTTGGCTAAAGATCAGCCTGGGAATCTTTGTTTGCTGACTCAAATTTGTTGTCCAGACGTTTCCTCAACTTAAACCGGCTTGCTGAAATGGATTTGCTTATAATATTGACAATATACAGAGTCTTCCTCTCGGAAAACCAGCAACGAGAAGAGAGTTGGTGAGAAGTAGAGGAAGGCAAAAAAGATGGTTGCGCTCTGAGAACGACTTCTGGTCAAACAATTACAGTGAGTGGATTTAGCCAAAACCAAACCCACTGACCTAATCAGCTCATGCTGACTCATTGCATATCCACAATGATTTTCTGTAATAAAAGAATGTCGTAAGAGAACGTTGCCCTTGTCGTTGAAAAGGGGAGATTCTAATTTCGTTTTTTCCAGATGGACGGTTGCGATTGAAAAAGGACTAAAGAACATACAGCTCATTCGAAATGGAACATAATCGGGCTTTCTCATACATCCCGAGAAATGTGACGCCACATGGCGACAAAACACGCCTCACTCTCGGCCAATATATTCCCAGGATATAATTTCAAACTTACCGCTGTTTGCCCAATCGTGGCTGGCGCTACCACTGCCTTCGCTACAATACAAAAGTGCCATACAGGCATAGCAGGCAGTCGCTTACGGTTACAAAGCGGGCACGAGTTTCCCATTCCTTCGTCGAACAAACATAGGGACTATCGACGGATCTTAGATCTCAATCTCATTGCGATGGCTTCATCACCGGCGAATTCGCCGGATCGCATTGAGAGCGAGAGGAAGGACGTGATGGACGATGGAGCCGGAGCCCAAGCCGAGTCCAGGCCTATGATCTCTGGGGATTCGACGTACAACGGAGAGGACGGCAGGTGTAGTCGTAATGAATGTGGTAAACAGCAGCCGAGACGCCGAGTGGTGGCGAAGTCGGGTAAGCCGAAAAGGCAGAAGTCGTTTAGCCGGGAAATCGGTCACGCGGCGGCGGAGACTTATTTGCTCACTGGATTCACTATCACTTTGCTCCGATATCTCGGGTATAATTTCTTCTTAGTTCCGCGAGTGAGTTAATCCCGCTGCCGTTAGCATCTTCCAGCATTCATACAGAATATTAGATGTTAAACGATATTCTAAAAATTGAAGAAATGACTAATCGTTTTTTAAGTCCCTCTTATTATGATTATTTGGCGTTAACTTTTTTACAGCTCATTTCAAACTGAATAGCAGTAAGTGAATGTTAATGGTTTGATCTCCTTAGTGTCAGTTAGTGGCTGCATAAACTGCAGTAGTTTTGTTTTCTTGGAACCCGTGGATGATGATTTGATCACCAAGTGAATAGCATACTGTACAGGATTGTCTTTTCAATGTTTGAGAAATTATGTGATGATTTTCCTTTTCAGCATCAGCGTTTGGACAAACCTTTTTTGTCTCGTCGCCCTGGTCTTATCTGATTGCTGATAACAATGATTGTAACTGTTAATATCTGAAGGAGTGATGGGGAGAATGCATGCATGTATTATTATATTTGTGATGCCGTTCTCTAGTAATTATGCAAGTCTTTTACAGCATTTCAGTTTTTAATCATTTATTTTCATTCAGGGTAGGCTACCGGTGGCTCACAAGATTAGCGGCGCTTTGTTTATATGCTGCTTTACTTATGCCTGGCTTCCTTCAAGGTGTGTTTTCTCTTGAACATCAAAATTATTAGTTTCTCCCCACTCATAAATCCCTGATACTATATAGCTTTTGTATTTGTTCCCTATGCAATGCCTTTATTTTTTAATTTCTTGGAAGATATATGCAATGTAGGAACGAAGCCCCAGAAAATAGTTCTTTGACTGTATGATCATAAAAAGGTTCAGTTACAGTATTTCATTCGGTGGCCATATTGATGAAAACTTATTTCTTTTATTGCAGTTGCATACTATTATTTTTTCTCAAGCCAAGTGCGGCGGAGCATTGTATATGGAGATCAACCTAGAAATAGGTACATGCTTTTCTTTTTCTTTTATTTTTTCTGGAACAGGTCTTGATCAATGTCATATATATATATATGTATAGAGAGAGAGAGACTTTATTGAATATCATAGACTAAAAGCTTTTCTATACCTGATATAATGGTGTTGCAGGTTGGATTTATATCTACCATCAACCATAGATGGACCAAGGCCAGTAGTTGCATTTGTAACTGGTGGTGCTTGGATTATTGGGTAAGTAATTTACTGCTTTTGTGTCCCTCTGTACATAATCAATGCAGCAATTGGAATATTTTAATTCCTTTGTCGTCTATAGTAAGTGGGATTACTCTAATCCATTAGTATCGGTATGATTCCCAAGGCTGACCACAAGTATTACATGTTTATTTGCTTCCTGATTACTGTATAAGAAGACTCAAGTCAGCATGAGTTCAATTTTGTCAATTTCTCTGGGTCCTTCAGTTGTGTTCTAATAATGGAAACATAAATTTATCACATTACTCAACAGCGCTCCAGGTTATGGAGCTGGTGGTGAGTGCTCAGTTTAGGTTCTGAGTTTTGTTTACACATGGATGTGGAATTAATAGCCTCTTGACTGTAGGCAAAAGAAAATCCAGATTTTGATGTTTCATGGACCCTTAAACAGTGCTAACTAGTTTGATGGATGGATATCCCTTTTAAAATCACTGTGATGGGGTGGAACGTAAGGTGGAGGAACTGGACATCAAACTTTTGGATTCTTGATAATTTTTATTAGATGTTTTACTCTATCGTCTGGCATGAGACGCTGTAGATAATAATGTGATTATTTTGCACTATTCATGCTATATGCATATTCTCTTTGATGATAAGTTTTTGTAACTTGATGCTGATTTTAGATACAAAGCATGGGGCTCACTTCTGGGGCAGCAGTTGGCGGAGAGGGGCATTATAGTGGCATGTATTGATTACAGGTATGCGGTTTTATATTGTAATATACCCATGTTGACATTGACGCTTTTCATGTACCTAAATTTTGTGTTTAGTAGGGAGAGGAACATAATGATATTTTGAGTGGCATATACTACTGGTAGCCTTAGAACATGTGATATTATTCTTTTGGTCTGATTATCTGTTACTCCCCTTATAAGAAAATTTTTCATGATAGGCTCCACTTCATATGTTCTGTTGCTCTCATTTCTGTGCAGTTTTCTTTAATATTAGATCAATCTTGCATCGACATGGGACCATTTATTTTTTATAAATAATCAGCATGTGATAATTGTATTGCTGGTTCTGTCAGTCAGTATCCCTTATCATGTTTGTGCACTAGACAGTGGCTATATAGCATATAATGGTTTGGCAAATCAAAGGATGAATTTCATTATCTGCGCACAGAAATTGAATGGATGAAGTTGCTTGTGTGCTGGATTAGTTTCTAAAGAACCTGATGTTCATGTGCTGTGAATACCACTTCCCGTGCATTCTGACATATATAATGCCTGGCTGCCATCACAATACTTGCTTGACATGCTTATGCAGAAATTTCCCCCAGGGAACCATCGAAGATATGGTAACAGATAGCTCACGTGGGATCTCATTCATCTGCAATAACATTGCCGAATATGGAGGTGACCCTAACAGGTGACAGAAAAATTTCCTTGTTGTTTGCCACTTATTCACTAAAACATGTCATTTACCTTTTTATGGTTAAGTAGGATCTATCTTATGGGACAATCAGCCGGTGCACATATTTCTACTTGTGCTCTCTTGGAGCAAGCAATCAGAGAAGCTAAAGGAGAAAGCACATCCTGGAGTGTTTCCCAGATAAAAGGTTATTTTGGTTTGTCTGGAGCGTAAGTTTTCTAGCATCCTATTTTATGAACGACTTGGATGTTTACTTTGTATGAAGATAACGTTGTTCTCAGATAAGAATTATTCAAAATATCTGGTGATTGGCTTTTCTAATAATGAGTTGCTGGTTTTCGATTGGCATAGAAGTGCTATTTTATGCTAAGCTTAAAAGTGGTGGAGAAGTAGGCCAATGTTTCCCCACATTTTCAATAAACAAACACTCAATTTTCTGGACTCTTTTCTTTGTTTTGATCAAAACAATTGGTGTTAGTTCAACATGATCAAAGAGAAGTTACAGATCGGTGGTCCATCACAAGAATATTCTCTAATTGTAGCAACCTTGGCTCCTTGTCTTTGTCTTGGATTAATCTAAATAATGGAAACCTGTGATTTTCGGGGCCAAAGTTGTTCCAGTGCTCTTTTTAGTGCATGTGTAGTGGACCGTATAGTGTTTCTACTCGTAGTGTAGGGTTATACGTGGAGGAATAGTTTGTGGCTTTATAGCATGGAAGTGACTTGCAATTTAGAGGCGAGATGTCCTGCTCACTAACAAATGTGCATTCTTTGAAAATTCCATGAGCAGGTACAACTTAGTCAATTTAGTTGAACATTTCAATAACCGTGGCTTATATCGATCTCTTTTCCTAAGGTGCGCACTAAAACATAGTTTAGTAACTAACTTTTACTCATATTAATCGTGTTCAACTCTTTAAAATTTCTTTGGTATTTTGTTGCAGCATAATGGGAGGTGAAGGATCCTTGAAACAATTTTCTCCTGAAATTAGAATACAAAACCCGAGCTTTAGATATGCTGTTTCTCTACTGCCTCCTATTATTCTTTTTCATGGGACTGCAGATTATTCTATACCATCAGCTGCCAGGTTACGGATATCTCTATTTTGAGCATAAACCTCATTGCCATTCCCTCTACAATGATATGCTACAACAGTGTAGAGGGAAACCCATAATTAGATGCATCATATTATCTGATCTGATTTTAATGCAATTACTATGACACTCAATACTCTCTGCAGCGAAACTTTTGTTGACGCTCTTCAAAATTCCGGCGCTCGGGCAGAGTTAGTTCTGTTTGAAGGAAAAACTCATACAGACTTGTTTCTACAGGTATGCGCTACTTTATTTGTCATCTCCAGCCGATTAATATCGCTATATGTGTATAACTATGTATCTATTTGTTAGCGCCAAAGATTGAATTCTTTAAGCCTTTCAAACTCCCATTTGCATCTTAGTTCATTGTGTGATATATGACATGAATCCAACATGCTCAGCATTTTGCATCTATGCCACACAGGATCCTCTGAGAGGTGGTGAAGATGCCCTTTTTGAACATCTGGTTGCCGTCATACATGCCGATGATGAGGATGCTCTTGCCAAGGACGCCACAGCACCTCCAAGAAGGCGCCTAGTTCCAGAAGTTCTGTTAAAGCTGGCTGGCCGTATTAGCCCATTTTAGATCTCGATCCATGGCAATCTACTGCATTGTCACAACTTCTACATTTGAAAAATCAACTGTGTTTCTTGTTAACTTTATTACTCGTAGCCGCCTGTAGTCATAGCTCTATTCTTTTCCGGTCTTCTGTTCACCTCTTTGTATTTTGTTTGCCCATCCTCTGATGGTGTGTTGTAACCTGAATGATGCTGGTAATTTATGATTTTTTTAATAAATTAATTAAACTTTTCGTACCTTTTCCTTTTTGCCTTTCTTGCCGTTGGATTTTTACACTGTATCAATATGAATACGATGATACATTACAAACCTACATGAAAAGGTATTGAGAAAAAAATAAAAGTTTCCAGATTGAAATTATTTTCCCTAAGTATGGAACTGACGGCAGATAATATTTCAACATTTAGCAATTTTTTGGACAGTTCGACTAAAAGTTGTCTATTTTACTATTTATGAAAATTTTATATCTGCTATTCTATTTTTGTGTTATTTCATTAATTACCTTTCTGTTTATGGAAGTAATATATGATCATTTGCCAGATGTTTCTTTTCATTTGCGGTCGATATTAAATATAGCCTTGCTCAATTTTCATAAATAAAAGAAAATACCAGCCACGTGTACGGCCAGTAAGCTACTAAAAATGATGATCCAAATGTCAAGAAACTCTTCCTGTATAGAGTGCGACAAAACGAAAAAAAAAAAAAACCGCGCATTACGTTAGGCAGTACCCTACAGGATCTAATCGCGCGCGCGCGTTAGTTTCGTTCCGGTACACACAGAGAGGTTGATCTCGGATGTTCACTCTGTAGTGTTAATCAGTTAAAAACAGCTTGCTCCAGAATCCTTAGTTTTATCTCTTCCTCTATGATTGTTTGTGATTTGATTCTTTACCCTTTCTCTTGATTTAACTAGGTTTTGATTTGTGATTGTTTTTCTGCTAGCGGTTTAGTGTTACATTAATTAGAAAACGTGGTTGATGGTTTACTAACTTTTGACAAGAGTTGCATTCGATTCTGGATCTTCATGTTTGTGGTTGATGCAAGCTGTACTTATGTCAGTTGTCTTTTACTCGAGTGATGAGAATTTGTTTTCGCAGGTTGTAAACAAGTTGTTTCTAGTCCGAGTATGGGAACTGATAATATCACAGAGTCTGACGTTGAGCCTGGTGAAGTTCCCGCTGGACCTAATGATAATGAGCTTGATGAGGGAGCTTCGGAACGAGGAGAAATGGGGACTACTAAACACAAAACAGATAATGAATATTTGTCGCTCGATGCAAGTAGTGATGGAATTGCAAAGGGTGCTGTCGATCAGGATGATTTGGATCTCAATAGAGGTGATATTGAAACTGAAGATGGTGAGTTGGGTGTGGATATGGTGGTCGATATGGATTTGGTTGATTCAGAAGTCAGGGAAGTGCATGTTCAAGTGGCTGAGGTTGTTACAGTTGCTGGGAATGTGAATAATGTCAATTCTGGGGAGATTTCTGATAATTGTAGCCTTGATTTGCACGATGGGACCATCTCCCGCAACTCCATGATTGATAGGAGCCGTATCCTATTTGAAAATATGATAATTTTCAAGGCTTTTTTTTAGAGTTTATTTTATTATATACTGATTTATATTCTCTTTGTTTAAATGTGCATGAACCTTTTATTGATGGACTCTACAGAAGAAATATCTTTAAGGAATTGATAGAAGGAAAATTTATTCCCATGAACATGTCTTTCTTTTACCATGCAGTTTGTTATGGTTTTTCTTTTGTGCTTCCCATTATTCAATATCTCAGATGTCTCAGGTGATAAGAGAACAAGGATGACATATGAACAACAACCTTCTGTGCATGTCACATTTAACTGCTTGACCAGGTCAGGTGGACCCGTGGAAGTATTTATTTTTTGCCTAACAAATCCAAGCATTCAGAGCTGTATGCTTCAATGCCTCCTTGAAGTGCTAATCTTTTGAAAGCAATATTGTTTCCTAAAAGTGACTCAATTTCTCAATGCCTCTATTCATTTTCTGTTATTTCTTTTTCCCCAGAGCCAGCAAGCAGAAGCTTGAGGGACTGTTACAAGAGTGGTCAGAATGGCATGCTCAAAGTGATCCTTCACTAGAAGTAAGTTTCATTATTCTAAATTATGTTTCCTGATATTTGCATTCCCTGTTAGTTGTGAATGCTTTAGTGTCTGCTTGGTGGATTGAAGTATAGAAATCAGTATTTTTCCTTTACAAAATACAAATTTCCCAAATCAAGAGAGTTTATCTTTGTTTATCACATTTTATACCAGATTTCCTCATGGACTCTTGCACAAGAGGCTTTGTCAAGTTTTTCTTCTAATTTTATCCCATGATAGAAACGCTTAAAACGTTATTGTAATTTCCTTCTGAAAGCAGAAAAATTTGTCAGATCTAGTGCAGCCCACAGTCTGCTACTCTGGTTCTCTTCATTTTTGTCCAAGTCAACTAAAGTCCAAACTTTTATTTCTATCTTTCAGGATTCTGATGAAGTGATAGAATCTGGTGAAGAGACATATTTTCCTGCTCTACATGTTGGCACTGAGAAGTTATCTGCTGTGGTAGTTATACATTTTTAGTTCTTCTGTTTGACATGCAACTTTTGTTGTTATAATGGATAAGCTGACTAATTTCTGTGATCAATATATACTCTTGTACTTTTGAGGTATCTGTAAAGTATTTTCGATAATTTGAATAACCTTGCAAACAAAGCTTTAGCGATGATAGCCTCTTTTTATATATTAAAATGATGTAATTTTAATTGCTTGATAGTTGCTTAGTTTCTTTCACCGGTTGCAGAAAAATTCTAGAAACTCTTTTTTTTCTCTGCATAGAACATATCAAAACAATGAAATAATTCTGTAGCCACTCCTGTTTAGATGTGAAGTTATATTGAAGAAGGTGATATCATGTAACAGTAGTGAACTTGTCAAACTGCCAAGAAGGTTGTATCGCTGTACTTCATGACTTATGCATATGAAAATTGTTCCGCTTCTTAATGAAGTGGCTTAGGTTGTTTCTGTTTATGCTTCCAAACTTTTACATGATTGGTGGTAGTGTCATTTTCTTCCCTGATTTTCATATTGGATCTTGGTCTGGTTACCATCTCATTCTCTTGATCCAAAACTTTAATCTTTACTGCAATATGCTGCGATAGTATTTATTGGTGAAGGGATTCTGAAAACTTCTTTTATCTTCATTTAGTCAGTCAATGATGTCATTTTCTTCTTTCTTGTAAAAACATCATAATTGTCATTTTTTCTTCAATGTATAACTTTGAAGTGTTCTTCTACTGCAGTCTTTCTGGATAGAGAATCAAACAAGAAAACAAAGTGACAATGGGTCCACTCCCCTTAATGACAATTGTGTGCCACTTTATGACCGTGGATTTGCAAAGTGTTTGACTTCAGCTGATGATCCATGTAATAGGGAAGGGTAAATGCCTGCTTCTTTTACATCTCTGTATGAATTGTTTCAAAGAACTCATCAGGTGTTAAAGGACATTGTATATAATTCGTAGAAATTAAGTGAGATTTATGTAAATTTTGTAGAAAAATGACAACTGTGCAATTGGCAATGGGTTAGGGATTTTGCTTTCTTGATCTTCACCAACCGATTACACAGTTCATACACTCTTACATGGAATATCCTTTGGTTGATAATTATAAAATATCAATCTAGTGAACCCAAGCAAGGACTCTGTGGTCCATTGTCATAATCATATATCTACCAATTTTCTGATTTATGCTATCACATCTGTCTTTCAAATTCGTCTCGACCAGTAGTTCCACCTTTATATTTTCCTTTTGTCCTTGTATTTAGTGTGCATTATCCTTTACATCCTGTCTTCCATCTCTCCAGAGGCTTGGAGATAGTGGATGATGCTGCTCGCTGTTTCAACTGTGGTTCTTATAGTCATTCGTTGAAGGAATGCTCCAAGCCACGTGATCATGTTGCTATTAGTAATTCTCGCAGGCTATACAAGTCTAAACGGAATAAAAATTCTGCCTCACGCAGTGCCACTCGATATTATGAAAACTCCTCTGGTGGAAAGTTTGATGGTTTAAAGCCAGGTTCTCTTGATCATGAAACACGAAAGCTTTTGGGTCTTGCGGTAAGGATGTACAACATTGAACAAAAACAAACATCTAGAATATGTATTAGATAGTATCTTAACCTTTATTGTACTTCTGTCCCTTCTCTGAAGGGGCATTGATGAGTAGAGCATCCAGTAGAAGTCTTCATGGTCAAGCAATGCAAACTTAGGTTGCTTGCACCAAAGGTTAAAAATTCATGCTAAAAATTTAGGTTGCCTGTCAGAAAATGATCTAAAACTGCTCTGTGAGTTTCAAGCAAATTTGCATGCCTTCGATTTCTTAGTGTGATTGGCATCAATTGTTTAAATTGTTCTGCTTCGTTGCGGTTGCTAATCTGTTGTATTTTTTAGTTGCCTAGTATTGATATCATTAAGAAATTTGGTAGTAATATAATTGTCTACTCCTATTGAGAACTTGCAAAAAATAGAAACATACTATGTTTCAGAAGTATTTTGAACTTTACGTCCTTTTCTGTGGTTGATTCGTCATACAGGAGCTTGATCCACCACCTTGGCTTGCCAGAATGCGGGAACTGGGATATCCACCTGGATATATAGGTAACTAACTCATTTACTTCTCCCCATACATTCCCTGTTCTCAGCCGCTATTTTTGTTTAGCACATGTGACTTCTTAATTACGTGTCAAAGGAGTGTCAATCCATTTTCAAACTTTCTCTATTTGTTTTGTTAATTTCCAGGTTTGCTTGTGTTTTAGCTTTTTCTCTATTCTTTAATTATTTGTTGAGAGTTCAGACTATTTTATGTCCGTATTTGTTATTAATTTACAATATTATCCTGAATTCTAGCCAGGTCCCGACAATATTATACACCCCCCCAAAAAGCTTGTCTTGTTGTCAATTACTTGAGCTCTCTCACGAAATCCTGTTATTTTTTGTCTTCCTTTTAAGTTGTATGTTTGTTCATACTATTAAAATACCTTTTTTCCTGATATTTAAGATCCAGATGACGAGGACCAGCCTTCAGGGATCACAGTATTTGCTGATGGGGATGATAGGCCAGAACAGGAAGATGGAGAAATTATTGGAATGGACAATCCTGAAGCACCTAAGAGAAATAGTGTTGTGTTCCCTGGGATAAATGGGCCTATTCCAGAAAATGCAAATGAAAGACTATGGGAAGTACAGTCTCCAGGTTTTGGTCGTAGTAACCCATCACGGTATAAATTGGACCATTATTCAGAACCCATCTTCAGGCAACATTATCCCGAACGGAAAAGGTTTAATGATTTCTTGGATGATGGACCTCCTGGTGTTGAACGGAGAAGATTTAGTGATTTCATAGATGATGGCCCTCCTGGTGTTGACCTGGCAGTTAGCCCGTCCAGCTATCCTCCAAGGTATGGAATTTTACAAGTCCAAGTTACGTTTCCCGTAGCCCCGTAGACGTAACACTTTTACTGGTTCCCATTCCATCAGGGAGAGTACTTTGGTGTATGAGGATTTTCAAAGTCCCGGTTTATCACCATATTTATCATCAAGGGCACGTTATTATCAGCAGAAGCTTGGATACAGTAGCTTTGCACATGGCACTGATGATTGGCGGGATCATCATTTGTTCCATCGTCATCATGGTTGGAGATAAGGGATAAAGGCAAGCAAGCAAGCAGATCTACTTGTGGCCCAAGAAGATCCTTCGTATTATTTATTATTTACTCGTTAGATTGATTTATCTCTCCCCTGAAAAGAGTGAGAGAAAAAAGAGTTAGAAGGGATGACTAATCTAGGTAGTTTTATTGCCATTTAGTCTGGGATTCTCCTGTGGCTTTGTAACATATGAATGACTAGTCTTCTTACTGGAGATTTAGGCAGATGCTCATTATGGATATCGCACTTTCGTAGAAATTGCCTGCGGCCTGCCTCCATTACATGGACGTAGGATCCATCCCGCCTTTTGCGTCCTTCTAGTTTATAACATGCGCAGGATGTCCTACCGATATGGCTCTGGCGGAGAATGCTTCACTAGAACACGTGGAGACCCAGTCATAAAATCCCAGCTGACTTTCATATTTTGCAAATACAACCTGAATAACAAATCCAATCTTGCCATATAAACTGCAGTGGCGAGCACTAGTTTCAGAAAGCCCATCTAGCCTGTGACCTCCTATTCATTGTTAGAACATAGAATATTTCCGGTACCCGACTGGGCTTTATCCAACAGCAACATGAGTCGAAAGCTATGCAGTTCGTACATGCATCCCGTCATTCCAGCCGTTGATCACGCAGGCTCCATTCCCTAGCAAGATCTACCAGGGGCCCATCTTAGATACAAATCCTTGTACAACTCAAATAACAACCGTACAAATAGAAACCATGCCAAGGGCATCGTAGAACTCCCTTCTCAGGTTTGAGGTTCCTGCTTATTCTGAGCTAATCCAAGTGAGCATCACTACAGAAACAGAAGTAGCCTAATTAACCTCTAAGTATCATCTACTTAGGGGGCACACATTAGAGCTTCAGGTTCAACCTAAATATTACACCAAGTTCCGAGCACTGACTATTATATTGAACACCTCCTTGGTGTAGACCGGAAGCTCCCAGTAAATCATTGAGCGCGGCTTGGCATGTTATAACCTCGGCCCCTCCCCATATATCCATAGCTTCCCCTACCATGATAACCTCCACCATGTGATCGACCACCTCGGCCAGGTCCCCAGCCACCTCGGCCACCACGATGCCTAGAGAACTCTCCGAATGTCTGCACATTTAGATAGAGATTCAAATCAATGATTTATTCGTAAAATAAATGGCAAAAGAAAGACTTTTGGAACGGCTGCAGTGATAATTGTTAATAAAATATTCATAGTTATGGTTGTTCAGAAATTTCTGAAGCTGCACCCATTAAATAGGAGATTCTCTTAAAACAGCAATAGCAGAAACATTTGTAAATAGTAAGGATAGTATCTAAACTTTGACATGAAGCTATGAAAGAGGATATAATACCTCAGAATCTCTTTTAAATTGCTCAGAAATTCTAGCCCTCCCATTCCATCGTCCACCATTAAGAGCATCACATGATAAAGAATCAAAAAAGTCATCCTTCACATACACAGGCTGTAGGACAGGAAGGCAGGAGTTAACAGAAAATACAATTGCATAACCAGTAACCCTACTTTTATACTACAAATTTCTATCTGCATAGGTAGGTGGAGGGACAGAGTGGGTTAAGAAGGGTGGAGTTTACTTTCACCTCTGGCTTTGAGGGTCCAATATCATCTTCATCATGTGAATTACCTCCATCTTCTTGAACTCTGTTAGTCTTGCCAAGATGACCCCACACTTCATCCTTGTTGAACTTCTCATTCATTGCCATGAAATCAAAGTCCTCGGTAAATCTGGTAGCAGAGCGTGAAATCTGCAATAAAAGGTTAACCACGTACATTGTCAAAAGCCAAGCGATATCATAACCGAAATATGGACTCTAACTGGTATGCTCTCGAACAATAATATACAAATAGCTCATCTGTTGGTGAAAAACAAACAGTGGATATTTGGGAGAGGGAGTGGGAGGATTGCAAAGAAACAAAGTGACTAAAAATGATGGTAAAACTTACGCACATAATAGGACTATCCACCTCTAGAACTAGTAATTTACTTTGACAAAAGAAACAAAGAAAACAATCAAAAGCAACAATATGCACCAGAGAAAAGGAGGAAATGTGAACGTAATAGAAACTTCCAATTTGAAATTTATAGAACAAGCAATTAGTTGATGACAAGTTAAGCATTTCTTGTACCAGCAAGAAAATGGCAAAGAACAAAATTAAGATTAAGATCTGGCAATAGATGGGACAGATACATGCCTCATTTCCTCTTCCCCTTTCACGTCCTCCTCTGCCTCCGCGATAAGTGTGTGTGTAACCTCTATAAAACTAGGAAAAGGAAATAAAAATAGAAATGAGATTTCATTTCCCAAGAATTTCAGAGAGTTGCTTGCTCCTGAAAGCATACGAGGAAACTAAAACCACCAGTCTAAGCTCCAGAACCCACATTGAGAGAAGTCAAATCTAACTATTTCAAATAATGGATCTCTCAGCAACAGAAGTCAGAGATAGCCATACCTTACGCTCAGGTGGTGAAGGTAGAGGTAATATTGGCTCTTGTGCTTCAGTTACTGCCATAGATGTAGTTAGAGATTGCTGTGAAGTTACTTGCACCACCTCAACATCCTTCTGAGCTGTTTGAGAAGTCTGCGACAGAGTCACTGTAGTGGTGGCAGGCTGCAAAAACTGGCCTGGTGTCACCAGAGGTGCCATTGCTGTCTCTTTCAAAACTGAACTTGATGACCCGGCAATGGATATTGGAGCCTCAGGCATAATTTTAGAAGGCATCATAGAGTCTTGGACAGACAAGGGCTTGTCAGAACCTAATGAAGCAATGGCACTCCTATCTGAGGTAGCAGTCAAGGTAGATGCCACTGGCATGTTACTAGTCAGGGATGCAGCGGAAAAAGTTTGCACAGAAGATTTATCTGGAATCAAGTTTCCAGGCTCTGAAGGTAAAGAGGCCTGCACATTAGTGGTTCCTGTACTAAATGGAGGTAACAACAGAGGAGGATTTTCTGACAATTGAGAAGCTAAGAAGTTTGGAGCATCTGCAGTAGGATATTGCATAGGCTGCTGCATGGAAGGTGGCATTGACAAACCAATTGGGGTCCGTAGCAAAGCTTGCTGCTGGGCCTGCATTGCACCTGAGGGACCATAGTATCCTTGCCAGTACATGGGCATTGCAAGACCAGTGCCATTTGTAGTTGGAGGTGCAGGTGATGAACCCCATGACCCTAGACTACTACCAGATTGATATGGGGGAACAGTGCCTTGATATATTGGCCTGGGCTGAGAAAGTGATAAAGAATGGGGACCTGGATCTGTTAGGGATACGGTACCAGAAGACAAACCAGTGGGTGTGGTTGCCGCTGGGGGATAGTGAGACTGCAAGAAGGATCGAACAAATTTCAGTGAAACTGACTGATACATCAGGCTATATGAGACCTAGAAGTGTCCCAAATGGTAAATCGGTATATAGTATGTACCAGTAAAGAATAAATAAATCGTTTTGGAATACATAATGAACATTTATCATGAAGATGCAAATCACCTCAGACATAACTGGATTCAACATAACTACCTAATCAATGCATAGATAAGCACAAGAGCTATTTCATTTTCTTCACCTGAATGATAGCAGGATCATTGTGCAAGGGTGTTGCAGCTTGAGCAGGTGGGGATGACTTGACCTGCAAATCCTGTAACAGAATACCCAAAAAATAAATTTAAAGAAATTAAAGTAAATGAGATAAAATACATAATATCCCACTCAATATTCATTATATTTCACTAGCAGGTAGAAAGCTGAACCCATTTTTAACTGGATTATGAGACATCTGAAAAGACCTCTCTGACTGTTTTGGAGTTTATATCCTTAAACAAGTCCTGGGTGAAGGCATAAGCTTTGGAAAAGGAATTAACTTCACTCAAAAGTTTTCCACAAGACTGCTCATCAGACAAACTACAAACAGGTAAGAACACCAACCTTTACTGTACGTAATGCAGAACTTCAGAAAACAGTTTCACCTAATGAGTTGTCAAACAAAGCCAAGCAAGGTATGCCTATTTATGTCTATACCTAAGAATCCCAGACTTGTTTTACGTCTCCAAAATACATCTTTACTCAAATAAACATATAAGAACTGATCACATTCTGAAAATGGTGCAAAAATAATAATTTCCCTCAAATATTACAAAAGTACAAAGGAATTATTGAATGAATTGGTACTAGCACCGAATGTAGAGAAAGTCAAGAATCATAAATGATCGTGGATGTCCTCAAAAGTAGCCTCTCACAAAAGCTCAAACATTACCTTCATAAATATGGGAAGACAGTATGCACAACTTATCAAGCATTTTTGTGTATACCTTTATATCACTTCCTCGAAAGAGTATGTACTCATAAACTTTATCACTTGGTGGCACCTGAGGACCATCCTTTTTGCGCCCTTCTGTTCCAAATGATCTTACTGCAAAGTTAAGCAACACAATTTAAAATAAACAATCACTATCTGCACCTTTTAACTGTTTGCAAACAAATGAAATTAATCAGAAAACGCAAACATGTTGATCAGTCTTTTACATCTCAGTATCCAAGGGAATAATGTTTTCTTCTTTTTTTTTCTTTGCTGTCACAAGCAACAAAGAGATATTTCAAGTGCATGATTCAGAATGATTATCAAGAAAATATGTTCTCACATTTTTTCCAGGAGAAAGATTAATCAATCATTTTGCTTAATCATTACATTAAAGTAAGATCCTAGTAGCACTTGTAACAATGGATGTAAAATATGAAAGGAAATTTCAGGATGATATACCAGTTAGAACAAATTTTTATCATGCCTAAACTATAGCATACTAATTCACAGAAACCTGCAAGAGTGGTGTCAGAATTTGTATCAATTAAACAAATTATCAGAATCAAAGCAATAAATTCAAGAACCACATATTTTTATTCCTGATCAGTGACAGTTACTGTATCAGGTAACTCCATCATATGTTGTAAAACCGTCCAGATGTGTTAACAAGTAAGATAGCACTCTTTGATGGAACTGCATTTTTTCCAGAAAGGGGTTTGCTTCCCTGTCTTTTGTCCCATTCTTGAGTCCCCAAAACTTTGAGATCTCAAGCATAATACATTTAGCTCCTACGTAGATAGTAAGAAGAAAAAATCCTAGTAGAGTAAGATAGCTACTGTCCTTGTAGAGTAATGCTCGTTTTTACTATCTATAATTCTCGTTTTAATGTTATGTTGCATCAACAATACAAACCACCACCAAGTGAGTTTTGCCAGATTACTACAATTTACACTTTGGCGTTCAGATTTATGCGAAAAGGTTAATACGCAATACAAACACAGTTAAGAATAACAAGAACAAGAACAACAATAATAATAATAATTAAAAACTCACAAACTCGGAAAGCAAAAACGAAACGATATGCTCCATTTCCAGTATAAACACAGAAAGAAAGAGAAATCTAAAAAAAAAAACATAAATAAGGAACAGGCATTGACCGTTACCGTTTTGCAAACCAATCGTGGAATCTTGCGTATCGATGTTGTATAGAACGCCTTCATACCGAATCTCGGACTTAGAAGTCAAGCTAATCAAGCTCCCTATGTAGGAATCAGCGGACCCACCCCCACCTCCACCCCCACCACCTGAAGAAGAGGATCTGGGTGCCTCCGCTGCGGCTGCTGCCATGGCGTTAGCCAATTAGAAATTGAATTTTCTTAAAAAAGAAGAAACAGAATAGGCGACAGATAGATTAAGCAGAATAACGTATTGAGTGAAAATGGGTCAGTGCTACTCCCTATTTTCTCTCCCCTTCTCCCTCGTTTTATATTGCGGGAGACATTTTTCTTTTGTCGGTTCCAAACCCCATTATCATATTTTAATTGTACGGTCTGCCCAAAGAGTATCATTTTGTATATGACCAACATCTGTTCAAATACTTGTCGTTTCTTACCGTCTTTAAAACCCAAGATTAGTTTCCTAACATTCATTAGTCTACAATTAGATCTTGATTAATCTAATAGTTTACTAAAGCTACTAATTATTTTTATTATATTATCCATATTATTTTATTATAGCATTAGTCCGTTACACTATGCATGTAGTAGTCGTCATATTATGATGGGTCTTCTCCTTTGGATGACATGACTGCTGGTTGTTCAGCATTGCACAAGTCTTTTCGGCATCCTGTTCCCTGATAAATCCTTCTCCTCTTCGAGCACCTATAGTCTGTTTTCTTGAAGATATCTTAAAGCAGTGCCACCTTGCTGCCTCTGTCATGTGATCTTTGAAGGTTATTTTCATGGCCTTGCTGTTAAAGCCGCCGCTGCTACCGAGTTTCTACAATGTCGCATTCCTTCGAACCAAGCAGCTAATATGAGGCTAGTCATTAAAGCTCTGCCGGCGATCGACTCGCAATTGATAAGGATGTCTCTGCTATTCTTGCAACAGCTGCGCCTATGAATGACAAAGGTGACATTTGCCGGAGATGTCAAAAAGTAGGGACAAATTTTCTGCATCTTTATTTTGAGAGGACGGCTGCTATAACTGTTCATTATTCAGAGTACAAAAGGTATAAATAAATAAATAAATCAAAATGACTCTTCAACCGAAACTGTCATCAGACAAAACACCAAGCTCCAATGCCCAAAGAAAGGAAACTGTATACCGCCGAATGATAGTTTGCGCCTTGTAAGTCTACCTATGTGCCCGGAGAGGCAAAAAGTGCACTCTACGCAGTCAGGAAATAAGAAACCAAAATTTTTGAAAACTCAGCCTTCAGGAATCATTACTCAAAAAAGATGGGCAGAAAAAAAGAACTTCCATTGGCCTGTAAGGCACATGTGGGCTATGATCCTTGTACAACCCTGCTACATCCACAAATGTTCTCTCCTATAGTCTCGCAAAATAACAGGCACGCTCGTAGGTGGAACCTGGGAGAAGAACAAATGGATAAATAAACAGAAAGGCAAATGAACTGATCAGCTGTTGATTGCTCCTCATTGGCACTATACATAACTTCACCAAAAAACTTGGTCGCTGAAATTGTTTGTTAATTTGTAAATGCGTAGCTAATGGAAGCAATGCCATCTACTCACATAAAAATTAATTTCAATTTAGAATCAAGCAGTGGCCTACCATGCCATAATCGGTGATTATCATTGAAACATATTCTGAAGGAGTTGCATCATAGCTGCCAAAGACAATCCAATTGACAAGAGGCAAGTTCAGTTTAGTAAAACCAACTCTTTTATGGAAAAGGTTGACATCCTAAAGAACTCACAGAAGATTCAGAAGTTGAAGTTTGTCACTACTGGCCCAACCATCCAAAAAGTTTATTTCCTCCCTTCCATGGACTTTTGAAATAGTATCTGAGTCACCTGCAAGAAATGAACGGCTATGTGAGCCAAGCAAGCAGAAAATAAAGCTGCTCATGAACAATAAGCACCCTCGTTAACAAGCAACTCATACCCAACTCATTAGAGCATATTGAGTCAAGCTGCACCCTTTCATCAAACTTGTATGCTTCACAACAAACTAAAACAGGAACATGAAACTCATGCGCAACCATAGCAACACAAGCTGTCCCAACTCTAGAGTAAACTGTTCCATTGCACAACACTGATGAAGCACCCAAAAACACTCGAGTAGCTTCATGCATGATATATGAAACAGCATTAATGTGTGTATATGTACAGTCGACACCCTTTCTCACCAATCTGCGAAGCAACATTAGCCCTTCAAGCTTGGGACGGGAGTCCACTATGACAACACGAAACTGTTTGCCAAGCTCATGAGCTTGCAATAGTATCATTTCAACAGCAGAGGATGACCCATACGTGAGAAGAACATCATTGTCCCTGATCTTTGTAACGGCATGCTTAACTATCACCTTTGCTGCAAGTATGATCTTTTCATTTATGTACCGGTCAATGTCCAAGTGAAGAGACGCTTTTGCATCGGATTCAGAGGAAGTTAAAAGTAACCTTGCAATACGATTCTTTAGAAACCTAATGGCATTCCCAATGCTGATTGAAAGGGGTCTGCACTCAGTAAGAAAGGATATATAACAACTTATTTTTGCGGTCAAGTCCCTACTAAGAGTTTTCTCAGGCGGGGTTGAGTAGTCTTTAATGGCCTCTTGGATAGCTTGGAGCATTGCTATGCACCGAGCATTGCCTCCACTTATACCTCCTGATAAGAACTGTAACCCAACCTGGTACCAAAATGAACTAAAACTTAGATACAAAGCAACGAAACTGTTGATCTCTACGCAAAGATCTTGAAAAGCACAAGACCAGCTGCGTTCCTTCATGGCCATCTAATATAAATAAAATGAATTCTAATTATAATCTAACTAAGAAGCACAGCAAGGACGATAGCAAGGGTTGCAAAACACAAAAATCAAAGCAGGACACAGCTTTACCGATTGAAAGATTTCAACATTCACTCTTCCCGTTCTATAGATATCTCAGCAAGCAGACTTCCATGTTTCATACTGAGGCAAATGCCTAAAAATTTCAACTCTATACTTAGCTTCTGTTTGCTTCACCACGGCTCGCTTCTTTGCCTTCTCCACCCGACTCTCATCATCATACTGCATTCGCGGTTGGGGTACTTCCTTCTTCCTATCTTTCTCCGATACACGATCAACTCCCTTCTGCGCAGAAACCGTAGCTGTAACGGCATCATTCTTCTGCAAACGTGACTTAACAACTTTACCACCTTTCACCTTGCCCGGAGCCACCACCCCTATGCAGCAGCTGGTGCCTTGCCATCCTCCGCTAGAAAAACAACAAAACACTCAAATCCCTTATATTTGACCATACAAAAAAATGATACATCCAAACAGTCATATATACCTTTGGAAGCAGCTATTGCAGCTCGCTGGGCTTCTTGCATAGCACGCCTTTTGGCTTTGGTGGTTTTCTCTTTCAACGTTTTCGACCTAGCCGGCGGATCATTCTGCCGCTCCACCACTGCTGCTCCAGCAGCGCCCATTCCTTCAATCAATCATTTACGATCATACAAGTATGGATTACTTACTAAACGTACATCGAAGCATTTACCGGATAAACCAGGCGGGGTATTGACCAGGGAAACCGTAGTCAATCCGCTGGACGGAACGCTGGAGGCGATTGCAGCCGCTTTCGGGGGCATATCAAATCCTTCTCTCCCGGGAGAGCTGCTAGCAGCAACTTCAGCAGATCCTCGTCCGTGAGCGACGTCGTCAACGAAGGATGAGGAGCAATGGCGCGGAAGCGGGATCATAACAGGGGAGAGGGAGTTGCAAGCGGCGGGAGGTGGGACGTTGGGGGGAGGAGGGGAGGAGGGGTAGTACTGGTGGGAAATGTCAGGTGGGCCCCGCATGGTGGAGCGGTCAAGTAGGGGTTGTTGCTGCGTGGTTGGAGCGGTGAAAAAGCCGACATGCCGGACTCTATGGTTGCTCACGGCGCGCGGAGTCCGCGTTGGATCCATTTGAGACGGAAGCGATATTTAATTTTTATAGTTTGCTTTTACGGTTGTATGTTAGGTTCGCCATTAGTCGGAGTTCCGGAGTCTGTAAACAGTATCTGTTAACTTATTTCCCCCATGAGCACGTGGCAAGGTGGAGACCCCAGGCCGGTCTAAGATGTCAGAAGAATAATACCCGTGGATTCCGCTTCTCCTACTGCGATCCAATATCTTACCAGCTTAAACTTAAAGCCAGTCTCTGTACATTTGGTGGTTAATTTTCGTTGGCGGTAGAAACTTCAATCAATAGAACAAACTTAAATACTCAGAACAAGCGTCGATCACATTGTTAGTACATAGGAAATACGATTAGTTTAGATCAATAAAATATCAACAAAATATCCAATGCTTCCGTGCGCTAGAAAATCATGGATCCTCGGATTCAAAGATATAATCTAATTTGCCATTGGCTAAGATAATTAGTAAGCATAAATTTTAGAAGATGTACGTTTACCTTGCCCATAAAAGGCATAAAGATTCAGCAACGTTTAATTGCATCCTAAGTTTTATGAATGCGTTATCAGAATATATCGCCAAGATATGTCAATTCCGAAGAAGGCAACCCACCGGTGAGGCAATCATTTAGATGCAGCGGTAGGTTTTAATGTTAGCAATTAAATAGAATGAGGCAGCATACTTAGTATCTGACTGGTAATTTTTGAGGCAATTGTCATACAAAACCATGAAAAATAAGCACATAACCTGGCTATTGTTTCACATCCTGATACATCCATGAAATTGGAGTTACATGAAAGTTGGGTGCACTGGTCCCTTTGAAAGTCCAAGGCGAACTTCTATGCCATGATGCATGTCCAGAGGCCGGATTGTTTCGGACTCACGAGGATCTGCTAGGACCAGACAGAAAAAATAATTAGCATAAATTTAGAGTGCAGACCTAACTGAAACAATAGGGACAACAAGGCTCCGATTATATCAAGGAATGAGGCAAGTGACCAAATTTAGCGTTTAATAAAAGGGATATTGGACGTTGTTTAAACCCTTCAAACTAACTTTCGCTGCAAGGATATAATCAGATGACTATAAAATGTGGCAGCCTCCTAGAACGACATACTAAGAAGTCTTTCAAATCACATAAAAGATTCTCGACCCTTCTTGAAGTTTTGTCCTTTGAAGAACTCTAGCAAAAGTTTTAGTGACAGCAGAAAATTATAAATAACACCCCCTTTTGTATCTTTATAACTTGATAAAGTGGACGGAAATAGTTTCTAGAATACTAATCATAGAAGAGACACCTCAGTCACTCCTAAGACTAATGTATCATTATGTTAAATAGCTAGCTTTGGGTAAATTATCAACTTCCAGAAATGGAAAAAATATTATATTAAAAAGAAGTTTGGTTACCATTCAGATAATCTTCAAATCCAAAATCTTCTAATCCTCCTGACAGAGCCTCCAATCCTAGAAGTGAAGAAGCAATCGGTCCTGGTGGCCTCTGAAATCTGCAAACGTTTAAAATAAATATAGAAAGCAGAAATTTGTAAGAATATTTAAATGAGTGTGAAGCTCAGAAGATACTAAGAAAATCATCTAAACTAATACAATAGTGATGTGTATCGTATGAACAATGCAGGAGGGGTACAAAATATGAAACATAGACAATGGGGAAAGATAACCATCCTGGTAGATGTAAAGATAAGGCCATCAAAGAATGTAAACAGAGCCAACGCATAACAAAAAATTTGCAGAGAGGATGGAGATCATTTAAATAGAAAACTGACACAGATCAATGGAAGGAAAGTGAACACAGGACAAACTGCCAAGAAAGATTTGCACATGCCTCAAGAGATGCCATTGAACAAAA
The DNA here is from genome assembly GCA_019739055.1 of Passiflora organensis. Taxonomy (NCBI): domain Eukaryota; kingdom Viridiplantae; phylum Streptophyta; class Magnoliopsida; order Malpighiales; family Passifloraceae; genus Passiflora; species Passiflora organensis. The sequence continues at coordinate 17,800,613 of JAEPBF010000009.1, forward strand.
AATTGACACAAAGATCAGGTAAATGAAAGACCGAACATATACATATTTTCTGGTTTGGATAGAGATGCAGTTGTATAGCAGGTAATCCCTAGAGTGATGCAACAGAAGCCTCAGACTGAACCAGAAGAAAAATTTCCAGAATTAAGGAAAAATGAAAAATCATATAGTTTCTTTGTTATCTGAATGGAAAAATCATTAAGGAAAAATGAAAACATGCAGTTCCAGCAATTAAGATTTCACAATTAATCACTATAGATTAGAAAAATCCGGTCTCCACTCAAGAGCATCCCGATATTACTTTTATCCATCATTATCACAGAGTTGCAAAATTCTAAAAGGAGGAACCCTAGATTACTGACTTGAATAACAGCAACCACGATTCTCTCATTTAGGAATTAAAAATTTAAACGTTATACTTGAAGAACAAAACATCTCTCCGTAAATTTCTAAAATAACAAATTTAGTCCTACTTTCCTATATCACGGAAGCAGTTCGAGGAAGTATAATATTGAAATAAACTGACAGTTCAAACCAAGCCAGCGGTTAAAAGCCACACTCACACAAGACCTGTGACTTTCAGTAATTAGAGTAACTAAAAGGCATACCGCGAAAGAATTTTCCTCTCGAGATCCATTTTCAGCGGGAAGGCAGACCCGTAGGTGTTTGCAAGAATGGTTCTCTTCATTTCACTGTCAGATCTCTTCGCCTAGCATTCAACGAGCAGTACATGGCAACAACCATCGTTAGTCTCGAATACCACCATTCCCAAAAAACAAAAAATCACCGATATACAGCGAGATCGGAACACTGAAAACCGAGAGGGAAAAGAAAAGGAAGGCGAACAGAGGCTTACAGCTGGATACGCGGATTCGAGAGGATGAGATCCAATGATGTCGCTCTTGACGCCGTTCAAGCCAAAACGGAGCGGGTCTTGCTGGATACGGCCGACTTCGAGCTCAATTGATTTGGGTTCCATCGTGCTCCGGTCTTTCCTCGGGTTTCTCTTTGTTTCTCCTGTTGTGTACTTTGGTAGCAAGCCAGAGCTAGGCGATGAGCAGAAAATAACTTAATTAATTTAAAGCGTTTAATTGACTTATTGGAAAAGAAAACCACGCCGCCAAGATACGTCGTCGTATCTCATTCTTTTGCTTCATTTGCCATTTGCATTTCGTATAACTTTTCCTTTGAGCATATTTTGAGTACCAAAATGGTGGAAATTAGAATTATCAAAATTGTGAGAAACTAAAAATTTAAAATAATTATTATCAATGCTAAAAAGATTTTTACTGTTTTAATATGTTTTGAAAATGATTGAGGAATTTAATAATTATTTGTCACCGGCAATCATTAATATTAGTTTAAATATATGTTTGAAATTATTATTTAATATATAAACGGTATATATTCATAAAATATTATTACTGTAACAATATATTGTATCTAATTATATTACCAACCGTTTTATGAATATATTTATCATTTGTAAAGAAATACGTATTAAAAATACATATTTTATTATCTCATCATTATATATTATTATATATTCAAGTTTAACAGAAGTGAATATGTCATTACTGCACATAGAATAATGATGGATGTCAACTGTGTATAATTATGAAAAAAAAACCGAAAATAATATTTTATATGTATTTTAAATAAAAATATTGAAAATTTTTAATTTATAAAATCATTGAAACTTGAATTTGAATTTAGGATCGATCATTAATTTTAATTTTAATTTATTAAGATATAAGATTTATTAAATTATCCTTAAATTTGAATTCGGGACAAGTATTAGATTAAATAAATTATTAATTTAGAAAGATTTTACTGGATAAAATATTTCTTCTTACCTCTAAAGAAAAAGTGACAGAATTATAAATTTATTATTTTATCGATAACAAGAATAATATCTTCTGATAAGTATTTATCATCGATATTTAATTTTATTCTGATGAAATATTTGATTCAAAGTTAATTTCATCAATTCCGATCAGCCTCCCGGAAGGTATCGCCACCGGGCAATACCCTGCTACAAATTGTATTGGCTCCTTTCAGAGAGGTTCCTGATGCGGTACTGCAGAAGCGTATTTGGTTTTAGGAAAGTAATCTAATCTGCTCATCCTTCAACTTTTCACTCAAAAGTTGCCCTTGGGGTGGAGTCTCCAAGAAAATTTGATTGGATTATATTTCCGATTAGGTCCCAAACAAAACAAATCTCCTGTTATGCAGAAATATATATATAACAAGATAGAAACAGACAAAACCTCATGAAATCTCTGGAAGATATACAGAATGAAAGAGGTAGCCGGAGTAGGTGTACGACGACAGTACGAAGAAGAGTATTAAATTGGATAGGTTGATAGATAGGCTCATTCTTTTATCAGTTTTTTTTTTTCTGTTAAAAGGCTGAGATGTATCAGAAAAAATGGAGAAGAAGATGTGATATGTTGTAATACACTGGACATCATTGATAATCTCCCGGAAATTCTGCAATTCGATTCATTTCATTGAACCTATTATGATACGGATTCCATGGCTCAGATTCTGATGCTGAACCTGAAACCTCTAGACCAGAATCCGTTTGACCATTACCAACTTACTTGATTCATTAAATTAAGTAGCTGTGGCCAACCTTACTCCACTCTGCAGAAGCTAGAACGTCACTCAAAGCCTTCTTTTCTAAATTTTTTTAAAAAGGAAAATATTTTCTGGCAGTGAAAGCTCACTACAACGTAGCAGGTCACAACCTTTAACGCATTCCCATGTAACTAACGCATTCCGTGAGAAGATCATATGAAAACGAGGAGCAAGAGAAAGCCAGAGATTAATGAAAAGCCAGTTCTTTTGACGTTATTCACTGCCGGTAGACTTCTTTTCAAGTTACTATGCAATAAACCAGCAGAAGAATGTACAGTTAGTTTTGTTCACTTTTTCTCTTCTTTTTGCTAGTCATTTCCCAAGATAACTCTGCTCCCCTTTTTAGCTTCCTTTTCGTTGATGGTTCTTTTAGGCTTCGCATTTGTATCTCTTGGTGTTGTTTTCTCGATCGATGGTGTATCATGTATGTTGCTAGTTACTACTCCTTTTGGGTTCTTTCCATGCTTTCCCTGTTTTACTCTCCAAGTCATAGGAACCTTTGGAAGATAATGCAAGCAACGAGTCAGTTAAATTTTTATCTTCCTGCAATTTTTTCTTTGGAAAGAAATCCTGACAGAGAAAGAAAGCCAGATTGAAGCACATGTCCATTGCACTCCTGTGCAAATACTTGTCCATTTATTACTCTGAAGTCTTGATTAACCAATTGGCATTCTTAATTATTATCCGGCCAGTGCTGATAAAGAAAGATAGAACTCAGAATGAGGTAGTGTCAGGCCTGGAAGCTTATCGGCTTTTGTAAGGAAGTTCTTCCTGCTGGCTAGATTGATCCGTGTAAGCACACTTCTGGGTTTTGCTGGGGTTTATTTTTCAAGATCACGTTATTAGTAAATTACATATTCTCTGAAATATCTGCACAGACATCGGAGTCTTAGACAAGAAAGAAACAATGTTTCTTCAAAAAGGAAATAACGTGAAGATTAGTAGTTAATTAATACTTATGTACAGTAGTCTTATCTCTTCTTCATAAAGCGAAAGAAAGATGTTGCCACTTGCCGGGTAAAGCCTGAGCCTTAGGTTTTCGACGTAGCTAGGCGGAAAGTAGTATATCGGCCACATAATGAAAAGCACAGCACATGTAAATACATACACCTCATAAATGAATTTTAACCTGAATTTTCCTCTACATTATTGTTTTTGCAATTTGGAGTTGGCCTTTTATTTTTTCTGAGAAAATGGCAAGTCAGGTTTTAACCTGTATGCCTTTGAATACAGGAAAGAAAATGGTGAAAAAGTCAGGTGCTGCAGGAAGTTCCACCGCTTTCACAAACAGTATTCCTCGAGAAGAAAAAGAAGGATTAGTCCTCCTATCTTCCATAAGGTAATATATTCACTTAATCATATTCTTTGGGTTTGTAAAAAAATGTCAATTGTTGTATATATCTTTAATTAGTTATCCTTTTTTCTTAATCCTGTTTACGGCCCAGTTCCTCAAGTGGAACCAAGTCATTTTGATGTAGACATCATCTATATCTTTTCTGTATCAGTTTTTGCGATGCACATAGACAATATATTCTTGTTTTCTTCCTGTACCAACCTTCATTCTGTTAATAACACCAGCTTTATAAAAAGGAAAAAACAAAAACTACTTGCATCCACATAAATAAAGAGTAATGCTAAGAAAGTTATTATGCGACTGTAGGGGTCATCTGTTCAACTTTTTTTCCATTTTCACATCTTGTCATCTATCTCATGGAGGCAATTCTGAGAGCCATTTTTTAGTGGCTGCAGGTAGCTTTAGCTCTCTGGTTAGTTTGCTAGCTGTGTTGTTCAGAGCCTTCTGTCTCTAGATTTTTTGGGAATTTGATTTAACAATCTCCCAACTGCTGTCTATTCAGTAATTTACTTTGACAGATATAGCTGTGCAGGATGATCAATGATCCTTTCATGTCCTTAGTATTCAATGTTTCTGGTTGTGCAACTTGGAGAGGTACTCGTACTCTCCATATATGATCGATAATGATATGTCTTGATAGGAGTAGACAAGTTAAGCTCTCTTATTAAACTATAATGGTGACTGGTGCAGAAAACTTCAGAAGATGTTTTTTTCTCAATAATAACAAAAGTATTCTCGTCAGTCGTAAAAATAATATTTTTTTTCCAAAAGGAATTGGTTTTGGATTGCATTATGAGACAACGATGACTAGCTAGGATGGATCAAGCGGATAATTGTTAGCCAGAGATTCTTCAAGGTATAATATCCATAAAATATTGTATCAGATATGGCTAGTTGAGCAATATGTGGTTTCTTATTGCTCTTCTTTTTGAGCCATCCTTTCTTATCGTTTTTATGTTATATCACATCCATCCCCTTTTGTTGTTTAACTATATCAATTAATTTGTGGGGGAAAAAATTAATTAGTAAAACTGGAAGATCTGAAGGAACCAATTCTTGTTGGATCTCTAACAGTTTGATGTCAAGAGAAGTCATGATATGTTACGTCTATGTGGACATTTTGAAAAGACAGAACGAAGAGACATATACCATTCTCATCACTAAAGCAATCATCATAACGTAATGCTTTCTCGTTCTTCATTGTTTCATTTGTAAGTTATTATAACATATCTTTGTAAGAGTTTCGGGATGGCTATAATATATCTTTCTCCAAATGATGCTTCTTTTTTTAATGCGCAAATTATATGTATTTGTTCAATATTTCTGTAAAAAAAAAAGGGGAAAGCCTGGATTATCATGTTAATTTCTTTTATATATTTGAAACCTGTGTGCAACAATGGCCAGTTCAAAGGTAAAAAAGGATGATCTGGTTGATGCCAATATTCTTTTGGAAAGACACTCAAGTATCTGCTGCAGAATCTGTTCATTTTTTCTGGTGAGAAAAAGGCAACACACTGCCAACAAGAAGGGTAATTACATTATAGATCTGAACAGTGTACAGAGATTTGTATGCGATCGAACAACATATCCGTATTCATTCACGACAAGGGTAATATATAAAAGAGAACTATAACCATGACGAGTTGTGTGACCTGTAAGTGCAAGGGGTAGAGAGCTACCATTTTCTGAATGATCTCTACTTGAATCCTTCAATTGTAACTCACTATTTTCTATTAGATTCCTAGGTATTTATCGTTTATGCATAAGAATATTGAAGATTTATTGTCAAAATCACATGATTTATGTACAGGAACAGGAAGTTACAGGACCATGCATTGCTGTTAATCAAGGCTTGACGGCAGCAAATCTAAATATGTGGATCAGGATCTCCAGGACAAAGAAACCGGTTGCAAGGTAAAAATGAATTGCCTTGGCACTAAACTATACATTTAAATTCATACGGTTTTCCATCAAACAGAAAAGGAAAGTAGAAATTGGAGGAGGTTTGAAGGGACATTAAACCTTCAACTGGATATATATGAGCCAGTTAAGTATATGAGACAGTCTAATTAATACTATTAATAATTGCTTGCATTGCAGAAGAATTATGATAATACTAGTAGTAATTAGTCTACTTTTAATTAATCACACTATTGGTTTATTGAAGACAAAAGCTTACATCCTCACATCAAAAAGGAAAAAAAAAACCCAAAAATCTTCATTAAAGAAAATAGAGACCTCAAAGGAGAGGAAACAGAAATATGGCAGAGGTAGAGAAACATCTTCAAAATAGGCAGGAATTAAATGAGATGCTCTAGTTCTGCGAAATAGGAAGACTGGACAAGATGAGAAATACACCTTACACATAATTTCTTATTGCTCATACACAACATTAACGTGGACATCGATTCCTTTCAGCCTCCCAGATTTTCCCATAGAGTTGTAGTTCTGCAAAATGAAGAAGATCAAAATCAACAAAACTGTAACCACATCCCAAAGCCTTGTAGATGTGCATGTTTATATTTATATATATGCTACAGTGTTGACGTTTCCGAGTCTTGGTTTTTACTGTACCTGTGGATAGGTTCAAGTTGGTAACAGCGCAGATGCTGGAATGAGCAACTGCAGTGTTAATATCCCAAACTTGTGCTAAATTTGGGGTGTTAAGGTCGTTGTTGCTGCTGCAGCAGCCAAAATCTAAAGCTATACCTCTTGACATTTCAGGGTTCTGTTGATAATGGATTCCTAATGAGGGCTTCATAAACTTTCTTTCCAACACCATAGACTCTTCGATAACGTTTGCTTTAGGCATTTGATTGCCATGCGAATCGGAGGTATAACCTTCAACCTCCTGAACAACTCCTGGGGAGGATGCCATGCTGTGGCAACAAGCACCTGATTTTTCACACTCCTGGTGGTGGTTCAAGGATCTTGGTACCTGGTTGAGGCAACAATGACAAGAGTCGGAACAATTCCTGGATTCGTTGAGATGAAGTGTCCTGCTAGTCATTTTCACTCTAGTTCTCTCCCTTGCCCTTGCTCTTGCTCTTGCCCTTGACTCTCTTCCAAGATAATTGACGGAAGATTTTTGCTCCTGCTTCATTTTTCCCTCTTCAAAAACACCTGCAGGCAACCATTCAATCTTTGAAGTTATTCCGTCTAGCCCATCATTTTCAGATACAACTTCACATGCAGAAGAGGAAGACAAACTTTTAGCACTTGCACTTTCTGCTAGTTCCTTGATGGCCTTCCTTGACTTGGTGAACAGCCAATCTAGGGTTTCACTCGCTCTGTCAAACCCTAACATATCCTGCAGATCAAAGAACTTGCGGGCAATTTCAATGGACAATCTCACTCGCCGATCTCGTAAACCTCGAGATGTGTAGATTTTGCTGTGCCTATCTTTCTTCACCGGCCCATTTCTTGGATGGAAACTGGAAGGGTCGTACTGATCTTCATTTAGAGCATGAAGATCTAGCTTAGTCATCATGGCATTGCTCGAAACTTCCATGTTTAGCTCAGTCCCCGTAATTGATGGATTGGTGGGCATGAAAGGAATTGTTAGTGGATTGTGGAGGTGGTAAAGGAGAGTATCATTTGTTATGTACTGTTCATTGAAATAATTAGGAATAGGATGGAAAGAAGAAGATGGAAGTTGTGTGAACGGATCGACGGAAGAGTTAGTGGTAGAGAACATTTGTGACTGTAGAAAACCACAGCTTTTCAGAAAGAAAAATTTAAAATACCTGAAGAAAGTTGCTTGGAATCAGATATGTTCAACAGGGCTTCACTTATTTTAACCTTTTTCACTGATTCAGCGTAGCTTCTATGCACTAGCTGGGAGAGTATAAAAGCATGGGAGAAGAATCTAAGTGCCTCGCTCGATCGCCCTAATAGAGAGGAAATTAAGGATAAGTGAGCTTGATGTTAAAGAGTTAGAAGTGAAGGGTATATAAGGCGTCTACTCCTCTAAAATTGCAGGCATAAGATTTAGGGCAAAGAGCGATTTAAGAGGGAGTAAGAGAGGAGAAAGATAGAGCGGCTAGATGACTGTGTGTGGTACTGGCTCAAACACATCCCTTCTGCAACTTAAATTAGGGGCAGCAAATGGGGACAAAGGCCAATCATTTCAACTTTTTAAGCCTGCGAATTGGGAAGCTGACTAGGGTTAGATCAGCCTCTCCCGCTTAGTTTACCTTGCAGTGGTTTTTCTTCTTTTTTTTCCCGTGAAGCCAATTGCAGTAAATTTTAGACCAGCTAGGCCTTTGTGACGCACAATATTTGCTCTTTTGCATTCACTGGATTTCCTTTGGGTTTTTCTTCAATGATCTCTCGGTTCAAAGGCTATATCACCGGTTTTTGTAACCCTACGTTTTGGTAATGAGTTTAGATCCAAAAGAGTGGGAACGATTAAGTGTTTCCCAAGTAAATATCATAAATGATTTGTTCTGACCAAAAGACTTGATGTAATAATTTGTTCTATCGTTTTTTACCGTGGAACGTTGAGAATCAAATGGTTGACTATTTATCCATTTTATCAAATATAAACCAAGCCAGGACCTAATCATTTTATGCTTAAGCAAGCTTAACCCTTTTGTCATTGAATGAAATGTAGTATGTCTGTCAGTAAATTCCTAAACCTAGTAGATTTCACATAAATTTCGGTCCAAAGGAAGCTGAAGAAACAGTAAAGCCACTATCCACATCTATTCCACTCAAATAGCTGTGTTATTAAATGGACCCTAAACAATTTTCTTTATTTTGTTCGTAAGAGCTGGTGTTAGTTTTATTTTTAAAAAAAAGTAAAAGAGTATATATTGATAATTTAGATTGACACATACTAAAATAAATGTCCTATTAACATAATAATTTACATTCAACCTTAATTAAACATATTTAATATGTTCTTTTAGTTGGATTTGGTCCATAGATTACTGTTTGAAAGGAAGGAATATTTGCAAAATTTGATAATACAATTTCCTCGGAAAACAATAATTTAATACGCTTAGTTTTGTAATTAAATAAGAAAACATGGAACGTTATGTTTTTTTCTAATTATTTGGACACAAGATAACATGAACTAAAATAAATACAATTTTTTTAAATTTAATTCGTCTGATTTCAATAATTTCCTGTAATAATAATAAAAAAATAGCTACATTCAATTGGGCCAACTTGGCCGTGGGTTTTGTTTGTTTACTTTGACCAAGACATGCAATGGACTGGAATCGAGTGTGGAAGTCCACAAAGAAACTTTCGTAGTGTTTAATGCTACGATTTCAACGCGGGATCTCAATAGCTTGCCACCTTATTGATGGCAGAACGTGTGGTGATAGATCAAAAGGATGCTGACGTGTGACATCAATAGCACCATCATCTTTAATGATGCCAGTGGCAGGGATCGTACTGGTACTGATGAGATTCAAATAGGGTCCAAAACAGCTTATTTTAAGTTAAAAAGCCCATGCATATGGCTATGTTAACTTTAATCATTGCTGTTCAGCGCTGTCAACCCTCATTACATATACCTAAATTTACATTAAAAAAAATTATTTTCAATAAAAAAAGCATAAACAGAATAATAAAAAAATTAAGTATCTTAAATTAATTTATACTAATACTTTTTTAATAATAAATTAAATTAGAATTTAATTCCACTTTGGTAGTTTAATATAGGTTCGAAGTAGTTCTTGTCAGGTGTTAGGATTCGTGCCCAATTGTGGTTTGGAAAATTGGAATTGCATTTTGTCTTTTTTTTATGTGTGAAAATGGAATATCAGTTTAAAAGAACCGCCCCACCAGGGAAGTGTTATCCTGTTCATTATATGTTTCTTTTTAAATAAACAATATACAATATATAATACTTTTTCAATAAAGATAAAATTGTTATTGCAATATTAAAAAAAAGAAAATAGTAAATTCCCGGAGCATGACAAAACTTCCTGCCCCATCATGTATTAAACGTGACGAAGAATCTTTCTATTGATTAGATCACACTTAATTTATAGTGCTTAAAAGAAACCATTAAAGAGATTTGATGGCTAAGCATGTCCATAATTCACTAGGCATCTAGCCTCCCAAGCCACTTGGAACGGAATTAGATTACTAATAACATTTTCGTTTATTCCCTTTTCGGATCTGTGTTATTCTCTTTGTATCCAATTTTCAAAATTGACATAATCGACTGCTAACGCTGAAATTCTGCTCGGCCTGTGGGAAAGGACAGGAGAACGAATTCTACTATGCAAGGCCAACAAGAAAACAGTACGTAATAAAAAGGTCAGCCTCTTCAAGTGGGATGAAAACCAAGATGACCTCACCCTCAAGCATAAACCTATATCAGGAAACATTCTGTTGCTCATCTGTTGTTTATTTTCATGTTGATGTTTCTGTTTTCTCGCATGAATTTAAGCCAGCATCAAGGCATGAAGGCAGGAACTATCACGCAGCACGCAGCTAGAGTAGACCGTCCCTCTCTTAGGTAGGCAGGCTAAATGTGTATAAACATGGATCGAACCGATGGAATGCACCGGTTTCCAAAAGGAAACAAATCTTGGTCGAGTTGAATAGTGTGTATTCTGCGAAGAAATTATTAATCATCAGAGGCATTTACAACCCAGTTCAGCAGCTAAGCTTGAAAGGGAGATTATGGTTTCTCTTTTCTCTTGTTGTTGTCCTCCATTGGGTTTAGGTTGGCGGGGGGAGTCAGGTAGTACAAAGGGTCTACAGAAAGAGGTACAATGTCAAGCTTTATTAGCCAATGATTAATTTTTTGGTTGTCTGCTGGTTAAGATTCTGAGTGTGTAGTGTAGGGGGTCCATAACAACCAACGATTATCCTCTTCACTATACATTGCACCTAAACCCACATCGATTGAGACAAGCTGTATCTCACACACAATCTAGACAAAAAGACATCATATACAGTCATTACCATTTTTTGCCTTGGAAAAAGAAAGGAGATTTTGGAGGCATCTTCCCATCCTCATGCACCTAAATTAACTTTTTATTACTGTATTTACTCAAACCTGGTACTCTACAAAGTTAGGCATGAATTGATATCTCTGAGTACACTGCCACTCTTTTACAGCTATCCATCTATCACAGAATTGTCTTTCTTCGCCTGTGAAATTGTGACATTTTTTTGGACTAATTACTTATAAGAAGTAAGCATTGTATAAATCTATGGATTATAATCAACCCAATGTATATAACTATGAGATAAGATTTATTTATTTTTAAATAATTGGATCTAGTTCATCCACCCTTCATTGAAATATACTTACTATCCAGCTAATTAAAGACCGACACCTTCTAACTTCAAGAAAAGGAAAATATGGGTTACCCATCAAAGGTTCGTCCTCCGGACAGAACTGGAATTGTTTATGCGTAAGAATTGTGTTCATAATCACAATTGGTTTCTGCATGCGCTTTAATTCTCACGATTAAAATTGCATTTAAACATGAAGACAGATTAGTAGTAAAGTGGCATGGTGCTCTCAATCTGTCACATTCAATCTCACATGTAAAGTTCTGAGCCAGAACACATGCATGCTCTTCACTGATGATTCCTTTGCACCACACAGCACTTTCAGTCCGAATCCCTGTCCGCTTTTTCGTAGGTTTCCTTTTCTTTTCTTTTCTTTTTTTCTTGTTTGCTAGTGCTTAATCCCCGTTCTCGAACTAACCTGGAACTTCCGCTGTTCAGAAACAGCCTTGATATCTGAATCCTGTCGATTCCAGTTCACAACCTAGAATCCTGATCGGTGTTTCTCTTTTCTGGGAAGCAGCTCAAATACTTGCACTTTACTTGGATTATGGCAGCCGACATACAATTTACTTGTGATCCGCATGTTTTTGTTTGATGCCAACAAGTTCAACCTTTTCCATGTTTTCTCTTTCTATTGTCCTATACGACTACCATAAGGATGTGCCTTGATCAATTTGTAACACTGGTTATGTCTTTAATTTCACAGTGATCAATTGTTTGTGATTGCTCTTCAATCACAACGATACATCGACCAAGTGTTGCATAAAGGCTTCTGCGCGTATTACTATCACTTATAGAACCACCGATTGCTTCAATTGCCGGTGGCATCTTAAGTTGTTGGGGTGCTTCTCTGTATATATTAGATTCAGCCTTCTATTACGGTAGTTGCATTTCAAGATTCCAGCCTCCAGGCTCGAGGAAAGGAAGCAACATAGAGCTTGTAAATAAAGAGGTAGCAGCAAATCTGTACTTGGCTGTTGGAGGGTAGCATATTCTGTCCAGTGTTTGCTTGTAGTACCCGATTCTAAGTTTCGCATATCTCATATAAAATCTGACGTCACTGACGGACAAAGAAACTAATCCATGTGGATGTCCCCGTGGCATAAGACACTATTCTATTATGTTATCTTTGGATTGATTATTGGTGTGGATTAGAATTCTTACCGCATCATTATTTCTATGTCATATCAGATTTCAATATTTGGTATAATTTAATAATGAAATAAAAAAATAATTATGGCTCCTTATCTTTATAGGGAGAGAATGAGAAGCCACTTTTTTTTATGAATCCTATGTGGTATTTTTCTCTTTTAATATTATTCCTAAAATATCTTTATGTATAATAGAGATTTATAAACTTATAATATATAATATTATTGTTATTGTTTATGATATACAAGGTTAATCATGTAATTAAACTATTCTATCTAATTATTTTTTAATATAATATTAAAAATAAAAAAATTACCAATTTTATTTCTATATCTAAACCAAATATGAAAATAATATACATAAAGCTAATCATATTATTTATATTATAATTATATTCTAATAAAAAACCTAATCCATATAAATTAATTCATCCAAACATAATATCTGAGGGAATACATTTGACAGAGCCTAAGCACTTTAGAATTACTGTTCCAGCTAACCCAAAACCTTCAAAAAAAATTAAAATAACCAAAATCTTATTATTTAATTATATTTTTTTGGGTTTCAGAATTCCGTTCGTCTTCATTGGTTTGCGGAAAGCATAGTTTGCCGAACTTCTAAATTCCTTCAAGTTCTGAATGCTTTTTTTCCACACTAAAAAACCTGTCTATATTATTGACTTTCTGATTGGTTATCAAAAACATTCCTCAACTTCTGCCTTCAATATGTTTTACAATAAACGCTAAACTTTCGGCGCTCTTCTCATTACAATTACATCTTCTCTGGAAGAATTTTCATTTGCTTCCGAATCACTCTAATGGATCTAAGACCATAAAAGGAATCATCTCTCCACCCGGCAATGATAGGAGTGGCCGTAGTGGGCTTTGAGGCCCATCCATTGCGGCTTAATACCATTGGAGAATCAAAATCCTAAATTTTCAAATTTATAATTTTACCATCCTCACAACTAATCTCCTCCTAGAGTTTTAATTCAGAATCAATATAAAGAATATGACGAGAGTCGCCTACCAATAGACACTATTCGTATTTGTCAATATTCAAATCTTTTGTACATTATATTTGAGGAAAATCCCACAGTTTCCGTCGTCGCAAACAACTCACAAGCTATTAGGTCAGTATTAATATACGTCGTTTGTATATCAAGAGTGTATATTATAATTATAATAACAAAACATATAAGGATATAATTTTTTAATCAAATTAAAGGATATAGGTTTTAGAGAGAGTAGGATATAATATAAAGAAGTATTATGAACACAAATAAACGTAACTGTGGTTAAACTATATTAAGTCATTTTGTTTAGATCATTTTTTTCCGTTCTAAAAGTATCTATCAGTTTCCATCCGTACATATAACAACATTAAACTACTCCATAGGAAACTAGTTTGGTTTGGACCTCTTGGCCTCAATCAGCCCACAGAGGTCCAACTATTTATGCAACAATGAGAAAAATATTTCTAATTTACCTCTGATTATCATGAAATCCAACCGAGATGTTGACCCCAATTTTGTAACGTATACCATACCTTTCAAAAAACATGATGTGAAAACAGGCTCGGGGGACCTTGCCTAGCTAGCTAGCAGCAGGCACTGGTAGTCTAGCGCCATACTTGCAAATAAAAACGCACCACATGGCCGGAATTGTCCGGCACTCACCAACAGTTCTCTTTATGTCGCCACAACGGAGAAAGTGTAAGCGTTCATGCGCTCAGGGAAAAGAAAAGAATCAGACAGTTGTGGGCCATACGTGGGATCACCGGATTAGGAGGTGCACGTGGTAGGATAAAAGCTGTTACCTTCACCAATCAAATTCTGGTCTTGTGTCTGATCACGACGTGTTGTGTCTCTATTGGAATATCCAGAAACAGCTCACCGCTAGAGGTCCCATCTTTGCACTAGACCACCAGGAGCTACGGCTTTTTATTTGTAGCCCTGGTGTGGGCTTTCTCCCTTTGCGGACCCAAAGCTAGTAGGGAGGAGCACTTGCTAGTCTTGACCAATTCAAGGCGAGACACGAATAAAGACAGACACATTGCACGTGTGAGAGTTTCATGGCCTATGCGTTAACAACTATTTTTTTCAGTTGAATCTTAAGTATCAATCTTTAGTGAAAAATATAAAAAATTTATCATCCAACCATAATATTTAGGATTAGAAACCTGGTTTATAAGTTATCTTTAGTTGGGTTAGTTTGTCATAAAAGGTCTTCTAAGGCAGTCATCATAGCTTGATCGTGACTCAAAGTTTTAGCCTTTTGAAGTAAAATGGGCAAACCACACATGTGATCAAATGATAGCAAAAGAGTAGGTAAGGATAGGAAGAGGTGTAAAAGAGACTGATATTTGAAAGAAATAATAGGAGTAGAATGGAGCCAACTCTCAGTCCCACACTCAGAATAGTTAAAGCGGATGTTGTATGTATGAAAGCCAAAATCTTGGATCAGCTGCAATGGTTGCGGGGCCACTGGGTCCACGCTTCATTTTGAGCATTCAACGTTCATTAGATGGCATATCATGAAACTAACAGCGAAGCACATGTAGAAGGTTCTAATGCCCATTCACAGCATAATATGGTCTAAAGAGACAGAAAAATGATGATAATGATGTTAGCTCTAAGGCATATGTGTTTCTGTCAAAATTGTTTCTAACATTACTGCTAGCATTGTTCTGCAACCTAAGCAATGGTAAAGACAAATGAGTAAAACGAGTTTACTCATATACTTACTGCATATCGTTGCTTTTCTTTTTCTTTTTCTTCTATCTTTCTTTTGCAGTCCAATATTCATGATTCCGATGAGAGAATAACCTTGCTGTATCTGTTGTATCGCAGGCATGTGACCACCAATACTTTCGATTTCCACATCTATGTAGGATGACATGACCACAATAACAAATGGATCCTGCAGAAAAGACCCCAACAATTATATATCAGCAACGAGTCAGTCTGTAGCCAGTACTCTTCTGAGACAAGTATTTCTTTCTATGCAAATGCAATTCAGCTGTTCTAAAGAAAACCATTAAAGGAGCTTCATATTTATTTTCAGCATCCAAGTTAATATCACACAACATAATGCTTTGCAAGATGATTCCAACATGCAAATGTAAATTAATGCACTTTCACGTACGGAAGATTTCAAGAATAAACTCTAGCTTACTAGGGTTTCAAAATTCCAAATTTTACATATTTAATTGCTTTCCTGTTAATTACATGGAAGCTACAGGTGCTCATATAGCTTCTGGTGCTTGGCTTTTCTTTTAATGAAGATTTGAGATCCTTCAAGTACAAGTGGTGCAATCGCTATGTACTCGAAAACCAGGCATGGCGCTGCAGAATTCCTAGGTTGTACTAGATTTTTTTTTTAACATATATGTCCAGAGCTAAGCAGCTCTTGATCGTACGCCAACTCCAACTAACTCTACCAGCGACTGCCGACTGGAACTGCACCAGCAGTAGCTTGTAAGAGTAGCTGATACGAAAGAACATTTCAAACTGTAAAACTTACTTCTGTCTTAAAGAAATAAAACGAGATGCTACCACTGGATTCGGGACATTTCGTTGTACAAAACAAGATGGCTCTAGCAGCATATAAGTGAACAGAGCTTATAAGGTACTATCTAGCTTGCGTTTCGCTTTATCTATATGCATTTCGAGGAAGAAGATGAAGAGAAGAGCTTGACTTCATACAGAAAAGACGGTGCTTGAACTAAAACAACAGTACTCGATCGGCTTTACTGTTTGAATTTTCCTAATGAGTTGATCCTCATCAAGCAAGCTTAAGCTCAATAGATCAGTCATGCCAACAGAGAAGCATGACTACGCATCTCCTGATGATATACAGCCTTCCTTTCTGTTGTCTAAGGTAACCTCCAAGCCTTTTGCATGACAGCTTTTTTCTGGATTGCTTCATGGCTGCACTGCTCATCTTCATGCAGCTGTTTTTATTTTCCTTCTTTCGGGTTTTTAGGAAAACAAAAGGAAGAAGGGCTAGCTAGTGCTTGCACTAATGCTTGAAGTCTTGATTGCTGGAAAAACAAGGAATCGAGTCTCTTATAAACAAAGGAAGGCGTGGTCCAAGACACCCAGGGAACATGCAACTAGGGCCCCCCACAAATCGATTCTTCTCTCCCTCTTAGCCACATCATCCTCAGAACAAGCATTTATTTTCGGATCAACGACCCAGATAATTGGTCGGTAATAGATTTCTCACTCGCTGAAGGAACTAGGGAAGAAAAGGACAAGCATAGATATTTCAGGTGCAGCTCACCATGCGTGTAATGAATCAGGAATGAAAATATTTCACAAATTGGCGAAGAAGCAATGATGTCCCCTTGTCATGTCACTTGACTGCACGTAGAAAGTGGAATGATGCCTCTGCAATGTCGTCTTTATTAGCAAACTACCTCCCTTTGATTTCCAACATAACATTGAGCACAAGAACCAAGAATGTCCTTCATCATTCATCGTGAACCTTGATTGATTTGGAAAATTAAGTAGACTTGTGATGTCTCTTCCTGTACTTATCACTTGGTGCATTTATTCAGTTGGACCGATCCTATAAGAGTAGCTATACTGAATTTCATGTATTTTTGTTCAATCATGAGAAGCAAAATAATCAATGTTACATTTACTATTAACTGGCGATGATCAGAGGAGGCTAAGCTAACCAATTCAATAATAGATACCCCACACGTTCTACTTTATCCGTAAGTTTACTTTTTCGCCGGTGAGAAGCAAATGGAAATGGTTCCATATGATTTGTAAAACTTCTACAATGAAGTGAAATTTGATGTAATGCATTAAGTTGTTTAGGATCCAAAGACTTCCAAGATTTTTAAAAGCAAAGTGTTACTGAAACGATATAAATTAATTAGGCGCTTTTCGTAGGGAGTTAAGTTATCACATCTTATGTTATGTCGGAAAAGAATGAGTGAGTTTTTAGACTTATACATATATTATGTAAATTGATCATTTGTGTGATCCATATATATGTCCAAACCTGTTGGGTCGAGGATCCGGAAGCTGAGGCATCATAGTTGTGGTCTTCAAAATTTTAAATTATCGGATTATTCTAGGATATCTATTTTAGTAGATAAGAATTGAAATATGGAAGAGATTAATCAATATGAGTTTGCAATTTGTAGATTATCGACCTTTATAGGAGCCACTTGAAACCAAAAATAGATTAAACATGTGACACTTTCCTGATAGAATATCCATATTAATAGGTTTTTTTTAAGAAGGTGTTGATCGAATCTCAACGTTAATAAGTGATGATTGAAGCACATAGAAAGATTAATCATATGACCAACAAGCATACTCTTCTATTCTAAAATAAAAATTGTTTATCAATCTAACATTAACCATAACCTTTTAGTAAAAAATTATATGATAAAGAAGGTTAAAATAAATATAATTATGCTTTTTATATACTAATTTAATATGTATAAAAATATATATATAATTTGATAGACCAAGAAAATCCAAATAATCGTCCAAGTGGAGAGAGAGATAATGGGTTAATGTTGTGATCTTTCAGTTTTATATGTGCTACTGATATGCATAGTAGCTTTTCATTCTATCTTTATAATGTAATCATTCTCACCGATAGCTTGGAAATTGAAACTGTCTGTTGGATGAATCTATGATTAATGATTGAATTGATGGCCGTGATTAATAGAAACTTACATGAATAAAATATTCAATTTCTGGTGCTGGAATGTTGGACTATTAGTACTTACCTATTAGTATGTTTAATATTTTGAATGTTGGACTCTGAGTACTTACCAATTTCTAGTATCTAATAAGAAGCAATATGGCCAATAATTATAATTCAAAAAATTAAAATAATTATTCTATAATTCAATGCTGCCATGAAACTGTTCTTGATTTTTTTTTCCCACTATTTTTACTCTGGATAAAGCTACTGTGCTTGATACTTTCGGTATTACATATGACCCACGAAAGAAACAATCCAGAAGCTAGACCATAAACGGATATACCATAATTGCTGCAATATTAAAATATCTTCACCATGTCTGTCGTATTTCAAATTTTAACAATATCTAAGCCAGTCATGTTGGGCTATGGGTCGATATGGAGCGATTTACATCATCAATTCCACAGAAAAAAGAAAAGAAAAGATGACATCTAGATAACAAAGACAGACAGATGGGCTAGGTCACTTTTTTGAACACGACTCGCTGGATTAATCTCAAAACTTGTGGCACCAACGTAGAACAATGGTCCGATTCCTTGCCCCTAAATGTTTACTTGTTTTGTTTATTGTATAGAACTGTCAACATGCATTCTAAAACAGACGACATGCCTCCACGTGAACTCCGCGTGAGAGACATGGTCCCTGTCTACTATATGGAGTACAATCTAGATTTTTGGCTACCCTATTTCGAGAATAATAATATAGTAAAATAAAAATATTAATAGTGAGACCAAAATCGTGTTAATATTGATATACAGTTGTAAACGTATAACCATTTGAATGCACGCCAAGCCCAAATGAACAAGACGTTCTCTTTTTCTCTCTAATGGGCTTATATACAATAATTTAAGAGACATTTGGGCCATCTAACTCTCGTTATTTTTGTCCGGCCCAACGGACAAGTGTCTCCCTGGACTTGAGGGACAAAAGAGGCGTTCCTCTAAATGGCCTGAAATCTACGGACTATCAAAAGCTAGCACCCGTGTGTTAATTTCCTGGTAACTACTTGTGGCCATGGACGGAATATGTTGAAGATGACGGTATTCAAAGCTCGTGATAGAAAAAAAATGAGAATCTCCAAAAAGGAATGAAAAGCATGGATGTAACATGTTTTTACGAAGACGATCTTCACCTTAAACGTGGACTATTCTCCTGGTCAACTAACGAGGTTAGAATCGTCTTCATAATGGAAATGGTTATGTGGTTTCCGAATCTGTATACAAATTCCTTCCTTGCTAACAGTGTGAACTAGTAAGTAATAACAGCTACGGTTGTTGAAAAACTACCGTTTACCAGAACTAGCAGTTTCCCAGGCCCAGCACTTCTCCGTCCAAAAAATCAAACCACGTGTACAACGGGTGGAACTACGAACATGTTAGACGGTTGACTGTTGACTGTTTTGTTTGCCTATGATTGTCATCACCGTGTCACCGTCCACCCAAACAACCTACTTTCCCTTCCTTTATATATTTATACGTATTGACAAAACATTCCCATTCCTCGCTGAGTCTTGCTATCCTGTCACGGGAGAGAAAAAGGGTTCCCCCAATTTAATTGCCGGTCATTTTCTCTCCTACCAAACACCTTTTTGGAATGGCTCAATCGGGTTGTGCTCTGAAAACCATTTCTTCTGTGAAATCGGTCATCTCATCGAGATCAAACTCGATTCTTCCCACCACAAAAAGCATCTTGCCTTTCAAGCTAGCACAGTACTGTCCCAGGTCAGTTATCAGGAATTCTGCAAGTATTGATAATTTCTCTGCGGTGAAGAGATCTTTCTCCTACAAAAGCCAAGCTGCTCCAGTCGATGTCTCCAGACCCAGTGAGTGAACCTTTTGTTATTTAAGCTCTGAAACGGGTTTTGATCAGCTTTTAGATGAGTTTGATAATGACCTTCTGGGTGTGATTCGTGTTCTTTTTTCTTGTTGCAGCAAAAATTCAAGAACTTTATGTGTATGAGATCAACGAGAGGGATCGAAGCAGCCCCGCTTATCTCCGGCTGAGCCAGAAATCTGTCAATTCTCTAGGTGATCTTGTGCCTTTCAGCAACAAGGTATGCACTATTATTTATTAATACGAATAAATATGATGGTTTTCCCTATTGATTTCATTCATACAGAACGCCTGAAATCATAGAACGTAGCATTCTCATTACACTCTATAGTTTGACGACTTCGTTTTCCGATGCCGTTTTACGTTTGGCCCATCGTTTTAGTGAATGTTCAATCATTATGTTTTAAATAATAGTTTCATAGTACGCACGGGCCAATGGCCTTTTTGGTTGGTAACACTTTGTTTACGCTCATCATTACAGCTGTATACCGGAGACCTGCAAAAACGTGTTGGAATAACGGCTGGAATATGCGTGTTGATCCAAAATAAACCGGAAAATAAAGGTGACCGGTACGAGGCAATGTACAGCTTTTACTTTGGTGACCACGGCCACCTGTCGGTTCAGGGACCATATTTGACCTACGAGGACAGCTATCTCTCGGTGACGGGTGGGTCGGGAATCTTCGAAGGAGCTTATGGTCAGGTCAAGCTGCAGCAGATAGTGTTCCCTTTCAAGCTGTTTTACACTTTTTACCTGAGAGGTATCAAGGACTTACCCGAGGAGCTGCTCTGTAAGCCGGTTGAGCCCCACGCTGGAGTCGAGCCACACCCGCATGCCAAGGCCTGTGAGCCACACGCCACAACTCCAAATTTCACTGATTGATAGATAATGTGTTGGGTTGTAATTTTCGGGGGTACCTTTTTTTTTTTTTTTCACAGAGGATTTTCCATGAATTAGCTATCAGGGTTGTGTTATGTTTAGTATTCTCTACTATGGTGGGAAATTGGAAATTGATGGATCGACGATTTCAAAGGATTTTTTATGTTCTAGATGCACCTTATTCTGGTTTGTTAAGGTTAATCAATTGATGCATCTACTATGCAAATCTTACCTTGAGCCACTGATGTGAACATAATAGTTCAGGAATTCTTTGTCGGAAACATTCGATCCTCCTTCATTAATATTTATTAAGATTGATATTTTATCAACAAAATAATTCTTATTTATACTTATATAATTCTTATTTTGAACTTTCAAGATGCACACAGGTGTCCTGAACCTGAATCCTTCAAATTCTGACAGCCTCGGATAATACTTTTCTCTTTTCATGGTTTGTCATATTGCAGATCACTCTTCGTGTTTACTTTTTTGATAGACCACCATTGCTTTTCTTAAGTGTTAACTCCCTCGGTGTCTTTGAAACTAACTAATCCGATACTAAATTTTGATTGAACTTAAGACTTTGATTAAATTGAAAAAATAATTTCTTACATCTTAGTTAGGTGTCCCTTAATACCATTATTTCTATTTAGTTTGTGAAAACTTGACAGTTGATCTTTAGATTTGTAATGCCCAGTTTCTTGCTGGTCTTAGTTATTATCTTCTTTTTTTATGTGATAAGCTTATAAAATAAATAGAAGCAGCTTTTTCTTGAAAAGATGAGGAATTGAATACAGGCACAAAAATATTATCAATCATATTCACGTGAACAGATCTTAGCCGACCTAAATAGAAACATTATAATATATGCATTAAAACCATACATTATGTCTCGTATGGTAATATATTTCTTAAAGAGAATTAAGAATTCATTTTTTATTTCAAAAAATTTAATAAATTATAAATATTAATTAAAAATTAAATAAAAATATTATTTCAATCAATTTTTTCTTTAATATAAGTATTATCAATAAATGCGACTTAGTTCATCTAAAAGGTAATCCATGTTCCCAAACAAACTAACATCAAAACACAACAGGGACAGAGAAGTCAGAAACCAGATCACCAAAGAAACAATGCCTACCTCTGATATAATCATCAAATCCTTCTTCTCAATGTCTTGACAACAGACTTCAACACTTGTTCTCCTCATGGTACTTGTCCAATCCTCCAAACTCTCCCTCCCTCCTTCACTCCCACATTTAACGACGTCGATCCTCTTTGAACCCAACTCGTTGTCTTTGGCTCTAATTCATTCTGATTCATCTCTGTCCCTTTATCCTTCCCTCCCTTTTCCATCCGTCTCCTCCCTCCCAAGCAAACCCCAAACCGTAATTCCTGCTCCCTCCTCTTCCTCCTGCTTCATACTCCTGCAGGGCCAAAACCCTAATCCCAGAGTTATGTTCCTTGTTGCTGGTCCCCACAAGGGTGGCTCTAAGATCCTCTTGAGGTTCTATATTCTCAAAAGGAATAATATTTTTGGCAAAGCTCAAGTCTTGTGCAATCAAAAGGGGATTGCTGGTGTTCCTAAGTTGGGTGCTATATTGGATGTGAACCATGGGGTTTCAATAAAGGTAGTTGGCTCTATCAATTATTTCGTGATGCATTCGGTTTCAAGCAAGAAAGTTTGGGTATTTGCGTTGAAGTTAATTGGCGATGACGAGGATGGTGATGTGGTCAAATTGATGAGGTGTGCGGTGCTTGAGTGCAGTGTGCCCGTTTGGTCAATGAATTTGTCTTTTGGGGTCTTGATTTTGGGAGAAGACAGTGGGGTTAGAGTTTTTAATCTGAAGAAACTGGTGAAGGGGAAAGTGAAGAAAGTTAGGAGTTCCAGTTCGACTGGGAATTTGGAGTTGAATGCGAAAAGGGATAGCAAAGGATTGAGACTGCCTAATGGGTTGACAGGGGATCCCTATCGCTCAAGTTCAGTTGCAGGGGCTGCTTGCAATGGCTTATTGGATGGCAAGCTAGAAAAGAATTGTTTTTCAGGTAAGACAGGCTTTTTGGTTCATGGGTTTTTGAATTCAGTTTTTGTAAGTTATGTTCATAATATGAAGATTTCGATTGTGAAAGCAGGAGCAGTATGATTTCAAGTGGCCATATAGCTTTATCTCGCAGCCCTTGACATTGAGACTCTTTTAATCTGCATGCTTTTTGTGAATTACATATGTACATTTGATGATGCTGGTCCAGCTAAACTGAAATGTTGCTCTTCTCTTGCGGGGCTGTTTCTCGAGTCTGCTGTTCTTTTTGTCTGTCGGGTGTTGAATTAGAATTTGAATGGCTTCTCAATGTGTTCTCACATATGTGCTTGTGTTTAAGCCTAGGAAAATGCTATCTGTGCTAAGGCTCATGTTGATTTTATCTACTTTGTGCTGTTTGATTCTGGCAATGCATGATCCACCGTAAGGATGTCAATTTTGACTTTGGTTTGACCCTTAATTGTTAGTAGTCGATCACTTTTTGTTTGACCATAACATTAGTAATGAACCGCATTTAACCGTGCTCTTGCTTCTACTGGAGCTCATTATGGTTGCCTGGATGATGAGTACCTTCATGGATTGATATCTATCTTCTTCTATTTTGTCTAATTTGGAAGAAAGCACACTTTATATATTTTAATAATGCTCTAATATTCCTCGATTTCTTGTTCAATTTGTCATCTTTGGCATTGAAATTTAGTTCCGTTTTTTTGGAATTTCATTTTGACTTGGAAAATCCGCGCAACTTGTATTAAGTGAGTTGCTGTCTTTTGGTTAAGGTTACTAGGATGCTGCTTGATAGTAAATTTTGGTTTATCAGATGTATCGAGGCCACCTATTTTGTTTTATTATCTGATTAGCACTCTTCTACAGTGTCATTTGTTGGTAAATTTGTAATTTGAGTTATCTTTTTCTATGGAGAAGTTTGTTCTACATCTTTTGTACTCTTTATTAACTTTTTTAATTGTTGTTGGCCTGTGGGACTGATTATCAATCCTAAATTTGCAGTAAAGAGGTCTGTCAGATGCAGACAACACCTTGTTGAAGGATGTGTATCTTCAGTCACATTGAATAGCAATGACGAGGAAGGCTTGAAATCTACTGCTGCGAAAGCAGTTTCTGTCCAAGCACTGACTCCCAAAAAATTTTTGATTTTGGATTCCATGGGAGATATGCATATCATGACCCTGTCCAATATCATGCTGGAAATGAGGAAGTTGCCTCACTGTATGAAAGTGCAAAAGCTGGCTGTCCTTCCTGATGTTTCCTCTAGTATGTTATATTCCTATTGAAGGTTTTATGGTTGCTCCCTGGATTTTTTGGAAGTGTTTGTGGGGTCCTATGATTGTGTGATTCATGGATTCATCTTTTGTTTATTAGCCAGTAACTAAAGTGATTTGAATTATATGCATACGAGTGTTGGATATGATTCAGGGATAAAATTTTTGACATGGTAAAACGCAACTCTCATGTTACCTCTTTATTTTGTCCGAGTTAATGGATCTTGCTATCATTTGCAGGAATTCATACTGTTTGGGTGTCAGATGGGCTCTATTCTTTGCATGTGCTTACTGGATCAGAACCTGAAGTCGGTGTTAATAGAACTGATGAGGATGAGAGTCAGGAAAATCCAACTCAAATCTCAGGTTTTCTATTTCCCAAATTACTGCCTCAGTTTTCGATTTAGCTTCAGAATCTTCTTTGGCTTCATGTTTGAATGAAACTTGTGCAGCCTCTATTGATTTGTAAAATTTCTACGGGATTGTACAACTAATTTTAATATTCAATCCTGTGCCTCATATCTTAGATAATCACATTTCTTGGCTATAAATATGCAGTGCTCTGTGGTGTGGTGTTTCCCTTTTATCCTGCTCTACTTCTTTCTTTGAGGGCTAATCTTTAGTTGTTTATGATTTTTTATCAGTTGAGCTAGCAATTTTTTCTGGTGAAAAGATACAAGATGTTATTCCTTGGGCTTCAAACGGTATATTGATTCTTGGACAAGGTGACTTTTTATCTTTGATCATTCTTCCTTGCATTCTTGAAGTGGCATGCTATTGGAACATAGAGATGAAGTAAGGTGCTAAGTTGTGGAAATATAAATGCCTTTGGGTTCTTACCCTAAATTGTTGAAACAGTAAGATGCTAAGTTGGTTCACCAAGTTAGAAGTGCACCATGTTAAAACCAAGCCTTATCGAATTGAATCGGTTTGGATGAAAAATGACACTGATCTTACTGTTTCAACAACTTAGCACCTTATTTAATAATTATTTCAGTATCAGAATCATATTAAACCCTAGTCTTTTAGCAGTTGGTTCAACAACTTTGTCTTTTTTTAAAAAAAATATTTCAGTATTTTATTTTCTATGCTTCCATTTTACTTCGTTCCCAAAGATTAACATTTTAACAACTATCGTTTTTCTTGTGAGCAGGAAATATATATGTTTATGTGATTTCCTGAAGTAGATCGGCAGTTATCTCCCTTTCTGTGGTGAGAATTTCACAATGTGTCTGCTCTGGCAGAGAAAATATTGGTTTTAGTAATGTTTCTAATCATCTAAGTATTTTTGTAGGAAATCTAACTCTATTTTCCAGGTATTGGATGGTTATCATGTTTAAATTCAGACCTTGGTTCAATGTTCTTAAATAGTAAGTATTATTTAGCCCAATTTGATTTTTCTTGTCGTGTTATATGTGAATAGCTTAATGGGTGATAATCCATTATATATCCGATTTCAGTTGGCTGCAATGTGTCCTCTATGGTTTTCATGATCTCATTTGTCCTTGTCGCTAATTCACGAGCTCCAGTAGTTTCCATACTCGTAATGGTACAGAAGGCATTGGCTTGCAGACAAAGAACTCTTGAAGGTATGTTGTCATTTTCTCAAACTGAAAATATGCTGGTTATCATAGTTTTACAGAGAGAATAATTCTCTAATAGAAACAGCCACCAAAATATTTTCTGTCCTGACGAGATTATGAAGAGCTATAATGTTAAGGATTAAAGACAGGAATAATGTTCTCCTTATAATAAATGCTGTCGAAACCAATAAAGTTAGACAACTTTGTCGCAGATGCGGTATCCGCAAATATGCTGTCCGGACATTGATATGCTACTTGGTTGATAATGTTATGGCCTTGTTAAACATCCCTGGGAGCCGGTGGGTTTGGCCTTGATTCCTTGCCTATGTAAAACGGACGTGCTTTAAATCTTATCTGATTATGATACATTGGGCTGATTTCTGTAGCCACAAGAATCAGAATATCTCCATGCTTATTTCCATCTCTGGCCAACTGAAATTGCTTTCTGTTTTTTTTATTTCCGATGATTGACATTTTTCAACTTTTACTTGGCCTCTCTTAAGGTGAATTCAGAACTAATGGAATGCCTGTCACGTAATGAATTTTCTGGATCCATCAGAAATCACCTGCTTCCATGAACTGAAAACAACGGGCGGCGGACTTGAAGGTTTTGGTTGTTTCCGTCCATTTCAGAGTGTTTGCATTTGCTCTGTCTCTGTGTTGTTGACCAGAGGACTGAACAGTACTGAACCAAAAGGTCATGAACATGTGAGACAGCTCGAGTTTCTGCCATTGGTTCACTTCTTTTTGGCTGTCAACATTTTTCTGTAGAGGGCTGGAGATCTCTCAGAAACATGTAGTTGAACCTTGTGACATTTGCTTCTATTCTTCCTTTCACATTAATTATTATTGTGGTTCGATGAATAACTTTTAATATAAAAAAGAATTATTATAGTTTTTTTTGTTATTAATTATTAGCTCAAATATATCTTGTTTATAATATTATTTATTTAAATTTTTTATTGTCGTACAATAATAATTAATTTTTCTTGTTATATAATATAATCATGAATAGATTTAATTAATTTAAAATTAAAATGTTTTATATTCGAAATAAATCTTTAATTAAAATCACTTAATCATACTCTTGGATACTTGGTGGTGGCTCTGATTGGGTGTGCGGATTGAAGGGTAACGGGAGAAGTGTTGTCCACCACCAAGAAAAACGTCTGCACCTGAACTGGAAACAAAGGATAAAACACGTAGTTATCTTGGAGAAACTTTAGCGATTAAATGAAGCAGGAGATGGACCAAGCTACTGGCAACCACAACTTCCCATCCCTGTCAATGAAACCTACATTGCATTCACATCAGACAAAACTGACGCCCAGGACGGGACCCGCCTGCTTCCTGTTATATGAGGACCAAGTACTCCTATCTTTTCCTTCCACTCTCAGGGAAGATGATGCCAACCATCATAGCTTTAACCACAGCAGCAGATGCACATGGACAATGATCATACTTTCATGTGCACACCCTCAAAGCCCATTCATATTCCTTGCTAGCTAGCTATCCTCCTCCCTTTTTCTTTTTTCTCAGATTTATCCTAACAACTCTATCGAAAAGGACCCTACAGTAATATCTTGTTATTTCCCCTGTCAAGTTGCTTGCTCCATATTCCAAAGACTTGATATCTGATGAAACTGCGCCCGTGGAGATCTTCCTCCCGTGCAGAAAAGCTTTGCAATAATTTATTACGCACAGTAGAAAACAATGATTTACACACGAACATAAGACAATCCATATGCACACTGCCCTAACCTAACCCGTACACCTATCTTGAGTCCATGCATCTTATAAAATTTCCTTGTATTCCGAATAACATCAGTCATAATACTCCCCTTTTTATTACTTGTTTACCATAAATATTCCATAATAAGATAAGGGTGGGGTGCGTTGATTTTTGGTGAGGTTGTATGTTTGTGGAGGGAGCTGGCTTGAAAGAGTCACGGGTGGTATAGTAAGTTTTGGAGAGTTCAAGCTAGAGGATGGATGCTCATCGTACGTGGAAGGAATGGCATCAAGAAAAACTTGCAATCATAAAACAATATTGGTCTGTGACATTGTAGGTGCAATATATATATTTATTCTAATACCGTATAGTAATATTCTAATAAACTATATATGAGACATATATACTCCTGTGATCCAAAACAAACCTAAATTTCGTCCCAAGAAATTCTCCTCATTGTCTTGTCTGTTTATCACTTGAATTAAATGCTGCAGGGCATCACCTACTGACGTGGCTGCAAGCCACGATATCGCCAGCAATAAAGGCTGCACCGAGCTGATAAGCAAAAAAGGTACTATATATATGGAGAGAGACTGAGAGACCATGAGTGTTCTATATATTTATGTGATTGTTTTGTGTGTTTTCAATTCTGCCATTTTTCTAGTTCAGAGCTTCACAAAATGGAACAATATCCATATAGTTCTCGCAGACCAGACGAGCAAGAGTTGCATCTGAGAGAATGGACTGTAAGGGCGCAAATCAGTCGGGAGAACACGAAATCCAGAAGGTTTTCAGGGTCACATATCCTAAGTTTTAGAGAAGATGCCATGTCTTTTCGATCAAATATGACCATTTCTAGCACTGCCTCATCTCCTGGTTATAACACTCTAAGAGGTATACTCTTATCTCCTCCCTACATAACCCTTCCCTTCTTTTCTCTTTTTTACAACGCTAAACTAAAGGTACCCTTTATCCTATCTCGTTTTCAGAAGAAATTGACCCCTCGACGTACTCCTTCACTGCTGCTCTCAAAGGTAAGTGACAGATCCACAGAAACTTGCATGATAGTTAGTCAAGTGGTTTCTTTAATAAGGGAGCTTACAAAATTTTGTACGTCCAGCATTGCAGGCAAGGTCAAGCTGTTATAACAGTTGGGATTGCCACTCTCCGGATGGTTTTGCTTTAAATTCTAAGTGGAACGAAGCAGAGAAGTACATATGCAACCCACTTTCAGGGGAGGTGCCAATGGAGTGTCTATCAGCAAAAACACTGCGAGGGAGATCGTTTCATAACTCAACAAACAGAATAACAATGTCTGCACCTCTAGTTTATAACCCTTCTCATTCAAAGCAAATCAATGCAAAACCCACTTCTGTCGCCACACAAGATGATATTACACATTTTCCCATCAAAGGTTCTTTCACTTTTCCCGTTCTTACATACCATTAAGAGAGGGGCACGTTTTGGGTTGTTTAAAAGTTGATTTCTTCGTTTGCTTCCGTCTGCTTGTAGAAGACAAAATCGAGGGCATGACTAGAGACGTTGGGATTCAAAGCACACCTCAGGAACTTGGTTCAAGTAGTCCCAGCCCTGCTTCAACGCCATCGATTGTGGAGATATCACCCAAACGATGTGAAGTAGGAGGTGGAGATTCCCCTCATAGTAATGCGAAGTCCAAAGCTGAAGAGCAGGTATGTTCTTATTCTTACCCAGAGACTAATCAAAGCTTATCAGCTTCAGCAATACATTTATATCAGTTCTTCTTTTCTTTTTGGGTTGAAAGAAGATACTCACGTTATCCACTGCATCTGCATCAATGCTCAACTTCATCGAACACCCAAAATCTTTTGTTTGCATCTATCTAGAAATTAAAAACTTTGTCTGCTGCATGAGTTCTGCATTTTTCTCTTCTATCAGTTGCCTTCTGTTCTGTTTGCACATTTAGTTTATCACTTCACCCTGAGGGAAAGACTCGGTTTAACCCAATAAAAGTATAGAACCATTCCTGGCTGTTAAACCTGTCTTCTGCATGGTAATTCTTGCCGTTCTTGTTGCCGTGGGTCACTTCCTTTGCAGATATTATAAGAACTGAAATTAAAAAGAAAATTAAAAAAAGGGTGCGAAATCAATGAAATGTGGGCCCTGTGAAATTCTAAGCACACAGCTGGGATGCTCGAGGGTTTTGTGAGCCCGATACAATTGAGTGGGACCCAACCCTTAAAAGACCCCACCCTAATGGTGGATGGCCTAGTACGGGGCCCGTTGGGGGGGAGGAGGGGGGAACTGGTGATTGTGAGTTGGTCCCTGTAGTAGTATTATTTATTAGCAGCCAATAGCTACACGGTCACAAGAAGCATACGATATCTTCCAAAAGTTCCATTGTGTTTAGCCGCAGAAACAAATGACCCATGCCAAAAATCATTTTGGGGGACTAACTATGAAACACACAGCAAATGCTTTTCCCACAGAGAAAATTGTGCAAGCATTTGCAGACCTCCTTTCCATGAAGTCAGTACTCATGCAGGAAAAGTTAAAGAACCTGTACCGTTCAAAAGGAAAGATAGAGGTTCTACTTCTACGGAAAGACCCTTCTGTAAATTCAAATACTGGTATTCTCGAAGGAAGATATATATCAGCTCTTTTCCCCTTTTTTTGGGTCCATGGAAACCCCTCCTTTAAGCTACTCTTTTCTTACCCTTCTCTTTGTTTTACCTGGCGGGACTGAAGATACTTCACTTGTCCTGTCCTCTTCCCGTATAAAATTACTTTAGATTTGATTCTTTTGCTGTACACGTGAAAAAGCCATAATCATATGGCTGGCTTTTTTCAGTCCTTTTCGTCTTTTTGGACAACAAGATAACCATGTGTTTCAGGGTTGTCAGGAAAACAAGGGGTGTCGATAATCCTACATAATTGCTTATAATCATTCAAAATCTAGGCGTACACTATTCTTTTGACCTCGACAGCACATAGTAGCCTTTAACCTGTACCTGTTGGTGAAGAGAATATGATACCGACAATTCCATTACAATCTTGAGGTACTGTACTGTGGTGAAGTACTGTATGTATGCGTGCATGGCATTTGAAATGATAGATAGGGAAAATACCAGAGTGGCTTGTTTATTCTAAATTAGGACTATTACAGGAACCCTTTTCTGGTCAGAAAAAGGAAATAAATGACTGGTTCCCTGGATCTGAAAAAGAAAAAAAACTTGTTTCTCTAACATTTTGTGTGTTGTTGCACAATGCAATGGTGAAGTAGTTCAGAATTTGTATGTACAAAGAAAAGAAATCAGGAGCAAGATTATATGACAGGGCCAAGGGAATGTTGGTTGAGTGCAGGTTCAAACAAAAGAAACAAGAGATAAGGAAGAAACAACAGAAAGAGAAAGTGGGAAAGTGGAAAGAAAGAAAAAAGGTGATGAACAAATGCGGAGCTGCATCAGCATCAGCAATATCAGTAGGCAAGGTGGGTGTTTATCATGGTTGAGAAAAAGGCACACGGAGAAACACAAACCGAGAAAGAAGAGTATCTTTCCTCTTCTAATCTCAAAGGATGCGAAAAAATATAGAGCTACAGTCTAGAGGTGATGATCAATGACACCTCTCTGGAGGGTTTCAAGATTCTCACTGGAGGAATTGTCAAGTCAGGAATGTACTTAATGCATGCATGGTCCGGAAAGTGACGACAAACCATGCATGGATGAATGGATGAATGGATGAACGGATGAAAGATAATATTGTACATTTATGTTGGTTTTCTTTCTAATTTATTGTAGTTGACGCTCTGTTCTGTTCTGTTCATTTCTATGCTTAAAAATGGCCGACCCGACAGCTCTCTGGTTCGATGGGATGCATTTGTGGTCTTTTAGCAAGAGAAGGCTTCACTTCAACATAAACAGAGAAAAAACGAGACACAAACGAAAGGCTGGCCATCCCTTTTGCAGACACAAACTCAACTTGGAAATTATCCAAGGCAAGGTTTCTACTTGTGACTTTTCTGAAATTAAACATGAAAGTAAAGGAAAACTAAGGAAAATACGATCCATGGAGGAGGAGCGTAACTATTGTTGTTCTAGTCAAATATAAAAACAACAAGAACAATGTATACAGAAATTGATATTTAATACCAATGAGGAAAAAAACAATTAGCCATAAAAAAAGAAATTATAAAGAGTAACTAGTTATGTTTCTGTCAACTTCAAGTATAAAAGATATTCATTTAAGGTCAATAAATATGTTTTAATCATTTATAAAGAAAATCTAATTTTCTTTAAAATTATGCAATTAATGTTTATATCATACTATTGGTATTCTTTTGTCTGTAATTCTAGCAATTAATAATACTTGAGTTATAAGATTGATTTTTGATATAATAATATTATAAAAAGAAAAATCCACAACATTCTATAATTTACTCGTATGTTTTCTTGTGGTTAATTTTCTATAATCCACATATCCGGAACTCAAACCTCCTTCATTGAGACCAAAGGCAGTTCTATTTTGTGCAGTCTCAAAACCGCAGTCACATAGCTTTTGGCCCTCTAATTACTATGACAGGATGCAACTGTTTTCCACCAAAATTTGTACACTTTACGCTTTACAAGATTTCTGAAAAACTATATCCAAGTATCATTAAAAGTATAAATATTTTGCAGAACCATTGGATTATAGAATAGCCAATGCATGTCATCGAGCACTTCATGAAGATGACGAATTGGCAGTTAAGTTGGAAATAAGTCGGACTTCGTACTGATCATTCTCCCCCTTCCCTGCAAGCCATCAGTTTGTAAGCAGTAGTCACTAACTTCAATTTAGAATCAAATCTGTTGCTCAACAGCTTCATGCTTAGATTTAAGCATTCAAACTAATAACTTACCAACTTCAGCAGTGATGTTTGGCCCAAAGAATGACGTAAATTTCGCCTGAAAAAATCAATATTCAGGCACAAAAGATCATAACGCAGTTTATTTTTTTTTTTGATAAAGAGAACACAGTAATGTTAACTAGTCTTCTTAAAATTATTGATTGTGAGGGTCACAACAACACAAGAATCTCAGCCATTATCATCTCATGAGACCATGAAGCTTCAGTGAAGCTACAAGCTACCAAACTAAAACCTAACGCAAGCGATCGGAAATTTGCGGCTGCTAACAAATTTACAATTTACAGCAAGCTCAGTTAAGATTGATGCCTCAAGCTCAAGCAATTGCATACCTGTCTTTTTTCAAAGTCTGACAACTGCAAATCTTTTGCCTCAAATATTAGGACTAGACAGTATTTGCCATCTTCTGTTACCTGGACAATGTAGTGTAATGAGCAGATCAAATACTTACCAATCAATCGAAAACTTTATCAAGAAAAAACACTTTATATTCATGCAGTAATGGAAATCTTGTCCTCAAATACACCGATCAATTGAAAGCTTAATCAATACAAAATATACTCAAATAGGAAGGTATATCAATCTATTCATTCAAAAAAGGTCTCAAAGATTAGAACTAAACAATATTTTTCATCTTCCGTAACCTCGAACTAGGTAGAACTATCAGCAGTCAAATGCATATCAAACAATAGAAGTCTAAACTAAATAAAGTCAAGAAAGAAGTCTAAATTAAATGAATATATTGAAAAGCAACGATAAACACTTTTTATGCAAAGAAGTTGTGGGAACAAAAGAAAAAAGGCAAGAGCATACTGAAAAAAAAATGATATTTTTCATGCAAGGGCCGTAGCAATCCAATGTCGTAACATTTCTAAGTCAAGAATCAAACTTGGGACAAATAAATGACCAACGATCTTCTAGTGACCTCGAGCATTACTCATGTCAGCAAGGATGTCAGAAATTTCCAACCTATATAATTCAGTCATTTAGATGATTCTAGCAAGTAGTAGCAGGTAACTAACAATTATCTTAGGTAATCACACCCATGTACAGAACATACTTCTTCACGAATCATTCGTAATATAGGCGCACTCCTTCTTGGAATTCCTCCGGCCTGAAATGAGAAGCAAAAGAAAGATCTGAAAGTAAAGCATAGCAGCAACAAAATTATCCACAAGAAATGAACGCACAAATACTCAAGTGTTTGCATAGCAGCATATTTTTATAGTGCTCAACTGGTACCAAATCAGGTATTCCATAACATATTAGATGCTTCAGTATTCCATAACATATTAGATGCTTCAGTATTCCTATCACCAGAAACAAATAAAACATAAATGATACTTAATTCTAGGGAAATTAAGAGCTGCAAATTTAAAAACCGATCCCTACAATTTTGTATTTTAAATTAAATAGTTCTACATGCCAAGATCCCACCAGGTTTACCTCTACAGTCTCACTTAGTACATTTTTCTCTTTATTGTACGAGATACTGAAAAAATGATTGGCCAGTTTCCTTGTTCAAACACAAAGGAATCTTTTGACAGGGATGTCCTGTTTCTGGATAAACAGAAAATTTGAGAACCATTCACAATCTAGTAGAGAAATACTTACCAGACCATACTGAAAAATGCGTTTTAAAGTTTCATCCAAATGTTGCTCATCTCCATATCGATATCTTATAACATCATTCCTGACCTAATTAAGAAATCAGTAGTCACTATAGTTGCTAAACTAAATATGAGATTCAACATGCACATGGTACATGCACCTACTTGCGAATGCAATGAGTAAATTTACATACCATAAATCTGTCAAACCTCATGTTAGAAAATAAGAGTAAATCCAGAGCCCAGATGATGGAACTACCTGTTTAAGGATGGGAGTTGCATACGAATCTCTTAAAGATTGGGCATCAGAGTAAGTCAAGCATGGCACTGGCTTCAGTTCTGCGTACTGCAGAAAGGTCAAAAGCAGAGCGGGCACTCATTGACAATAAACTACCATAATTGATTATGTAATATAACAATATACAAAAGCCGTTCCAGGAAAGAAACTCAGGAGCTGAACCAAGTGAAAGCACAGAAAATTTTATAACTAAACAGACAAGCAAGAAAACAACCCAATTGATATTGAAATATTACCCAAATTTGGAATTTTGTATTTATGGATACAATTTCGAATTAAATGGCATTAACGCAGTGAAAGAAGAAGCTAGTTACACAATACAGATGGCTCTACTACGAAGCTAGCTAATATAATGGCGATGCGGTCTCAATCATAATAAAGGTTTACCTTGAGAGCCATGCCAATTATGGCTAGAGGGAAGCCATATGTTAGCATTATCGCTGACCATTCAGATCCTGGGAGGATATTAAAGTAGGCCCCAAAACCATACCTAAAAGATCATGAAAAAATATTTACTTCATCATCATTGTGAAGCTTCTAAAATCATTCTAGAGTAGAGAACTCACGATAGAAGCGAAATTCCAACACCCAGGCCGATGACACCGAATGATACCTGCAAAATAGTAGACAATATCAGTTCATCAGAATACACCGACTGATGACTTGAAGAAACCCAAAGTGTAATATATGTTCCCATTGAAACTTGGCCCACGGGCAGTGTCACAGAACGCTCGATGTGTGACTCAGCAGAAAACTGTTATATCGTTGGTTGGTTGTATGCTCAAATCAATTATTAAATCCATTCCTTATCCCAAAAGCATGTATCAATGAACTAATTATCACCGAAAACTGATAATCTCCCAGCAGTGAAAGGATTAACAAAACCTATCACCCTTAGTAGTACTAAACAAAACCTCAGTAGCTAGAACTCGAAAAAACAACCAAGAGAATAAAAATGCTACCTTCGCGAGAGTGAACTCCTCATCAGTGACAACAGTTTTGGCCATAGAGGCAGTAGTAGGCTGAGTGGAGTCAGCAGCTTTGGTTACAAACACCACTCCCAAACCCTGCTGCCGTTTAGGACTCCTCATTCTCAAGTCCAGAGAAGAAGCAAGCTTTGATGGCGAACGTGCATGTGTAGGGATGAAGTAGCAGCTGTGGTTGCGTACTATCCCAAACTCACCGTAGACATTGCTGCTGCTGCTTTTGTTGTGGGTGCGAACGATGGTTGCCTTGGCTGCCGGTGATAACATCGTTGCCCTCATTGCTTATGGCTTCTGCCTCTCCCTACTCCAAAAACCGTTATCTGGCTAAGTCTTTGTTATATATCCACGTAGAGGGAATGAGAGGCTCTGGTTAGATGACTGCTAA
Source organism: Passiflora organensis (assembly GCA_019739055.1). NCBI lineage: Eukaryota > Viridiplantae > Streptophyta > Magnoliopsida > Malpighiales > Passifloraceae > Passiflora > Passiflora organensis. The sequence continues at coordinate 17,836,280 of JAEPBF010000009.1, forward strand.
TGCTAGTCTCCACCGCTAAAACTGTGTAGGTGGCTCTCCTTTTCCTCTGCTATTTTCCTATTAAATTTTTCTTTCTTAACCTTCACCATTTTTTGTATTTAGTTTTTATTCCCGGAACGGACTTCAAATTGTAGATTTCAAATACGGACGTACCAGCTCAAACAAATCAAATACAAATATTATTATTATTCATAAAATTATTAATACTGCTAAAAAGACTATGTTGTTCTTAGTTATTATATTAAATAATAAGTACCTTTTTACACAATAAATTTAAAGAACATAAAAAATTTTATTTTTTCTATTTACAGTTGAAAAAAAATTATCTATATATTTATCATTTCATTAAATATAAAAACTAATACTTATAAATAATATAATTACATTATCAATACTATATCAAATTTAAAGAAAATGATACTAAAAATATAATTTAGAATAAATTAAAAAAATTCACTTTATCATTTGTTATAACTAAATAAGAAGATAAACTTTAATTAAGCTAATATTCTTCATTATTTAAGAGAAAATCATAATTAACAAACAGTAACAAATCAGAAACTTACTTTAGGGGTACAGGAGAGGCATATATTGCGAAATTACACTACAGAAATAAAGAAGCAGCAGAAACCCCTCCCACGGTGCATACAAATACAAATGAGAAACAAAGTTTCACATACAACAGCAACTGGACGGATGGTACGACATAGCAAAACTCCAATAGTTTTTCTTCTATACACAGTACATAAAGGTAAACCATTCTGCTCAGAATCAACAGTCGCAAATTATGCAGAAAGATTACCTGCAAAACCGTCACTTGGTGAGACTGCAAAAGGAGTCAAAGTCTTCTACTTGTTTCCGTCTGTTTCCAGAAGGAGCAAGATAAAATAGTTATCAAGCTTTATAAGTTGCTCAATATGTGGTACCTATATTACATAGTTGCGCAACCAGACCATTCTAGAGGCCATATGCGACTGAACATAATTTAGCAGCTTTGGTCCTGAAGTCCAGTAGGAGATGGAGCATCAGCAAATGAATATAATTCACCAACCTTACCAGCTCTGAGCCTCTTGGTCCTGAAGTCCATTAGAAGGTAAATGTTAAGCATATAAAAAGCCAGTAAAGATCAGTGCAAAATATAGAGTATCAATTCTAGTGAAAGTACCCTCACCAAATCCACTTCTATTAATTTCTTGATGTCTGCCGGAGAACAATACATTCTTTGATTTTTAGTTAATAGATAAACATGCACCAAAATTTTCACGTATTTAAAAATATCATTGGGACTGATTCTGACTGGTCATTTTCCCATCTAATTTAACTCGTTTCTTCCTTTAAAGAACACAAAAAAGCTTGTTTTCGTATAACACTATCTTTTTCTTTATTTTTTAAATGATTTCCATCAAAATACACTGTCAGGCACAAATATTCGTTTTGTATGGACCATTAGAAGCAAGAATCTTCGGCAAACAATGAAAACAGTTAATGTTACATACACATCAACTCGTCATTCACTTTTGAGCAAAAGATGTCAATAAAATTATTCACCTTAAAGAAGAGATATATCGCTCAATTTCTTGTTTCTGTTCACCATCATAGACAAACCATTTCTCAGTGGATGGAACTTCATTCCAGGTTCCCATATCTGTAAAGATAAAGCAATATTAGCATTAAACTAAGTAATTTGAGCTTCTGCACAAGTAAAATCTAATCAGCCTAACCTTGAAGCAAGATGTCTGACTGACTGTTATAGCAGTTTAGTCTCCAAAATGCACGGCCATTATCATCAAGAAGCACAGAGTCGGTTCTAACCGCATCAGGTCTTAGTTTTGCTGTGAACATTGAAAGCAAATTGTAGAAAGAAAAAACAGCTATAAACTTGAACATAATTATTGGAATTTACTGTCAACCACAAAGTGCAAAATGTTAATTTAATCCATGGACATTGTCAATAGAGAAATATTAATATAGCAACATAACTTGAAGTTGAAAAATTTTAAGTTCAATATTTACTTTCAGTTCTAAAACACGTTCCGTAGGGATAAGTCAGTCTTGTGCCTGCAAGCCTTGAAAACTAGTTTAATGTGGAAAAAAAAAGTTGATTCTAGCTATAACATGACAATTGTCTAATTTGGATTATAACACCTCATTTCAGCTTCATTTATATTTCCAGCTGCCATAATATTTGCAAATCATTTTATGGAAATCAAAAATTGCATGCAAAACATACTTTCCGAGATCACTCCCTTGGCCTCCAAAATTTCAGTATGTGCCTGAGCTGCCTCGCTTTTTATCTGTGAAAATATTGCTTCATGCTCAGAAATAGTGAGAGGAACCCCATTTTTTGCAATTATAGCTTTTGCCAACTCATCTTGGATCTTCTGTTTCAAGGACCTCTCCTATACCCAGAAAAAAATTAAGAGGCGAAGATTAACCAATGTGCATTTAGAAGTTGATTGAAAGACACCACTCCAAAATTAAAATATTTCTTAGAACCTTATCTTTTGCTGCAACAAGTTTTTCTTTGGCATTCTTCTTGTTTTCAAGAGCTTTAGAATTTTGATCGTCAATCCAACTTCTCAATTTCCTAAGAGTGTCACAAAACATCCAAACATTTTACCTTTACAATCTAATGGAACAAAAATTCATAATTGATAACAGAACAATTTGACCAATTTGTTTCTCATCACTTACTTGGTATTTAAAGCTTCATCACAAAGAAAATTCAGGAGTTTGAGCTTTTGCAAGGATGTTAGTCCATCATATCCTTCATTACCTCGATAAAAACAGGCGCAAGGTATGTCCTCAGATATTATTAAGCATTTAGAAACATATTTCCCAAGAGCTTGGAACCATATATTTGGAGCATTTGTTGGACTTGACATTGGCAACCTAAACAAGAAAACTGTAGAATTAAGAGTTGGTCGTTATGAAATCTAAAGATGTTGATAAAGATCTATGGATAGAAAATTTTCCGTACTCTTCTTCATGGTCCTTTTGTATCAAGGATAGTAGTTGCATGTAAATCTGCGCTACACAGGAGTAGTGTGACCGACGCCCTCTTCGACCATTTATTATTTCTCTAATTACAGCTTCAGGTTGTCCTTTCTTCATATCAAGAACCTATTTTGTTTTCAAACCAAGAAAAACACAAATCAAGAAAAATCATTAAGAGATTTAAATGCTTTAAGATGGAGGAAAATGATAACAAATAACACAAATCTACTAACAATTACTTTCTAGAACTGGAAACACCATAGACACTGAAAGTGATCAGAATTTTTTGGATTACTTAACTCAAAAACAGCACTATTATGATTATGATATAATAGTCATAACCTCTAGAGATAATGCAAGTCCGAAAACTTAAAGAGGAAACACGGTCCCACAACTAATAGCAAGGTGACATTGGAACATTGCCTTTATAACTAAATTCAGATATTTTCTTACCTTTCCAAAACCAGAACAAAATTCCAAAAATTGCAACGCGTGTCCTACATCCTCTGGAGGCAAGTCAATGCCTGCAACAGTTTCTAAGCAAGCACCCAGAGGCAATTGACAGTCATAAACTTTTTGTTTATTCCAAAATTCTGCATTATCTTTGCAGTTTTTGGACATCTCCATATCTGTTCTAGTATCAGTATGACAGTTATCATCTCTAATATCACAAATCAGTCTGTCTTCGCCATCTGCACCATCTAAACTTTCATGAGAATACATGGCTACTATCTTCCTTTTATTCTTCACCTTTTTTTTAGAAATCTCTAGAGATTCCACCTTAAGACATTCATTCTCTAACACCCCACCAGCACTATTTTCATTAATCTTTGCTGCTTCCTTGCAAACTTCGTAGCTGTTTATCTTGGACCTTTTCTTACTTATAATATCTTTCACTTTTTCATTTTTCATACTTTTACCTAACTTCACTTCATTCTCAATAACTTTTTCAGCTTTCCGAAGCTTCTTCTGTCCACTCTCCTCCAAATTAGCATTGTCACCCATGTTGCCATTGCTAACTTCCTTCAGTCCTTCCCTTTTTGTTTTCTTGGATTTCTTCTTGTTAAAGTTAGGTGTTGATTTTGAAGAATGCAATTCAAAATCCATGTTTCCATCAAAAGAATTTTCCTTTCCTAGTTTCTCGCCACCAGCTACTGGAGGATCCTGTCAGAGGCATAACTTGAAAAATAAATAAAAGATTGGAATTACTTAATTAGAACACTTCATAACTGTAAAATAAGTGACAGATCCATCATAATTTCACACCTTCAAAGGAACTCGTTTCTTTGGTGAAGCAACCAAAACTTTGTCAACCTTATTATGCACAAAATTCTCGATACCTTTTACCCTCAACAGTTCTGAGACAGATGAAAACCCATTTCCCTTAGCCGTGTGAACAAGAATGCCAGTAGGTTTATGGCCCTTCTTCTTCCTAAAAAAAAGAGTCATAGAATCACAAAAAGGAATAATTAAAGCAAATAATAACACATTCCCAGGCGTTATGAACTCACATGCAAACACTGCAATTGCAAATGTCTCTACACTTGGGACATTTCCAGTCAACCAACGATGCTACCTCTTCCGCATTCTCTCCATATCTAAGCCACGAGTAATTCATACTGTTAAATAAGCTTTACAAAAAATCTACCGAAGTTGTTCTCCGTGATATATCAGAGGAATAATGGCACCAAAGTCTTACCTGTTCAATAAGCATTTGTGGCAGAATCTAATAGGGCATGGCTTGTCTCTTTTCTGAATCGCACATATGGCCGTAAAATCCATTGTTTTTTGCCGGCACTTCAATATTTATTGTTTGTTTATAAACAACAACCAGCATAGAAAATCAGTAACATGATCAAGATCCACAGATACAACACACAATCAAATCATCACGACCAAGCTAAAACTAACTTAGTCTAATCATGATTGTCGTAAAGATAACACAAAAAAGGCTTGCAAAGTTGCGACGTTCTTCGTGAGTGCAGTAAAAAGGAAATCAATCACTGAATGATCAACTACATCCGTGCACAAGCCAATTAAGCTCCAGAAGTGATATCAAATGGTCAACAGTCCTACTTTGACACTTTAAATAAATCTCCGGTTCCGATTCATCAATGGTCATTTTCAAGGGCATGGCAGAATAAACGTCAAAAGCTGGGTAACTTGAAGCTGAAAAACAAGCCTCGCATTTCGTAACCGACCAAACAAAACTCAAGGAATCTTGGTACTTCAAATTAGAGTCTAAGAAAAAACCTGGTGACAAGTCTTGCCGTTCTGAGAATCATAGATCCTGCTCCCAACAACGCGAACTCCCGGGCACTTCGACCGGCTCTTCTTTTCTTTCACTTGGCCCTCAGAAGCAGGATCGGACCCAGCAAGCTCAATCGCAACACCGACCATTTGTGAAAGGATATGTTTTCCACCTAAGAGGATTAAAGTGTCTGAAGAAGGAGAAACGTTGTGGATATTATGTGGCGCCTTCTCTGTTTGGCGTTGGCCCTTGAGAATTCAAATTTTGTTTCTTGGCTGCTGTGGTTATGGCGGGAGAGATTCAAGAAAGACGGGGCAGAAATCGGTTTTGGTAAAAGAGGACAAATGAAAGTTTGTTAGATTTTGGAGGGACTGTGAAGCGGCAACTTGAAATTTTTCCCCGGCTTTGTATGTTTCCTTGTAAAAGTGAAATGGCGAATTTTGCCTCTGCTTTAGTTCAGACTTTATGTGGGCTCGTTTTGGGCTGGACTCTATGTTAAGCCTGGACAAAACGAGTAATTTAAATATTGGATTCAAAATTTATAAATTTGGGTAAGTTAAATAAAAAATAATATTTATTTTGATCTCACTTAATCTGATTTTTATTCAATTTTAATTAATCTATATTGAATGAATAAAAATAAAAATAAGATTATACTATAATCTAAGTTATTCTTCAAAATCATCTTATTTTAATTAATCTATAATTTTTTAATATAATCATTTTCAGTACTTATCTTAACTCATCTCTAAATCTATTATTAAATTTCTTGTATGAAATTTAAATTTAAAATTTTTGAGAGAAATACCTTTTTTTTATTTTTTAATATAAAAGTCTATTTGGACAAAATTTTACACGTCAAAATCTAGCGTGACCGTGACTAGAGAATCCACATAACCTCCAAATATGTTTAATATACAGAATTATCTAAATTAGAATTATACTGAAAATACAATAAATAAATATTAAATCAATTTATAATAATAAAATATTATACTCCAACCCTACTTACACCAAACACGAATTTTTGTCGGTGGAAATTTCTGCGTATGGCATTAAATTAAAATTTTAATTTTGGAGTGCGGTTGGATTAAACAGAAATCCAAAGCACAGAACTCTTTTGTACACCAGGAAATCGTCGGTCCAAGCAAATTCTGGGTGGGCCAACCCGAATTGCAAAGCCACGGTGGAAATTGATTCCAGACAGACGTGGTAGCAGATTAATGGACCAGCAGAGATAAGAGGAGATTTTGAAGTGGATATGTTGCTAATCATTCCATTTTCAGTTCCAAGTACGGAATATGGAAACTGAGGAACTACGGAGGAAGTACAGTCTTCTGTCTTAAAATCCATTTTGAAGCTCTCTGGAACTAACTAACCCCATATTCCTTGAAGTTTAACCGGTTTACTTGTATGTTTCTGCCACTTCTATTTTGTTATAGGGAGTTTTCTACTACATTTTTATTTTCTGCTACTGTTCTACATTTCAACTGGTGTGTGGTAGCTGTGATTATTTGCCTCGCTCTGTGTGGTTGTTAAATGGGTGTCTCGGCTTATTTGGTGGTTCTGAGCTTGAGGGAAACGTGTGAGTGTGTATTGATTTTCATGAAAGTTTACACATCTGTTATGCTGCATATGTCTCTAGTTTCTTCTCGAAAGCAATGATTATCAATCAGTTTCTAGTGAATTGCTTTCTGCTGTGGTTTCGATTAATTCTGTGTTTACTTGTCAGATTTTGTCCTCAAAACGTTTACCGAATGATAATGTTATATCATGGAAGACTGTTTTGTTTAGTCTGGAGCAAGTGATTATCCCAAGTTGTGGCAGTGCTTTCAATTTGTTATTATTCATGGTTAGATGTGTTATTGCTCGACTTATGAAGATTGGACTTGCTCAGTCCGACCATCATTTTCATGATTGTTGAGAAAAAAAAAACTTAGCTGTCTTTCATTGTTGTTCACTTTAATCATGGATGACACTTTATCCTATATTGTTTCAGGTTTGTATGGCTTTAGTTTCAATATGCTGCAAAGTTCCTTATACAGACTGTACTTTCCCGACTGAAAAATCAGTGAGACAGCATGAGCAGATTCTCTTCTGTAGCTGTTCAGCATATGTACAGGGTTCTAGGTCGTTTCTGTCGACTCCCAGTGGTGCAAGCAACAGATGGAGCATCCTACAGCCAACTGCTCAGGGTGGGGTGAAAATGAAGGCAGAGAGAGTGAGACTGAAGGCCTACAAAGAAGCATCTCTCAACCATAGTTCTCCACAGCTTCATAACGCAGCTGAAATATCTGGTCTGCAGAGATCCTGGAAAACAAATGGGGAAAGTCTCCGTCTAATTTGTCATGCTTCAAATTCTAGTTCCAATGAAAAGCATTTGAATCTGTTAGATTCTTATTTTGGGGAACTTGAAGAAGATACAAATCATCCCTCTTCAGAGTCATGTAATAGCATGTCAGCCCTGGTCAGGAACCGTGAAATCAATGCAAAAGAGGAGCTAGAGAATCTTGACGCTTATCTTGGCAAACTTAAAAGATGTGAGATATCATTTCTTGAATTTCTTTTATGCATGTTTTAGGAACTCTGTGTCTGTTTATCCTCTCACACATCACTACTAGAAGAAAACACAGAAAATCCCTTCCCCATATCAAAAAATGGGAAGCTGTGCAGTAGTGTGGAGCTAGTTGATAAGAATGATGAAAAAAATGGGACTATTTAAGTACACATTACCATACCATTCCTTTCCTCTTCTCTTGCTCTTCCCCGTTCAAGTGCGTGCAATTACTCCCTTTTTGTGTGAGTTCATAACACCGATCAGTATCCTTAAGTTCCTTGTCCTAGTTCTGAATGATTTTATCACCTTTACAGCACTTTTATGTTGGCACTATTTGTCGTAGCCAAGGAAATATATCTGATCCACTTGTCATTTTTCATTTAGATACAAATTTGGATAATTCTGTGTCATCCAATTCTGGTGCGGAAAGTTTGGGAAAAGCTCTAGAAGCAAAGCCGTTCTCTGTCAGCAAGGATTCAAGAAAAGACGGTGAGGGAAACCTGAGAAGTATTAAGAAGTTGAAAATAAAAACAGTTGACAGGGATGCAGGAGGTTTTGACGACTGTCAGCAAGATAATGAAACCTCTGATATTTACTTGATGTAAGTTGTATCTTTTCATTACATGAAGATGGCTTTTGCTAGGCATGGCCGGTAGCTTATAACGTATCTGACCATCTCCATCTTGAATTTTGGATGCAGTGGGTTGTTGGCTTCCATAAACATTGCTGTTTTCTTGTTTGAAATAGCCAGTCCAATAAAGAACTCTGAGCTTCAGCTTTTTACGCTGCCATTACTATATGGGGCAAAGATAAATGATTTGATCCTGGTTGGAGAATGGTGGAGACTTGTGACCCCTATGTTTCTGGTACAAGACTGAAAACTGGGTTCGTGTTCCCATTCTATTGCTTATTTTGCACCTATCTAAACCAAGAACCATAATCGATAATGGAAGCAGTAGAGATATATAATTTCTGCCTGCTCACTGTAAAAGTAATCACTGTATATGCAGAACACATACAAATTTTATGATGGGATTTGACAATGAACACAATTTATATTGCATTCAAGTTTGTGGCTTTTGTAAGTACTCACGTTCAGAGCTGAATCTGATTTGCTGACATTACAAAACTATTCTCTGATAAACCATGGTATGTGCAGCACGCTGGAGCTTTTCACTTGATTGTTGGGTGTTGGTCGCTTCTTACTTTTGGGCCTCAGGTTTGCCGAGCATATGGATCCTTCGCCTTCTTTATGATATATATAGTCGGAGGTATTTCTGGCAATTTGACAAGCTTTCTCCACACGCCAGAGGCAACAGTTGGTGGCACTGTAAGCTTGATTTGTTCTTTGTTAAGCTAGCTGCTGGACCATTTTTTTCTCTCCTTTTAACCAAGTCATTTGTTCATGCAGGGACCAATATTTGCGGTAATTGGAGCTTGGCTCATCTACCAGAGTCAGAACAAGGAGGTCATTGAAAAGGATGTTTCAGACAGGCTGTACCAGAAGGCAGTAGTCACTACTGGTATTTGCTTCATATTAAGCCATTTCGGGCCAATAGATGACTGGTAAGGTTTCTGCTATTTGTCAAGGCTGGATATGTAGGTCAGGAGATTTCTCTCAGTTTTGATACTTTATAGCCTGACCGTACTGTATTGCAATATACTACAGGACGCATTTGGGTGCAGTTTTGACTGGTATTGTCTATGGCTATTTCACATGCCCTACACTACAACTGGATGATGCATCTTCAAGTGCTGGCCAAGATGAAGGCGTTGCTTTGGTTGGACGTTATGCCAATCCTTGTAAATCGCTCCTCGTATCCTTCATGCTCATCCTTTTCCTCAGCTCTTTACTTTTCCTGATAGAACCTCCTCTGGACTCCATAACCTCTGATGACCTGATACAGCTCTGATAAAATAGGATACAAGTTCCACTATATTAGTTTTGAATGTCATTAGACTAGTACAGTGTGTTTAATGTTTTTGCGAATGCCATCGGGTTTCTGTATAACAGACGAGTAAATGACTTGAATAAGACATTGGCGTTCCTGGAATTTGTTATGGCACCATTACTGACACTATGTTCACCACAAAAAAAAAAAAAGGCTGACTGCAAAAATGCGGTCAGTATATATAAAACGTACGTTCTACGGACGGTATTAGTTATCCGTCAGCATTGATATTGATTGTCATTATAGACTTATAAAAATGATAGATTATTTTCGGACCCATAACTATAGATATTTGGTAGGTGATTGACATTGATTCCTCAGTATAGACTTACAGAATGATAGATTATTTTCGGACGTCAATATATATAATTTTGAGATTTATAAATATTTATATATATTATAATTTTTATTAAATTTTTATTTAAATTAATTTTTTTATTAAATATTTTATTAAACATTTAGACAATTATTCTAAAATTAATTATTAAAATTTAATAGTAAAAATAAAAATATATATCCATAATAGATCACTCATATTTAATATCATTCATGGATGGATGAAAAAATTATTAATTATTGAAGATTATTAACTAACAAAGTTACTTTATATAATTAATATATTATTAAATAGTAGATGATCATATGATTTATTAAAATTATAACGATGCTAGAAGATCATTATTAACTAATAATATATTATCATAATGTAGAAGTACATCGTCATATCATTCTTTATTGATAATATGTTTTTGTATATTTTAGACAATCTCAAAATGTTTAATATCAAAATCATCCTAATTCCACCGAATACCACATTCAAAATATAATCGATTGATGTTAGGCTAATTTTATTTTTTAAGCATCGGTACCGTCGTTACTAGCTAAAAGCAGCGCTTGATATGGACGAACGAGATTCCACTAATATTTACTTGGTTGACTAACTAACTATGTGTTCCGGAGCAAAGCTACTTTGGAAAAGATCCCCACATTCTATGATTGCAAACCACTTAAGCACAATGAGGTTTTTGCAACCAAATTGCATAAGAGGACAAAAAAAATTTAGGTAAAGGAAAGTGCGATCAACTAAGATCGTAGAACATTAATTTAGACATTTACTGTTAATCATCTGATGCCAATTGAGAATCTCTTGAATCCAATAGAGGAATCACAAAAAGCTCATCAATAATTAACAGATGATGAACTTATCGCTTTGGTGGTAGATAACAATGACAACACATGTGAGATGAAAGAAAAAAATATCGATAAAGGCAATGTAGCTCTTAGTCTTCACTATTTGCTACATGTTATGTACATGGTGGTACAAATGCTGGACATTAATAAAGGAGTCTAAAGAAATGCGCAAATAGCAAAGACAACAAAAGTGAGATGTAAGAAAAAAGTATCGGTCAAGATAACATAGTTCATAGTCTTTGTGATCAGCTGTATGTTAAGAGCTAATTCTAGTTGGAGGGCCAAGCAAGTGCTGGTAGGGCTAATTCTAGTTGGAGAAAGAGATGCATAATATTGAAAAAGTTTGCATGAGTCTTACGTGATGGTTCAGTGGACTAGAAAAATATGTTAAGAGTCTTAGTTATCTACAAAATATACTAAAAATCTAAAAAAAGTTTCAGACATTACTAAATACATGGACAAATCTAAAGTCTAGGAGCATGATGTTCCCAATGACATAAATTAGTGCGGACGTATGTTAGCATTTTTAAATTTATGTCTTTGGAGGCACCTTAGATTTTTCCCTATATACATATGGATAACTAAAACAATCATAGCCTCTTAAAATTAATAGATACTGTTAAGATTAAAGAAATATTAATTAAAGAAACGAGTGAATGCAAAACATTAATTATTATAAGTTACTAATTTTAAGCATCAAAAACTTGATCTAAAATTCGAAGACTAAATAAAAATAAATATATATATCTTTAATATATCTTAATCTTCATACACATCTTCATCTTTATTTCTATCTCTTCTTTTGTTTCACTTGTATTGTCAATAAGAACTGTCGCTTGCAAAGAATTTGGGAGGGCCAAGCAAGTGCTGGCAGGGCTAATTCTAGTTGGAGAACGAGATGCATAATATTGAAAAAGTATATGGGTTGACTAACAAAATCGAATTATAATTGAAATGAATTAGAATACAACCTTAGCCAATCAAAAATTATAATATCAGTTAAACAAAAGTAAGTGGAGCAGAAACAGTAAAACGACAATAATAGACGAATCTAAACACCAAACTATTCATCCAAACGATAATTCAACAAAAACAAACACTGAACACGAAAACAGTGAATACCTATGGAAAATAGGGAGAGTCTAGGGTTTCTTAAAGGAACCCACCCACTGCAACAGAATTTATTTTGAAGCCAGAACTGTGTGAGGCTGCCTCACGTTGTCTTCCTAGATTTGTTTTCGAGTAACCAATACCTGTGATTGGTTCATTCAGCTAGAATCTGCAATAGAGAACAAGAGGCGTTAGAGGAAAAAAAAGAAACAGCGCTGGAGAAGAAAACAAGAGAAATTAAGGGTAATATAAAATCAGGAAAGTTCAAATATTAATAAAGATCAGTATTAATTTAGGTTACTGACGGAAAATTATATTAATGATTAAAATTTAATATTTATACTTACTGTATTAAAATATTTATGGGTATAGATAATTCATTGACATTAAAGGTGGGAGTCACTAGATGCCTTCCGTGGCATTTTTTTTAGTGGTTATTTGAAAAAAACTGTAATTTATGCTGCCAAAAACATTGGTCCTGTTTTGGGCTCCCGGAAACAGAATTCGTTTCTTACTAGAAATTTTATCTCCTTTGTTTGTTTTACCAAAGAAAAACTATTTTCACTGAGGATATTAGTAGGCGGTGTTGGGCTAGCACTCCACCTTGCTGTTCAGGTTTGGTGTGTCTCGGATAACTTTAAGGTGATCCCATAGAATAACATAGGATTTACATAATTCAAATGTAATGAATATTTTAATATATTCAATCCATCTGTCATTTTAGTAAATTGATATATAAAGTTATAAAAATATCTTTATCATATGTCATTATTATAACAGATTAATTTTTATTTTTTTATTCTAATAAACTGAAAATCTCTCTCCTTTTCTCTATTATTTTATATTTTTTATTCTAACAAAATACAAATTTTCTCCTCTTTTCTTATTACGTTTTGTTATTATATTCTCAAATATTAATTGTCTCTATCCTCTCCCATTATTACTTTTTGTTGTTTTATTTTGACATATTGATTGTCTCTTTCTTTTTTTTTATTATTTTATTATTTTTTATTCAGACACTGATTGTCACATGCTGAAAGTAACACTGAGTATGTTATCTTCAGTATGTCATATTAGTTGTAGTATTTTTTTTAAGGTAACATTCAATATATTTCCTTAGGCATGTTAAATTAATTGTAATATTTTTTAAAAAAAATATATTGATCGTAATATGTTAAAGATAACATTGGGCATGTTACCTTCGACATGTCACATTGATTGCTACATGTTGAAGGTAATATTAGATATGTTACTTTCAGTATGTCACTTTGATTGTAACATGTTGAATAACGTTAGGTATGTTACTTTTAGCATGCAATATTAGTTGTAATATTTTTTTAAGATAACATTGAGTATATTTTCTTTGGCATGTTATATTAATTGTAACATTTTTTAAAGAAACATATTGATCGTAATATATTGAAGCTAACATTAGGCATGTTACCTTTGACATGTCATATCGATTGTTACATGTTGAAGGTAACATTATATATGTTACCTTCGGCATGTCACATTGTTTGTAATATATTGAACGTAATATTAGATATGTTACCTTTGATATGTTATATCGATTGTAACATGTTAAAGGTAACATTGGGTATATTTCTTTAAGTATGGCATATCAATTGTAACATGTTAAAGGTAATATCGGATATATTTTCTTCAGCATGTCATATCGATTATAACATGTTAAAGATAATATTGGATATGTTACCTTGGTCATGTCATTGATTGTAATATATTGAAGGTAACATATGATAGTGTGATATATCGAAGATAATATACATAATGTTACCTTCAGCATGTTACAATCACTATGATATATCAAAAGTAATTTACCTAATGTTATTTTCAACATGTTACAATCGATGTGACACGTCAAAGGTAGCATGCACAATGTTACCTTCAATATATTAAGATCAATATGTTTCTTAAAAAAATATTACAATTAATATAACATGCGGAAGTAAATATACTCAATGTTGTCTTAAAAAAAATATTATAACTAATATGATATGCTGAAGGTAGTATACCTAACATTACCTTCAACATGTACCAATCAATGTGACATACCGAAAGTAACATCATATAAAAATCAATATATATATTCAATGTTACATTAAAAAAAAAATTACAACTAATATGACATGCTGAAGGAAACATACCTAATATTACCTTCAATATGTTACAGTCAATATGACATATTGAAGTTAACATACTCAGTGTTATTTTAGTATGTGACAATCAGTGTGTTTGAATAAAAAAAATAATAATAAGAGAGGAGAGAGACAATCAGAGAATATAATAACAAAAAACGTAACAATGAGAGAGTAGAGAGATTGTATTTTGTTAGAATAAAAAAAATATAAAGTAATAGAGAGAAGAGAAAAATTGTTAGTTTGTTAAAATAAAAAAAACAAAAAATAATCTATTATAATAATGACATAAATTAATAATAAAAATACCTTTATAATTTTACATATCAAAATTTTATTTCGGTGATAGTAAATGGTACCACCTTAAAGTTAGTCGAACTTAATTACCCAGTGTGTGCCCTTTCATGACATGGAAAGCCAATCATTTCATCCTGGAGATGCGGACTCATGCATGATGTCACGGGACTAGAGTTTTGCGGAATAGAAACTCTCCGTGCAGCCTTAGACTATCGGTCTCGCAATAGGCTAAGTCAGCCTTCCTCACAAAGCTAGATAGAATGCTAAGCTTAGAACAGAACCGAAAAGAGAGAGAGACACTAGAATGGAGAGAAAACTCTAAACTCTCAATATTGCAAGAATTGTTGGATGCTTACAAATGAGGGGAGGCACCCCTTATATAGCCAATACAACTCCCCAATGAATGGTGGAGATTGAGTCAACCGATCTAACGGTGTCTATACAAAGATATACAAGGCAAGCACTAATGACTGATTTCTCATCTATGGTAATCTTTGATTATATTGATTACCTTGATTCCCCAAATCGGGTCTCCTATATTGTAGGAATAGATTCCCATTGAATTCCCTGATTGCCTCTGATTGATCCTCCATTAATGTGTCGAATCTCCTTGATTGAGGCACCAGATTTGAGGGACGGGTCACACACGAAGCCGAATGACGCGTAGTCTGAGTTTCGATCGTGACATTCTCCCCTACCAAGCTCGACAACGTCCTCGTTGTGTGTTGCCTTAAGAACTCGTTGATTTCATCTTGGTACTGCCAAAGATCAAAATCTTTCTCCCAGCTCGTCTTGCTAGGAGGGTCGCCTTTCCATCGAACCAAGTACTCCACATGGTTCATGTGTTTCCCATTTTTTTGCACCACACGCCTTGATAAGATCTCATCTAGTTTCTTATCATGGGCATTGGTCACAGCTTTGGGAGCTCTCTTGGACTTCCCCCTCTCCGGATCTTCCTTGTCTTCTTGTAATGGTTTCAACAAACTCACATGGAAGACAGGATGGAACTCCAATCTCGGTGGTAATTCCAGCTTGTATGACACCTTGCCGATCCTCTTCAACACCTTGAAAGGACCCTCGTATCGTCGCACTAGCCCCTTGTGCAACTTGGCAAAAACTCGGCTTTGGTGAGGCATCAGCTTCACCAACACAAGATCCCCTTCATCAAACTCTAAAGGTCGCCTCTTTTTGTCAGCACACTTTTTCATCCTCTTTGCCGCCTTAGACAATTGCACTCTTGCAAGGTCCTTCTGCTCGTCCCACTCCTTGGAAAAGTGGTAGGCGGATGGATTCAACCCTTGATATCCTGTGGCAATCTTGTTAGGAGTGTAGAGTTGTTTTCTATTAGCAATCTCAAAAGGACTCAAACCTATTGATTCACTCCTTTGTAGGTTGTATGAGAATTGAGCAACATCGAGTAACTTTTCCCTTGGCACTCACATAGTACTTAAGGTAGAGCTCCAATAAGGCACAACAGCTTGAACAACTTGGTCCAGAATCTCCCTACGAACTGAGTGTCTCGATCACTCACAATGGACCTCGGAATGCCCCAATACTTCACCACATGTTTAAAGAAAAAGTGGCTTGTCTCCTCTGCCGTGTATGCTTTGGTGGCTAGAATGAATATCGCGTACTTGGAAAATCTATCCACCACCACAAGTATGGTTTGGAAGTCATCAGACTTTGGGAGGGATGTGATGTAATCCATGGAAATGCTCTCCCAAGGTCTCTCCAGTATGGACAATGGCTCTAACAATCCAGGAGATTTTTGTTGCTCGACCTTGTCTTGTTGGCAAACTAGACAAGTTTTCACATACCACTCCACATCGTCTCGCATGTTAGGCCAATAATAACCATCTTCCAAAAGTGCAAGAGTTCGAACGATACCTGGGTGTCCAGCCCATCCTGAATCGTGGCATTCCTTCATGACTTCTTTCCAAAGTTTGTCATGTCGAGGGACATAGATGCGGTTGCCTTTGGTGAAGAGCAACCCATCCTCTAGCCAAAATCTGCGGGTCTTGCCTTGCTTCACTTGTTCTGCCAAGGCTTGAACTTGGGGGTCATGCTCCATACCCCCTCGGATCCTTTCCACTAAAGGACTCTCCGGTCGACTGATGGCTGCAAGTGTTTTTGTCTTCAGCTCTTTATCTCGAGCAACAGGCACCACGCAACACTGGCTCCCTTCCGAAAGTATAAGGGTGTTTGTGCAAGACACTAAGACTTCTCTCGTCTGATCCAGGAATTGCATTCCTAACACGATCGGAAAATCATCCATAGGAACAATGGAGAAGTCAAGTTTACCTTTCCATTCTCCCATTTGTAGCTCGACCCCTCGGGCTACTCCGAATATTGGCTGAGCTTTAGTGTTCACTGTCTTCAGCCAGCCTTTCTCCTCTTTGAACTTGATGCCAAGTCGTTGTGCTTCCTCCTTCTTCATGAAGTTGTGAGTAGCACCAGTATCGATCAATGCACGAGACTCCCTCCCTTGCACGATGGGTCTAGCAAACATTCTCCCAGCTTGCTCCACCTTGGCATCTTTGGTTGAGGCTTTAACGACACTCAACAATTGTATGGAACTCATCCTTGGTGCTTCCATCTCTTCGGCCTCCATAGCAATGGCTGCCAGCTTGTTCCTCATCGGGCAATCCACAGCTCTATGCGACCCCTCGCATAGAAAGCATGAGAGCTTGGGTCTCTCGCCCTTGCCCCGATTTTCACCTCCCCCTTGTGTGGGTTTGGCTGGACGGAAGGACTTGAAGGACTTGAAAGGCTTGTCCTTTCACTCCTTGGCTTCGTGGACTGCTCCCCCACCTTTAGCCTTGTAGTCGCGGAAAATCTTAGGCTTAGGTGGGCTTGAACCCTCGGGCTTCCTCTCGAATTCCGCCAAGGATTCAGCCTCGATGATCACATCGTTGAGCTCCATGACATTGCGTCGATGAAGCTCCAGCTTGGCCCAACTTTGTAGGCCTCCCAGAAACATGTACATGGCCTCCGTCTCGGGCATGTCTGGGATCTCCAACAAGACTTCCGTGAACTCCCTCACGTAGTCTCGGATGTCGCCCTTGTGGGACAACTTGCGAAGCTTCTCCCTCGCTTCCAGCTCCACATTTCTTGGTGAGAATTGTGCTCTCAGGAACTTTTTGAAATCTGCCCACGGCTCCAACTTTAAGGTTCCATGCTCGATTTGAGCATGCTTCATCCTCCACCAGGTTGTGGCACTGTCAGTTAGATATAGTGGGGCTTGGAAAAGTCGAACTCCATCGCTCTCCATGCTCATCCCTTGAAAGTATTGCTCAAGGTTGAAAAGGACGTTGTCCACCTCCTTGGCATTCCTCGTCCCACCAAATGACTTTGGCTTCAGGACATCCAGCTTCCCGTTGTGCATGGCAACTACTTGCACTACGCCCTTCTTGCATTCATTCCTGATTTCAACCAAGTCATCCTTAAATGAAGTGATTTCAGCAAGAAGATTTACCTTGTAATCATCTAACTCTTGCCTCCAAGAGTGGATAGCAACGAGGGTGCCTTGCATCTCCTATCGAAGCTCATTCACGTCCCCTGACTCGAGCTCGCTTATGCGTTGGCCATACTCCTCAAACGTATCTTTGTCATCGGCAATCTTCATCTCCATACGAGTGATCCTTGCCTCCAATGATGACAGATGATCAACAGTCTTCATTCTCTTCTTACTTGGTTCAGGAGCACGTTGGGGTAGTCTCCCCACACGGACCTCCTCAATCTCCTCCACAACAGGGATGTTGGCATCAGCAGGCATCTCCATTTCTCTCTCAAAGAATTGAGTCGTAGCTCCGCTACCAACTGACACGGGACTAGAGTTTTGCGAAATAGAAACTCTCCATGCGGCCTTAGACTATCGCTCTCGCAATAGGCTAAGTCAGCCTTCCTCACAAAGCTAGCTAGAATGCTAAGCTTAGAACAGAACCGAAAAGAGAGAGAGACATGAGAATGGAGAGAAAACTCTAAACTCTCAATATTGCAAGAATTGCTGGATGCTTACAAATGAGGGGAGGCACCCCTTATATAGCCAATACAGCTCCCTAATGAATGGTGGAGATTGAGTCAACCGATCTAACGGTGTTTATACAAAGATATACAAGGCAAACACTAATGACTGATTTCCCATCTATGGTAATATTTGATTACATTGATTACCTTGATTCCCCAAATCGGGTCTCCTATATGGCAGGAACGGATTCTCATTGAATTCCCTGATTGACTCTGATTGATCCTCCATTAATGTGCCGAATCTTCTTGATTGAGGCACCAGATTTGAGGGACGGGTCACACACAAAGCCAAATGACGCGCAGTCTGAGTTTCGGTCGTGACAATGAGGGCAACGTGTCGACAGATTTCCTCATCGTTATCAGTACCCACGAAACATCTGCTTCGTATCCTACTCTTTAATGATCTTCCTTCGTATTTCATTTCTGCATTAATGCATGCTGCTTATCCAGACAGGAACACTTGTCCTGGGAACACTTGAGGAGTTAAAACACGAGATTTCACAACCTTTTAAACTCGACTCTAGAGGCCCGTACGTACGTTCCATACCTTTCCTCGCTAAACGAATTGCATGCGAATCCTTGAAAATGGCTGTTGGAAGGGACAATAAATACGTGATAGGCCCTGTTTTGACAGTAAACCTGGTGGTTTGTCTGATCGTCATGGGACTAGCCAGTTGGTCGCTCGATAAATACATCGATGGCGAACAAGATCATCTACGTTAGTCCTCCTTTTTGTCTCTCTATGGTCCTAAGTAAAGGACCAACTAAATGGAGTTGTATATCTGACGCTAAATTCTTACATATGCAGATTTAGGTGGGAACTCAGCAACAGTGTTCATGTTGGTATTTGCACTGCAAGGAGGAGTACTCGGTGCAACAACAATGCTGGCTGGGTTGTTGCATCTTCGATCTTGGGGAAATGGTAGTCTGGTTGATGCCAGTTCCATGTCGATGATCCCTTGGGCTATTACTTCTCTTGCTCTAGGGTATTGAAACCTCTTCCTTTCTTAACCAAAACCTTAACTGAACTGTATAGATTCTTCATGGAATTTAGCTTTTGTACCTTTTTAACAGCTTTATCTTAGCAATCATTGGATTAAAATTAGCTAAGTCAGATTTGAGGTTACAAATGGCTCAACTTCCACTGCTCTCTCTGATCTTACGTTTGGTTCCTACTGCATCAGATTCGAATGTAAACATATCATACAAGGAGGTCACAGAGGAAAACGATTGGTAAGAAATCTGACATCGGATGGTTTTAAGCTAATTTTATGTCTCTCGACTGTTAAAAAGAATGTCTTGTGCAGAAAACGTTGGAAGCAATGATCATACTGTCGTTCCTTGCTCAGTTGCTGTATTGGCTGCTTCTCCATGCTGGTACGTACAGAAGCAGGAATAGACCTGGTTATCATCGTCACGGAAATGACTCTGAGGTCGGCAAGGGCACCGGAAAACTGCCAAAAAATGACTACCACAGCTGCTTATTAGATACATTCGATTCGCAAGCACTTTCTTTTATTTGCTATCCGTCAACAGAACCAGCGCAAGCTATTTGTTATAAGCACTCGTCGGTTTTACCCGGAATAGTATAGTGGCGACCCATTCACCAGCACGAGAGTGATTTTACATAAAAATCAATAATAAAAATTCTAAATATTGGCATTATTAACAGTAAAGTATTTTATTGATTAAATTAATTTTCATGAATCATCTCCAAAAATTAAGTATAAACATAAATTAACTTTTTCTGAAAATGTATTTTCCAAGTATATTTTAGATAAAGCAACCCTCTAACCAAGTCATGACAAAAAGGAAGCTAAGTAGAAGAATATGAGTATTAAAACATCAATGGCTCTTAATATACTGATACCAGAAAAGGCAACCACTAGTTCCAATAAATATCAGATCGCGCAACGGAACAGAAAACCATATTCTGAACATCGATGATAAAATCCTGATTATCTGTCAGGCACATTTCAACCCGAATTCAAGTCTGCAGTTCAGATTTTATCAAATCACCAGGAAATCCAGCTACAACAAAGCACGGGCTATCTACGTGAACATCACAAATATATAAAAAGTGCGGAGAACAAATATCCTACTGAACCCGTCATTACTGCCCTTCGCCTGATTGTTTAGGTGCTTCCTTGATCTCATCACCAGCTTCATCCTGGAAGTCGAATACACACAATGCGTAAACAAAGCATGAACAGCAAATAAACTACAGAATTAAAAATGACAGTTCATTAAGCCTGGAACTTTCGCTATGGCTCAAGTCACAGCCCAGAATAATTAACAACTTTGTTTCTGTCGAAGGTGAAGATACCACATACGGGAATGTACAATTTGGATAAACAAAGCTGAACGACGCAAAAGATGGAGAGTGAGTGCGAGAGAGAATGATATATACCGTGATATCCGAAGTCCAGAGTGTTAGATTGTCTCGGAGAAGTTGCATGATCAAAGTGCTGTCCTTGTATGATTCCTCACCCAAGGTATCCAGCTCAGAAATAGCTTCATCAAAAGCCTGACCACATGGCATAGAATTACAATTGACAGAATGGACGAAAGTAGTCAATCATTAGAATTAACTTAATTCTAACCCCTATGAAGAGACTAGATTCCCCCACAGAAACTGTCATACAGAAAATTTCAGAATCATCCTCGAACCTCA
Organism: Passiflora organensis; assembly: GCA_019739055.1. Classification (NCBI taxonomy): domain Eukaryota; kingdom Viridiplantae; phylum Streptophyta; class Magnoliopsida; order Malpighiales; family Passifloraceae; genus Passiflora; species Passiflora organensis. Next base: position 17,857,491 of record JAEPBF010000009.1, read on the forward strand.
ATTAGCGTAAATGTTATTAGTAGGGGAAGAAAAGGACGAGTATATTCACACAACTAATTGATAATTGCACTCCTACTGACACATCTATATGGCAAACTTGTAGTTTTTCAAAATCACCAAGAAGCATTAATGTGATTGAAAATAAAGGAAGAACAGATAACGAGTCTCAAAGAAACAGGCAGTCAGAAGGCTTAAAATAAAGTCATTAAGATTCGAAAGTACCTGTTTTGCAAGATTGCAAGCACGGTCAGGTGAGTTAAGGATCTCATAGTAGAATACCGAGAAGTTAAGAGCTAGCCCGAGCCTTATTGGGTGAGTAGGAGCTAGTTCAGATAGCGCAATGTCCTGAATCACATAAAACAACAAAATTAGAGCGAATTTGCAACACAGATAAAGGAGAAGAAAAAGAAGCATCAGCAATAATAATCATCCAGGATGTAAAAAGAGAGCGGCACAATGGCTACTTAGTCACCCACCTGAGCAGACTTGTAAGCCAACAGAGTGCTCTCAGCAGCCTCCTTCCTCTCAGCGCTGGTCTTAAACTCCGCAAGATACCTATGATAATCACCTTTCATTTTGAGATAAAATACCTTAGACTCAGCAGCGGAAGCAGAGGGAATCAAATGAGACTCAAGAAGATTCAAGATTCCATCACAAATCTTGCTCAGCTCAGCCTCAATCTTGGCCCTATACTCCTTGATGATTGCAACATGATCCTCATTCCCCCTGCTCTCTTCCTTCTGCTCAATGGAAGAGATTATCCTCCATGAAGCTCTCCTGGCCCCAATCACATTCTTGTAAGCCACTGAGAGGAGGTTCCTCTCCTCCACGGAGAGCTCCTCAGCATCCACAGCCTTGACAACTTTCTCCATAAACTCCACCATTTCCTCATAACGTTCAGCCTGCTCGGCCAACTTGGCCATGTAGACGTTTTCTTCGCGTGATGATTCTGTGGGCGACATCTTAACTATATAATGAATTCCTGTATGATAATTTAACGACCAGCATCAAAAGTATGACCAACAATCTCCAGTACTCATCGAGTTCTAAATATTTGCACATATAGGTGCTCATAATTGTTCCCCACTCAGCCAAACCACTGATCTGTCAATTCCACAGTTTTAATCCGAAGCAACAAACTTATTAATCGAATTCATTAAAGACAATCAATTTACTCGAAATATAAAAATGTCAAACCAAATATATCAGGACTGTAATTCAATTACTATCCAATCAAAAGTTAGAAAAAAAAAACCGCCGAAATATCGGGATAAATATTCGACAAGTAATCAAAAAATAGATGGAAAAATATTTTTCTGGGCTTTCAAATCCTCCAAATCTGAGCATCAATAATCGAAAAGGTCAATCTCGAACACCAAAGGCATACGACCACAACATTTATCTCGCCTTCCAAAAATAGCACAATCAAATTATAGAATATTCCATCGTCCGGTCAAACCCACACCGTAATAAGCTCAAAATGGATCAAACATCATCAGATCCAATTGAAAAACACAGAGAAAATAAGCCGACTTCGAGCGTCAACAAGCAAACAAAACCTTCTCCGTATCTCCGGTGCAAGTATCCAAATAATAGCAGCAATAATGTAAAAACAAAGGTGCATGCCCAGCGCTGGAATAAATCTATCGATGTAACTAACGAAAAATTAACAAAGAAAAAAGAGGTACCTATAAGAAGTGATGGATCTGTGTAGTAGAAACTCGTAGGCGGCAACAGAAATGATGGAGAGAGGAGAAGAAAAGAAGCTTGCGTAGGGGGTGGTTTAAAAAGGAGGTCAAGGCTGGGTAGGCCAGAGGTCCAATAGGAACGCGACAAGTGTTGGGTGGCGGAGAATCCGCGGTGTGGAGTTTTTGGTTGTTTCGGAAATTACACGCTGGCGTTGACCGTCAACAGTGATCCGAAAGGGTGCGAGACATAGCCTGCCTGATCTGTCATTTATCGGGTGTGGGCCTGACTATGTTCGGCGGTGCCCGTAGTTTGGGTTTTATCGTGAGGTGGAGTTTCAGTATAAAACAAAGTCTTGAGCCCAGTCCTAATAATTTGAAATTTTGGACTGTCCATGTTTTGTCGGTCCATGTACCTAAGCGACGGACTCGTGTCTCATACTTTTTTAATAAAAAAAATAAAAGTATTCATTATTATTAATGAGAAAGAAATGGAAAGATGGATACTCAAACTTTTAAATTTTTTTATACAAAAACCAAATTAAAATTTATAATTAATTAAAGTTTTGAAAATTACTTTTATCTAACAAAAATATTTTAATATAATAAAAATGTTATTTTATTTAATATATATTCATACTTTAATATATATATATATATAATGAAATAATTTATTTAGAGCAATCCAAATGATAAATTAATCATTATTCAAAAATTCAGTTGGATTCTGAATTTAACAAAATTCAGGTTTCATCAGTCAATTAAAAAATTAATTCCGGAACATCCGAATACAATATAAAAATGTGTCAAAAAATAAAGGTTAATTATTTTGGCATGGTTGTCAGTTTCTGGGAAAGTTTCATTTTTTTATTTTTTTTCTAAAAATATTTCCAATTTTTAGAAAGCCCAAACCAACCAAGCATGGGTTGAATAGTAGCCCAAGATATAAAGTCCAGTAACAACCTCTCGTTCCTTGGCAATCCTCCATTCTTTTCACAGGAATACCAATTCCAGCTGGAGCTAGTACAGTTTACTGAAAACCTAAGCTCGTAGGCGATGGACGACGAGTCCACTGCCGGAAGGAGAGAGTTGAAGACTTTCAAAATGGGATATGTACAAGAAGCTCGTGAGAATCACGTGAAGAAGAAGGTCGAAGAAGGTGTCTTCAGTGACCCGCCATCACCTCCTTAAAACCTATTAAAATCCTCATCGGTTCTTCCTGTTGAATAAATTTATTCTTCTCTTTTTTTTCTTCGCTTCTTTGCAGCGTTGAGAAGCAAAATGAAGCAGAAGGCACTCAAGGAATGTGATCAATACACTTCGAAGTATGCACAATGCGCCTCTGGAAGAACTATATCTACTGTGTGGCAGTGTCGCAAGCAGGCTAAAGAATTAAACGATTGCCTGCATCAGTTGTAAGTTGCTCATTTTACTTGGCTTATCTAGCGCATATAATTACTTGTCTCGTACTATGCTTTTGCCTCACATTTCGCATGTGTATGTTTACCGGTGATCAGTTCTTTTTGGTTGGGACAAGGATGATTTTGGTTCTTAGTATAATAGATTATCATTGCCATTCCGAAGTTCTATTGGATACATATTGGATTATTATTGTTTGTTTCGCTGGAGAATTAGGAGTGAGTTTTATCATTCACGTTCAAGAACACCTTCCACAGTTGCCATTTCATTCACCTAAGGATAAAGGAAGAGGTTTGCCTGAGTGGAAGCAAAAGTGACTCCCTTTGGGTCTTTTCATACTAGCTAACAGATAGCTTAAGTTGACTTCATCAATCTGTTGGTTAACATATGGGATGTCGGATTTGATTTTGCTTTTAGAGATCAAGTGGCATGGTTGTATGCTTAAATTGTGATGATGCTTATTCACCTATTAAATATTGGGCTGCTGTTGCCATTTGAGATTGGTACAAACAATAGGAGAGGTTAGCCTCATTATAAATTGAATATGAATATGGAAACGGTGAAACAAGCTCCTTTGGTATGATCTTGTGATAGTAGCTTACTGTTCGCCGGTGAAACAATTTGCTCTTGGCTTGTGGCCTGCTATAATTATTACTTTGCAATTTGGGAGTTCTTGAGTAGGACTGTTGGAGTAGTACATTTTCTCGCTGACAATTGTAAGGAGTTAGTAATAGGTTTGGGGATGAATCATACTTACAGACTTGTGGGCTTACCTATTTTCATGGCATGGTAGTGTCTTTTGGCTTTCAAAATGGTAAACATCTCCCATTGGCCAATTTCATAAAGCTGCACCTATCGAAAAGCTCTCTTCCAGTTCTTCTTTGTACTTAGAAATTCAGAAAACTGGTGAACCACGGGTCTTTGATGTCAGAGAATTGAGATGCATTGTAATAGAAAAGGACCAACTGAAATTCACAATGAATTATAGTTTTATCACCCTGTATTATAACTGCTTGCCTCCGCAAGTCATTGTTTCATAGCTTTTACTGACCCTACCATTCAATCTTGACTACTAGTTAACAAGAATGAAGACACAAATATCCTCAACCTAAAGCAATGGTTCTTGAAGACGTAAATATAACTTATGATCCAGACTGTTTCCTTTTCTTTCTAATTTGCAATTAGCCAAAATCATGGGAGTCTAGATTACTAGTCACACAAATTTTATGAACAAGTTTCTGATTGGCGAAACTGGAAATATTCTTATGGCCCTTATGTTTCCTTCTCTTAATATGCTAGATTATTTTTGCTCTCTCTACGCACATCAAACTTGATTGGGTATGAGATGCATATCTCTCAACCGTCTACGACTTAATTCCCAGTTTCAAACATTTTACTACTCTAAGCAAAAATGTCTCTGCATGAAAAGTATAAACAATGCAATAGGTTAGGACATACTTGTGTTCAGTTAAGATCGTTGCATCATAAGTTGAGATATATCAATCTATATTCTTGTAATTTACCAGCGGGCTTTTTTCTTTTGTTTTTACCAGCACGAATGATGATGTCCTGGAAAAGATGAAGAAAGAGTACATGCTTGAACAAGAAACCAAGAGATTAGCAGGGGTGTGAACCGACTCTTAACTCATAATCCCATCATTAGAAAAGAATTCCTCCTGCCTATCAAATTATGGCTCCACATCTCTTCAGTATTTCAGCCAAGTGAATGCTCGAGTTTTCTGTGTCTTCTACATGTACCCATTGTGTACTTTGTTATCAGGTTTCTGAGTCACTAATGTCAGTCTTGGAATATGAAAGACTTCTTCCTGAAAGCTTGCAGTCACAAATACTTCTTGGTTCCATAACAATTCATTGGTATAGAATAAAAAAGTTTGTGGCGCTTGTTCTTTTGTCCGTTGCTGTGTGTGCTTCAGGATTTTTGCTATGACAAGTTTTAGTTTTCCTTTCTTTTTTTAATTACAAGTATGACAATGTTGAGTGTCGGATTGAACCCTGTTCGAATGGAATCTCTTCTCTGCAGATTACAAGTTGGCTAAAAGTCCACTAAGGTCACATTTCCTGTGAGTAGAATCCTTCTCGATATCTTAAACAGTCGGAAGACGAGCTAGATACAGTGACAGCCACATTCTAAATCAAAATTCTATTTTCCAATTTTTTAAAATAGGATACACTTAATACTCATACCAGGAGTTGGTGCTGCATATTTTCGAAATTAGAAATAAAATGAATGAAAAATATAATTATTTTTTAAAACAATAAAAATATTAAAAGTTTGTACCCGGAATTGATTGATAAGAATTGTTAATTGATCTAGGTGATATTAAACAAATAATATCTACTTTTTAAATTCTCTTTCAATGCAGCTTTACGATTCAAGGACACTGGAAAGGTCGTCAAACAAATCCACATTTCTTTTGTCAAGAAGGAAAATGTACAAAAGAAGTCAAGGTTGCCCACAGAAGAGCATATGAATTGACCAAGATTTGATTGCACCATCTTAGCCCAAATCTTTCCAGATATATTGAGCATCTATATCTTCTACTTTCGCAGGGGTTGATGGTCTCATAAGCTGCTGGCACTTGGCACCGACCACGCCGATTTATCATGGCATGCATGGAGGCACGCGGTGATATTTATCTCATTTGTGGTTAGCCGGCCTCGTCCGTAAGAGAACGAAGGAATGTTTGACCCAGGTATCGCAAAAAGAATTTCTTACTACCGTATCCACCACTTCTTTTCCTGCGTAGGCACGCATGCACGGATTCTGTTGGTAAAGGAGAATAAAGATACAGATTTTAACAATTGGGTTCCATAGATTTATTTCGGGTGGATTTGGAGTGTGAAAAAAGAATCTCCCCTTCAGGTGAATTAATACTACCCTTTAGCTCGTGGTTTCGCGAAATTTATGCCAACGGATTATATAGAGCATCTCTAACAGTGGTGACAGTGAATGAATTCCAGGAAGAGATTTAATACGTTAACGTTGGGATCTCGATGGAGAAGGATAGCCACCGTGTACTAGATGTGTACGTAGTTATACGAGGCAATACTTGTAGTAGTAGTTAGTAAATGTGTTACGCTTTTGTTTGCCTCCATCATCCTGTCTGTCCAGGCTATTCAAGGCATCTTCACATATCTTCCTAACGAGGAAATGGATGTTACTTTCCCTCCTCCTTTGGTTCATTCTAGGTAAGGAATCTACTTTTTGCTAAAGCATTATCCCAAATAAAAATTTTCAGATTTTGAATGATACAGGGGCATGCTTGCATGATTTGACTCAAGATATGCGTCTATAAACTTGAAAGGTATCTCTATCATTCCTGTGCAACGAGGGTTTGGTCAATCAACAGTGTAATATCAACGATTCTCCAATTATTGATAAGGTCGTCAACCAGTGGAAGTAGCCTGGTTGCCTAACCTTTATAGAGCATATATTCTCCTGTTCAGAACTTCCAAAACGATCAAAAGAAAATGCTGTGTTTTCTGCAGAGGCGTAGTACAGGATTGCATGAATCAACTTAGTCTGAGTTTATCTTGACCGGTTTGCTTGCCAAGGAAAACAAATTTATGTTCTTTGTGAAGTGCCAAGAAACTCACTTCTTTTTTTACAGAATTATTTCGTCAGTGTAATTCTAAAGGGATGGAAGGAAGTCGAAGATTCGGAGTCAAGAGATTATTAAAATCTCGAGAATGTGCTTCGTAGAGCATGCTCTGTATTCTTCCTTGTCTTTTTTCTTCTTTAATCCAGAGGAATAAATGGGGCGGGTGAAAGTTTGCGTTGTACAGAAGTTAGGCGCAATGGAAAACAAAGGGCAGCTTGCCGCCTTTGCCTCAGTGACAGATGAGGGAGAAGATCCTGGGAAAGTTCCAAACTAATTGACAAATCCTTGGCTTTGCTTGTTCCCAGCCGCTTGTTTCATGGTAAAGAGGGACAGATGGTAATTAATTAATATTCTATAATAGCAAGGGATCTAAAACTCTATCAGGGAGATCTACCCATGATGGATTTGCCCAAATGGAAGCAAAAAAAAAGAAGATTGGAGTAGAAAAGCAGATAAGGAGGCAAGGGGATGCTCGACAAGTGGAGCTCATGGTTTGTCCCATCTGCATTGTACTTTTGGTTTCGAAGTCAAACAAATCAAAATCATCCATTATCTATCAATATGTCAAACAAGGAAGGAAACTTCTAAGTTCACATTGGTGTCAGCGACACTTGATTCCTCTGGCATATCACTTGCTGCATTTCGGCTTGGAAAGTCAACTTCTGTTCACCAATTTGTTGTGGACCTGATTCTTTATCTTGGCAACGAGAGCATTTCTTTCACATGATATGACCAGTGTATGCTTTACAATTCAGCACCTTTTCCATGTGGAAAAACTCTGTCAGCAAATTGGAGTTCTGATATTGTTGTTGGATACTTTAGTAGAAACAGATGTTTGATATTTTCTTTCAGCAAATGGAGCTTTGAGTTCAGGATAATCCTCCGTCCAGCTTTTTCCCATTCCTTTTCCTGTTCATTCTGTAGTAAGGGCTATTTCTATCCACCTGTGTTGATGACATAGCTCACTGGAATGTGGAATCCACACATACTGCTTAGAAATTGAAGTGTCATGTCAAAGAAGTTTTTTCTTCTTTTTTTTTCTCTCTGAATAGAAATGATAAATAAGTAGGAAAGTGAAAATTCCCGCATAATATCAGAATCCTTTTTGATGTCGTAAGATACGAATTGAGCTCACTACTTTGTCAAAAGGAGTAAAAAAGAAGGAAAGCTCTTTCGCTACTGCAGCTTTCCCTTTAGCCTGAACTCTATATAAACGGGACAACAAGGCCATTGCAGGGCATACCAGAATACCTTCCACACATACCATTCATTGTATTACACGAAAAGGAATGGCTGCTGTTTCCTCTGATCCAAGAATCGACCTTCAAGTTGGCAAGAACAAGCATAGAATGATTGCTGAAGAAATAGAAGGACTCATCAGAGTTTACAAGGACGGACAGATTGAGAGACCTCAGATCATTCCTCATGTGTCTTGTAATGTGGCACTAGCAAATGGTGTCGCGGCAAAGGATATTATAATTAACAAGCTCACTAACTTATGGGCACGCATTTATGTTCCAACCAACCCCGGAAAGCTTCCTTTACTGGTTTACTTCCATGGAGGAGGGTTTTGTGTTGGTTCAGCGGCTTGGAGCTGCTACCATGAGTTCTTAGGCAATCTTGCTTCTAAAGCAGGCTGTGTTGTTCTCTCCATAAACTACAGTCTAGCCCCTGAAAAGCGTCTCCCTGCTGCTTATGATGATGGCATCAGCGGAATTACATGGGTAAAAGAGCAGGCTTTAAACGATTCTCCTGAACATAAGTGGTGGTCAAGTCGGTCCAATCTCTCAAACATGTTCCTGGCCGGTGATAGTGCTGGTGCCAATATAGCTTATGGTGTGTCTGTGAGGCTAGGATCCACAAGCAGTCCTGAACACGGCATAAAGCCACTAAATCTTAAGGGCATAATCCTGATCCAACCTTTCTTTGGAGGGGAAGAACGGACTTCTTCGGAGAAAAATATGGTTCAACCAATCGACTCGGCGCTTACTCTATCAGTTTCCGATACATACTGGCGGCTGTCACTGCCACTGGGAGCCAACCGTGACCATCCCTGTTGCAATCCTTCCGCAAATGGTCTCAGCAAGTTAAGCTATATACGGCTTCCATCTATAATGGTTTGTATATCAGAGATGGATATCCTCAAGGACAGAAACTTGGAATTTTGCTCAAACTTGGCCGCTGCTGGTAAGAAGGTGGAAAAGGTAATTTACAAAGGAGTTGGTCATGCGTTCCAAGTTCTACGGAACTCTCAGTTATGCCAAATACGGATTCAAGAAATGATGTCTCATCTCAAGGCCTTCATCAATCACTAGAAAATAGAATTGCTGAGTTTCTTCTTTTATTGATGTGCATTGGCTTGAACCAACCCACTCATGTTCAATCTCGATAGGATTAATTTACTTCTTCAATTACACTAATAAAGAGGATTTACATACTACTCTACTCCTTGCTTGCAAGCCTCAGCATTAAAAAGATAGTACCTAAGGATAACCTTGCTTTTTGACCAAAGCCAACTTTAGCAGGAATCTCCAAGTTGAACTGTAGCCTGCACGATCATGACAGGATCTGTTAACAGTAACCTGTGCTCGACAAAACTCCTCCACCCGCATTCTTACACGGAAAGATGGACCACCGTGGAGAAACATATTAGTGATAAAAACATTGCACATTGGTGTCTTTGTCGTACGGTCCAGTGACTTTGACTTTGCATTTGCATAGCTGGATCACAAATTAGGAGATGGTCCAGCTCCAAGTTGCCGAAAGTATTTTTAATCAATTCCATCCGAAATATACCCTTTGATTTTCTACCCCACGGATCTGCAGCCCGATCAGCAAAAGCTTGCTATGGGCTCCGCCGGCACCGTATTTCAGAATGATTTGGTATGGAGGAGAGAAGAGGACGAACAACCTTGGCATCCAGAAATGGCTGAAAACCAAAAACACGTAACTGGGACTCCAATTCATGCATTTCGGATGGCGATGATCGCATTATAGTATTCTTAACCTAGTCTATTTCGGTATTTCCTCAAATCTATACATATCATGTCGAAAATATATAAAAGTTTAGAAATTTTTTATCATTTATTGTATAAAATGATGAATACATATTATAATAAGTTTAATAATTCAAATCTAAAATATGAAATGCAAACTAAAATATATTTCGTTTAATATATTTATTATGTAGTTCAATTATAAAGAAATGATATTTATCAGTAGCATACTTAAACCATTGATAATTTACGAAATCTTAAGAAAATAAAAGATATTTAAATTAATATTAAAATAATCATTGTTTTAGTTTCTATATATTTTGTAAGATAAAATTAAAAATATAAAAAAATGATATTTCAGTACTTATTAAAAATCTATCGATATTACTTTTCATTGTTATGTCAGCATATCTCTTATAATGCTAATTCACACATATATATATAATATTTATTATAATATTTTTAAATTATCAGACATTTGATTAGAAGGTTAAGAAATCATGGGTTCAAAATCTTTTTCTTATTAAGTTGATTACAATTTACATCAAATATTATATAAAATTAATTTTTACGGAGTTCATTCAAGCCGAATTGATTTAAACTACATACATGCAGAAACAACATTACTAACGTTGGGTCCGGTCCGGTCCGGGCGGAACGACACGCCTGAGAATTATATATTTTTTCGTCAGTACACGAGCCTCCACCGGAGTTTCCCAAAACGAAAGAATCCGGATCCGAGCCAACGTCTTTATTTCGTATATTATCGTCAGGAAATACAGACGACCGAAAGATATTTCTTAGACTGTAACCAACTGGACACTCTCCATGAACCTCTAAGCAGCATCTTCTTCTATTCATCTCTCTCTCAACGCTGCCGGGCTCGAAATAAACCCTAGAGAAAATGCCCCCGAAAACGTACCCAAGTGATAATGTCCCTCTCTCGCGTTTCGGCGTCCTTGTGGCGCAACTCGAGTCCATCGTTGCAACCGCATCGCATAAGTCTCCGGATCCCCTTCTCTGCTTTGATCTCCTTTCTGATCTTATCTCCGCCATCGACGAAGAGCCTAAGGTGGTCTCCCTACGGCTATATAAATTACGACATTTTGCTGATCCTCACCGAATCACTAACATTCTCAAGTTGCTGATTAACGGAATCGTTTTCATTCACAGGACTCGATTTTGCTCTGGCAGCGGAAATGCGAGGACGCGCTCTACTCGCTGCTCGTCCTTGGAGCGCGTCGGCCTGTCCGGCACTTGGCTTCAGTGGCGATGGCGAAGGTTATACTCAAAGGAGATAATATTTCGATATACTCTAGAGCGAGTAGCTTGCAAGGGTTTCTTTCGGATGGCAGGAAGAGTGAACCACTAAGAGTTGCTGGTTAGATGCTTATACTGAAGTTTTAGTTATCTTTTGTCTTTTATTTATTATGTTGAATACTTTGAAGGTGCCGCGCAATGCTTGGGGGAACTGTACCGGTATTTCGGGCGGAAAATTACTTCTGGTTTGCTTGAGACGACCAGTATCGTTACGAAACTCATGAAATATCACGAGGTAGTCCTAGCCAATGCCTACTACAGAAGCCTTGCATATGCGCGCTTTTTTTACCGAAGTTGGCTGGATGGTTTTCCTTTCTTCATCTTGTTCCTCGATTTTCCATTTCTTTTTAAATGACGCCATTTTTGCAACGAATTTCAGGAGTTTGTCAGACAAGAGGCGCTGCTTATGCTTCAAAAGGCTCTGGAAGGTTGTGGTGGTGGTGCTAATGGCTCAGCATATACCGAGGCATTCCGTCTTATCACCCGCTCTGGTGTCGGGGATAAATCACCCGTCGCCAGAATAGCTGCTGCACGCTGTTTAAAGGCATTTGCAAGCATTGGGGGACCAAGTCTTGGAGCTGGCGGGCTGGACACCTCAGCGTCATTTTGTGTCAAGGCAGGATATGTGCTTAGCTATCTTGTTGTCGACAGTTACTTCTATTCCGAAAAGTTACTAAAAATTAATTTTTTCATTATTTTTTATCTTAATAGGCACTTGAGGATCCGGTGTCATCTGTTAGGGATTCATTTGCGGAAGCTCTGGGTTCTTTGCTTGCTCTTGGAATGAACCCAGAGGCACAGGTACGTTTCAGTATCGTTAATTCCCCTAGATACACTTATTTTGCTTTTCCATTCTTTTAGCAATTTCTGCAGTCTCACATTTTGTTTTGTTTTCTAGATTCAACCCAGGGGTAAAGGTCCATTTCCTCCTGCAAAAAAATTAGAAGGTGGTTTGCAGAGGCATTTGGCTTTGCCGTTTATGAAAGGTAGTCACTGGTCACTGTGTTGTGCCTCCTATTGTTTCTTTCTGCATCATATTAATGCGATTATGATATGACTTTAGGTACCTTTTGAGAAAAACAAGAGCGAATGCCTTTTTAATGAGTAGAATGTCTTTCCGTAAGCATCCACGTATATGGCTTACAAAATACAGGAACGAGACATGATTGAAGTCACATTCTTCTCTTTTTTGATTGATTTTCCTCCAACTATTTGTTAATTATTTTAGTTGTACTTTATGTTTTATACTTGAAAGCTAGTGAATATTTCATGGAAAGATCTACAGTTTACCGGGACCATACAATTACTCTCACATGGTTCAAATGGCAGGAAATGGAACCCGTTTCAAGAACTTGAGAATTGGCATTACATTTTCTTGGATTTCCTTTTTACAGGTAAATATGCATAACATTTCCCTAATTAGGTTTGTTTTTTTGATTTTTTCAAACCGTTGGAGTAATGGTCAGTCTCGTCTATAGACAAGTTCTCTTAACAACACAGGCTTAGCTAGCCTCTCCATACTCTTCTTAGGTTTGAGAGCAGTTCTAAAGCTGTCATTTGATGGAATCTGGAAGTCCCTTTCTACTTAGTTGTGTAGTTCGTTGTTTTATTTTCTGGAATTGCTTTAGATTTTGTTGTTAATATTTGTGTTTAATCATGTATCTATATTATTTTCTTAACAGAACAATAAAAGCATTCTTTTGAGTATGACCTGCCTCTTCCCATCGTCTACTTCTTGTAACCATTCCTGTTCTCAAATTTTCTTTACTCCTAGTACTTCCAGCTAGGTGGATAAGAGGGTGGGGTGGGGTGGAGTGAGGGTAGAATCGCTTATTTAAAAAAAATACTTCCAATACCGGGTTCCTTGCCCTTTGTCTTTTCTAATTTTACTTTGATATAATTACCATCTACCTATGAACACAAATGGGTTTCACTAATTTTTTGCATTCAGATTTTTGGATGCATGTTGCATTGCAAAAATTTACTGCCTGAATTGGTCAACAATCTTACATTTTTTTCTGGTATGATTTTGATATGATGTTAGTGTTTGGTTGCCGTTTTTAATGATAATTGAACCTTTACTTTGCATATCATAAGTATCCTTGGTAGTATGAATCTTGATTATTGAACATTTACTATGTGTTCTGTTCTTTTTATTCAACAACTTCATGCAGGCAATTCGTCAGAGGTACCTGCTTCCAGATATTGAGCTTCAAAACTATGCAGTACAGGTTATGGAAATGCTTCAACCAGAAACCAACATCGATGCTCATGCACTGGTATTTCTTTGAAAAATATGTCTTTTTTTTTTCCTTTTCTGCTTTTCTCGCTTAGAGTTTGACATGCATATCATCTTGTTTTCATATATTCATTTCTTCACGAAAGATGAAATATGTTAGATGGAGAAAAAGAAAAATAAGGGTCCTTTTTGTTGCTTGTTTTCATAACATTATCCATTTGTTGTGGTATTTGTGTGAAAGATGGCAGCATTGATATTCTTGGTGGTTGATTCTATTTGTTCTATGTCCTTTAATTTCACTAGGTATATTGCTTCTTCAGTCAAAGTAAGAACTTGTGGTCAACCTTTCTCTATTGGATGTACAGTCATCCATAATAAAAATTGCCTTTCATAATCAAGACAGGATGGAACATGATGACGACATATGATATGCTACTCCCAACTCTTGTCCTAAGAAGATGTTGAGTTTCTCCCATAATTCTTGAGCTTTGTTTTTCTTTTTTCTTGAGTTCCTCTACAAGATTCTTCTGATGCTGCGAAGTTTACAATTACAGAAATTGCTTTGCAACAACCTCCACATAAAAAAGAGAGTAAATCAATCAGTCGCTGTTATACTAGAAATTTGTAATTTCTCTTATTGCACTGCTTCCTATATCAACATGAGATTGCACGGTTAATACTTTTCTATTGAATTTACGGCCTTCCAAAATAGATGGCTGCCTTTGATCAATAGGGAATAGAAATTTAAGATGACATATTTTATGCAATGCCCAATTCTTCTCGCAAATAAGAAGCTTAATTTCACTTTTCAACATAATTCTTGACCTTTTTTTAACGGTGAGTTCCTTTGCAAGCCTGCCTCTTGTGCACAAAAATTTTGTGAATCATAGAAATAGCTTTACATCAACAACCGCCAAAAAAGCTTTAGTCTAGGCACTCATGTTTCTTTTGTTAAAACGCTTGAATGTCAATTGCAATTCTTAAAGGAAGTTCCTTGCAGCATTCAATTCGTCAACTGACAAAATCTTGTTTGCGTTCTGAAGGCATGTGTTCTTTACATTCTGCGAGTTGGTATAACTGATCAGATGACTGAGCCTACACAAAGGAGCTTTTTGGTTTTCCTGGGAAAACAGGTTTGCTCAAGTTTGAATTCAGTTGCAAATGATCTTGATTTCCTTTATGTTGTGTTTGGTTTGCAAAAAGTTATATGATTAGGTGTCTAATTCTAGTTGATTTGATCGATTACTTTGTTTGGTTTATAATTGCTGTTGGCTTCCTATTACTTTTTTATGCTAATTCCTGAACAGTGCATGAATGTATTTCCTGATTGAATATCAAGGAAACGATTATCAATCCCGTTCCTTACTCTTTATTTTATTCATATTAATTTTTATGCCAACTATACCCTTATTTGTCATTTCTCATATTTTTCTTTATTATTTCTTTATCTAGGTTATTTTGATAATTTATAAATCATTCTTATTCTCAATCATTAACTAATCAAACTATGGAATTAGATTAGATCTTTCAATTCTCTAACTAACACCAAACATAAGATTGTGATTATATCATTTTACAAACCAAACACGACATTAATTTATTTGTTCTCTTGTCATTGTCATTTGGATGTTTTATAATTCTGTTCTTATTAACTTGCAGCTCGAGTCTCCTATTATCACCCCCCCTATGAGAATTGCTGCTTTACGTATCTTATCATATACTCTCAGAACTTTGGGCGAGGTTAGCTCTGATATTATTTTCTTTTTGTTTGAGTCTTTTTCCCAATTTGCTTTTATGCAATATTGATTTTGGCATCGAATGGTTTACTGTTGAATATCATGAAGCTTGTATCTGCATGATTGATCCTTTAATATATAAATCATTTATTAATACATGTTCTGTTTGTAGATTTGATGCATCTTGAAGAGAATTAAATGGATGTTTATTTAAGAGTGATTAAGTAGAAATATATTAGCATTCCATTGTGTGCTTCTGCATCCATTTCTCTACCATTCTCTTCTTTTGTTTGTCATTATTGTTTGGGCTGTTTGGGAACTCCCACTGTTGGCTACTGTTGAGGATTATTGGTTTGGCCTTGGGTTCCTAGACTAGGATAACTTGAGGATTCCATCTTTGATCATCCATCTAAATTGCTAATAATTCCAATACAATGCCTTCCACTTGGGGTTATCAATGCACTTACTCTCAAACTTTGCTGAGTTGTTGGCTCCTTCTGCATTTCTAACCTGTTTTTAAGGTCTAACTTTTTGTTGCCATAACTAAACTTTAAATATTATATTAAGTTTTTTGCTGCAGTAAAGGTTGCATATTTCGTTTTCTATTTAGCAATTGTTTTTGTTAGTTGTTGTGTCTTTTCTGTTTTTAATCCTAATTTCTCAAATTCATTATGATAATATCACAAGTTGATTGATTGATTGAGAATGGCAATTTTTACACAATTTCTATTTTATCAAACAGATATTATCACTAAGGCCATTTGCTTGTCGTTCATGCTTGATGAATTCTGTAATTTGAGAAAATTTTTGGTACATAAAGAGTATCATGATCTATCAATCTGCAGGTCCCATTGGAATTTAAGGAAGTGTTTGATAACACAATTGTTGCAGCAGTATCTCATTCTTCACAACTTGTGAGTACTAAGTTTTACTATGTTCTCGTATTGAAGCTGAAGTATTGTAATTCACTTTTACTTGTGTGAGCACACACCTGTGAATATTTTTATTTTATATCCTCAAATTAACTTTATGTAGTCCTCACAAGTTGTTTAGAACACCCTCTTGTTAACTAGAGATGTAGACCTACTAAACTACAGTAACCATTGAGTAAAAATTCCCTCTATCGCTTTTTTAAGAGTTAAGGCCTTAGTTCTATGAAGTGTTGATTTAAAATACAGGCTTAGAGGGCTATTACTGTTTTTGAAGGTTTGGATGAAGTGTGGTGCTCTTATGGTTTTTGTATGGTGTCATGCTGATGAGAAAGGCTTTATGAGAAAGACACCTTGGCCTAGGACGTTTGGACATTTTCTGGTAAAATAGTTTTCCTTCAGATGTCCTCCTTTTGACAGGATGATGGGATATGCTCTAATGAACTTTGGATTTTAATTGGAGGGGCTTTTCTTGTTAAGTTTGGGATGTTGGGGGTAGTTGATGTGTGGTATTCGTCGTTAGGAGCATCTGGTATCCCGAAAAAGTGATCTATTTGGCATGCAGTTTTCCTTTGCAAGGTATTGTTTCATCAGCTGCTGAGGCACTGTATCTTATTAATGGGATTTTAATATGACTTCTCCAATGAAAGATGGAGACAATGATTAAGATCTCTGTGCCAACTTTCATTGGAAGCGCATCAGATGGAAAATACCAATTTGCTGGTTGCATCATCAAGGAAATAGCAGTTTGATCAGTAGTCTTTCACTCTAATTAACAAATTATAGTTTATTAGGAGCTTGTTTTTATTAACTTCTCTACCGGCTACATTTTTGTTGAACCTTCCCAGCCTAAATATTTACTCTCTATTATTATTTGATCTGGGAGGGAAAGATGATAAATGGTGCATGCGTAGTTGTATGGGAATCACTCAGCCAATGACTGGCCCAGTGGCCCCTTTTATTGATTTACTACATCTGTTAATCTTTGTGACAGTGGCACTTCTGGTGTGGCTATGGAGTATACCTCCTTGATGCTTTTTTAGTTTCAATTTTTTTAGCAAAAAAGTTGTTTTGCTTCTGCTTTCTTTGTGCCAACCTCTGGTTTTTGCGATTTGATAGTGTCTGAAGCATGTTAATGTCAATTGGAATTGTGATTAGGTTCGTGTTGAAGCTGCTTTGACATTGCGTGCATTGGCTGAGGTTGATCCTACCTGTGTTGGGGGTTTAGTTTCCTATGGGGTGACCACTCTGAGTGCTTTGCGAGATAATGTTCGATTTGGCAAGGTATGCTTTGATATTTTTGTCTGAATTTTCTATATTGTCTTCTTCCATTTTAAATAGTATTGCAGCTTAGTGTATAAACATATTCATGAGTTAAATCTGAGCACTGACATGGAGGCAAACCATTAACTAGACACTAGTTACAAACAATTGTATAAACAGGACCATTTGTTTAAGCAAAAAAAAAAGCGCCATTTGTCTAATGTGGGCATTGGCAGTGGAGGTGAACTACTAACTAGACACAAGTTGCAAATCATCGATGGTAAAGTAGTTGAACAAAACAAGAGAAATTTCTCAAGTGGGAAAAAAATTATATGAGGGTGGAAACAACGCAAATAATTCTTGTTTTATGCAACTCTCATCTATGTTACATGCCTAAAAATTGAGCATCTGCCTGCAGTTGACTGTTGGAATTCTTGTTTTCAAATGGCATCTGCCTGCAGTTGATGCATCACAACTTTTTAATGCTGTTTGTAAGATTTTTCTTTTTGTTACTGATGCAACTTAAGTCACCTTACAATTGTCCACTCCCATCTTGTACAGACTACTAACTTCACTTATTCCTGTAAATGGTAGCATCTTTACATTTTCATACTGTTTGCAGGGTGCATGCATACACCGACAATATGTGTGTATATACAAAATTAAAATAGTAATTCTTTTGGGGACATGCCACATCTTTTTGTGTATGCATGATGAGTTTATTTTCAAGAATGCCACTTGCATTTTCACATTTTTAGTTTTTTTTCTCTTATCATTTATTTTATGCATATTTTCAACAGGGAAGTAATTTGAAAATTGAACTGGATTCTTTGCATGGACAAGCAATAGTTTTGGCAGCTCTGGTATCCATTTCACCAAAACTACCGCTTGGTTATCCGGCTAGGTAATACCTATTTTACTTCATGGTGGGTGGGCACTGAATTTCCATCAGATAGCCATTTTAAAAAGAGGGAGAAGCTGAAGATAAAAGTCACTCGTTAAGTTGATTAAAAAGGAGTGAGAAGTTTAAAGTCATTTACTGAGGGGATTTTTTTATCAGATTTTAGTTTGCTACATGGCAGTAAATGATGCTTATGTGAATACTTAATCCCCCACAATTAGGCTATATGGTCTGTAACTTTCAAAGGTTGTCTAGTTGCTGTCAGTGAAGTTTTTGGCTTTGCAACTATGCGGCTTGTCACTTTCTCATATGACAGCCGATGGGAGCTTAATAGGGTTTAAGGAATAGTAGAAGGGTTGTTGGATATTTGTGTAGACATCTTTTAACCTAGACGTGGCATGTAGAAATGGTATACGTACAGGACAACAATGTATACGTGATAGCTATTTTGGATCTGATTTCTAACCTGGTTTTGGTTAAAGTGTCATTTATTAAATTTTGATAATGGTACAGACAGATGCTAGTTTGTTAGGCTGAATTTGCATCTTTAGCTTATATTTTAATGGCCCATATTTTGTTTAGTTTTGTTCTTGCCCTTACTGACATAACCATTCTAAGTTGTGCAATTACATTCATCATAATTCTTTGATGTTTAGATTGCCGAGAACAGTTCTGGATTTATCCAAGAAAATGCTAACTGAATCTAGTCAGATCCCTATGGCTGCTACAGTTGAAAAAGAATCTGGATGGTTGCTTCTATCTGCATTGTTATATTCTATGCCAAAGGAGGTAATAGTCAATTCACCAGTCTCTAGCTGATAATTGTATATTTAGATTTTATGTTTGGTACATGCAGGAGCTTGAAGATCAAGTTTTTGATATTCTTACGCTATGGGCTTCCCTCTTCAGTGGAGATCCAGAAAGTGAAATTAAGCAAACTGGTGATTTGGCATCTAGGATAGGGTAAGCCAAATTGTTGAAAATATGGCTGGCAGATTGTAGCTTAAAGCTGTTCAATCAGGGGCTCTATGATTTGTCATGATGTTGATCATTCTGTCTTGCATCTTGTAGTGTGTGGTCTGCTGCGGTTGATGCACTTACTGCATTTGTGAGATGTTTTATTTCTCCCAACATCTTGAATGCTGGAGTTTTACTTCAACCGGTGATGTTTTACTTGAGTAGGTATGGTTACTATCGTTTCAAGAATCTGTTTTGCCTCGGATTACGTCAGGGTTATCAATGATCCTTTTATCATGTGTTATAAATGATACGTTTGTTGGAAACAGTGGTTTGTCATATATTATGCTGCTGCGGAGCAAAGAACTCCCTGCTATTAAGCCTGCACTAGACATGCTCATCATAAAAACATTAATGGCTTACCAATCTCTTCCTGATCCTATGGCGTTCAAAAGTGACCATCCGCAAATCGTGCAATTATGTACCATTCCATTTAGGTACAAATGTCTTTTATTGTCCTTCTGGCATTTTTTTTTAACCTTGATGCATCAGTATTGTTCCATTTCCATTATGTTGTCTCTTTTTTGCTAAAAGAATGGGTCTTTGCTGATTAGCTGCTTTGTTCCTACTTTGTTGGTTAAATTAAAAGGGATCCTTCTAGATGTGAGGAAAGCTCATGCCTAAGATCACTGTTGGATAAAAGAGATGCATGGTTGGGACCTTGGGTTCCTGGAAGGTATCTAGCTCATAATTTATGGCTCAGTTTTTTTCTCAAAGTATTTATAAGATGTATATATTTCCCTGCCAATTTCTGCGTTGCGTTTCTCTGTTGTTTTTGGTGCTTTTGAGTACTCAGATAATTATTTTTTAACCATATATTTCTCTGATGCTGCTAATCAGGGATTGGTTTGAAGATGAACTTCGTGCTTTTGAAGGTGGAAAAGATGGCCTTATGCCCTGTGTATGGGAAAATGATACCTTGAGTTTTCCTCAGGTAACATCAGTTTCTTAGTTTCTAATAGCATCCCTTAAACGTCTTATTGATTATTGCTGTGTTGATTTTTCTAATTGTGAATTATCTTTATATCCCATCCTTTGAATTTGTTCTGGTCTTGAAGCCTGAAACAATAAACCAGACACTGGTGAACCAGATGCTGCTCTGCTTTGGAATGATGTTTGCTTCTCAAGTGAGGGGTGTTTTTTAAGCTTTTACTTCAATATCTTGTTGCCAGCACATGTTATGAAATGTATACTGATGTATGATTTAATTTATATTCCAGGACAGTGTTGGAATGCTTATGCTTCTTGGAGTGGTTGAACAGTGCTTAAAAGCTGGGAAAAAGCAAACTTGGCATGCAGCCAGTGTTACTAATATATGTGTTGGGTTTCTTGCTGGACTGAAGGTGCTAACCAGCTTTACTGATCTGCATAAATCTCTGTATAGTGTTTAACATTATATACATAAAATAATTCTATGGTACTGTCAGGCATTGATTGCTTTACGTCCTCAACCTTTGGGTACTGATATACTAAATTCAGCGCAGGCTATTTTTCAGGTACTTGATTGTTAGTGGCATAAGTATATTAATTTTTTGTAATTCTTATCTTGGTTGTCATTAGCATTATGCCTTCTGCCCTTATTTTATTTTGACTTTGCAGGATATTCTGGCAGAAGGAGAAATTTGTGCATCCCAACGTAGAGCTTCTTCAGAAGGTCTAGGTCTATTAGCACGTCTTGGGAATGATATTTTTACAGCCAGAATGGTAAGTTCAAGATTATAATGTCTATATGCAGTTAGACTATGATTGTGTTTATTTTTACAAAGATGCCAGTATATTTTTCTTGAGACTAATTTACTATTTTGCTTAAGCTTCTATTTGTTTGTTTTGTTCTTCTCTGTTTGTTATGACTCTCCTGTGATTTTGATAACCAGACCAGGTTGCTGCTTGGTGACCTTACTGGGACAACAGATTCTAATTATGCTGGGTCAATTGCTTTCTCACTTGGCTGCATTCATCGAAGGTTAAGAGTAACATTATTTATTTTCCTTATATTCCTTTTATTTCATTGTATTCCGAAAAGTTCTCATTTGCACTGGTGATGTTATACATGCACTTGGTGTCTGTTACCAGTATCTCAAGTATAGCCATCTTTGTTTTCATTGAATTATGAAATTGCATGATACTTATTAGCAGAAAGGAATCATTTTAGTTTTGTTAAAAAGATGCCCGATTCTGAAGCTATTTAGATGTTTGATAATGTGGACCCCCAGTGTAAAATAAGTTTGAGATGAAGATTTATTTTGCTTTTGTTGTAAGCCAAGTTTTAGTTTCTTTTTCTGTATGCCTATTTTTGTTACTTAAATATTTTGAAATTTACTGCTTCAGCTGGGAAATAATCTAGAGTTTGCCTACATTGGTTGCACAACACTTTTGGATGATGATTGAACATTATTTTAGCCCCAACCCAGATCCCTAATGCTCAAGCTGCTTATTTACTAAGGGAGAGGTTCCCTGCATTCTAGAATTTTGTTGAGGGAGAAACACATTGAAAACAAAAATGGTTGCTGATAAAAATAGAAATGATTTCTCTTTGACAATTAGGGCTCAATTCTGCAACGTTCTTAATGCAAAACAGATGACGCATGGGATTTTAGCTTTGGTTTGAACTTGGGAAAAATGAAAAACTGGTTCTTAAGATAATATTAATCCTTTTTCTCTACAAAGAGAGCTTCCTATTTTACAGATTTTTTTGGGAACCTAGCTGCTGCTTTTTAATCTTTGGCAACAACTGTCATCCTCTTCAGTTTTTCTTTCTAGTCATATTACGATGATTTTATGCAGAGAAAAGATCTCATATTCTTAATAAAAACATGCCAATAAGACATTCCAAAATTTTTGCTTTAGCATTTTATTGGTCATGGATGGTTCCTTAGAGAATGAATCCTCTCAACCAGGCTTAGTTTAATCAAGCATGATGTTAGAGTGAGTATCTGATTGTATTCTGGGTAATTACTTCTGCAAAACACAATATTGGGTTTTCCAGTTGTGGAGGTCTAGGCAATCATGTTCTGTGATTTACTATTAAAATTGATTTAGGGACTGGACTAGAGGATGTATTAATAGAAAGCTGTATTCTGGAGGAAATATCTTCGAAGATTTCTTGTTGATATGCTGCTAGAACCTTAATATGATGCATGGTTTTTCTTTTTTGTAATTCTTGTGAATACCTTTATGAATATCCCCAACTTACTGGCTTTACTGAGAAAAAAACCATGATTTCACTTTTTGAAACTAGCCTACCACTGCAGCTTTATTTTTTGATTATGTGTTATTTGTTAGTTTAGGCGGTGGTTAAAATCTAGGAGGTTGGTTTCTTATTAAAGCGTCCGGAAAACAGCTGAACTGTAATTTTGACCATCAGAATTCTCTCATGTTATGGGGTTCTGTTTTAGAATTTAAAGTGCTTTGCAGTAAAAGTTGTTGGTATTTAGGCATACAAGTTTCTTAGTGTAAGGTTTATTTTAAATTTCATTTCCATGCTTATTTCTGCTCTCTAAATTCTTTTTACTTTCCCCTGCAGTGCAGGAGGAATGGCATTATCAAGTTTAGTGCCAGCAACTGTGAGCTCAATATCCTTGCTGTCCAAGAGTACACTCTCTGGTTTGCAGATATGGTCTTTGCATGGCCTTCTTTTGACTATTGAAGCTTCTGGTTTCTCATATGTATCCCATGTTCAGGTGCTGTATTTAGGCCAAATTCTAGGCACCGCACCCAAAATTGATTTTAGTAGTGCATGTTTATTATCTACTCATTCTTTGATTGGTCTACCCTGGCTATCAACAATGCTGGTGGGTTTTTCTAGCTGACCAAACAGATGCCAAATCATATGAATTTTCAAAAAATATTTGTATCTGTTAGCAGTCAGTGGTTTGTTAATTTTGGTTATGCAAGGAAGTTTTATCCGGAGTGTGCTGTGCCAGTTAAGATGCATTTTCTTGTTTTCCAAAGTTTAAATTCATGTATTAGCCATTCAATAGGATGAACCATTTATGTCTTCAACTCGATGATAGTATACAGAGGCTGAAATTGTGAGTACAACCTTGTTGCTTCATCCTTGTTATATTGGTGTAGGTGTGCTATCTCAAAATAAATGCCTAGATAGTTGAGTTAGCTGTGATAGTCTCTTAATCTTTCTGAGAGATCATTTGGGTGATTGTGTATTATGTATGGAATTATAAGATTTATGAAGCAGAATCTAATGATCTGTAGGCTGTCTCCTGTTTTTGGTCAAGCTTTGAATTTCAATCTAACTGCCTGTGATTTTTGGATCACAAATTCTATCTACCATGATAAATTGGGATTCACTAATCATGCATTGGTTCATCACTGTTTCTGTTTGAGCTGTTTTTCTTTTATGAAAAAAAGAACTCTTCTGCTTGATATGCAGGCAAAGTCGGTTCTTAACTTCTTTTGTTCAATATGTAGGCAACACTTGGTCTTGCTATGGACATTCTTCTGTCTGAAGAAATTGGACTGATTGACCTTCAGCAAGGAGTGGCCCGCCTTATAAATGCAATTGTTGCTGTTCTTGGTCCTGAACTTGCACCAGGCAGCATATTTTTTTCACGCTGCAAGGTTGCTGGTCTTATGCTTCTGTTGATATTGTATTGCTTCTTTTTTTTTCTTTCAGTTTTTTATACTACAGATGCTGTAATATAAGATGTTTTCGAATTAATAGTTTGTCGATTAGACTGATTAACATTTTAAATTACTTGAAATCATCTATTTCATTTCTGCTTCTGATTGATTTGTCAATAATAATTAATTTTTAGGCCTGTTTGCAGTTGGTTTCACTCGATTGCTTGATTAATATTTTCATTGCTCATTAGTGATCGTGAATTGTGTTCAATGAATTCTGAAACTCATATGTTGAATTTTTGTATCCAGTCTGTTATTGCTGAAATAAGCTCCTCTCAAGAAGCTGGAACATTACTCGAGTATGTTAATAACTTGCTCCTTACATTCTGTATGTTGATATTGTGTGATACTGTATTCAGCAGCTGTTATTTTGCAATTTTTATCGAAGAGGAGTTTGGGAGAATTTAAGTAACAATCATCTATGTGGCAGGAGTGTCCGCTTTACGCAGCAACTTGTTCTTTTTGCTCCACAAGCTGTTTCTGTGCGTTCACATGTTCAAACTCTTCTCTCTACTCTGTCCTCAAAACAGGTTCGTTTCTCTGTAGGAAAATTTTCTAAAACTTTAAAATATAACATGTAATTTGTCCTCCAAACTGATACAAAGTTCTTGAAAGCAGCCAAGTTTGAGACATCTTGCTATATCTACCCTAAGGCATCTTATTGAAAAGGACCCTGTGAGTAGTTCAGACTCTTCTATTTCAAATCTGATTACTGAACCCCGTTTCTATGGATTGCATACATGTTCTGATAGTAAAGTTACAGGTTTCTGTTATTGCTGAGCAAATTGAAGATAACTTGTTTCGCATGTTGGATGAGGAAACTGATTCTGAGTAAGTCAAAACGAACCAGCACTTAAAACTATTCATTATCCGTTAGCCAAATATCTTTTTGATGTTTGAACACTTTTGCTCTGTTGTCATGAAGGAATGCACTTTTATGTGTTTCTGTGTATTTTTTTTGTGTGCTGTCCATTGAAATTTCCATTAATAATTTGGATCCAATCTTTTTTCATTGTATAGCATGAGCCATTATTTATCTTGTTTCGCTTGTTGGGTGAGGAAACTGATTCTGGGTAAGTCAAAACGAACCAGCAGTTAAAAACTATTCATTATATGTTAGCCAAATATCTTTTGATTTTTGAACACTTTTGCTATATTGTCATGAAGGAATGCATTTTTATGTGTTTCTGTGGATTCTTTTTGTGCGCTGACCATTGAAAGTTCCATTAATAATTTGTACCCAATCTTATTTCATTGTATAGCAACAGCCATTATTTATCTTGTATTATATAACCATCCTCTCTTAATGAGACCTTGAACTGTCTGTGGAAAAAATTCCTGATTTGCCTCAGGTGTTCTACGAAAGTATCTTCTTAAAATAGTAAATCTGGCATAGTATTTTATTTCTAATAAACTACATTCTGCTACAAACCTACTGCAATTATTTCTCTAATTTTGTCTCAATCACCCTTATTTTGCTGTATCTGATGGTTGTACCATTAGCAAACTAAGATTTTAAATTAGTTGATTGACAAAATAATTCATGCTAGATGTTTTAGTTGGTATCTGTTGAAATGTGTCGATCCTAACGATTTGCAGTGATATGATCTCAAAAAAGAAAAAAGAGTTCCAACTGTTAAAGGAGAAAATGAAGGATAGAAGATGATTAAAAGCTTTTTCAGTAATATGTTTCAAGGTTCTTGATTACCATCTCTTTTTTTATCATACTGCCGCCATCTTCTGCTTAAAAAGTTGATCATTTTGTTTTCTGTTTTTACTTTTGATATTGTCAATTCTACCCCACCCCATCCCTACCCTCTAAACTCCTTCACTGGATATCAAACCCAGGATCTCCTACCTTCAAGCCTTTAGGACAAGAGGAGATGCCGTTGAGCCACATGCTCATTGGCAGTTGATCATTTTGTTATTTTTCTGCATTCTTCGACCTGATTGACATTTAGTTTGTTTCTTGGTGAGCTGGGCTAATATTTTTCAAGGCCATGCAAAATTAGCCTGCCGTCCTAAAATTAGGAATGCACTCAAGTTAAACCCCATGAAATAATTTCAGCAAAAACTAAACTGCCTTGTCTTGCATCATATGTCCGAATTTTTCATAGTTGCTACATCAGGAATTACTGAAACTAGCACTTCAAGCTTTTGGTGAAAAAGGGTGCATTGAATTGCTTTACTTTTGTAGGATTGGAAAGCTGGTACGTGACACAATTATGAGATTGCTTCTTGCAGCATGCCCTTCATGTCCTTCTCACTGGCTATTGATATGTCGTAATATGGTAAGCTCCTTGACTGTAATTTTTTGTAGACCACACTTAAAAATAGCCTTTAATCTTTGTTGGAAAAAGACCTCAAAAGAGTTGCCCATCAGCATTACTTCTGATTCAAGAATATGGACGGATGAACTGAATGAATGACCTTCCATACGGTCAAATAAATGGATCTGTTTATGCAGATGAGATCTTAAGCAATAGTTATGGATGTGGAGCTTTTAAGGTATTTTTTTTGTAAAACGCACTAAAAATAACCTTCAATCTTTGTTGGAAAAGACCTCAAAAGATTTCCCTATCAGCATTACTTCTTATTCAAGAGCAAGAAAGTTTTTAAAGTAGTGAAGTTGGATGAACTGAATGAATGATCTTCCATAGAGTCAAATAAGTGGGATATCCATATGCAGATGAGAGCTTAAACAATAATGTGGAGCTTTGAACATTTTTGGCCACTGGAATAAAATTGGCCTATATTTTTGGAAAATAGATATTCATGTGATGTCCTGTGCCCTGATTGAATAAGTTATTTTACTTGTTCTTTAGGTACTTGCTATGACTGCTGGACGTGATACTGAAGCTGATAATGGCTCAGGAAAGAATCCTCCAAATGTGACTGACAGTGACTCCAGATTAAACTTTGGAGATGACGATGAAAATATGGTGTCAAGCTCTATAGGCATGCCAGAGCAAGGCTACAGATTTGAAGCTTCTGAAGTAAAAAAGAGTAGAGACAAACACCTCAGATACCGCACGAGAGTTTTTGCTGCTGAGTATGTTTTTGACCTTTTTTTCCTATCATTCTGAATACATATAAATAGATTGACTATTCTTTATGTGCAATCAAAAATTGTCATCATCATATTAATTTAGCAAGTGTTTTGTTGGAATATAGGTGCTTAAGTCATCTACCTGCAGCTGTAGGAAAGAATCCGGCTCATTTTGATCTCTCTTTGGCAAGGAAAACACTTACTAATGAAAATTCCTCAGGAGATTGGCTGGTCCTTCAATTACAAGATTTGATTTCACTGGCTTATCAGGTTCTAGTTATGAAAACCTACTTGTCAGTTTTAATTGTAGAAAAATTGTTCTGTCAGGTTTTGAATTAACATTCTTTTAAATATCTCGTGTTGTCTTAGATAAGCACAATTCAGTTTGAAAGCATGCGATCAATTGGTGTGGGACTTCTAACTACTGTCATGGACAAGGTACATTTATGAGAAATGATATACTGCAAAGTTTTTAGTCTTCATCCTGTTCATGTATTATATTGTTGGTAGGACAGAGGAGCAATTGTTATGTATGTCATTAAGATTTTGATTTTCATGCATTCTGAGGTGTTATGGTGGATTGCAGTTCTGCTACCTGAATATAGGTGAGAGCGAGTAGGTGGTTTTAAAATTTTGTTTCAGAATCATGGAAGAATGGTACTGATAGGTTTTAAATTGTGTTAGACTGATACAATGTGCACAAGAGAACAAATCCTTGCCAGACAACCCCCAAAATAAGTTTTTTTTTTTTTCTAATAGCATGGACTGCTCGAGAGTAGTTTTTATAGCATGCTAAGTTTTTAAACATTTTGCATTCTGGAGGAATAGCAAACTTGTCAGGGATGGATGGCTCGGTTGGTTGCTTAGGGAAAAGTTGGAATATTAAGTTTGATATTGGATCAACAATTTTTCTTGTCATCTGGAAGTCCATTTGGTAAAAGAGTCCACCAATGTTTCCCATACCAAGTTATAATTTTATGTCTGGGCATGAGTTAATCCATGCTTTATATTTATCTCTTCATATGGATTTATCCAAAAGGTTAATCCTTAGCGATTCATTTATTGATTTTGCATCCGTGAGAAGAAAAGTAAGATGTCCTTTGTTCTGGAGAGAGTTCATTGTCTAGTTTTCCTTGGCTTTGTTTTGTTCACTGCTTAGTGGTCACTGGTTGTGGAGATGGTATTGACAACGGAAGGCGCATACTCAGTAAAAAGGATATAATTGTGCACAATTGTTTCTTCTGTGCTTCTATGAACTAGAAGATCAATGAAATTTACTTGATAATGACTATTAATCAGCACATGTAAATACCTTTCTGCGCAACCCTAGTTGGTAACTCATTGGAGAAGTGGCAGAGAGCTGAACAGATGTGATCCATTATATCAATGCCTCTAGTCAAGTAGAGCACGAAAGATATACTGAATATGATGGTTTGTTTTGTATAGATTTGCCTGAAAGAGAATAAATGCAACACTTTACCTTTTTTGCCAAATGAAATCGTTCAGGTGCATGTTTGCCACAATCACAGAAATAGCATCACTTAACATTACCGCTGCTTGACACACCCTTTTTTTATAGGACAATCAGGGTTGCTTGATTTTCTGGGCTGTCAATGTTAAACTCTAGCAACATTACCGGTGCTGTTATGATGTCTCTGTATTGTTGGCTCTTTCTCATGCTCAAAAGCAAGTCCTGGTTTATTGTAATATTGTAGTTCAGGATTTGCATGATTTTTTTATATTTGGGAGTGCTCTGTTTAGTAGATGATACAGCTTGCACAGTATACTTGCATCTGATCCTTTTGGGATGCAGTTTGAAACAGTTCCAGACCCAGAGCTCCCAGGTCACCTTCTTATGGAACAGTACCAGGTATAGTAATGCTTATTTATTTATTTTCTCCCATTGTCCTGGCTCACCAATTGGTTCTTCATTTGCTTGTTCAATCATTATACTAAATAGACCACTCATGCCTTGACCAATTACAAACATAGCCGTTGGAGAGCTTTTCTTTATTGATTCTTTTGGTGTCACTGGGTGTTTCTAAAGAGCTTATGTTATACTTCTTGATTTATCTGAAAATCATCTCGCTATATTATGATTCATAATAATAACTTTTTCTTGAGATCAATTATAATAATAACATTGCCTTTTAGATCTGTTCATGGCATGAAGAATTAAATAATTGGATTAATGACTCCAGTTAGAAATAAAATAAAGATGCTTAAATGGAAGAACAAGAAGACACTATATTATGATTCTCAAAGAGAAAAAGTTGTACATCAGAATAAATGAAACTGGCCTATAAAAATGTGATGAATATCCTGTTCAACTGAAGAAGATTGATTAGTGAATTTTTTTTTATATATCTTTTTAGGTTTATTTTTATGGTAAATGCATAGGAGAATGAAAAACTGGAGAAAGTACTAGAAAGTTGTACATAATTCCTCGATCCCTTTTTTTTGGTAAGATTGATCTACTTTTACTGTTTCAAGTAAAACCATACTGTTTTTAGTGGCACCTTACGTAGTCACTGATAATATTCAAATCCATGCATCATTGTGCCATGCTCCTTCTGACATCTATTATAGTATATGGTTGTCTTTCATCACTCTCCATTTATGTTTACTTTAAGAAATTGAAATTGATGTTTGAAATTACAAATTGGTGACTGATGGGAAGTTGATCATCTATTTGTTTTAAGTAATAAATTAAAGTTTACATGCATAAATGTTATTGCATGTACAAACACAGATATATATATGAAATTTCTGGCTGCCTCTTGATTTTAGGCCCAGCTAGTCTCTGCTGTCCGTACTGCACTAGATGCATCTTCTGGCCCTATTCTTCTGGAGGCAGGGTTGCAGTTAGCTACTAAGGTTCTGACTGCATAACTTTGATCTTTTCCTTAACTTATTTTCTTTTGAAAATAGTATGTAGATGAATTTACTTGTAAATTTATAGATAATGACAAGTGGAATACTCGGTGGCGATCAAGCTGCAGTTAAACGCATATTTTCATTAATATCTCAACCACTTAATGACTTCAAGGATATATACTATCCTTCATTTGCAGAATGGGTCTCATGCAAGGTAAGTGTTGGTTGTCAAATGATGTGTCCTACTCACTTCACATTGCCTTTTAAGTGGGATTTCATAAATATTATGCTTGTGAATCAGATCAAGATAAGACTCCTAGCTGCCCATGCTTCTCTCAAATGTTACACATTTGCATTCTTGAGGAGACACCATGGCGGAGTACCAGATGAGTATCTGGCATTATTACCGTTGTTCTCAAAAAGTTCAAGTGTTTTAGGGAAGTACTGGATCGGAGTTTTGAAGGATTATTGTTACATTTGCTTGTGCTTGAATATCAGGGAGAAAGTAAGCAGTAAATCTTTTGTGTATATTACGTTCTATTGATTGACATCTTTTGAGTGTAACTGAAATCTTCTAAGCGATGTCTCCTCTTTGATTCAGAGGAACCCATTCCTTGATGGAATTCAATCTCCTCTAGTTTCATCAAGATTGCAGCCCATTTTTGAGGAAGCCTGGCCATTAATTTTGCAAGCACTTGTATTGGATGCAGTTCCTGCAAATATTGATGGGAATGATAAGAATACTTCTGAAAATGCCTCAAAAACTTCTTTAATATCTGGATACAGCATGGTTGGGCTGGAGTTGGAAGAGTATCAATTTCTGTGGGGTTTTGCCTTACTGATTCTATTTCAGCAACAGTATCTACCTCTCAGTAGGCAAATAATACCTCTATCTGCTGCTGAAGTTAGACCTCTTGGAGAATCATCAACTGGTGAAACAGATACAACATATTTGAAGCTATATGAAGTTGTGTTACCAGTTTTCCAGTTTCTCTCAACAGAACGATTTTTCTCTGCAAAATTTCTTACCTTAGATGTTTGCTGTGAGTTGCTTCAGGTTGTAGCCCCTTCTTTCCCTTTACAATTATATTTCGTTTCCATTTCTTGTCTAATATCATGTGTCATCGGCCCTGGGGAACCTCTAATGTGATGCTGAACATTCTGTTATCGAGGCATCTCCATCTGCTGTCTCTATTTCTTACCTAAATTCCGGGGAAATGACAATGTTGAACAACTAATTTTCTCACCATTTTTTGTTTAATTGCCAAGACATTTTTTTTTGAATAATAATTGCCAAGACATATATGGCAATGTTTCTAGCTATCTATCATAAAATAATCTTCCTGAAACATAGAGTGGGGCTTATGAGTCAGATCCCTTTTATTCTTTCGATATAGACAATATTAAATCCTGAAAAGGTCTAGGTACTGTCACACATTCTGCATTATTTTTGAAAAAGAAATTAGGGCTTTAGCTAGTATGAGATACCAATTTCTGGTGTCTGAAGCAATAATTCTAATACAAAATCTGAAAGGAAGCATTCAACTTTATTCTTAGGCTAAAATGACTAGCTTCACGATTATCACGCTGGTGTCTGTGGTCACTGTTTTGAACTTATTACTGTGAGTTGTTGCAGGTTTTCTCGTACTCAACTGACATGGATAGTTCATGGAACAGTCTTGCAATATCAGTTCTATTACAGGTTACCTTCACTACCCCTTCCTGACAGTTCTTCAAATTCAAGATGTCATGGTTAAGAAGAGTTAGGTACAGCATCATTGGTAACTCTTGCAAACTTCAAATAAAAAGAGTCACACAGTGCCAGTGTTTCTTGTTCAATAATGAGTTCATATTATGACCAATTTTAACCATGGCATTTT
This sequence comes from Passiflora organensis, assembly GCA_019739055.1. Classification (NCBI taxonomy): domain Eukaryota; kingdom Viridiplantae; phylum Streptophyta; class Magnoliopsida; order Malpighiales; family Passifloraceae; genus Passiflora; species Passiflora organensis. The sequence goes on from JAEPBF010000009.1 coordinate 17,889,066, forward strand.
CTATTGTTATTTTGTAATAATGCTTGATTGATGTTTTAGTTACTTGTTGATTCATCACTTGTCTAGATGTCGTCATGCTTTTGTTTAACATAGAGTTTTGAACGAAATCTTGGATTGTTGATCAATAACGCCAATGTTGGGGTTTGCATAATTACCTTTTTGCCCACTACATTTTTTATGAAATCCGCTGAGTTGGTCCTATCTATATTTTCTTTCAGATTGTGCAGAATTGTCCATCAGATTTTCTTGAAGCAGATAACTTTAGCCATCTGACCATTGAGCTTCTTTTAGCTTACATTTTCCAACTTTTTCAGAGGTAAAACTGTCTTACATTGTAGTGAGAAAAAATAATTGAAATCTTTCAGATGATATATATCCCTTTCATTATTGGCAAATAATTTTACAATTCTTTTGTGCTCAGAAATAAATATGATTCATCGGACGGTTCAAACTCGGATGAATTTATATCCGCATCATTCATCACTGCGAAGATACTTGTGTCACGACTTGAGGCAAAGGTAGGTTTAGTTCTTTTGGTTATGCTTTCTTATGCTATCAGTATTTGGACGTGGTATATTATTTTTTTTCCCTTGAGGATTTATTGATGAATCATGGAGTTCTTGAACTATCCTTCTGTGTTACCATTGTGGTCTCATCTTAAAGTTTGATCTTCATGATATTTTTCTCAATAGTATGAATCATGTGGTTCTTGAGCTGTCCTTGGTAAGCCACTGTGTTTCCATCCCAAGGTATTTAGCATCCCTGTGACTTGTTTTCTTTTGAATTTTTGTCATAAGATGGAGATCCAATTGAAGTCCACTGTTTTAGCCTTGCTCTTAATTGGTTACAAGTGCATTAGAGAAGCTTTGACTGAGTCATTCCTTTCTACGGTTAAGGACTTTGTAAAAGGCACCACTCCTCTGCTCAAGAAATTTGTGGACGGTGAGTTTCTTGCTTGATTTTAATGTTGTAATGGCAATTTCGTTTTTCTCCTGATTGATATTTGGATTTCGTCTAAAACTGCGGCTAAAATCATTTTTTGGTTGTGCCTCTTGGGTTTTCTACATTGTCGTTTGCTCATAGACTACTCCACTGCCTTTTCTGTCTGTAGCGTTAGCTTTTACGATTCACAGCATAATAAGTCACCTTTCCAGATATTATAATAGACTTTTAATATGAAATGCCGCTTATGTAACATTATTTGGCAACAACATTAATTTATTGATGGTTTGTAGCAAGTGATAGTTTACTGCAAGTGAAAGTGACGGGATGGAATATTATGCCTCAGACTCCAGGTCCATAGGGTAGCAAAATACAGTAAAAAGAAACGATACATTCAATGCAAAAACAAACAATGCGTTCCTCAAAGAAAGTTTTCCTATCTCAATTTGATTTTTTGTTTTTTGGGTTTCAGAATCTTGATGCTGATTGCATTCCTACAATTATATTTGTAGAGGTCTAAGCTGTAGAACATTAGCGCTCATTCATTGGTTCTTTCAATGTCAACCTTTTATAACTATCATAGTAACAGAGAAATGAAACCCACATAAACTTGCAAAAAGTTCAGATACACTTTTTTCTTTATCCCTTATTCTCTTTATTACTTGATGCTTCTCCAAATGGAAATTCTTTTCAAAAGGTTAACTGAGTTTGCATTGCAGAATATGGTAACGATGATGATGATGGTGCTAACGTAAGGGCAATCTTTGGGCCTTGTCTAAATGTTATTACTGATTTGACCAAGGATTGTATCAAGGGATTTCATCTTCTCCACGATAAAAGATCCAACTTGCGGCATCTACTACAATTGAAACTCTCTTTTGCTCTTGAAGAAATACTGTCGTTTGCCAGGCTAGCTTATGAATTCGAACGTGCTCAACAAAGCAAAATCAATAATTCTGCCGGTCTTGCCTTGGTGAAATATTGTACAGAATGTGTCCAAATTATACTGAATGATTCGCATCTACAGGTAATTTGTTTTTCTTTGCATGCATGTCTAGAATGGCACTTAAATGTTTGCCAGTTATCTTAAAAAATTACTTGGTTTGCCATACTGTGTCAGGTTCAAGCAATTGGATTGCAGATCTTGAAAACCATGGTGCAGAAGAGTTCAACTGTTGAAGACGGTACCTTCCTGATTTTTTTTTGTGGAGAGCTTGTTGGAGATGTCTTGTCCCTGGTCCAAACCATGCTGAAGGTTTCTTTTTTTTCTTTTGCAACTTTCGATTGAATACTGCCGTAGCTTCACAACTTAGCTGTTAAACTGTTTTGCGCTAATGATGGTAGAAACCAATGATTAAAGAGTCTGTGGTTATTGCTGGTGAGTGCCTGAAATTCCTCTTGCTTCTGCAAACGCACTCAAGAGGTAACGAGTGCCAGAGAGGATATATGAATCTTCTTCTTCAAGCAATTGTGATGGTCTTTTCTGCATCAGAAAACGATACTTCCAAGGTTAATAATTCTAAATGCCACTGCTTTAGTCTGTACTAAATGAAATAGATAGCATTTCTAATATGTTTCTGACCCTGTCATTGAATAACAGGAAGTTAATGATATAAGAGCCACTGCCGTAACGCTTGTTTCTCATCTTCCTCAAATTCCTTCATCAGCAATTCATTTCAAGGATATCTTGCTATCAATGCCAGCGACGCACAGACAGAAACTTCAGGTGCTTTTTGTATAAATTCATGGCTTTCTTTCTGCATTAATTTCATATATGTTTCTAGTGAAAGAAAGGGTACCGTTCTTCTTTTGCTTGTTCTGTTGGTTTGAAGTTACTTGATTGCTATCTCGCTGAAATCTGATAGGAATCACTATTGACATCATTCAGAACAAAACTGCTGACCTTCGTTGTCTGTCTTCCAGCAGGAGACTGCTTCTTTGCTTTGCTGTTGCTTTGTAAAGAATCATAAAATCTCCATTCTTACACTTGTTCTTCAATGTTGTCCTTTCTCACTGTTTTGGCTTAATATTTTCGGTCACTCTCAGCCGATTTTACCGGTTTTGCCATGGTGTAATTGTCTGTGAATCCATCTAAAAAATCTAAAATTCCTTGCCGTGCACTGTCAGATTCTGAATTCATCTAGTAAGAGGAGTTATTATATTCAGTAGTTGAATTTTATCCAAGAGTTGGTGCTAATTGAGAAATTATTTGTTGTCAATAACTTTTCCCCAATTTTCAGGGCGTCATTCGCGCTTCTGTCACTAAAGATCAGAATGCAACATCAATGAAACCTGTGATACCTTTGGAAGTTAGATTACCAGTGCCAAAGGATTCTCATGCGCCAGCTGCCTTAGTACTTCCCAAGGAAGAAAGTTTGCAGAGAAATTATCCCATGTCATCTGCTTCTGTTCCCTCTGACCCGGATGGCGAGTCCCAAGAGGATGAAGATGATTGGGATGCTTTTCAGTCTTTCCCTGCGACAAATTCAGCCGCAACCGTTTCAAATGTAGAAAGTTCAGCTGATCGGCGAGGGCTGGTTGAGGAATCTATTGAAGAAATCGATTCTAGAATCAAAGTTCCCGAGTCAGAAGGAACTGAAGCAGATGCTTTTCAGTCTTTCCCTACGACAAATTCAGCCGAAACTGTTCCAAATGTAGAAAGTTCAGCAGAACAGAAAGGTCTGGTTGAAGAATCTGTTGAAGAAATTGATTCTGAAATCAAAGTTCCCGAGACAGAAGGAACAGAAGCAGATGATTTTCAATCTTTCCCTACGACAAATTCAGCCGCAACTGTTTCAATTGTAGAAAGTTCACCAGAACAGCACAATCTGATTGAAGATTCTGTTGAAACAACCGATCCTGGAATCAAAGTTCCCGAGATTTCTGACCTGAATAATAATGATGTTGTCAATGTAGTGCATGAGGTGGCTGATGAAGACATAAAACAGAACATCGTCCCACTTGAAGTGGATTCAGTTTCAAGCCATAAAAGTGAAAAATCTGTATCAGGCCAAGGAAATGTAGATGTCTCTGACACTCAGCATTTGAATGATGATGGAGCAGTTGAGGTGAATGCAGCAAAGGTGGAGGATCGTGAGCAGGGAAATGTGAATCCAGTTAGTGATACTGATCTTCCAGTTTCTTCCGATACTATTCAACGAAGTGAAGCAACAGAATCTGTCTTGGGGAAAGATGCCTTGAAGGATGATCATTCAGATGATAAAAACGATAATCCTGTGTTATTGGGTGGCTTACCTCGAGAAGAAGACACTGATAACCAATCCGCTGCAGATGCGGATGAGAAAGGCAATGGAGAGAAGTACTCGGAAGCAGAGCATGGCAGTGTGGAACCTACCGAAGTGACAGAAACCAGCACCAGAGCACTGTAGATAAATTGGAATCGCTGGAAACTTGATAAAAACGGTAAGAGTCTTGATTTGATGGAATAGACACGAAAGAGACGGTGGCTGAAAAGTGGCGCTAAAGTATATTTACAGTGGTTAGGCCGACAGAACTGACAGGACTGAAACGATTCACGAGCGTGAAAAGTATACAGAAACGGAGATACGTGGGCGCCCAAGGTTCTACGGAATTATTTTAAAAAAAAAACAAAATAAGCTTCTGTGTTGTGTCAAAATCGTTGAAGAGCTTCTACTATGTATTATTCTATTATCAGGAATGGAGATCTTTTGTAGTCACGTAATAGTTATAAACTAGATTGGTTACACATTCATATAGGCTCGTTATTTATTTTACCCATATGACAAGGCTTCCTCTGGGTTTCGTTTGTTATTTAAGCATCTTCCACTTGGACAACCCTGAGCGCGGCCACTAACTACACGTCATTGTCATGAACGCCGATTACGAGGAGTGATGAATGATGACAACATGGGATCTGCCGACTGTGTCGATGGAAGATGAACGACCACCAGCTGACAACCATGTCGCTTTTTTTTTTTGTGCTTATCTTTTTTTTTCAGAAAAGATTTTTTTTTTTTGGCTTATCATAAGATTGAAGTCTTATTTCGAGTGAAAAGTCTTTCAATTGTTGGTTTGTCATGAGCCTATCTATTCTTCTTATTTAAAGCAGTTGCTTTTATCCATTTCTGAAAGAATATTTTCGTCTTGTGATGAGAGTTTTGTCACTCTTTCTATTCTATGCAGATTTAATTCCTCAATTTCCTTTTTCTAATACAGCGTGAATTCCCATTATCGGGACAAAATCGCTTTCCCAGAGTGGCTGTAGAAAATATCCCCATGTAAGTCACTTTCGATCACACAGATGCCTAATGCTAATGTGGGGATTCCTCATTTAAAAATATACACAGTAACAGACCTACAGATGTAAAATCTACCGTTGTCTGCCGTTTCAGCTCAAGTGGCATATTTCTAAATGGGATTAGGAAGAAGTACTGAGTTTACATATTTTTCAGTAATTTTATATTATTTTAATATTCCTTTTTTAAAAATTTATAACAGAGTAATTTGTTTATAATATTTATTCAATCCCACCTTTATCTCTATTTTTTTAATTCCGTATAAATATATTAAATCAAGATTTTTTTCCCGGCAATTCTATGTCATTGAGGATGAAATATGACAAAAACTCACAAGGCGCACAATAAGAATAAGACCAATAGAGACTTCATAAGAGACCATTTGAGCTGCAGATCGTAATGCTCCTAGAAAGGCATATTTAGAATATAGAGGAGTGAAAAGTAATTCAAAAGTAAGTTGCCCTTACTTCTGATCCTAGTGCTCAGGAGAGGGATAACAAAGGGTAAGGATTCGACTAGCAATTTTAATAGACTTTGAATGTTCAACACTAGTTAATTAAGCTTGATATGATAAATACTACTGTACAAACCTACAGAAAAAAACATAGAATATTCTAAAATATGATGAAATAGAGAGGAATAAATGACAACCACTGTTAAACCACCAAGTGAAAGCCAAGCTACTTCTCCACCTAGACCTGGTGAAGATTCGAGGTCGAAGCTTCCTACCCAACTAATATAGTGGCTCATACAGAACATAACGTTCTGGTAGACTCTTGCTCAAATGAGTATTCCATAGGGGCCTTAACCATGCACCGTTTTCATCAATTATCACAGTCTCTTCTCTGCAAAAACAGAAAGCAATTCTTTATATAAAAAAATGAAAGCGATTTTGAATCTTACAAACAGAATCTGGCGACAAAACATTGAAAACGTGCCGACTGCAGATGGATGAAGAAAAGCAAGAACTGGACCTAACTTGTTGTTTTGGATCAGAGACAAGACAAAAAAATGAAAACCCTCCGGTACGTGTTTATATATATGCTTTGCTTCTAGCTTCAGTTCAAGTTGGATACTCTATCCCTAACCTGTTTAGTTTTCTACACATAGAGTTTGACTTTCACTTTGAAATTACAAATATGGCGAACCAGAAACCCCTTCTTTCTGGACAAGAACATACGCATCCCGTAGGATTAAAAACCAAGCTGAAAGGTTGCATACCTGATCTTACATTTCCCATCCCATGCCATCCATGCATCATCATTTCTCTTCTTTGCGATGATGCTTTGAAAAGGTAAAATGCATGCCTGCCTTTTCAAGATATCATATGTACCCTGCCCTCTATTTATACCCGAAGAAGACTTTTCTAATTCCATTAATATATCTATATTCAAAAAAAATACAGACAACTAGAAAATGGGGAGCTAGATGGGAGTGATCGTGTGGGACCCTGTCTTTCGAAGAGCCCAGTTACTTCTTGAGTACAGTTGAATTAATAGGATTAGCTTGTCTGAGTGGGTTTGACAAGTTGACTAGTCACATCAACCGGATATAACCGGATGTGCTCTTGCTCGAGTCCACATCTCCACTAAGATCAGCATCCACAAAACCCTGTAGAGTCATTTTTCCATTGCCATAACAAAGTGAAATACTGGATGTACCTCTCAGATATCTCAGAAGCCACTTAACAGCTTCCCAGTGCTCTTTCCCCGGGTTTGCCATGTACCTACTAACAACTCCCACTGCATGTGCTATGTCAGGTCTAGTGCAGACCATAACATACATAAGACTTCCAACTGCAGAAGCATATGGAACAAGTGCCATGTGCTCCCGCTCCTTATCTGTCTTGGGTGACTGCTCCTTTGACAATTTTATGTGATTTTCTAACAGAGTAGTCCTGGGTTTAGCATTATTCATCCTGAATCTGGACAATACCTTCTCAATGTACTACTCTTGGGATAGATTTAAAGTGCCGACAGATGTATCCCGAGAAATCCTCATCCCAAGAATTTGCTTTGCTGTACCCAAATCTTTCATCTCAAACACTGAAGACAGATTTGCCTTCAGACTGTTTATCTCCTTCAGACTATTTATCTCCTTCATACTGGATCCTGCAATCAGCATATCATCCACATACAATAGTAGAAAGACATAAGAATCAGTGTATTTCTTGAAGTAACAACACTGATCCTTTTCACTCCTCTTGAAACCACTCTTGCTCATAAAAGAGTCAAACTTTTTGTACCACTGTCTTGGTGCTTGCTTCAGTCCATACAAGCTCCTATTCAACTTGCACACCATGTGTTCCTTTCCCGGAGCTACAAATCCTTCTGGTTGTTGCATATAAATCTCTTTGTCTAGATCTCCATGTAAAAATGTTGTTTTGACATCCATTTGCTCCAGATGAAAATTCTCTGATGCAACAATACTCAACAGAATTCGGATAGTAGTTAACTTCACAACAGGAGAAAATATTTCAGCATAATCAATACCTTTCCTTTGTGAATAACCTTTAACCACTAACCGAGCCTTGAACCTTCTTTTGCCATCGGGTTCAGTTTTGATTCTGAACACCCACTTGTTCAACAAGGCTCTCTTCCTTGCAGGTAACTCAGTCAACACCCACGTGTTATTCTTCTCAAGTGAACTCATCTCATCATCCATGGCTTGCTCCCACTTGATTGAATCCTCCACTTGTAGGACCTCATCAAAAGACTCTGGTTCTCCTTCATCAGTCAGCAACAAATAGTGTAATGAAGGTGAATATCTATTTGGTGCTCTGATGGTTCTGGAAGATCTTCTTAACACCTGCTCAGGTGTTACTTGCTCCTCCTCTGGTTCTTCAGCAACAGTGTCTGGGATTAGTTGAGTTTCTGTTGCAACATCTCTTGGTGAACTCTTATGCAACTCAACCTCAACTCCCACTTGCTGTGCAATCTCTGAAACCTCCTGCTCTCTGTCCTTGTACATGACATTCTCATCAAAAGTCACATCACAATGTCTCAGGATCTTTCTATTCTTATCATCCCAAAACCTATAACCAAACAAGTCAGAACCATAGCCTATGAAGTAGCACTTCGTAGCCTTAGCATTAAGCTTATCTCTTTTCTCTGGATCAACATGAACATAAGCAGTGCAACCAAAAGTTCTCAAGTGTGAGTATTTGAGTTCTTTTTCTGCCCATACCTCTTCTGGAATCTTGAAGTATGCAGCTGTGCTTACAGCATCTGCCTAGAACATCTTAGGCAACCCACAATGTATCCTCATGCTCCTTGCACGCTCATTCAACGTTCTGTTCATCCTCTCAGCAACTCCATTCTGCCTTGCCTTCCCAGGAACAGTTCTCATTAGTCTAATTCCCTTAGCTACACAGAATGCTTTGAATTCTAACTTCTCGTACTCCCCTCCATTGTCAGACCTCAGGCATTTGATTTTCAACCTAGTCTGATTTTCCACTTCAGCTTTCCACTTTTTGAAGGTTGCAAAAACATCTGATTTGTGCTTCAAGAAGTAAACCCATACCTTCTTGCTGAAATCATCAATGAAGGTGATATAGAACCTGGATCCACCAAGTGATGATACAGGAGATGGCCCCCAAACATCTGTATGGACCATTTCCAACCGTACTTTCTTAGGCTCTCTAGTAGTCTTTGTGAAGCTAACTCGTTTCTGTTTGCCCATAACACAACTCTCACAAAGACCTATATCAACAGATTTCAAACCCTCCAAAACTCCCTTTGCAGCCAACATCTTCATTTCTTTAGCACTCATGTGTCCAAGTCTATTGTGCCACAGACTTGAAGCACCCTCAGCAACAACAACCATGTTAATACACCCTGCAGTGGTGTACAAAGTTCCAGCTTTTGTGCCACGTGCTACCACCATAGCACCTTCACAATCTTCCACGAACTTTTCCCAAACTCTGTTGCGTAGCCTGTGCTATCCAACTGACCAATAGAGATCAGATTCTTCTTGAGGCCAGGAATATATCTGACATCCTGCAATGTCCACTGATTTCCTGCTGGAGTCTTTATGCAGACATCCCCTTTTCCTTCAATCTCCAAGGCTTTGTTGTCAGCAAGAAACACCTTTCCAAAGTTTCCATATTGAAAGTTTTAAAATAATTCCTTGCTAGGAGATGAATGAAAAGATGCACCGGAATCCAAAATCCAGGATTCAACTGGGCTGTCCACACTGAGGATTAGAGCATCCCTAATGTCTTCTGTTGAATTTACAGAATCATTATCATCTCTAGATTTCTGATGCTGCTTCTTCTTTGGTTTGGGACACTTCGTCCGATAGTGTCCTTTTTCTCCACAATTCCAGCAGGTTATGTTTGGCTTGTTTGGAGATTTTCCTCGGTTCTGTGATTTTGATCGGCTACGTTGGTTTTGACCCCTCAAGCTACCTCTCCCCCTTCGGTCAACAATGAGAGCACTGCCCGATGAATCCCCAATTTCTCGTTTGCGAATACTTTCGCTGAGAACAACATCTCGGACTTCATCAAACTTCAGTTTCTCAGATCCACAGGAACTGCTGATCGCAGCAACAACAGTATCCCAAGACTCGGGTAGAGATGACATCAAAATTAAAGCTTTAATTTCATCTTCGAAATTAATTTGCACAGAACAGAGTTGACTAACGATCTTATTGAAATCGTTTATATGATCCGCAACAGATCCACTTTCAGACATCTGTAAATTGAACAATCTACGCATCAAATATACCTTGTTCATTGCCGATGGTTTTTCGTACATATTTGATAGTGCATTTAGGAGATCAGAGGTAGTCTTCTCCTTGACGATGTTAAAAGCCACGTTTCTCGACAAAGTCAATCGAATCAACCCAAGAGCCTGACGATCTTTGAGCTTCCACTGCTCCTCCGTCAATGAATCCGGCTTCACTCTGGTCAAGGGTTCGTGAAGATCTTTCTGGTACAGATAATCTTCAATCTGCATCTTCCAGAAACCAAAATCGGATCCATCAAACTTCTCAATTGCAATCTTCGAACTTTCCATCTTTCAGATTGTGCTGAATCACTCCTAGCTCCGCTACCAATTGTTAGGATCACGACTCACACACTCAATCTAGATGAAGAAATATGAAGAATAAGAGAAAGATACGTGGTAACACCAGAATGGTAACCTCCACGGCGGCTAGGCTCTTTTATTGATTATTTCAGGCTTATATAGAGAATTGCCTTTCACACACTAAACAATTACATAGGAGAGTATTTATATAGGTGTTACACTTAGCCATTAAGAAAACTTAACTATCAATCCCATAAGTAAACTTAAATATCAGGCCCATAAGTAAACTTAAATATCAGGCTCCACAACCTAACAGTTGTTTGGAGACTTAGCATTTCTTAGTGCGATTTGCGTGTTTTCGAGGCCTAAGTCTAGTGGAATACCCCGTTTAGCCTATTTGGATCTATGTGAGGATTTTCTAGGTCCGTTTTGAGTGGTTGTAAATCTTTGGGGCGGATGTGTGGATGGTACTTGCTAAGCAGTGTCTAAGTGCTCAAGTTGAGCTAAATACTTGCTTGGAATATATGGAGAGTATGTTATTATGAGCTCAATATTATTATGTATGATAAATTATGAAATGTATCCTACGTGATACTATAGGATTGAGTGTGAGGTATATCTTTATGTTATTTTCCTCTACTCGATTCAGACAAAGGGTTATGAGGATAAGATGTATATAATATTTTAAGAGTAAATGCATGAAAAACCCACCAACAGGCTTCAGACCATCCGTATGCGGGGAAAAGTCTCCTTAGCTTCTTTTGGGCCAATTGCCTAGTATGTATGTATTGTGACATGTTTATAAGATTTGTCATTTCTTCACCTGTTGGGATGCAAAAGAAAATATATTTACTTATTGTGCATAATGACATTAATATGCATATGTGAGGTTTCTTTACACTATAGAATGCACAGACTGACATTAAAGTGTGGTTATTACCAAAGATATATTTTATACTCATTTTATGGATTGCCTCCTTTCCTCCTCGATTGTATATGACGTTTCGGCTCCCACAGAGGTCCTTGCGATCTCACTCTCTGTTATTGTTTATTTTTCAGTATTAGCTTAGAGTGCTACTTCGATCTGTCAGGTTGCTATGAAGCTTTCTTAGGAGCTGAATTATTGCATTCACACTTTTGAGCACTATGTATGTTTGGTATATTTTCAGATATTATGCATATTAATTTTAATATGTTTATGGTTGTATGTTTAGTAGCATACTACGGCTGGGATAGTATACATATTTGTGATGGTTGTGTGTTGCATATTTGGATTCTATATTTGAGATATTATGCACCTTATATGGCATGTGGGCCTATGGTTCATTTATGAGAATTTTGAGTAAGTTTGGGTTGTGTATTTACTACTGATATTTGGACCTGAGTTATGTGGCTAATTATGTTTATGTTGTGTATGTGGCCAATGGGCCTTGATTTGATAATAAAATTGAGTTTTGGGTCCCTTTGGCCTATTCTTGTTAAGTCTTTCGTTGTATTTATACTTTGTGATTTCACTGCATAAGTCTACTCTGTATATTGTATATTTTTGCAGAGTTGATTTCAATGAAGTAGAACATTGCTCTTGTTTAAGGAAAAAATTTATTTTGTATGTATTTTTGGAAAAAGGTTTTGGAATGTTTTAATGATAAGCCTTGTGTGGTTTCAATTGGTTCACAAGTTGGGCCCATTAAGGTTGTACGACGATGAGGATTCGGATTTCATGATCAGGTCCTCATAGACCATACTAACACCTGTGGCGCCTCATTGCTCTATTTTCAAAAGTAACAAAACTATGAAAACTATGAAATTAAGGATTGTTTGATTTATTGGGATTGGAATACTAAAATAGAAATGGAACTAGTCTATTTTCACCTTATTCACAAGTTTTTGAATAAGCCCCAGTGAAATGGAAAGAGCTAGATAGGTATCCACCTGGTGTACAAAGTGCATGCGAAATTACCATTATACCTTCTAAAATTTTGCAATCGGTAGTGCTTCCTTCTCAAAATTTAATTTTCCGTGCATGTATTAGATGTCGCTATGTGTTAAAAGCTATAGTTTGTTATAGGTGTTAGCAGATCCTACAAAACTTATTTTTTTCATGCGTTACACGAGTATAGGGTATTTTACATGTCGTGTAACGAATAGTTACGAAAAATCACTATTTTTTCCAACGTTATAGATACGTTACATGTCTGTGTACTTTGAATGGTATAAATAAAGTATGCAAATGTCAAGGATAGTTACACAATTTTATCCGCAATTATTTTAAACTCAATTCCTGAAATAATAGTAAATCTAAAAATATTTTATTATCGAATTATAAATCAAACACGGAATTGAGAAATATTCAGTATCTCAATCTCAATAAATCATACACATCTAAATTTTCTTATACTATTCCTTTGACATTTATTGCTATAGATATTACTTGTACCTGGATACTTTTGACCAGGTCATTATACAATGATTTGTGAGATTAAGAGCTAATTTCTAATTTCGGGTGCGTCATGTGCACCACACAGGATTTATGCAATCCTCTAATAGTCATTTTAAAATAATTTTTAGTCAGTGCCACGTAGATGGGCTGACTGATCAGGCACCAAAAATATTTCGGATGCCCTTGGTGGAATTGTCCGTTCCCGCCACAAACCAAAGAGTAACTTTTCATAAATCAAATTTGCATATGATATTTAGAAGATTTTCTCTCAACCAGCTAGTTTTGTCCTGTTTTTTGGAGTTTCTTTCTTGCACGAGCACCTGCTAGTCCGGTTCATGCTTGTCTGGTTTTGGGCATTATTTGAGCATCTTGAACAGAAATTTTCGTTCTAGCGGTGACTTTGGTGGAGCACGAGTACCATTTTCGTTCCAAGACTAGCTTTCATTCTAGTTATGACTTTGGTGGAGCATGGAGCATGAGTACCAGTTTCGTTCCAAGACTAGCTTTCGTTCTATCGGTGACTTTGATGGAGCACGAGCAACTTTAGTTCCACCATTTTTGTTCAAAGATCTGCTTTCGTTCTAGTAGTGACTTTGACAGAGCCTGAGCATCTTTAGTTTTACCAGTTTTTTTCCAACCATTATTTGAGTTTCTTCTAAGACCCGAAGGTCCATGTTATCGTCGTCTGTTTTCATATTGTATTAGATTTTATATATCATGAACACTGTGTGCTAAACTAATCACAAGTAGTGTACATTTTGTGTCCTCATTTGAACGAACCAAGATAACTGGGTCGACTGAAACACATCAGGGGCATGCCCCCTTCACTAACAACTTATGATTTTCTCAACCCTGATAGTGTGATAAAATGCGGTTTTACATTACGTAAAAACCAACCGGTTAGCACTTTCTATTTCCTAATATATACGTTTATAGAGTTATTACTGATATCTTACAAGATTTCTCTGAAAGCAGGAATTCACAGGATATTTTGAAGATTTAAAGGCGGATTTCCTGAAGGAGAATCAGAAGCTACGATTCGACAGCTGCTGCCCTGGAAGATCGGAGGTCTGACCGTGATCACGGTCCGAGAATCTGCCTGGTATCTCGGGAGATCCTAACTGATATGACAGTAATCTGATTCTGATCCTGCAAGATCTTAGTAGATAGTATATATGGACCTGGCCGCCTGTGGTCAGAGGAGGCAGTTTTTGGGATTTTTCTTTGTTTTAGACATCTTTATTACTCCGGAAACTCAATGGAAGGCTAGAACTTCTTTTTCCTTGATTTAGTTCATTAACCAGGCCGGACCCTTGTGAGGCCTCGTTCCATCTAATATTCAATGTCTTCTGTTATTTCTCGTCATTCTTTGTGCATAATGATGTTATGGTGCCTGATCAACTCCACAACAAAGTAGAAACCAAACACTGATAACCGTGGGTGGTGAGTGAAACACTAAAGGCGAGAGAGCACACTCAGATTAACTACGTAGCAAATCTGAGGGTGAGGTCTTCTGGGAAGTTAAACCCGAAAGGGCGGAGGACGTTCCACCCCCATGGAGTGCTTAGTCGTACTGAGCAATCTACTAACCGGAATCCAACAGAAAAGACGCGAATACATCTTCAGAAGGCCTGTGATCAAGGGTGGTCTAGGTATGGATTGAATCGAGGAATATCAAAAGCATTTGAGTCAGAACTTTATTATTTTTATTCTCAATTCCTAAACTCTTATTCACGCAATCTCTACCTATCACTCTGAACCCATAACCCTTCGCTCTTATCGACCGTGGGCACACCGTGACCACGACCGATTCCACATTAAGACTTCCAACTCTGAGCCATCTCCTTGAGGATTCGACCTTCCTTGCTGCTAGCTACCTGTCCAAACAGAGGAAGATTATTTTGGTGAACACACGACAGTCATCAAATTGGCGCCGTTGCCGGGGAGACGGCAAATCAAGATTTGGAATTCTTATAGTATATAAACCGTTCAAGCCGGACAGGACCTTTGTTGCCTTTTGATCCAGAAATTGAGTCAACCTGTCGGCTGAATAGCTCTAAAAGAAGACGAGACCCGTCTACATCTGCTGCAGCGTCAAGTTCTAATCAAGCAAGTTACCGTGACCAGGCCGATATCACGGTCAGCTCATCACCAAGCAATCCAGCTTCTCCAATTCACATACCGGCCTGTCCAATGGCTGAAGACCCAAACAGGGCAAGGAACCAAGGGGATCCACCAGCACCGATAGGAGATCCTCCACTAGAGGATCCTCCTCCAATGAATAATGAGGTCGAAAGAAGAAGACCTTACAAGGTACTAGATGCCTTTCTCGCTGATGAAGAGGAAGACGAAGCCCAACTCATTCCAATGGAAGAAATGGGGGGAACCGGTAGATTTCGAAGACCAATGTGCATCATTCACGAGAATGACCGAGATGTTAATTATGAAATGAAGCCTGGGCTCCTTCAAACTTTGCCTTTCTTCTATGGACGAGCCCGTGAGGACCCAAACGAACACCTGAGGAAGTTTGAGATGGCATGTACGGGTTTTAAACCAAAAGGTTTGGTAATGGATCAGGTACTGCTTCGTTCGTTCCCCTTTTCATTAAAGGGAGAGGCCGAGGACTGGCTTAGTGAGATGCCCCCTGGATGCATCAGAACGTGGGACGAAATGGTAGACGCGTTCTTATACGAATATTTCCCACCTTCTGTCGAAGATGACCTCAGACGGCAAATAGCTGTGGTACGACAGGATGACGCCGAAACCTTGTACGACTACTGGAGACGATTTAAGAAACTCTGCTCATCATGCCCACGACATGGCTATACTAATTTCCAGTTGCTTCAAGCTTTCTATCATGGCATGGATGATGAAACTAGGAGTGCTGTAGACCATTCTGCCAATGGATATCTTCTTTCCCTTGACTCCCGGAGAGCTAAAGATCTCATTCTCAACATGATAAAGGGAGCCAAGCACCGTGTAAGGCGAGGGAGACAAGCTCCAAAACCAACCACAGGGACAGCTGCGACAGCCTCCATGGTCATCGCAGAAGCAGACCTCCAGCAAATGATCGACAAAACCGTGGGCAATGCATTCCAGAAATATGCTTCACAACTTCAAGCAAAGCCATGTGAGTTCTGCGGAAACCGTGACCACAGCACAGACCAGTGCCCCAAAGTCCTCAACAATGAAATCCAAGATGCAAACGCATACAATCAGTATGTCCCTCCATACCGCAGGAACCCAGAGTTTACTGGCAAACAAGGTGGGTTTTATGAACCGAGAAAAGCTTATCCAAATCCGCCCTATGATGATGGAGCACAAGAGCGACAAACCAACCACCGAGGATCTGACGTGAGACCGTATCCAGAGCACAGATCAGGAGCCACTTACGAGAGGGGGTCTTCCAGCCGCAACCCTCAGGAAGAGTTAGACAAAATATGGGATGCCCTGAAGCAAGTGACACTGAACCAGCAATTACTCATACAACAACAGCTGACCAACCAAAATGCTCAGAATGAGAGGGAAGGTAAGTTACCTGCACAACCTGAAACTAACCCCAAGCATAATGTTAGTGCTATCATTCTCAGGTCTGGAAAAGAACTTCAGGAGCCATCACAGGTGCAGGTCAGACAAACCAAGGTCACGGAGGAGCCACAACCTACTCAAGAAGGAGCTGGCACTTCGGAGATACCCTCGTCTCAGCCAAAAACAATACCGCAAAACGACGAAGCAGAAGTTGAAAAAGAAATTGAAGTGCGGCCCAAGCCCGTGATCACGATACCTCCACCATTCCCTGCCAGATTGGCGAAGAACAAAAAGAATCAAGAGGAGCAGGCCATTCTAGATATCTTCCGGAAAGTGGAGGTCAATATACCGCTTCTGGAGACAATAAAGCAAATTCCAAAATTTGCTAAATTCTTGAAGGAATTATGCACCAACAAAAGATGATTGTTTGATCATGCCAAGGTCACGATGGGAGAGGTTGTGTCTGCAGTCCTCCAGAAAAACGTGCCCCAGAAATGCAACGATCCGGGAATGTTTTCAGTTCCACTAAAAATTGTAGGCGTCCACATAGCACAAGCTATGTGCGATTTGGGTGCATCAATCAATGTGATGCCTATGTCTGTGTACAAGACTCTCAACCTCGGGAGATTGAAGAAAACTGGAGTTGTAATTCAGCTATCTGACAGATCGGTGGTGCATCCAGCTGGAGTGGTTGAAGACTTGCTAGTACAGATAAAAGGGTTGGTATTCCCAGCAGACTTCTTTGTACTAGAGATGGAAAACGATGGACAACAATTGATTCTACTCGGAAGGCCTTTTCTAAAGACAGCCCGAACAAAGATTGATGTCCACCGAGGTACTCTGTCAATGGAGTTTGATGGGGATACTGTGACCTTCAGTATATCTGAAGCCATGAGACATCCAGATCCTGGAGCCACTATATTTGCCCTGGACACCATAGACGACCTTGTTCAGACTGCTTCCAGGACATACGACACTGACAGATTACAGGTTGCTCTGGAAGACAGTATAGTGATCGAAGGTTTTGAGGATGCAAGCACCGAAGTAGATGACCTGATGATCGACGCTCTCCGTGACCTTACCACGACCACGGTAGAGCCACCTCATGTGAATTACGTTCAGCTCCCAGCTTTGCACGAGAAGTTAAAACAGAGCATAGAACAACCGCCAGCCTTGGACCTGAAGCCACTACCATCACATCTGCAATATACCTACCTAGGCGAGAACAACACCCTTCCAGTAATAGTCTCCAGCAAGCTATCTATGGAAGAACTTGCACAGTTAACAGCAGTACTCAAAACATACAAGCAAGCCATTGGATGGACTTTAGCAGACCTTAAAGGAATCAACCCCGCTGTTTGTATGCACAGAATCTTGCTAGAGGATGACTCGCAACCCACCCGAGACGCACAGAGAAGACTAAACCCGCCAATGATGGAGGTAGTAAAGAAAGAAGTACTGAGATTACTAGATGCAGGTATGATATACCCGATTTCCGACAGTAAATGGGTAAGTCCAGTACAAGTGGTGCCCAAGAAGACCGGAGTCACAGTAGTCCAGAATGACCGTGGGCAAGCCGTGCCCACGAGAGTCCAAAATGGATGGCGAGTCTGCATCGATTACAGGAGGTTAAACAAGGCAACTAGGAAGGACCATTTCCCACTCCCCTTCATCGATCAGATGCTTGAAAGGTTGGCTGGAAAGAGTCACTACTGTTGTCTAGATGGTTACTCAGGCTTTCATCAGATTCCCGTAGCTCCAGAGGATCAAGAGAAGACAACGTTCACATGTCCATTCGGCACATTTGCTTACAGACGTATGCCCTTCGGTCTATGCAATGCACCGGCAACTTTCCAAAGATGCATGGTCAGCATTTTTTCGGAGTACGTGGAAAACATAATCGAGGTGTTCATAGACGACTTTACTGTATATGGGGACTCCTTCCAAGTCTGTCTAACCAACCTCACAAAAATTCTGCAGCGGTGCATAGAAAAGGATCTCGTCCTCAACTACGAGAAATGTCATTTTATGGTAGACAAAGGGCTGATTTTGGGACACATTGTCTCATCAGAAGGAATCCAAGTTGATCAGGCCAAGATAGAAGTCATCAAGACCCTACCTTACCCCACAAAAACCAGGGAAATCAGGTCATTCGTAGGATATGCAGGCTTTTACCGACGATTCATAAAAGACTTCTCCAAGATAACTCAGCCAATGTGCCGATTATTACAACAGGATGAAGAATTTGATTTCAACGAAGAATGTAGGCAAGCCTTCGACAAAAATAAAAGATTGCTGATCTCTGCCCCAATCATACAACCCCCAGACTGGTCACTGCCATTTGAACTGATGTGTGACGCCAGTAATTATGCCATAGGCGCAGTACTTGGACAAAGAGTAGGCCGTGATCCCCACGTGATCTATTATGCCTCCAGAATGCTGGATACTGCTCAAGTAAACTACACAACCACGGAAAAAGAGCTCCTGGCAATAGTCTTTGCCCTGGAAAAATTCCGACCTTACCTACTAGGGACCAAGGTCACGGTCTACTCAGACCACTCCGCTCTCAGATACCTGATGGCCAAAAAGGAGTCTAAACCACGGCTAATCCGATGGGTCTTGCTCTTACAAGAATTCGACATCACCATCAAAGATAAGAAGGGAGCTGAAAACTATGTTGCAGATCACCTTAGCAGGCTCGTGACCACGGCCGAACCCCGGCCAATTCAAGACACTTTTCCAGATGAGCATCTCATGCTTACAGAAGCCATATCCATCCCCTGGTATGCTGACATTGTCAATTTTCTTGTTACTAATGAGTTGCCTGACCACCTGACACGAAATGAAGCTGCCAAGATCATGAGGGAGTCACGATTATACATATGGGATGATCCCTACTTGTGGCGTTTTTGCAATGACCAGATGATCAGGAGATGCGTACCCACGGAAGAACATCAATCAATCATACGCTTCTGTCATAATGAGGCATGCAGAGGACATTTCGGACCCCGAAGAACCGCTAGGAAGATTCTGGAAAGCGGGTTCTTTTGGCCCACTTTGTTCTATGATTCCTACAGGTTCTGCAAAGCGTGTCCCAGATGCCAACAAGAAGGTACTTTAAGCCATCGAGATGAAGCACCCCTACAGCCCATCCTTGTGTGTGAAGTTTTTGATGTGTGGGGAATCGACTTTATGAGCCCTTTTCCATCCTCCTCTGGCTTCACATACATCATTCTTACTGTGGATTATGTTTCAAAATGGGCAGAGGCGAAGGCCACCAGAACCAATTGTGCCAAGACCACAGTGGAATTTATCCGCAAAAGGATCTTCTGCCGATATGGAGTGCCTAGAGCCATCATTAGTGATAGAGGTACGCATTTTTGCAATCAGCTCTTCCGAAATCTACTGAAGAAATATGGTGTGGTACACAAAACTTCCACGGCCTACCATCCACAAACCAATGGTCAGGCCGAGGTCACCAATAGGGAAGTTAAATCCATACTCCAGAAAATAGTCAATCCTAACCGAAAAGACTGGAGTCTCAGGCTTGATGACGCACTTTGGGCATACCGAACTGCATATAAAACCCCAATCAGCACAACCCCCTTTCGCCTCATCTATGGGAAAGCCTGTCACCTCCCGGTGGAGATTGAACACAAGGCTTACTGGGCTGTCCGACAGTGCAACCAGGAGTTTTCACAAGCTGGGGAGGAGAGGCTGTTGCAGCTAGGAGAGCTCGAGGAGTTGAGACTTAATGCCTATGACAGTTCGAAGATATACAAGGAGAAGGTCAAGCACTTCCATGACAAGAACATCCGAAGTAAGCACTTTACTTTAGGATAACAGGTTTTGCTATACCATTCGAAATTCAAAATTTTTGCAGGCAAATTGCGCTCGAAATGGATAGGACCCTTCACCGTGACCACGATCTACCCTCACGGTGCTGTTGAAATTGTGAGCCACGAAACAGGTAAGATTTTTAAAGTCAACGCTCACAGGCTCAAACCATTCTATGAACTACCTGCTGAGGACGCAAGACAGGATCTTGCGGTTCCAGAGTACCAGTGATACAACAGTATCAGCAATAAGTCGAGCCAAACGACACTAAACAGAGGCGCTTCTGGGAGGCAACCCAGCAGTTTGTGTTTTAATTTCGCTTGTTGTTTATGTAGTTATTCAGGTACCTCATTGCTGATTTTGGAAACCGGAAGCATACTTAAAGACTAGGAACGGTAACAGGGGGGGCACAGTCGTTGCAACACCTGTCTATTAAAGGCCCAGTGACAGAACTAAAATAAATACCCTAGCGCCCAAACTTCCACACGACTCCAGCCACCAAACGACCTCCACACGAAAAAAAACCCTAGCGCACCATTTTCCCTAAAATCGCACAATGACACCCCCAAGAAAAACCACACTCCCACAAACAACAACCACCGGGCGTCGCACCTACGCTCGGCGATCGTCTCGCCCCGCGACCAGAGTCCCAACATTTGGTTCTGTGCAGTCGTACTGAGCAATCTACTAACCGGAATCCAACAGAAAAGACGCGAATACATCTTCAGAAGGCCTGTGATCAAGGGTGGTCTAGGTATGGATTGAATCGAGGAATATCAAAAGCATTTGAGTCAGAACTTTATTATTTTTATTCTCAATTCCTAAACCCTTATTCACGCAATCTCTACCTATCACTCTGAACCCATAACCCTTCGCTCTTATCGACCGTGGGCACACCGTGACCACGGCCGATTCCATATTAAGACTTCCAACTCTGAGCCATCTCCCTGAGGATTCGACCTTCCTTGCTGCTAGCTACCTGTCCAAACAGAGGAAGATTATTTTGGTGAACACACGACAGTCATCAAACCCCTTGATTATTTTCTTTTGAAGCCGGAATATGTTGGTATGCATTGTATGCATTTAAGGATGAGTTCATACTTGTTACCGTTATATTGTATGTGTTGTGATATAATGTATGTTATAATACATCTTCTCAGACTAAGGTTAAATGCAGAGATACATTGCATTTTAAATGTCTAAATATTCTATGGCTATTATCTATATGGAAGTGTGAGACGATTTTGTTGGTTGTTCACGTAGGCGTTGGAAATGCATAATGTTAGAATATAATGCAAATTAATATAATATATTAGATACATCATATACCTTATAATCTAATTGTACTATAAGATACATCAGATATGTCGCCAAATTATGTAAAGTATTTAATGTACAGGGATTGTACCCACAAAGTTCTTATGTTTACATATGATAGTTGACATAAGTATTTAATAAAACCACTTAAGGCAATAATGATTTAGCTTGTGCTGTGTATTTTGGTTTTTAATGATACGTGATACATGTAGCAAATATAAATACGTTCAGAACATAATAGATTGAAGAAAAAGACAAATTTCTTATTTAAATTTTGCAAGACTTGTCAGTAACAACACCAAATTTGTGCAAAGGAAAAATGGCACTGGCATTCAAGCAGACCTTGATATCTTTGCTCGTATGGAGTGTTTGAAGACAGACTTTGATTGTGCACAATATGCTTTGTATGGACACATGGAGTTTTGCATGGGATCCTGCAACCAAATGTGTTACGGTAGAGGATATTATGTGTGAGGATTACCTTGAGGTGTATTTTATGATAATTTCTCATCCACACATAGGATTGATGCCAATGATTAATATTTATAATATCCTATTGCAGACACACAAATCTGCTAGCAAGTTTCGTGGAAACTCATTTAGGTATTTTGAGTAACTTGTCAACATATTTGGACCCTCCTCACATTTTCCGATTCAGTACCCAACTACTAAAAGGAAAGGATACAAATATAGTGACTTATCTATTGTATGCAACTCACACAAGGAGTTGCTTAATACTACTAATGAGAATTGTGCATTAATTATGGCTGCAATTGATAAGACAACATCCAGGATTTGTGGTGCCATAACCAGAGTTGACATGCATAACAAATGAGTCCAACTGTACAATAAGTTGTATGCAATAGATTCATTAACCACTAAGGAGCGGGTTCTTGCACATAGGATTATTGGTTGTAATATGGAGTTATTAAACTATTTTTTTAGTTTGATTCCTCAGGGTCAGGAAAAATGGGTTAAGACCGTTTTAGATGATGGTTATTGAACTATATGTATCATTCATGATTTATGTTTAGTGTGATTTTAGTAACTATTAACATGTGGATTTTATTCAAGAATGACAATTCATCTACTGATATACATAACATTGTATACATGTTGCATCTTATATTGATTCGATGGTTATATTTGAGTTTCAATCCTATAAAAAACCGGTTATGCAATACACACAGCATATATTACATTGTGTAATGTTACATTCGAAGTGAAAAGTGGCAGGTATCACACATTCTACCATAGCAAAAAAAACATAGAAAATGATATTATAAGATAGTGGATAATACATAATCCACCTAACATGATAATGTCCAAAACATGGCAAATCACCCATAGCAAAATATAACATCAATCCACAGATAAAAATAGTGCGCAAAAACATACATAATATAGTCCTAATTTGTCTAGCAAGCAGTAGAAATGCATAATTAAAATCATAAGATTCCATAATTCTCTGTACGAATGCCACAGTTCTCTGGTGGTGGGTTATAACGTTGTGACCTAAAGTCTATCAACACAAAGAAATCACTCATCGTATTCTGCAAGAATATGACCTAGGCTTGCAAATCCTCGATGACATCACGCAAAATTATCATATAAAGCATCAGCTTCACTTGGACCTTGTCATCACATGCTACAAGAATATTTTGGGGAGGTTGGTTGCTAGTATCTTCACCTGTGTTCCAAGATAGAGCATTTGTTTTAGGCAGATTTGGGTTGTTAGAGGCCTCAGTCTGCACGTTATCTTCCTCAGAATTGGTTGGAAAGTTCGGGTTCTCATATACAAATAGATGTCTACTATTATTGAATTTGTACTTGGTTGAAAACTTCTTGTATATATATGTGAATATGTAGAACTCTTTATAAACCTCTACAACAAAGTCACCATCGACAATGAGAGAATTCATACTCCCTCATGTTTTCTTGTTTAATATCATAAGGCATATAGACTTGAAGAACCCATCCTAAAATTTGACAAATAGCTCTTCGGTGTAAATTTCTCCCGCTTGCACCAACATCCCACGATACACAGTTAAATTTGGCCCGCCTCTGTCTTTAAAATTATTTAGTAATTCTTCTTCTCGCATTGCTCTTAATTTCTGTTCATATACTCTAACGAATTCCACCAACAACATACTCTTGGTTGAAAGCTTGGTGAACGCATTGTTCACACTCTTCTTTGTGTAGATTTTATGTCCATGGAGAAGTAGTATAAGTTGAAAGCCAGTGACCATTTCTCTTTCAGATTATATAATCGTTGTAGCCATGGTTGGTTAAAAAGGTCAAACTGGGTAATCATTTCTCCCTAAGCCTTTTCAAACCTTTCAACTTCACGAATTTGCCCTAATAAGGTGTGAAACATGTTTTTGAATACCCGATATGCCATCTAATGTGGGATGTTCTTCATAGCATTCCACTCAATATGCCACTAACATAACCTATGTCTTGAATGTGGGAAGACCGCCTAGCAAGTTGTGGCGATTGCTGAGGCTTGATCGGTGAAAATTGTCATTAACTGCTTCCCTATTGCTGTAAAAAAGACTCAAACAATCAGGTAAAAGTCACTTGGGTCTCATCACTTAAAAAGGCATACCCCACAAACATATTGTGCCAATGATTGTTTATGCAAATAACTGGTATATAAATCATGTTGTATTTGTTTGTTCTATATGTAGTGTCAAATACAACTACATCACCAAAGTCTTCATAATGCAGCTTTGACCAACCATCACGTCAAAATATATTCATAAGTTTACCATCGTCATCAGGTTATAATGCATCTAAAAAATTACCATCCTTTGCAGCCATATCACGGAAATGATTCATCATTGCAACAACATCCCCCTGCCCAATTAAGCTTTGCCTCCTCCGTTAAATAAATTTTTGACGATCATGCTCGATGAACCCAATATTCTGACTACCTCCAACCTCGTGTGTCACAATGTGGAATGCTTTATGTGGTTTTACTCCGACATCCACTAATGAGCAAATCACATCTTTATTTTCAGATCTCAATTTTCTTACTGACTTAATAAAATATTTTTGTCCGTTATCCACCATGGGATGATTGTGATTATCTTAAAAAATTGTCATATCATAAAACCCATCCTTAACTTTGAACACAATCCTTGTTATGCAACTTGATCTATATGTTATGCACATTTGCTTTCATTATTCTCCAACCTCAATTAGACTAGTAAAACCTTCACACACACAACACATTTCTCTTCGAAATACTGCACCATGACTGTTGTAAAGTTTCCTTCCCTTTCTTGCACCGCCATCCCATATGTGTTATATGTGTGATAGGCCTCGCCATCATTCTTAAATGTGACATCAATTTTCAATTTTTGATGGGCCTGTATTTAAATGACAACAAACAATTTAAGAATTACACCAATTTAGTAGCAACATGTCTGTAACAGTTAAAGTGTGGTGGTTAAAGATAGTTGTACCAGTGCCATCAACACAACTTTTACTATACGTATCCATTGTGTCCGGAATCTACAAAGCACACAAATGAAATGTTACGCACTAATTTTGGTATTAGCTAATGCACATGTTATGTGTACCACCTAATGCACATGAATATTTACAAACATATTTCATTAACATGTGTCTCAAATGATGTTATGGAACGCTAGACATGTATCAAACCCACAACATGCTGGAAATCAACAATATGCATTACACCCAACGCAGTCCCACAATCTTTTTAGAAATGTTGACCTGCATTATCTTATAATGACAACATTTTGGGACAAACAACATATCTCATAACAAATTTTCACACTGGGGGGACCCACATATGACAATAATGACAATATTTTGGGACAAACAACATATCCCATAACAAATACACTAAGATACCCACATATGACAGTGATACCCAAGACAAAGGCACACCACATGTTGTTTCTATGGACTCCATATTAATGTTAGGCAAAACAAACTATGAAAACCAAACATTAAACCAACTTTCATGCTCCTTTGAGGAGCATTTATTTCAATACACCTAAATTTCCATGCAATTGCAACAACTAACACATTTATTGTTCAAACCTAACACATTAATAACATTCTCTTCCATCAATACAACATCATACAATATTACCATATAAGACAGACAACGTTAAGTTGCCATTATCATACCCACATCAAACACACACATAACAAACATCGATAGCAAATGATGTGATGGATATGAAATCTTTTAGACCACCTCACACTCATTTCTGCGTAGCAAAAGGATGATTTTCGACTACCTACGGTGAGGTTCACATGTGTTGTCCGCCGTAAACAAAATGTGCAATTGAACTGGAGATTTCTTTTTATGTAATTAGCCTGGATTGGTGGAGACGGAGACGAGAAAGGAGAGAGAGTGAAGAGAGAGAAGCTGATAGAATATTATTATGGTACAAGTTATTTTTTACTTTTTAAAATGTAACTTGTGGTTTGTGAGGTGAATAAACAATTCCATCACAAATATTCAAAAATCTTTTTATGTTTGTCCAGTATCTTTCGATGAGAAAATTAATTTTAAATAACTATTAGAGGATTATACAAATCCTAAATAATGTTCATGACACACCCAAAAATTAGCCTGAGGTTAAACATCATCTACATAATAAATAATAGAATAATCATTGTTATACACGTATAATGAGTCCTTGCTGTCAACCAGGTAGTTTGATGATTTCAAGAAATTATTTAATTCGAAATTAAAAAAGATAAAGAAAAACACATCTGTCATTATTTATGAGATCCCCAGAACGGATGAGGACGAACCCCTTTTGGTATCAGCTATGACCCACAAGCCAAGCCCACGTGATTCCTTCGTATCCCCACGTGATTCCTTCGTATCCCCACGTGAACGCTGTTGTCGCATCCAACATGGGTTAACCTTGTCAGGAAAATTAATTCGTGTGGGCGACAGAAAATCATTTATGAATTTACTTTATTGTCTCCTTTTTAATCTTGAAAGAGCTTCATTGGTAACTATTGAAGATTAAAATTGTAAATGCCAAGAGAGTCCAAATGTAGGCAAATCTGTACGTCAAGTAGGAATAGAGTCAAATTGAGTAGGTTTCTATAGGAGCACGAAGCACCGAACCCCTTTTGTTCGTCTAACAGGATTTAATGATTTAAAAAATCTAAAATATTATATATTTTTATATTAAATCAATCAATTCAAAATAAAATCAAATTAAAATTAATTATTATGAAATTAATTTAATAAATTTTTATTTATTATTCGTATCCCAATTCCGAATAATTTCGCTTAAACTAATTGGGTGATTAGCTATGTTGGTGGCATGGTAAAACGACGATAAGCAATCAAATCCCAAGCAGCTTCATCCCACCCACCCTTAAGCACCGGAGGTTGAACAACCAATACTCCTGAACAGATAAAGTCATGCAGAAAACGAGATATAAGGCCCAATCCCACATAACTTCATCCGGAAATGGACTGGGAACGTCCTCATGGACTAAAGAAATCAAGGGGGCCAGCTCTTCAAGTCAATGGTCAGTCCAGAAATCCATTACAGTTTACCATTAACCAACCCATCGCACCCCTGTCATAAGGTGTGCCCATAGTCTCTGTCGGTGACTCTCTCCACATAGGGGACCAAGAAGGCTTCACATAGCCTTAGCTCCTTCATGGCCCACCCAACCATCATATTTTCCTCCAAAAGGATTCGATCCCATAATGCATCCCTTTCCACCAAAACAAGCCACTCCAGCTTCAGGAAACGTCATGTAAATTTTATTTTATTATATGAGTTTTTTTTAAAAAAATTTAATTTCAATTCAGATAATTTCGCAAAGACTTTACACCTGAGGCTTAATGGCGTGGGGCTTAAAATTGATAATATAAATGCATATATAAAAGTTTCCCGGGCCACGGCCGGATTCTGAAAACCAAGTTCTAAATATTGGGCCATCACGTTCTGAGGAGAAACTTCTCTACATTGGGCCTCAACTTTTCGGCCCCATTTTCACATTAAACCGTATTTAATTTATACTCTCTCGCTAATCGTTTCCGTATTGGTTTAGTTGTCTCAGTCTTGTTCTTTTCGTAGTCGCTTCAAGCCGTGGGCATGGAAGAGAAGCCGGGAAATCTGGTTATAGTGTACGCATCTCAGACCGGAAATGCTTTGGACGCAGCGGAGCGTATCGGCCGTGAAGTTGAGCGACGAGGCTGTCCCGCTGCTCTCCATTCTGTCGATGAGTTCGATCCCGTAGCTCATTTCCCTTGTCCATTTCTGTCAAAATTTTCATTTTCGCACGTAGAAACTGAGAGCAACTTAATGAGTAAACTTTGAAGTCGTCGCTTACTGTCGCTTTTGCTTTTACTTTTTTGATGCGTCAGAATTCTTTTCCGCTTAAGGACACGGTAATTTTTGTTGTTTCTACCACGGGGCAGGGAGATATACCAGATTCAATGAAGGTTTATTAACCTACTGTGTTAAAGTTTGGATGACTCTGTTTCTGTTGTTATGATTGTTTGTGATCGTCCCATATGTATATGCGTACAGAGGTTTTGGAGGTTTCTTCTTCAGAAAAACCTGACTAAGGATTGGCTAGGAGGAGTCCGTTATGCAGTGTTTGGATTGGGCGATTCTGGTTACCAGAAATATAATGTATTATACTTGTTTGCTGATGCATTATTGGAGTTTATTCTCCTGATTCTAGTTAAGCTCTATTTCCCCTCTGTGAAGAAGGAATTTATCCTGTCTGTTGTCATGGCTGCAGTTTGTGGCGAAGAAGCTTGACAGAAGGCTCTCGGATCTTGGGGCTATGGCTGTTGTGGAAAGAGGTTTGGGAGATGATCAACACCCTTCTGGGTATGATTCAGTTCTACTAAGTGCATAAAAATTCTCTAGCTTAGGAAAATAGCAGTGGTTTTTTCATGTTTCAGAGAGTTTCACTTTTACTTCTTTGGTGAATTTTCTACAGAGATATGGTTCATATCATTTAGGTTCTTTGGACCTTTGTATATAAGCATCACATGTCCACCCGTTAAAAGCATGTGTGCTCTTTAGTAGGTTATTGAAACATTGAACTGCATGTTGTTTGTTGTCTTCCATATTTATGGCATCAATACTTGCAACAAATATGGTTGCTGATATAATGACCTTCATTTCTAGTTATGAAGGTGCTCTGGATCCTTGGATGTCAGGCTTGTGGCATGCATTATATAAGATCAACCCTAAATTATTTCCAAAGGGTCCAGATTTTGTGATTCCAGAAGAAAGGTTGATCGACCAACCGAAAGTTCAAATACGATATCATGATACTGACAAGGTGGACTTGCAGTTATGTGGTGATTCAGGTAGTTTATGTTGTTTGCATCATCTTGTGTCATTTATTGTTGATGGTGTTGTCAATCAGTTATAAAAAGGGATGTTATTCTATCAGGTTTGAAAAATGTCCAGATGCAAATTGGGAGGGCTCGCTCCATGGCTCCTGTAAAATTTTCCCATGACAAGTATATGCCCGACTGCTTTCTTAAAATGGTAACAGTGGCATGCTTGCTCAAGTTTATATACTAGATTGTTCTCATGGGCGGAGCTACCAATATTTATGAAGGAGAGTGTGCCTGATGTAGGGATGTTCTTGAAAATATATTTGGAACAGCTGGCTAGGGCTGCTAGTCTTCATTTAACATTTATGCACAAACATCTGAAACACTTAAGATATAATTATCTCATTAATAATCATAGTGTGGGTTTGAGGACATAAACAATATTTGTTTACAGGGCCTTATAGTACAATAAGTGGCTAGTGGATGCAAGGGTTGCAGAATCTTTTGTTTGCTTACTTCTGCTGTTGAATTATCAGCATACACTAGTTATTTCATCATAGTTTTTCATCTTTAAGTGGTCATCTGTTTTCTTTTGGACAATAGCATCTAGATAATTCTTGGTGGATATCTTTTGCTATTTGAAACTGGTGGCTTGTCTTTTATGTTACCCGTCATTGAGATAAAGGCACTGGAAAAGTGTTGATCTAATTAAATAACTTGCTTGCCTGTGTTTCTGAATGTTTGCACCTTCTGTGAGTTATGAATAGATGCAGTGTTTATTATAATTATCTTAAACTCTTGCTGCCTTGAAATTGGTTCATTCTTATAATTGGGTAAAGAGGAGCTTTAGTTATATTATCATTTTTTCTCCTCCTCTCACATTAGTTTACCTTATTCACTTTCTGATATGCTTGATTTATTTTCCTTTGATCATTTAGATAAAGAATCAGCGCTTGAGTCACGAAGGCTTTGGAAAAGATGTGCGTCATTTTGAGTTTGAGTTCTTTTCATCTGTAAGTTCTTTCCTTATGAAAGAGTTTAGTTTAATACCATTTAGGGGCTGTCCATGATTTGCCATCAGGTATTGGTTCATGTTGAATGAGTGACATCCGGGATTGTCATCTTCCCTTGTTCCATGATATACAGACAATTCAATATGAAGTTGGTGACGTCCTTGAAGTTCTCCCTGAGCAAAATCCTGCTGCAGTGGATGCTTTCATACAGCGCTGCAATTTGAACCCTGATTCTCTAATCACCGTATGTATTTTTTTTTAACTGTATTATAGATGATCCTTCCCTGCAGGGTGGTCCATCTATTGTTACTAAGGTAGCAATCTCCATTCTATTACGTGCGGTATCCTAAGGGATTCACTCTGTATTCCTTGCTAATATGGAAGATTTAGTCTTTATACATAATTATTTTGTTATATTGTTCTGGTACCTTTTATCATCAATCATGAATCTGGCCAATTGTGTGCCTTTGCACTGCAGCATTCTTATTACTTCTTGGCATGGTAAGCTTGTCTTTGTGAAATTCATTATGAGAAAAAACTGTTCTCTCATTAAGGGGTTGGATTTTTTGTAGTTCTTGCGTAGCTGTGCTGAGATTTGTTTTATGCAAACTAATGGCTCCCGTTCCTTGTAATTTGTAGTACTGTCCTGGAAACACAATTTAGGGAATTTTTTGTTACTTCTGACGCTATGCCTCGTTCCTTTTTACTGTTGTTTACATCATTTCTCAATCTTATCTGTTTTGTCTGCTTCAATCCTGCATTTTTCTGAAAGTACTTCTAGCATTTCTGAGTTTTATCGTTTCTGAAAAACTGAACTTCAGGAACTCCTCTGTTGGAGAATATTGAACTGAGCTTGCAGAACCTGTAAATAGAAGCTATTCTTTCCTCGTCGATGCACCACTTATTTTATTAGCTTGCTATCTTTTCCAAAACTTGCTTCTGTGAAAGTGAAACCAGAAGATGCTTCCACTTGCTATGATGCAATGCTTGGTGGATGTTTTTTGCTTTTTTTCCCCATAAATAATTCTTAGTGTCTCACTCCAGGTGCATCCTAAAGAGATGGCAATGCATGATCTTGATGCTCAAATCAATGCTTCAAAATTTCCTATAAAATTAAAAACTTTTGTGGAGTTGACCATGGATGTTGCATCAGCTTCCCCTAGAAGATATTTCTTTGAGGTAAGAATTTGGTATGTTTTGAGATTTTTGTTTTAGATTTTGTAGCATACCTCCAGACTTGCTCTCCTTTGCACTGATAAAGTTTCTCTCTCCAGGTTATGTGCTTTTTTGCAACAGCACAACATGAGAGGGAAAGGCTTCAATATTTTGCCTCACCTGAAGGAAGAGATGATCTATACCAATACAACCAGAAGGAACGAAGAACTGTTCTAGAGGTGAATACAAGTTAGCATAACACACGCTGTATTTGATGAGTATACTCTTTAGCTGAAATATTTATGTTCGGTTTACTGAAATGGATCTGACTGTGATGATTGATAAGAGGATCATATATTAAGGTTCTGTTGTAATTATTGTCAGTAGCAATCTGATAGGTCATATTAGGCATAGTATGTGAGGCATTCCTTTTAGCTCGCATAACACATCAGTTTTTATTTCCAAATGCTCGTAATGGGTTGTTTTAAATGATTTAGTCATTATATGCATATAAAAGGCTTTATTAAAGGGGAAACAACACAGCATATTACCATGTCCGTGTCATTTTTTCTTTCCTACCTGATTAGTATGGAATAAACTATTGTAACTTGAACATTGGCTTCAAGAAAATGAGGGCATTCTGCGTTTTGACTAGTTTTTGAGGCAACTACTGGTTTCAACATTCCTAAAGCTTTAACCCATGGTATCTTTTAACACCTAGAAACTGTAATTGCTTCTTTCAATGAACCGATTATTTTCTTTTTGGTAAAGGTATTAGAGGATTTCCCTTCGGTGCAATTGCCATTTGAGTGGCTTGTGCAGTTGGTTCCTCCATTGAAAACAAGGGCCTTTTCCATTTCTTCTTCACCTCTGGCTCATCCCAACCAAGTACACTTGACTGTGAATGTAGTTTCATGGACAACGCCACTCAAACGGAAGCGAAATGGTCTCTGCTCAACATGGCTAGCAGGATTTTACCCACAAAAAAGTATGAATGCAAGATGACGTAACTGATACTTCGGTTCTGCAGTTTCATTGATTAGGTCTCTAGTGACTCTTGTCGGGACTTGCTCTTTTGTGTGCAGGCGTTCATATTCCAGTATGGTTCCAGAAAGGTTCCCTTCCTTCCCCGCAACCATCAGAGCCTCTAATTCTCGTTGGTCCTGGAACAGGTTGTGCACCTTTTCTTGGATTTTTGGAGGAAAGAGCCATACAAGATGGATCCGGTTCCAGTTCGGCTGCTCCCATTTTATTCTTTTTTGGTTGCCGAAATGAGAAGAATGATTTTTTATATAGTGATTTTTGGTCATCTCATGCACGAGATGGAGGATTGCTTTCGGAAGCAAGGGGTGGAGGTTTTTATGTAGCATTCTCAAGAGATCAACCACAGAAGATTTATGTGCAGCACAAAATACGGGAACATAGCCGTAGGATTTGGGATTCGCTGTTACAGGGAGCTTCCATTTATGTCGCTGGTTCTTCAACTAAGATGCCGTCAGATGTAATGTCAGCTTTTGAGGAAATCATATCCAAAGAGGCCGGAGTTCCAGAGGCACATGCTGTGATGCGTCTTCGGAAACTAGAAAAGGATGGCAAGTACCATGTTGAAGCATGGTCTTGAACGTTGCGTACTTCCAGCAGTATAGAAGGTATTCTAAGAATCAGCTAGAAGAAAGATATGTCATACACCATACATGCAAGTCGATCGCCTGGTTCGAGATGAAAGGACGTTGATCAAAGCAACTTTGCACGGACTCTTTAGGTAATCATCCATCTTATCAATTGACGTGTTTTTCAACATTCTGTCCGTGAATACATAAAAAAATGGGATTATAGATTTTGAAATTTAGGGACTGCTGAATTACACCAGCTAAATAATAAATATTATGGTTTTTTTTTTCTTAAAGAGGTCGACTTTCCAACACTTGGAGAGTCTTGTACTAAATTTTCTAGCAACACTTAATCATAATAATTTTTGTGTTAAATCATGACGTAAAAGTCTGTATTTATCTTTAGAATGAGGACTGTTGAAACAATATAAATACATTTTCTCTGATTATCTTCCTTACCCCCCAAAACCACAGCAAGTCCAACGATGGACCTCACTGTCGAATATCTGAGTGCTAGAAGCCCCAGTTCTGTAGTAACGAGCAAACTGCACAAGCCATGCCAATTTCCAAAAAAAGAGAAGGAATGAACAAACTGATCAATTGCACAGTCTTCTCTGGCAGGCCGAGAGCTTTCTATTCAATAATCTGCTTGGCATCTGTACTTGAAACTAAAAATTGGCACCGAAAAGAAAATATGGTTCCAACTTAGTTTACCTTGTTGCCGTTGTAGATCTATGATTTTGAAAGGTCTATGAAGAGGAAAAGAAAAGGAAAAAAAACCTTAATATTTCCACGTCTCGCCACAATCACGTGTATATGTATGTATATATGGTATTTTAATCAACAGTAAAGGAAAAAAAAGGGCAGAAAACGGTCCTTTTGTGGACAAGTACATGACAGTCTGCTCGAAAGACTCCAGAGTGCAAAATATTTCGTTAGACTCAAAAGGAGAAACGAGGAACAATTGTTTAATTTGCATCATCCTCAAACTCATGGGCGTGATCTAACAGATAATTCGCCGCCATTTCTTCATTCTTGTTGCAAGCAAAGAATACCTCCAATACTATCCCTCGATCAAACCCCATAGCTTCAAGCTGCCAAATCCATGTATTTAATGAAGATAAACCCAAAAAATAAAAGTAGAACATTAAGACGCCAGATCTAAGAAATAATGCCTTCTAAATGTTTGCTTTTTGAAGTTGAGTGTGCTTCATGCCATGCTATGATTACAAAGATTTTAAACACAAGAGGACAGCACAATAACACCAAAAATGATCC
Organism: Passiflora organensis; assembly: GCA_019739055.1. Classification (NCBI taxonomy): domain Eukaryota; kingdom Viridiplantae; phylum Streptophyta; class Magnoliopsida; order Malpighiales; family Passifloraceae; genus Passiflora; species Passiflora organensis. The sequence goes on from JAEPBF010000009.1 coordinate 17,922,817, forward strand.
TCAATAATGCATATAGTAATTGATTAATTGCAGGGGATAAGGCATGGTGAATGATGCTTGCAAAATGTTTGGTGCACGAGTATCAAGTACATGCACCACTCAACCCTCGTTATACTTGCAAATGCGGGAATAAAATATGTATACTATAAAACTCCGTTTAGTGTTCACACCTATGATGTATTTACGATTTAAAAGTGACCATTGACAACCAAAAGAATTGTTTGGTGAACTAAATCCACAAACTTACACGATCAATTGCCTCTCGCTCCTCATTAGTGACTGTCACAGCCTGCGGCATTAATGAGGCCAACTGACCTGGTATGTTCCTGAAGTCCACGGCAATTCAATTTCTTGTTATAGGCAGCAAATTCATTTTAAATAATTCAAAAGAAAGTTTCCAGCTCACCCCTCCCCTTCAGCAGGTTCATTTATCAGCCGCAAGAAATCAGCTTGATGGTCCTGAATAAGCCGCATCAACTGTGGATTTTGCTTTCCAAGCTCCTGGAGCATAGGCTACAGTAGAATGACAGCAGGAAGTCAGCTTATACGAGTTAAACATCTATAAACAACGGTACCAAGAAAAAAAATCCCAGTGATGGCAATTACCTGCAAAATTTGGGGGTTTGCTTGTACCATAGCACGCAAAGCTTGGAACTGAAAATAGAAAGAAATCAAAATCTATATTTCTGCAGATAATAAAAAAAATTTCATGGCAGACCGTGATTAAATATTTTGAATACCTGCTGACTGTTCCGCAGGAAATCCAGGCTGCCAGCACCGGCATTGGTACCCATACTAGGAAGGCCCTGATTAAACAGATACGAACAATTTAATTTCATTGCCATGCCCAAAATGACAAATAAACAGAATAGGTACCTGTGGAAATAGATCTAAAGGGTTTGCATTAGGTCCTCCACCAATGGGTGCAGCTGGTTGTTGAGGTTGTTGTGGAGGATTCAAAGCATTCCCACCTGCAGGAGCTCGTGCAACAGGTGGAACTGCAGCTTGCTCTGGAATCCCCTGAAATAGTCAAGATACTAACATGACTACTGCCACAACTTTGGTCTGGATCTATGAATCCCATATATCTCAAACACAGATTTACATCACATGATCCTCCACGTAATTTCTCCTTGCAAAAAATTTTTCATAAAAAATACATATAACCATAAAAGCTCATTATAATTCAAGCTTGAAACAGTTGCTACATGCAAGTAGGGACTTATCATTGTTTACATTCTGTCACTATAGTAAAAGACTTACAGAATATAGATATTCAACAGCCCTTTCAGGGTTATTAAATGCAGCACGTAGGGCACGGACAACAGTTTCCCGGTCCCAACTTCCTCCACCCATATCAAGAATCTGTTGAATGGTAGACTCCAAATTACTTCCTGCAACAAGGTTTGAAGCTGCTTGTCCATATACGTCTGAACCTGAACTGCTTTGACGTCAAATAAAGAGTTCTATAAATAAATACGACAAATATTATGTCCTACAAAATTGAGATATAGATCAATGTATAAAAAATCAGGTATAATCAAGTTATCAATATGTTAGATCGTCAAAATTGCAAATGGGCCATAGTGACTGTTTTTCAGTCCCATATTACTTGCTCCCTTACAATTAACATCATCAAATAGATTTCTCTGGCTAGGGAAATAGTTACATACTGAACAGAAGTTAATCCAGTAGAAACAGATTCTGTAGTCGGTTGTGGCCTACAATTTTAGGAAAAAAAAGATGCATTAAGCAAGATGGTAAGGGATATGTCATATACATAAATATATCAACAGCAACAAAAGATAATAGATAAAGGTTTATAAACTGAAACCTACAATGCAGTAGTCGGGGGAGGAGCTTGAGCAGCTGGAGATGGTTGTGTTGCTGCACTATTAGGCAAAGGGCTTGCAGATTGGGCCTGCACAGCATGCAGTTGCATGAACTAATATTCAAATAAAAATTTAGCGCAATGAATCTGTGTCCCATTTCCAAATCACAAAAACGTAATTTTAAATTCTCAGCTTGGTATCAGGGAAGCCAGGAAGGCATGGATAGATACTTAAAGAATTCAAACATCATCTAGAACAAGTCAGTTACTAGCTCAAAAATGGTAATAAACAATTGAGGATCTGTTTAGACTATCATATTTAGTAGATCAAAAAATATTCAAATCTAAATTATAGAGTGATTCCTATTCTGACAATTACCACAATCCGACCAAACAAATGACAGTCTAAACCAATGATTCCCTTTGTTTAAGCATGCAAAAGAACAGAGACGGCATTAATACACAGCCTACATCCGCAGATATATATGTAAGGAAAAATAGATATTCATACACAGTTGAGACTTGTACCAAATAACACTGATATCTAGTCTTCCAGGTCTATAATGCTTGCAATTCAAACTATTCATTCCAGCAACTTCCCTCGTGCCTATTTTCATGCATAATGCAGTATCTATATGTGAGCATTCCAGGTTATAACCAAAGCATCATTCATAAAAAACAACCGAAGCTAATCAATAAGGTACAATGATACCTAAAAAACGGGTCACTGAATAAAAAATATAGAGATCAAAATCAATCTAGCTTGTGTACTTTTGGTTTAAAGACTGGAGAGCTAGGAGATCCTGTGTGGGGTTCAATGGTAGTGGTGGGGTAGATCAACAATATATATATATATAAAAAAAAAAAACTAGAGTTCCAATGCATATCATCCTAAACTGTCATGTAAATGACTCTTTCGCATACTGCAACTTAACAGAGTTTAGAACTTACTCCGCCGGTAGGTGCAGCTGACGCTGTCGAAGCTCCGCCTGACGAAGCCTTAGTCTGCATCCATTCCAAAACACAAAAATCTCCCACCAGTCCGCTTACCGGTAAATCAAAAAGTGCTCTATTTGTTTTTAACAATTCACCGACTAAACAAACAAATGGAAAACTTATTGACTCACCTTGCTTACCATAACCACAACGAAACTGTTCTCCGCAACTTTATTCCCATCGAGCGTAGTGTCGTCCTTAAGAACTTTCCCCTGATATATAAGCATCTGCTGCGCCGCAGGGTACAGCTCGGTACCCTGTACGCTCTCTATGTTCTTCTTCACATCCGCGACCTGAACAGTGTTTGGCACAAAGAAATCAGTCACACCACTCCAAAATACGAGATTACCCTTGCTCGCCCTCAATGGACAAAACGAAAGGAAAAATAAAAGAGGAAGATAAAAGCCATTAATAAGCTGTAGTATCAGAATTCACACAGAGAGTATTCAAGAGCAGTTACCGTGTCCTCGGGTTTGACTTCGATCTCGAAGTTAGTTCCCTTCAAAGTCTTCACGATAACCTTCATATTCTCTACCGGTGTCTTCTACCACAGCAGAAATCCTCCGCTGCTCCCGCAAGTGGACGCCAATCCTCCGTCAACGCCGCCGTAAACTTTTACAAGAACTAGGAAATCGCGGGGGCCTGCTTGTTACTGCGTTCATTCAGTTGGGTATATGAATGGGGATAGCTGATAAGCACAGATCAGGTAACGGCGGTTTTTGATACTGTACCGTGTGGGTATATCTTACGATGACGAGGCACTAGAAAAGCGGTTTCGCGTGATCTGTCAAGCTGTGATTGGTTCAAAAGGGCTGATGCTGTTGGGAAGCGAATGGTTTAATCCTAGATAATCATCATTTTTTAAAATAAACATGTTGTTACGGAGATGAATGTATCTGAAATCATATATGCTTCTTCAATATTCGGTAAATAGATTTAAAGAACCATTGTAGTTTTTTTTCAACAAATATAAATAATATCCATTTTGTACCTATAAAAATAATTATATATTTGTAGTATCTATTGAAATATCTTAATAATTTTTTTATTTTCTCTCTCTCTATATATTTTCTTCTTTCATCTTTCTCTCTTTCTTCTTCTATTTTACCATAAGAAAATAAAAATCAAGAGTAAGTGAAGATCTTTTATAGAGTAGATCCGGCAAGAAAATAAAAAAAAAAGAATATATATCTTTGTATTAAAAAAATAGATGGTTTTATTTATTTATTTATTTATTTATAAATATATTTTTTTCAGAGTTATTTTTTTATACATCCAATACCAATTTTAATTAATATCTAGTAAAAAAGATTGATTAATGATATATCCAAAATTATCATCAAACACTTTTGCTATCCAACAAGATCAAGCATTAAAGTCCGATGATTTTTTCTTTGTAATCAATAGAATCAGATAGAAAAGCCAAAAAAAAAAAAATCAAAAACAATCTTTTGGACATTTATTTTTGATTGCGTTGTATGTTTTTTCTACGTTAAAGGGATTGGCAACCTCTGCTTCACACATGTCAGATAGAAATAGATGAATGCTTTCTCAACAATATTCGAGAGGTAGGAGAACAAATTACAGTCTCTCCAATCGTCATCAAAGAAATTTTTTAAAAAAAGATATTTTGAATTTTAATAAATTTATTATATTTTTTTATTTTTATGATAATGATAAATTATACTAATACTTACTTAACATGTATATCTATTTTATAATAATATGTATCCATATACATATAAAATCTTAAAACCTTGATTCTTGATTTATGATGTTGTAGATTTTAATATTTAACTAATTATATAAGTTTGATGATATATTAAATATATGGGTAATACAATTTTTTAACATGTCATATAACTTATAAGATTTATTTTTGTATAGTATTATCATGTTATTAATGTATCACTGTATCAAATACAACTTTTTTTTTCTTTTTTTTATTACAATGGAAAAATAACAAAATTAAATAGAAAAACTAATAATAGACAAATTAGCTACATCCAGGCGCAGCGACCTCCAACTCAGGCGGAGGAGGGTTAGCTAAATCAATTATTCCCTTGTGTGTGAAACCTTGTTTTTCAAGGTAGTCTGCAACCGAATTGACTTCTCGAAATATATGTTGAATAATCGACATAATCTTAACAAGCATGTGCACTCTTGAATATTGATATTGTACAGGTAAATTTATTTATTTTAATACGATATTATTTTATAATCATTAATATAGTCAAATGAGTAGATGCCAATAAAATGATATTATCTATAAACGATTATGGTCTATTTCTTTAGTGTATGTCATATTAGTATAGTTGTATATATAATTATATTTTATTTTAAAAATTAAACATTATTTCCTGAAATAAAAATATTTTTATATTATATTCATATTTATGGATATAGATAACGTGTTAAACATTTAAAAAGATTACAAATATGAGATATTTAGAATATAAAATGTTGACATCATCGGTGGAATCATCCCGGTATTATATTGATGTGAGATATACTACGATGAGCGATATCGATTATGATAGGAAAATTAGAAGTTTTTCTATAATACATAAACCCTCAAATGTTCTTGTGCAAATACACATTGTGATAATGTGAATTTCGTATACGTTCAAAATATGAATGATGAATTAGTTTTGAATAATCAATTTTTGAAAAAAATTTAATATTTATGATGGTCAGAAAGAGAATAAACTTGATAATATTTCATTAACATTATTAATTTTTGAAAAGAATTTAGAACAATAAATAAATAGATCTATATAAATTATGTCAATATGGAAAAAAATAGAACTGACATACAATATATGTCAACAATATACTTATATATAATTTAAAACTCTATATTATGAGGATCTTGATTAAACTCTATGAAAGAATATAAACCATAAATAATTAATCAATCTAGAAAGATATTTATAATTAATTTATAACACGAGTATTTTTAGTTTGGTGGTTCATATACTAATTTGCATGAAATTAATGATATATAAATTGATAGTTATGTAAAAACGAAATAAATCATATTATGATGGAAATGACTTGTTGTACAAGTTTTTACACAAATAATTATTCTAAAAAGAAATATCTCATTGCTATGATGGATGAATAATGTTGCAATATATGATAAATCTGACAGTGAATAAATATTTTAAATACGTCTTATATATAAAAATTTAATATATATATATATTACAAAAGACAATAATTGAATTTTTTTGGGAAGTTAAATTTTATTAAGCTGAATAAAGTTAATATTTATCCAAGTAATCATATATGTATACTTTATAATTCAGACCCGGATCTGAATTTGATGTGGTTACTAGTCATCATGAAAATATAGTTCTTATTAGAATTTTTGTAGCACTATCAAAACCTATAGATTATATAAAAAATATTTTATTTGAGTTTTTTATCGAATACTTGATACAAAAATTTAGGGATAAAGTTTATCCATCAAAACAATTCTATTATTATATTATATATAAATTTCGATAAAAAATTGAATCAAGAATTATGCTTAATGGATTGGTTATGTATTAGTGAACATATCACATATCAAATGACAATAATATTTGAAATATTGGTCGATTTCAAAAGGATAATAATTGCCCAAAATCTTTGCTTCCCTTTCTTTCTTTTTTTTTATTAAATGGTTCAAGCTCTAAATAAACTTAGAAGCCTGGTCTAAAAGTTGCAAAACCAATACAATCAAGAAACAAAAGCTATTGAATATCCAAAGGAGGGCACTAATACGTATTCATGTCGGGGGATGAGAAACTGCAACCTTGCAAGGATGTCTACTACTTGATTCGCTTCACGGAAAATATGTTCCACAGTGACTTTATGGAATCTGTTTATTAAAGTCTGCCACTGAAGTATGATAGGATTCCACGGTGGCTTAAGTTCTTTAAGCTTTAGAGCCTGTAGTGCATCCCAAGAATTGCTCTCTAGGTGAAGTTTAACCTCTTCAACCGAAAAGGCCATAGACAACCCTGAAAAAATGGCTTTTGCCTCTGCCTCCCATGTGGAGCAAGGAGCAAAAGAGTGAGAAAACCCAATAATCCATGAACTTGCAGAATTCCGAAGTACACCACCTACTAGCGATATGTTTGAGATTGGGTCATGGCTTCCACCGCAATTAAGCTTAATCCACCCAGCAAGAGATGGTATCCATCTGACTCACTTGTTTAACCTACCTACAGGTGATAAACTAACCTGTTTTGCTGTCCTCAAGGACAAATAGAACTCCTTAGCATAATCCAGAATGCACATCACCGGAGATGAGCCAACGTTGGTTCTCCCTTCAAAAACTAACTCATTTCTCCACTTCCACAACAACCACAAGCTTGTTCCAAATACCACAAACCAATCTAAATTTAAACATGTCTCACTACTCCTTAAGTTCAAGAGGAGCCACTCTTGCAGATTTAGAGAGAAAAAAGTAGTGCTCATGGAGTCAGGAGCCAACTGCAACCAAATATGACCAGGGAAAAAGCAATCCCTAAATGCATGCAATGAATTTTCGGGCTATACCATGCAGTGAGGACAATCATTTGTTGAAGTGATTTGCCAACGCAAATAGAGATGTCTAGTTGGAAGTTTTTCATGTGCAAGCAACCACAAAAAGGAACGAACTTGTTCCGAGCCTGGCCATTTCCATATAATTTTCCAGATTTTGGAATTTGAATCAGTCAACTCCTCACTCAATAGCTCTCGCATAGAAGACAAGGAGAATTGGCCATTCATGGAAAAATTCCAGCGTAAGGCGTCAGCTTCCCTAGAATTTGAAAGATGACTAGTCTGAGTAATCATAATACATGCAAAGGCTGGCAAGTATCTTTGGAATAAACTCCAATTCTAGCCACCATAAGCTGATACAAAGTGATTCAACTCTTTCCCTCTCAACTCGTCTGGTACATCTTCATGCGCAACACATATAAGGGGACCTACCTGATCGAGCCAGGGGTCTTCCCAAAATCTGATCAAACCTCCATTGCAAGGAGACCAAACTCCGCCCCTTGATAAAAGGGGCCAAGTACTATGGATAGCTCTCCATATAGAAGAACTACCCTTTTTGGCGAGACCTTTGATAAGATAGAATCCTTCAGCGTAACATCCCATTCATATTTTCCAGTTAGTACCTTCACCCAAAGGCTGTCATTGTTCCCTAGGAATTGCCACCCCAGTTTGTGAACTAGTGCTTTATTGAATTCAACAGCTGAATAAAGACCTAATCCTCCCTGAGATTTCAGACTGCATATACTATTCCAATCAATTAGATGAAGCTTCCTTTGTGTGGGGCTTGAACCCCAAACAAAATTGTGTGTTATCTGGTCAATCTCATTAAGAACTCCTTTAGGGAAAAGAGTTGTTTGCATAAGATAAGAGGGAATGGCTCGTTGCACCGAATTGGCCAAAGTAGCACGGCCCACAAAAGATAAGGTACCGGCCTTCCAGCTTGAGAGTCGATTCCTAACCTTGTCAATTAGATTCGAAAAGTAACTTTTCGTTAGCCTTCCATAAAGAACTGGGACTCCCAAGTAGACACCCAAGTCAGATGTAATAGGAAGTCCAAAGTGCGGCTGATCTCCCGCTGTTGCGATGCGGCCGTAGTTTTTGAAAAAAATACTTTAGATTTTGCACGACTAACTTCTTCTCCAGACAATTCACAAAATCCATTTAAAATCTGTTGTATCTCCCGCCTTTGATTTTGTGAAGCTGTGGAGAACAAATAAAGATCATCAGCAATAAATAAATGTGAGATTTTAGGACCAGATTTTACCTAACTAAATTGGTTGTCATATCTTGCTCTCGACTGCTTGCTCAATCATATGCCCAAGTCACTCCATACAAAGGACAAAGAGAAAAGGTGAAAGTGGATCCCCTTGTCGAACTCCCCTTGATGGTTTAAAAACCTCCGCCATCATGCCATTCCAAAGAACTTTCATAGAAATTGATGTAACACACAACATAATTCTATCTATTAAGTCTCAAGAGAAACCTGCAAGGGTGAGAGTTTCTTCAATAAAAGACCATCTCAACCTGTCGTAGGCTTTTTCCAAATCAATCTTCAAAGCCATCCACCCATTTTTCCTGGAATTCCTCCTCATAGATTGAAAAATTTCTTGTATAATTATCATATTATCCATAATTTGCCGACCTCGAATGAAGCCAAATTGAGTTTCTTTGACCAATTTTCCCATCAGCAGTTGCAACCGATTAACAATTAATTTAGTAATGATTTTGTAAGATACATTACATAAACTAATTGGTCGAAATTGGTTCAAGTTGATAGGATTAGAGATCTTTAGAATTAAGACAGTAAGGGACTCGTAGACAGCTGAATCTAGCGTGTCATCCCTTATAAATCTTCGTACTAAGTTGCAAACAGCCTCGCCAACTACCGCCTATTGTGTTTGGAAAAATACTGGAGAAAATCCATCAACACCTAGCGACTTGAATTTCTCAAAATGTTTAACATTGCTGTAAATTTCCTCATTAGTAGGAGGAAATAAAAATTGAGAAGATGTAACCTCCTGAAGTATCGGAAACTTGTTAAACGAACCGCCACAAGCCACCCCAAGGATTCCTCCGTGTACATCCTTCGAAAAAATCCACTGTCATTGACTGTAAATCTACCTCCTCTATAACCCAATCCCCTTCTGGATTTTGCAATTGCAAATTTTTGTTCCGTCGTGGAGGGACAAGAGTATTGGAGTGAAAAAATGAGGTATTTTTGTCTCCTAACCCCACCCAAGTACTTTGTGATTTTTTATACCAAAGTAACTCCTCTTGTACTAAGGTATTTTCATACTCTTTTCTCAACCTAGCAAGCAGCTCATGCAGTGCAAACGAATCTCGGTTGCTAAGAACACGTTCAGCTCCTTTAATACGTTTCAACAACTAATGCTTTTTGTGAAATATATTCCCAAATACTTTGACGTTCTAGTCTTTCAAAGATTCAACCAAGAGAGGACAGGAGTTTTCCCACTTGCTGTAAGAAGGCCAAGAAGTCCGTACAACGTCTCCAAAACTAGGATGGGTTAGCCATGCTGCCTGAAAATAGAAGGGCCGTTGAACAGGGGTGCAGCCTCTCTTATCAAAATATGAAAGAAGAATGGGTCTATGATCTGACTTTATCCGGGGCATATGAATCAAATGCCCATCCGGAAACATGTGTCGCCACTCCTTGTTACATAGGACTCTATCAAGTCTCTTGCAGAGATCTCTTCGAAACCATGTAAACTTGGGGCCTGCAAAACCAATATCCAGCAAAGCACAGTCTTCTATCATGTTAACAAATGATCTACTTTCATTATGATTGTAACTAGCGCCTCCCCTCTTGTCCTTAGCACTGAGAAGAGCATTAAAATCATCAATCAAACTCCACGGGGCTTGAGTAACAGCCTGTAACTTACGCAAATCATCCCACAGTTCAGCTCTTCTAGTAGGAGTCAGGCTGCCATAAACAACTGTTCACTCGCCCAGACTTTCCACTCAAAATGCACAAACTGTCGACTAGCATATTTGATGTTTATTGACACTTTGAACTTATGCCAAAGTAACCATATACCTCTTGAAAAATCCTCGGCCTTCACACAGAAATAGCCATCGAACCCCAACTTCTGAATTATCTTTTCTACTTTCTTGCTACTAGTTCTGGGCTCAAGAACAATACAAAGAGAAGAAGGAAATCTCTTCAACTACTCTCTCATAATCGGAATGAAGGCTTTATGCGCAGCCCTACAACAATTCCAAGAGAAGATTGACATAGATAAAACTATATGATTTGTAGGAGAGAACACTATCCTACTCTGCAAGAGCTATATCCACTACAATAACTGAATGCTGCAATACAAGTTCATCTAAGTCAACAATAGACTGCTTCTCTTCCATTATGTCCAATGCAAGAACCCCATCCATGTCAATACTCTAATCATCAAAGGGGTGGGTGATACAGTCTCAACCTTCAAACGTTTTACTATAGAACCACCTGCATAAAAATTAGAATTAAAAGCGTCATGTAGTTGTTCCAAGTCCACAGCAGTTTACAAATCAGAGAGAAAGAGGACTTAAAACCATACCCCTTCATTGCGGGGCTCGATGCTTGGGCTTTGCTCGGTTTCACCTCGGATGGGCCCATAACAGGCTTAGTATTAAACTGAAAGTGCTGGGCGTTGAGGACTTATTGCGGTTGGGCCGCAATATTAGGTGATGATTGACCAAGAGAGACTTTATTAAGACCCCTATCACCGAGGATAGTATCTGGTTGATTCACACTCATAAATTACTGAAAAATAGGAGGATTACCAGTCAAAGCTGCACTAGGCTTGGCAACAACATCGTTGACCTTATTCTTCTCCAATGCCTTTGAGGAAATTACCAAAATTAGTCCTTGAGAGTCCTTTTGGGGCACCTTCTCTTTCCTTGCCACATTAGTCATATAATTCTTTCCTTTTGAGGAAGATTGCTCTGGAATCTCCTCTAATAGCACCGCAAACCTGGATCCCGCAACTTTCTTCTGTGTACTGTTTCCTTTTTTATTCTAACCATCTGTCGTCGGCTTGTTCTTGTTGGGGTTCCGACGAGCTCGGTTAGGTGCATGAATCCATGGTCCATAATGGTCTACTATTGGATCCGGTGAATGATCTTCTTTCCTCCCTTCTACTGTTCTTCTAGATTCAGGTATGTATGGTGAAGAACTCGCAGTAGGCTGTTGTTGGCACTAATAAGCAGATTGACGTGCTGCTAACGCACACACTGTATGATGATGGCCAATGCGACCACAACCAAAACAAATTAACAGGAGATTCTCATACTCAATCCTCAATCTTTCTCTATTAATTCGCAATTTTGGGACCAGAGATTTTGACAAGTCCAACTCCACTGCTATACAAGCAAATCTTCTTTAAAGGAATTCCTATCAATTTTCACAATTCGTCCAATTAGATTACCCACCATGGTGAGGATACTGTCATGATAGTATTCTAATGGGAGGCTTGGAATTCGTACCCAAGTCACCACTCTAGAATCACTGGTTGTGTTTGCCCTGAACCCAAGTTGCCATCGTTGCACCATGAGACAGTGACCAAGAATGATCCATGGTCCTCTAAGAAGAGCGGCAGTCACATCTTCTTCACTGGGTAATTTAACCAGAAAAAATCCATTGTCAAGGTCAACAATCTTAGTATCATTAGGAAGACCCCACAGTTGCCGTAGTTTAGAAACCATGAGAGAAAAACCTATGCTTCGCCCCAACAGTTTCACTACCACAGAAAATTTCCATGACTCCCGAAGTTGATCATATACTTTGTCTAAAACATAAATAAAGGGACCCTCCTCATCTTCCTTGACAACAAACTCCTCAGCACTCATCTGCACAAATTCAACCGGGGCAGGCTGATGTCCCAATAAAGATTCCCGATATGACTTCATAGGACCTGACATCTCTGTATCCATAGCAGCTTTTTCATCAAGAGGCCGAAGCTTACTTGATTCCATCTCTGTATCCATAGCAGTTTTTCACAATAAAGGGGGTTTAAATCAGGATTTTGCTTTCCTTTCTTGTATTAGGTTGGTTCCTTCGCAGACCATGAAACCATAGAACCAAGGTCCATAATCTTCACTCTGACCACCGTTGTCCTTTTGAGCATCCAGCCTAACAGAATCAGTGGATGTCCCAATTACTGGATCCTCAACTACCGATTTAGGGGGGTGGCACTAGTTCTTTATGAAGCCAAAGTAGAAGGGCAAATATCTTAAAGATGACCAACTCTTCCCCAAACAAAACAAACTTGAGGAAGATTTTCATATTTAATACTATGCCACATCCCATTAACTATACTTAGGAAGAGTTTGGATAAATCAAGTTCCACAACTATACAACCAAACCGTCCCCTATGAGCCTCTAGTCAATCCTGACAATCTTACCAACTTCATTACCAATTCTTCGTAACAAGGTTTCATGATAACATTAAATAGGTATATCTGGAGAACATATCTATACTACCACATTACTCATTGATTTGGTGACCAATATTGTACAGTAAAATAATGTAAGTAACCCGGAATTCAAATCCTCTTGAGAGCTCAGTTTTATAAGAAAGAAATCATTCTCCAAATCAATCATCCTATATTCCCGAGACAACTTCCAAATACCTCGAATCTTTGAGTTCATCAAGGAATATGATATATTACGACCTAAAAGTTTAACCACGACATAGTAATATCAAGTTTCCTGGAATAACAATCGTGCTCTATGCGACAAATGAAATTGGGACCTAAGGCATCTTTCTCCACTACGATGTTATCATCATGGATCTCGAACATCCCGTGGGAATAAGTAGTCGACTTAAACAAACTCTTTATAAGAGATCTGCACATCTTGCATGACAGCATCCCGTAGTTTTGTTTCTCCCGAATTATCTAGCAAAAGCGACGCCTCCACTAGGTTATTAAGATCACGAAATTTGACCTTGCCTGAAAGCTATTGTATCTTGAGAGAGACCCTCCTTCATTTTTCCTCTTTTTATTTGAGACCTCTTTGTTATACAATCCGGGATTTCTCCATCCTTTGTATTGATGCAATATTCCGTGATCCCTGTGGATTATTTTAGTTGAGATATGATTTTTGTACTAGGAGTCCATTTATTGGATCAAACCGGTACATATATATAGACACCCAATGGGATGAACAGATCTTGGGTGTCTTGACAATTTTGATGGGGATTATGTTATCGACCTAGTGCTCTATGGACGCGGTATTGTAACTATCAGTTATGTCATTTTGTCCATACATACCAAATGACTGGTTGTATTGATGATAATCAACGGTCGAGTGTAATGGTAAGTGATGATTCTATTTAATTATTACGAAATTATAATAGGAGGCAAAACTACAAAATTAGTGGTATATATTTTAATTTCTATTTGATAAAATTCAAGGTTTTAAAAAACATCATACCAATAATTATTAAGGTAAAAAAAATTAGGGATAATCATAAATAAAAAATTTATGGTTGTTATACTAATCAAATATTAATTATTATAATATCACCAATAAATAAATATATATATATATATATATAATTAAAAAATTAATAATTTTATTTTATATATTTTTTATTTTAATACTTATCAATCTATCTATAGTATTATCTATATCTATGTATCAAAGATAAGTAATATATATCAAGGGACGCTTAGATGAGATGGTAAAAATTCTTTTCAATCTTAACAAAGATCTCAAGTTTGAATTTTGAGAATACAACATCTGTTAATTCTTAAAAACCAATTGGATCAACTAGATTTAACAGATTTTTTAAATATTTCTAACCAATGAAACTTATGTTTATTATTGATATCGAAAAGATTATATTCCGAAGAAAAACCATTAATTTAAAACATCAAAATAAGCTGGCTTTGGGAGTTTTTACAGTTCAGATCAATGACTGTATCCTAGTGATAACCGGTCAAACTGACCCAGAGCCCCACAACATTGTAGAACCTTCCTGATTCGGACCCCACAATAATAAACTAAACAAAATGAGACAATAGAACCTGCCCTTTTGTGGTTTATTTGCCCAAGCAAAGGCACCCTACTTGCCCCGTCGTGCCTCACGAGAACAGGATCTTATGCTTTCGCTAAAGGGCTCTGTTGGGCTAATGCATGAGTTCATGTTCTTCTTTAACATCTTTTTTGACCGATTCAGTCAACAATTCCTCTCCCTTCCCTTCGTCTTTTCTTCAATACTAAATTTACAGCCATTGTGCACTTAATCATTAAGATGATGATTCTTCAAAACCCTTTCCGCTGTTGATGACATTTGCTCAATTTGCCATTATGCACCCGACCATTTCTTTATAAAAAGAACCGCTTTAAGCCATTTTGCTATAATGATGATAAAATTTTACGCACCGACTCGCGAATCACCGCTATTCGAGCAATGCAGCTGCAATTGTTTTTTTCTCATAGAACATATCCAAAGTTCGATCGACATTCGATTTGGGATTCCTGATGCTGATTCTAAGTTTTCACCCTTCTCGAAACTAGCAAAGAAGAAGATTAATTAGTTTGTATGAATATGGTAGATTTATGTTGGCTGGTTTTCGGTTGGATTCCATGCATGTAAGATTCCTGTTTCCTAATGTTCATTAAACTGGAATATTTCAAAGATTTGAGGCTGAATTTTTCATTCTCGCGTTCAAATGACAAGAACCTAGGAAATATTTCAGTCTTTATATTGTAGAAACGTGACGAGGTCAGTCAAGTTTTAAGTTATAGGAACCAAATCTATGTCGAGATAGAGATAATATTCTATACTTACTAATCTCTTTGTGAATTTTGTTCTATATTTTCTATTCTATTTCCAATTCCATATTTGAAATCTTTGGGCTGTTGGTATGCAATGTTGGTCAAGGACATTATGTGAAATGCGATTCTATGTTCATAAATGCATGTATACTCAAACTTTTCAAAAAGGAAATGCAAAAGAACGAAAAGCATATGGCGTGAAGGATAAATATTCTTTTAATATTTCAGAGACTTGAAATGTTAACTATAAATATCGATGAAAGTTGGGAGATGGATAAATACTCATAATAATATTCTTCTGCTTCTTCTTATTTAAAAAAAAAACTAATATTCTTCTATTATGAAAAAATTATGATGCTATATATATGCCTACAGCTTGTTTAGAAGGGTGATTACTATCCTTAAATAGGACAAGAATTTGAGCAATTTACAAAGTCAGCCATTAAAAGCTATATATTTAACGATATAGTTAAGATTCTGTGGCCAAAAAGACGAACACTGCCAAAAAAAAAAAGAAGGAAGGGAATGGGGATCTAGTTGACCGATAAAGCTGCTAAACTACAAGAGTCAAAAAGCATCCCTTTGCCAGTTTTGAGCTAGTTGCCCAGATAGCAAGGGTTCATCGCCAGCACCTAACCAGTACAATATTGCAAAACCCTTAAAATTCACATGCTACTAAATTTTGAATTTCTTCTCTTGCAATTTTGTGGATATCATTAAACCACTCTTATAATTAAGAATCTGGGGTGTTGCATATATACCTCAAAGATGAGCATAGCAAAAAAGGAGGGGAATGGGGATCCAGTTGACCGATAAAGCTGCTAAACGACACAGAGTCAAAGGCATCTCTTTGCCCTTTGAGCTAGTTGACCCATATAGCAAGGGTTCATCGCCAGCACCTAACCAATACAATCCAAAACCCTCAAATTCACGTATACGAAACAAAACATACAGGTTACACTCAAAAGGAATATTAATCAAATTTCGAAAATTCTCGGCCCAAACCATTCATTCTTTAGTGCTATCTGCATTGATTTTTCTGTCACCAATTATTTTCTCTCGTGCTATTTGTTGAGCCAGTAAGTACTCCTACTAGTACAGTGCAACTGTCACCGTACAATAGATATGGATCCAAATCTAATGAGAGACTGGCCAAATCATCAATATTATTTTAATTAAAATAACTAATTTTTTACTGATTCGTCACAGAATTTTTTAGATGTAGCTAAAAACATATATATTTCCACTTGCCTTGTTGTTAATATTAAACAGAGTATAATTTGGTGGTCAATATATATTCAAATTTCCCTGTTACAGATGATAGTCAATATATATGACTGAGATACAGAATCACTGCCCAATATAGCACTTTTCAACGATTCGGAACTATATTATGTAAAAGGAAGAATTCCAGAGGCCGGGGTCTTATAGTATTTTATTTTCTAACAAAGGAAAAATCTTAAAAATCAGTGTTTCAAGTTAGGGCCAGTTTTTAAAACAGTGAAACCTTAAAAATCAGTTGAAATCCTCGGACAAACCTAATTGCCAAACTATCTTAAATTTATATAACTTTTATTTTAAACTTAAATGGCTCTAGAAGAATTCTGCATAAGTAATCCTAAAAGAAAACCACATGGTTGATATTTTGTAGGTATTTATAGAATTAATTATTAATTAAGTTGCCTTAGTGTCTTTTGACCAGAATACAGTAAAGTACTTCCAGTGGTATTCATATTTCATATCTTTTGTCGTGTTCTTTATATATTGGTAATGTATGGTAGGAAGCATTAGAGAAAATATATTCTTCAAACATTATATATGTATGTACATTTTAGTCGATGTATATTATATTAAATTTTGGTATATATGATTTATTTCTGTATGTATAGAAATCTCCATAATGATATGACTGACCCAGAAGATTTTTCATATTATGTTTAGGAAAAGATAAAATAATGAATAGCTTTACAAGTGTTGGGTTCTTCTTCCCATGCTATAAATTAATGAGTTCCATAGTTTTCATTAAGACCAACCCCGCCTTCCAAGTGCTCTCTTCCTCTGTCTTTTCCTGTGGGTGTGTAGCTGGTACTGTGTACACTGAAACTGGTTTGATCGTAAACACCATGGCCATGCTGTCGTTGTTGTTGGCAGGCTTAGTGGTTATGTTCTCCTGTTTGTTCCTCAAGGTTGCATACGAAACCATCTCATGTTACTTTTTGATACCAAGACGCATCAGTAAAATTATGGAGAAGCAAGGAGTGGGTGGCCCGAAACGCAGCCCCCTCACCGGAAACATTTTGGACGTGGCAGCTATGGTCTCCAAGTCCACTTCCAAGGACATGGATCGTATCACTCATGACACCGTGGGTCGCCTCCTCCCGCATTATATTGCCTGGTCTAAGCAGTATGGTATGCACACATTGGGTGTATTGTATATGGGATGTATGTATGCATCTACCTGCAGGATTTATATGTTTTTTCTTAAAACAGCCTTGGTTTTGGCTCTTACTCCTTACAGGGAAAAGGTTTATATTTTGGAATGGAGTGGAACCGCGGATGTGCATAACAGAGACTGAACTGATTAAAGAACTTTTGTCCAAGTACAGCACTAAAGCTGGAAAATCATGGCTGCAGCGAGAAGGAACAAAACATTTTATCGGTCGCGGTTTGTTAATGGCTAATGGCCATGACTGGCACCACCAACGCCATATTGCTGCTCCAGCATTTATGGGAGAGAAACTAAAGGTAACACATGCATGACTGTGTTACTCGATTGGAAATCTGTTATTGGTTAAATGATATAAATGTGATCCATATGATTGATTGGCTTGGATGGTTTTCATATTTTGATACAGAGCTATGCGGGACTTATGGTGGAATGCACGATGAATATGCTTCAGTCACTGCAAAATGCAGTGGAATCGGGGCAAGGTGAGATTGAAATTGGAGATTTCATGACTAGAGTTACAGCTGATATCATTTCGAGAACGGAATTCGACAGCAGCTACGAAAAAGGGAAACAGATTTTCCATCTCTTAACAGCTCTACAGCGTCTTTGTGCTCAGGCAACCAGGCACTTGTGCCTCCCGGGAAGCCGGTGAGACTTATTTACAGAAAAAGATGTGATCCTCAGAAGCTATTTAACTTTTGATTCGCTTTAAAGTTGATTTTAGTTGCTGTCGTCCCACAGTGATTCCTTCTGCAACTAGCAGCACTGTACATGCATTCACCTGTAATGATGAACATGTGCTGTTATCTGATAAAGGGAATTACTCCACTTTCACAGGTTTTATCCTAGCAAGTACAATAGAGAGATAAAATCTTTAAAGTGCGAAGTGGAGAGGCTACTGAAGGAGATCATACAAAGCCGACAAGATGGGTTGGAGATAGGTAGGAGCAGTTCTTATGGGAATGACTTATTGGGCATGCTTCTAAACGAGATGCAAAAGAAGAGTGATGGGTTTAATATAAACACGCAGTTGATCATGGATGAATGCAAGACATTCTTCTTTGCTGGACAGGAAACAACTGCTCTTCTGCTTACATGGACCGTTATGCTTCTAGCAAGCAACCCATCTTGGCAAGAAAAGGTTCGGGCCGAAGTAAACAGAGTCTGCAATGGTGAAACACCCTCGCTTGATCATCTCTCCAAGTTCTCTTCGGTAAGCAAAGAATTTTGACCTTTTCTCAACTTTTTTTTTCTAAATAAAATGGAGTTTTCTTTACATCCTTGACAACAATTGAAACAAAACTAGGATTTCAGACACTTAGGATAAAAAACAAATGCTGTCATTTCAACAGAGTATTTATCCTAGGCGTCAGAAAACTATGTGAAAGCAGCCAGACGGCTACATCAACGTTAACTTCTCGGGCGTCAAATCCTGTCTCTAATGACATAACTAGTTGTTGGTTCAGTTAACTAAAATGACCCTTTTTTCTTTGATAAAAGAAAGAATTCTTCTCAAACCTTGTACAAGTGCCGACTTCAGGTTCTGAAGAAGATATTATTAGGGAATTTCGCCGTCGGCATTGCCTGCTTGGTGCTTCGAAACTTCTAATTAAAATTATACCTACCAGATCCTATACCTAGGCGTCTTTCTTAGGTAGAAGCTCAAGCCTCAAGCACATTTATTATTGTTCAAGTTGTCCTTTCTTTTCCTCTCATTTTCAAATTAGCGTTCGTACAGGCAAATTGCTTGAAAAGTATCCACTTGTTTGATTTGAATGATTGTTGCTTAGATGGTCAGTCTGTAGGTCTTCAAAGGAAGACATGGTGACGCTATTCTGATCTGAGCTTATTCCACGTCTCTCCACTTCAGAAATCAGAATCCTGTCTGCTAGTTGCTCAGTAGGTACATCATAATCATTTTAACAGCCTAGCTAGCCGCCTACCCCTATTGGTGATTAAAATCAGAATCTTACAAAGTCGATCAGAAAAGTCTGAAATCAGTTAAAAAATATGAAAAGGACTTTGGCATTTCGATAGTATCTACCTAGTTGGAGCAGTCAAGGTATATCTATAGTGTCATCAGAAAGCTTGTGATTTCCGGTATTTTTTCCTTATTTACCGTCAAAAATTTTTTTGACAGTATCAGGGGCATCACTTGCTGTTGACTAGATCAATCTCGGTTATTTGATATTAAATAGAATAGTTTCATGTTTAAAGCGGCTAACTTATATATATATATATGATATCTGTTCTTAATGCTTTTCCAGCTAAATATGGTAATAAATGAATCTCTGAGGCTGTATCCGCCGGCTACTGTGCTCCCTCGAATGGCCTTTGAGGATCTCAAGCTTGGTGATCTTCATATTCCTAAGGGGCTATCAATATGGATTCCAGTTCTTGCGATCCATCACAGCGAAGACTTATGGGGCAAAGATGCGAATGAATTCAATCCTGACAGGTTTGCATCCAAGCCATTCGCTCCCGGCAGACACTTCATACCTTTTGCAGCTGGACCCAGGAACTGCATTGGACAATCTTTTGCTATGATGGAAGCTAAAATCATATTAGCTATGCTTGTTTCGCGGTTTAGCTTTACAATTTCAGACAGTTATCGCCATGCTCCGGTTATAGTCCTCACCATAAAACCAAAGTATGGAGTTCAAGTTTATTTGAAGCCCTTGAATCCATGAAAGGCTGCTTCATTTTCTTTTTTTTTTCCTCTTCTCTTCTCTTCTCTTCTCTTCTCTCCTTCCCTTTGTGGGGATCAGGGGAGAGTTTTGCTGGTAGAGATCGAACTTGAGTTTTGACAGAGATTATCTTATCTTAATATTACTCTAAGGTATAGACATGAGAATGATGCTTTGTATAATACCGTCACTAATTTACATATCAATATAAAGGATATGAACTCTCATTCATGTCCATCAAAATCCGAAAATAAATTAATCATGCACGAAACAAAGAAAAAGTTTAATAAAGCAAAGAAAAAAAAAAGTTGAGTGCTTTTCAGATAATACCAAGATACTCATAAAACAGAACTAAAGAATTAAATAACTATGTCTCAAGAGAATAATGGAACACCAAAAAAGTGCTCTTGCTTTGGAAACAATACAAGGTCATAACACGAGCGATGATGGCTTGATTCTTTCATTTATTTTCTATTCCACATTGATTTCCCATAACCAAGTGCTCATCCTTTTCCACCTTAAAAAGAAAGTAGCCAGCTAGTAATTGATAACAATCTGTAGGGTCAGGATCCTTCTCTTTTCTAGGGATGCTTTGCTTTCTCAACCACCCTCCCCATCTGTACACTTGACACTGTACTATGTGATTCTTCACTTCCCACTACGCATTTTTATTTCAGCTCACTTGTGCACGTAGCCTCCTCTAATAATTCCCTGGTTAGTGTGATTTAGAATTTCCGTACCAATTTAAGTTTGACACAATTATTTTAGAATAAAAGTCCACATTTGATGTTGGATACGAATCAGTCTTAAATCTTTAGATGAATTATCTCATCCTATAAGATCTGCAATTAGCAAGGGAATTAATCATTTTGTTCCACCGAAGATAAAGTTTTCCGTCCAATACTCTCTTATCCTTCTTTCACTAGCACTCTTTAAGAGGATTAAGATCTAATATCCTTAGTTTTTGGCTCTCGATTCAAAAGTCATCATTTCACGAAAAGGACTGAAAAGTCGTAACCATTGTATCTATCTATGTAAAAAAGAGGTCCAGATTTGAGAGATTCCACGAGAAAAATGGAAAAAATCGCGCCACTCAAAAGGTAGCCGTTTCTTTGGAAATATACTGGTATACTCAGCAGCCGAAAGAAGACATTCAAAAGGGCTTAATTTGAAGTGGGCAAAATTATGGAAGGAATGGATTTATCCGATGTTTTCTTCGGTATCCAATGAAAATGGGATGAACGTCGGTAAACAAGAGGATAAGCACGTGCAAAACATGGATATGGATAAGTTCATTCTAAAATTAGTTTGGAATTTAAGTAGATGGAGAAAGAAAAAAGGTTAAAAAATCAAGTACCTGCAAATAAATATTTAATCAGAATATAATGATTTATAACACAATACTACAAAAGCAAAAGCAGTTGGTGTTGAGCATGACTCGGTGCGAACTACACCATCTCATCGTGGCCTACATGTAAATGATAATCTCGTACGTGATTACAATACCACAACCAGAATATAATGGATACCCATACCGAGGGCTTCTCTTCTATTTCTAATCACAACTGTCAAATTGTGTCACAATCTTGTATGTTACTTCTCACGGGCACACATTATAATAATTATATTAAATAATTCAAAAAAATGTCATGCATGATATCTCATCAATGTTATGTGTGCCTAAACTTAAGTGTCATAACAATTGTCATATCAAATCGTTGTTAAGTGTCAAACCATTCTAGTAGAAATGCTCAATCAATCGTAACGTGAGGGTACATATAGTACAATTCCATCTATATGGATGCCGAAAAGAGGCATTCATTAAACAAAAGGTCCAGGCTTGATTTCTTTTTTTAATAAGGTCCAGGCTTGATTAACGATACTTTTGAGCAAGCACACTTGAAAGTGATAATCCTACGATAATGATTAGTAGGTAGCAACCCTAATTATTAATTTTCTCCTTTGCACGAGTGGGTTTAATTTAAGTGATACTAAAAGTGGTGATTTGATCTTCCATCCTTTCCGCATGCACATACAGAAACTGGTGCCTGGTGGCATATTTTTTCATTGGAGTCCCTGTACATGTATTTGAGGGAGAGTCAAAAGATAGCTAGCGGTGGATAAACATAACCCAATAGATCTAATTTGCTTTTCAATAAATAATGAGAAGAATAGTTGCATCAGATATCAAAATATGCGCCACCATTACTCCCATCCCCACCCACCATCTTTTCCGAGAGAAAGAGGAAAAGAGTTTTTCAATATATAGGGTATTATATTCCACAAGTGGTAGGCAATTTAAAAGCCTCTAAATGCTTAAAAAGCCTGTCTTCTCCAAAATGATAAGATTATCATTGGAATCTACTTATCCGTTATTATTAATATAAGTCTCAGTGGCCTATTATGTTTTTAAAGTTCAAGTGGACTATTATTATACCTTAAGTGTATGTTTGACCGCAAAAGGCTTGCTCATCACTTGTGTTTTTATGAAGAGATTTCCTCAAATCTGTAAACATGATGAAAAGAAGCATACATAAATATCAACCGTTTACCCTTTAAGACTGACAGATTGAATTTAGTACAAAATAAATGAATAAATAAACCGAGACTTTACCAATAATTGCCTTGTTTTATGGTTGGAGATTGTAAAAAGATACGTTAAGATTGAGTGAAGCATGGAGGAGTGCTAAGTGACCTCCCACAGCAACTAGCATAGTTTCCATTTGACATTCGGTTGATGAGAGAGTTCAAGTATAACAAGTTTCCTCCACGGTTTTAGATCTCTATCCAGTTCCCCCCCCGAATAACTTATACCAAATCGATTTATGTTATCCTCCATTGACATTTGGGACCATTCTCCAAGCAATTGCCGTGAATAGTGTATCATCTGTCCCTGATCAATATCTTGGTGCGACAGCGCCAATTATATCTCCCTTCATAGGCTACTGGGATAACATGTGGAACCAATTACTCGATTTCATTGGGTAAAGCAGTGCAATAAAGGTATAAAAATGTTGACCATCATGAGCCAAAACAGTGAACCTTGCTGGGCAAGGAGGAGCATGCACTTGCTTTGGTTTCATAACTCGGATGAAAGTCAAAAGGATATGAAAACTGTTGCACAAGTATGATGGTGATTACAAGAAACCGCATTGTAAGGGATTTCAAATCTGTGGATCGTAGAATCATTTATTTTTCCCTCCATTGTCCATTTTTGTTTTTGGTTGCTTCATTAATGAATGCTTGCCCACTAGCGCTGTTCTTTTTTCTCAAATTTTGGAGGCCACAGAGATCACTGTAGTAATTCCAAGAGGCTTTGGCAAGATGCCGCGTGCTTCGATGTTGAATGCTTCATTTTCCAAAGTATCTTAAACCATTGCCTGCCACAACAAATGTGGTGTATGGTGTTGGTCACCTTTGTTTCGATGCTGTTTCTGTATTTTCCACTCCGACGATGATAGCGAGGGAGGGCTTGGAAAGTAACCATTCATTGAGAAGCAAATTGCTAGTCAATAAAATGAAATTCTTACCAATTTGGAAAGCCTTAAACTCAATATGTCAAGATGTACGATTTTAATTTGGATTAGTCAATATTTAATATAATGGAAACCAGATTAAAAGATATTTATCCCATGATATTAAGATCATCTTGTACTCATGGCGTATCTTAAATCCCACAATTGTTCTTTACTACCAAACTTAATTATTCACCTTTTAGTTATAATATAATCTTCATTGGGACATCACATGACATCACATTAACATTAAAATATATTAATTATAAAAGACTTCCATCGTCGTACTATTGTGCCGCCCACTCACCCCATTATGCGTTCAATGGAAAAATATAAAAATCCAGAAACTGTGCTAATTGGGCGAAACAGGCAAGGGATTGCGATATCGAATCTTTCATGGGCAATCTAACGCATTTTTTGGTCGTCGTGTCTCATATTGATTTCCAATCCTCGTTTTAAAAGAGAATGTGGCGGATAGAGCATAATACTAGAAAAAATGCTCTTAATTAATTAGAACAGTTGAAGTCGATCATAAATATATAGAGTGAATTGCCTCATGTAATTCCTCAAAAGGGAAAAAAAGGGGAAGTTACTTGGCTTTCCTTTACGCCCACCTGGTTTAAGGAGATGCAACAGATGTTAAAACCCTAGTTTAATGTGGAGGATTCCCCCTCCCTCAGACTTTATTTTCTTACAAGTTGATGGAGTGAAATGCTGACAGTAGTGTCACTTCTACAGTAAGCAACACTTGGCAATGGGCCACGGGGGTAATTACTAGGTTTATTGACGTGCAGCCATATACATATATATACACACACTTAGGACAAAATGCAAGATTTGGTACACAAACCACCTGACCACATGTAGACAAGTTTCATTGCATGCATTTTATGGATGCTATTGGCTATTGGCGTTGTCTTAGAAGCTGTTCTATTTTTTAGGATATTTGATTTGATTTGATTTGATTTTGATTTGTTTGTTTAAAAGATTTTATTATTTAGTTAGTAGTTTTTATTTGCCTATTATTATAGTTTTTTCTGTTTAAACAAGTTCTATATATTGTAGAACTGAACGTAATACAATTTGGAGCATTTCCCAGTATTATCTTTTTTGCTTCTCCCTATCTTCAACAACATTGGTAATGGAGCTTTAGTCTTACGGGACTTGTGAGGTTGAGAGAGCCTAAACACTTTTCCAAATACTAACCCTTATTTCACAGCCAATGAATTCAGAAGGTTCATTCCCTTCAATTGCACCACTAGTTTTTTATGGAGAAAATTATCAGGTGTGGACAGTCAGAATGGAAACTTATTTAGATGCATGTGACTTATGGGAAGCGGTAAAAGAGGACTATGATGTGTCTCTTCTTGCTGGAAATCCAATGGTAGCTCAGATAAAAACCCACAAGGAGAAGAAGATAAGGAAGTCGGACTATGATGTGTCTCTTCTTGCTGAAAATCCAACGGTAGCTCAGATAAAAACCCAAAAGGAGAAGAAGATAAGGAAGTCCAAAGCGAAGGCTTATCTCTTTGCTGCTGTTTCTCCAACCATCTTTAGTCGAATAATAACCTACAGTACAGCCAAGGCCATTTGGGATTTTCTCAAAGATGAGTACAAGGGAGATGAAAGAATTCGAGGTATGAAGGTGTTGAACTTCATAAGAGAATTTAAAATACAGCACATGAAAGAATCAGAAACTATCAAAGATTATTCAGATAGACTAATTGATATTGCTAATAAGGTGAGAATTCTTGGAGCATAGCTCACTGATAGTAGAATAGTTCAAAAATTACTTGTCTCTTTGCCTGAAAGATTTGAAGCATCCATTGCTTCTTTAGAGAACTCAAAAGACCTGTCAAAAATCAGTTTGGCAGAATTGTTAAGTGCTCTGCAAGCACAAGAACAAAGAAGGAAGAGAAGGAAGATGAGACAAGAAGGAACTATTGAAGAAAGAACTATTGAAGGAGCTTTGTTACCCAAGTTTCAACAGAATCATGTAGGTAGAGGCAAGAGGTGGAGAGGGAAGAATGAGAGTTTTAGCAACTCTGAAGGTATAACAGCTGAAAATAATAGCAATGCTACATATAGATATAAAGGAGTAAAATATCCTCCTTGTCAACATTGTGGCAAGCAAAATCATCCTCATAAGTATTGGAGAAAACCAGATATGCGATGCAGAAGGTGCCAAAAATTGGGGCATGCAGAAATTATTTGTAAGGAGAAGGAGAGGCTCAAATTGCAAACAATCAAGATACTGAGCAGCTCTTTGTTGCATCTTGTTTTGCATCTAGCTTGTCAAGTGAGTCCTAGCTTATAGATAGTGGTTGTACAAACCACATAACTAGTGATGAAGGGCTTTTCAAGGAACTTGATAGATCAACAACATCAAGAGTCAAAATTGGAAATGGTGACTATATCCCAGTCAACGGAAAGGGGACAGTAGCCATTTACAGGTACAAAGCTTATTTCTAAAGTTTTAGTTTTGTATGTTCCTAGTATTTATCTTGGTCAATTACTAAAGAAAGGATTCAGGCTTGTCTTTGAAAACAAAATACGTCTTATTTTTTTATCCAAATGGACAAGAGTTATTCAAAATTAAGATGCAGGGAAAAAGATTTTCATTGAATCCGTTGAAGGAGGGGCATTTTTCATTCAAGACATCTCCATTTTCATTGAATCAGTTGAATGAGGAGCACTTTTCATTCAAGACATCTACATGGAGAGCTACAGAGAAGTTATAGCTCATCCATACTGATGTTTGTAAGCCACATACAACTCCTTCGTTAAATGACAGCAGAATTCCAGTAATCAGGTTTGACAAAGGAACTGAATACACTTCAGAAAAATTCAATTCCTTTTGTCAAGAAGCTGGAATTGAACATCAACGTACAATTCCTTACACTCCACAAATTCAATTCCTTTTGTCAAGAAGCTGGAATTGAACATCAACGTACAATTCCTTACACTCTACAGCAAAATGGAGTTAGTGAGAGGAAGAACAGGACAGTTATAGAGATGGCTAGATGTTTAATGCATGAGAAGAGTTTACCAAAAAAATTTTGGGCAGAAGCAGCAAATACTGTTGTTTTAAGAACAGTGGATGGGAAGACATCTTATGAGAGTTAACATGGTTTTAAACCTTCTTTACAAAATCTCAAAATATTTGGGTGTCTTAATTTTTCTTATGTTCCACAGATTAGAAGAGGTAAGCTTGATGAGAAGGCTGAACCAAGGATCTTCATTGGTTATAGCTTGGTTGCTAAAGTATACAGAATTTTAACCTCAATCAGGAAAGATTTTAATCAGTAGAGAGCTTAAATATGAACAATGGGACTGGAATGAGAAACCTCAAGTCAAATATCAAGCTGTGCAATTGGATCAGTATGAATTAGAAGATGATTATTCTAGCAGATGAACAAGATCATTAGCAGAAATTTATCAACATTGCAATGTTGCTGTTTTGGAACCTGCTGGATATGAGGAAGCAAAATAAAAAAAAGGCTCACTGCAAATGGAGGAGGAGATGAACATGATAAAAAAGCTTGGAATATGCAGCTCCTAATCCAGGAGTAGATGTTGGCGTTGTTGTCTTATGAGCTGTTATATTTTTTAGGAGATTTGATTTGATTTGATTTTGATTTGTTTGTTTAAAAGATTTTATTATTTAGTTAGTAGTTTTTGTTTGCTGCTTTTTCTGTTTAAACAAATTCTATATATTATAGAACTGAACGTAATACAATTTGGAATCTTTCCAAGTATTATCTTTCTTGTTTCTCCCTATCTTCAACAACAGATGCACTCAAAGTTATTCAAGAGCTCAATCAAGGGTGGGATTCCATGATCGATGATGCTTCCTGTGATGATGCAAATCCTAACTATGCTCCTCAGAATTGACAAGCTCAAGTCATATCGTGGAAATTTGATAAAAAGTGGTTTCTTAGTACTATATTGGTTGTGATAAGGCTTACAGGACCAAGTTACAAACAGGGATCACCACCAATTCCTCCCCACAAAGTGGCCAAGTTGAAGATCCACTCACAATTCGGGATGTGAATGAATGGGAACTGACCTGGTTCCTGATGGCTTCTGGGCGCCACACGCTTTATCCATTACGAATAGCATGAGTGAAGATCAACCAGGCCCACTCATGATGAACATGTTTGCTCTTTTGCAGGAGGTCAATGAGAACGGCCACTTTGATATAAAAGGTCGACTAAGGAATTATTGAGAGCCACCAGGTTTTGCATGGATGCTAAAAGTTGCAGACTGCACACGAAACCCTTCAGCAGGCTTCCTTCCGTGTCTTGCAAATTTGACCCGGCAGAGGTCCACAAGTTTTGCACTTGAGAAATGGTCCAAACACCAACGAGCCCACAGACAAAAGGAGGCCTAAAGGCCGAACTGATTTCCCTCTGGAATATCAATTGGATCCTGGACACATTCATCAGCAATCACAATTGCACAAACAACGAAAATACCTGTCGGTGGCATTTCATCTTCTGGTTGGCTACTTTATGAGAAATCCAGGTAATTGTATCTGTAAGACGCATCTTGTTTTTCTTAAGAACAGACTCAACAAAACTTATGATTTTGAAATCCTGCGCCTCCCCGGCAAAGATAAATCATATATCCTGTTTCCCTTGAGAAGTTGCTGGACAAAATTTTCCGAATTTAGCCGGCAGAGACCAAGGAAGCTCGATCGTATGCGCCAAACGAGCAAGCAAACATATGAATAAATATTTATAAAGTGGACAAAACGAAGAGCAACTTATCAGGAAACAAGACGATATCAGCTGTTCGAACTAGTCAATCTAACTGGTAAACCCAAAGTGGTTAACTATAACAGAAGTGTTGGTTACACCTGACTCGTTGTCATGCTTAGTCATATTAACACCGACAGTGTCCTTTCAAAAAAAAAAACACACCAATAGTGTCCTTTTCATGATGAAGATATGAGACACGCAAGAAACGGATTGAACAGCAGCGTTGAGGTCTTTGTCTTGTAGATATATAGACAGGCTGCTCCTGCAAATACGCAATTATAACTGATAAATATTTTATCTTTGGTACTAGTTTCAAGTTGTCTGTCAACTTTTTATTCTTTTTTTTTCAAAAATAAAAACTTGGTATTTAAAAAAAAATAAAATTGGCAACTTGGTATTGTCAGTTTCAAATCTTGAACTTTAATATGGTGCTAGATTAAGCATAAAGTCATTTAGGCTAGAATGCCATAAGAAGTTGTTCGGCTAGAAACGTTCAGATATTGGCTCTTTCCACTCTCACATGCAGGCCACTCTTTCATAGTTGGAAACATTTTGAAACTCTGAGAGCCTCTGTTTAACATTTTACTCCTTTGTACAACTTGAAACTAGATCTTTTGTGGGAAAAATTAGCAATCTAGGCATCTAGACTTGGCTTAGATATGAACATGTTAATATTACATTTTTTTCCCCACTCCCTATATCAGGTTTAGAAATATCAACATTCTAGCTAGATTTCTATGCCTGCTCAGCCACCCACCCAGCATTAAATACCAAGAGTTGTATAAACTTTCTGTCAACCCAAGCCATAAGTTGAAAAGTAGTATCGATGCCTACGTACACAGATAAAACTTTGGGTAGTTTTATGGTGAGCAATGTGCACCACCTAAGTTTCTCGTTTCCGATGGATAACCCAAGAGATATCGTCGACCCGTTCCTGTAAGCTTTACTTATGTCAATGTCATGATCCGGCCTATTTTCCGACGGATCCGAATATAAATGTGTGACGTGAGAGATCATAGTTGCATTGTTCAGTAGAGTTTTTGTCATTATAATCCAAAACGTATATATATTTTATTATAAATGATCTCATCAATATATAATTCAGAAACTTCTCTTTTCCTTCCTGATATAAAATTGGATCTCATACACAGACTGATATCACAATCAACATCAGAGCCATTCGCTATGGACATATGCCTTAACGATTTTGAATTCAGACTGTTTGTGGCTACAGTCCACCAATATTGAGTAGATGGTTTAAGTCTTTGGTGGCTGCAGTTTAGGCTTGGCTATCTGAAATGGTAAGCTCGGTGATCTCCAGATAATGATCACCTTCTGTATCGGACTAGCCAACACATAAGCCATGGATTGCATGGTGTGGGTCACTAATGATACCTCTAAGTCTAAAATATACCAGATTTATCAAAAAAGCACTGTCCATATTGAGTATGAAGGAGCATGGATTTCTATCTCGGACACCTTCTGGCAAAAAAATGGGTATCAAGAAATAAAGTCTGCCAAGCACGTGAAAAATAGACACCATACGGGAAAATTTCTTTCCCAGGTGGCAGAAAAATTCAAGTCGCCCTAGCAACAATCAATTTGCCTCCGAATCGCCTCTTTTGCAAATAACAGCACTTTTACATGTGCAATACATGCAGAGGGCACACCTTCCAGCGGCGGGTAGCCCGATGCTCCTTGTTTCAGCCTCACCAGCTGCTCATTGCTTGCAAGTACCAGAAGACAAGTCCAGTCTAACACGGATTAAGGCCTTTACGCTTTAACGACTAGTGGAGGTAGGCTCATTGATGCTCACATGAAACAAACCATAAAATTCCAGAAAACCCCATTTATCAGAAAACCAAATAATCCGGAGGTCAGTTGCGTGGAAAAATAAACATGTACTGCAATTTTACTGATGATTTACCATTTTCTGTTCATGTTTTTAAAAGGACTTAAAAAAAGGACGATAAAAAAAGCAAAAACAAAAATCCATCTCTAAGCAAGCCAAGCCGAAGCCGCCAAAACTTGTGATGCTTTACACTTTCTTGAGCTTCTCAAATCAAGCCGGATAATCAAAGCCCAAGGCCCACGCTGGACGTGTCGACATGAGACGATCCAGCGGCGTCGATCTTCCTTTTCTTGACTGGAACCATGTGATGAGCTCGTGACACAGGCTCAAACCCGAGGGTCAGTTCCAGCCCGAGTCCTTCCATCTCAGTGCACGTGTCAGCATCGTGCGCTCCTTTAGGATTGTTTGCTGGGGTATCCGACTCGGGCTCCGTTTGAAACAACAACGAACCTTCAGCCGTTTCCACAGACACCATGCTCTCATCGCTGTCTTTGCTCTCATCATCCACCAAGGCCACCTCGGAGTGGTGACTCAATGATGACTCGTGACTCGTCGAACGGTTCAACTCAATCTCGTTAGGCGCGTCGACGGCCAAGCAAGACCCGTTCCCGGATGGTTTTCCGGGTTTCGGCTTCACTGCTCGTCTGAATCGGCATCGAGCCTTGACTGGGTTGGGGTCACGCTTCGCAGCCGAGTTTTCATCCTTGGACACGTGACGTATATCATAGGCCTTCAACGGTGGCCCATTGGCATCCACTGCCGCTGCAGTGTTGATTGCAGTCAACGGCGTACCCTTTAGCACAGCTTCGACTGCGGTTTGACAAAGCTGCCAGTTTCCAGACCACATCAGCCCAACAGACCCGTATATAGGGCTCACTATCCTCCCGCATGCCTCGTAGAGCAATGACCTGAAAATTGCTGCAAGAAAACAGATAAAACCAAATCAAACCGCTAAAATTAGTTTGAGGAAAACAAACACTTATATAGTGTCCAAATCTCTTAAATTTCGAAGCCCTTTAAAAAATTGAGCGATATAGAGAAGATTTTAAAAGACTAACCAGGACGGAGTTGTTCGGGGCCGGCGCTGATGAGATTCACGAGGCCAGCACGGCCATAAAACTTAGCGAGGAACACAGTGGCATGGGCTTGGGACTCGGGGGTTTTAATCCATTGCAGGCAAGGTCTAATACAACAATTTTCGCTGCACCCTTTACGTAGGACACGGCATCCATTGCAACTCATCCGCATCTTTGCCACCAATATTTGGGATATTATGTCGAAAGGTAAAGACAGTGGAGTTTTGAGAGAGTGAATATGTGTTGTTGTACGAGAAGCAAAGACAGGAGGGGTGGGGTGAGTATTTAAGAGGGTGAGCGTGGCGAGCAGAAGTGTATTAGGACCGAAGCTAAACCGCTGGGTTTAGAGGTACAGGGAAGCAACTTGTTTCTTTATTCTCCCAAAAACTGGTTTCCACGTACTTGTTGGGGTTTGCAGTTTTGATTTAGCAAAGTTAAAATATCCTTCATTTTGAATGAACATGTTTAAAAACAGTCATACTCCTCTTTATCTCCTCTCCGACAAAACAAAGGACAACGGAAAAAAGGACATGGTAGCATAATCATTCTCGCGTACAGAGCGTGCCAATCACTTGAACGTATTTCTCTGTTTTATCTTTTTACACATGATTTGCTCAAAAAATTGGTCATCCGTTCTTCTGGTTCGAACACCAACAAGTGAACTAACAAATTAGCATGGTAATCACACAAGTGGAAGACTGGTGGCACGGAGTGTAATGAATGTTAAGAAAGCCAAGTGGCAGCGCGTGGAAACCACGATATTGAGCTTAGAGTGAGGTCGAGTCGCCACAAAACGGGGAAATGGATGGGTATAACCCCTCTCTTTTTAAATAATCCAAAATCTTTGATAAATTCTTGATTACTTTAAAAAATAACAATCCGAAGTTCCTTATTTTCGGGAGGTTGCATGCTCTTTTAAAACCACCTTGGGAAAACAGGTGACTGGTTTGCTGGTTTTCGTGTTTAGCTGTTTTTGGAACTGTGTGTGGGCTCAATCGAAGACTAATTTGCCGCTGGTTTCGGAGTTTCTCGCCTTTTGCTTCTGGTGCCCGTCTTCCAAACACGGATTAGATTAGTGATTATTCTATTTAGAACCCGCATGAATTAGATTCGTAACGAACCTAATAATTATTGGTTTGGTAAGTAATTAAAAATATTCTTTCCCTACATATTTATTTATTAGGTTTGACTTCACCAGGGAGAGTTAGTGCCTTGACAAAAAAAAAATTAAAGGATTTAGCAAGAAAGTTTTAATTCGTACAATTTTCTAATTTTAATGATTTAGAAACTAGATAATTTTTACCAATTACATTGATTGTTTAATGATTAATGATTATTTGGGACTGATTATTTTTTAGTGTGACATTACCATTTATTGCGGAGTTAATGCTAGTTTTTTGCTGAATATGCAATTATTCTCACATGAAACTTTAACTAATATATAAATTACAAACCTTAAACAATGGTTTTTGAAGGTGTTGGCTTTAGAGTTTTACATGCATGTTTGTAAATGTTTTGTTTTCCCTTGTCCATGTGATTTTTGGAATAGCTTGTGGTAACTCATTATTTATACCACATGAAGGAATATGGACAATATTAAACAAATGGGCGGCGTTCAAGACTTTGGGAAGAAGACGACTCCACCAACTTTCATGGCACATGCAATCCGTTTTGTTAAACATCTGGACTTGAACTCTTGTTCAATGTTTCTTATCCAACGATGATCAGTGCTTCGCAATTTCAGCAATCTTTCTGTCTTAGATCCATTTTTTGATAATCTCATCTTAAATCCACTTGACTTCGATTCCTCGTTCCATCTGCTCGAGCGACTGCATTCCTCTTAAAAAAAGCATATCGCAGAATCTATCGTGTGAAACCTAAATCCTAGCCGACATAATAATTTAAACTGATGTCGACCTTCCTGTGGCGTGGGCCAGCGATTAGTTAACTTGGTCCCTATATTTATTAGAATTAGAATTAAAATGAAAATAATTAATACAAAAAAAATAATTATTTTAATTTAATAATAAATTAATTTTTTAAATTTTTTTTAAAAATAAATAATAATAATATTTTTAATATTAAAATATAATATTTCATTGATTTCCAGATAATATTTTCAATTCTACCGAAACAAGAAGGGTATTGTTGCTATAGAGGCGGTTGTGCAACACGGCCATAAATCAGGTTATTATTCAGCATTCTCCTAGCTAGCTATTTGCCTGTGTTTTTTCTCGTTCCAGCACTGCTGTAAGTTGAGAATTGACATACCATGCCATAAATATAACTTTTAGATGGAAAACGAGTGATTTATTTTGAAATTTGAAAATACAGTACCGTAAACTTAATATTTTTAAACTTAATATTTTTTTTGGGGTTGTCGTCAACAAATTCCACGAAGCATGCACAGAACACAACTTGGTAACGCTAGGGAACGGTCCAGAATCCTTTGTGGAAACGGATGCCTTAAAAACAATAGCACTTCTTTTGCGATTCCGTTGACGATACAAATGGCATCATGAACGCAGAGCAAGGTTTTATGTTGTCATGTAACACACAGAAAAAATGAGAGTCAGACAGATTTCTGATTGCAATGACAAGTGGGCAAAACTAGTAACTTGGTAGTGAAGTTCCCATGCAATAGTGTCCAAAAGGTCATGCAAAATGTGGAGGCTGCACGCGGCAGTCCTTTTTTAAGGTTGCCAGTGTTGAAACTGCCACATACTGGGAAATTGCCATGCTCTTGCCAGTGCAGTCACATGTTCCATGGTTTTTGGGAAAAACATCTTTCTCTGGGTTTTCTGTGGGTGCCCGCCCATCATTTCAAAGAGAAGAAAGAAGATAACCAATGATGCATAGAGATCATTGAGTCCTCCAAGCGTAGATTCACACGCCAGTAAGCCTGTGATATCTCTTGTTTGGGTTTGGAAAGAAAAATAAAATAAAAATATAATCGATAATATAAAAAATTATATTCACACGTCACCCATCCATTCAGTATATCCTTAAAACAAGGCAGAAACCACCAAAATGGAAATAGTGAGTATCCAATCTGACAATAATTACTTCACTTCAGGCGGATTGACATGAATGATTTTATCATGAGAAGAAAATACTTTAGTTGCCAAGAATCGGATTCCTTTCCGTTTCGATGAGGACAATTCTGACATGGCGTGAATCTAACAGGATAAGTAGTAAACTTTACTGCTTCATGTAGCTACTGGTTGTTTCCCACCATTAGTTGCGCATCACTTTACCATATAATTGTCCAAAATACACGCAGAAAATGCGAGGATGATCGTTGGAATGTACCCCTTCCCTTTACGTACCTAATCAAAACTCTAACAAAATAAATATTCATGCATCCATTTGCACTTTATTCTAAAATAATATCGTCATTCCAATGGAAGTAAGGTATGCATTTGGCATGTTTCTTGTCAGTTTATGCGCGACTTTGTATTGGGATTAATTAAACTCTACTTGGTTAATTAATTTATAAACTTTCTAGGTGCCGATCAAGATATAAAGTAAAGGTGGGTCAAGGTATAAAAATATATATACGTACAAGTAGTCTGATCAGCAAACGATTAGTCGTCTTGAGCTACCAATTTATGTTAGATGTAAATTACGGTATCTATCAAAATAAACTATTCAGTGGGCGGCGGCTACAGCGACCTCGCATTAATCAATTGGAATGGCTGTAGAGTGCAGTTGTGGCGATGCTAATATGTTGGCTATTGGCATCTCTAATTTCTCTATATTGAACACTCCTGTACTTTCTTGAAAGGACATAACTACTCGGTTTGACAACGTCGTATAATACAGATATATTTTAGTCTTGTCCTTCTAAGACTTCTAAGTTGATTGGCATCTGTCATTACACATTGATTCATACGTGGAATCAGCTTTGTTTGATTGTTCGTACCAAGGTTCATCCCCCTTTGCTAATAGCACCAAAGTCAGCCCACAGAAAAGGGTGTTAATATTCCAGGGGGTACCATTGGAAATTA
Organism: Passiflora organensis; assembly: GCA_019739055.1. NCBI lineage: Eukaryota > Viridiplantae > Streptophyta > Magnoliopsida > Malpighiales > Passifloraceae > Passiflora > Passiflora organensis. The sequence continues at coordinate 17,958,327 of JAEPBF010000009.1, forward strand.
ATATAATCTTCTAACCACCACGCTAATAGAAAAAATAAATTCAAAATAATAAATAATTTGTGCAATAATAAAGAAAGGTAGCATCACACCGTTTATTCTGTATTATATATATTTTAGTGTTCAGAATACTATATTAGGATTATTTTTTAAAAAATAAGGGAAATATTTTTATTGGTTACAAGACTAATCTTCTATAAATTTTCATAAATAATTATTAAGATAAATATCTTATAAAAATTAAAATTTATTAATTTTCACAAAATCAAAATCTGATATAGATATTATGCAGGGATTAATAATTATCGTGTTTTTGTCTGGGGTTAGCATCAACAACAAATTGGTGGATTTTGTTCTACAATCTGACAAGTAAAATGGTTAGCAGGATAAGCAGTATGACGTGGCAATCACGCAACGACGGCGTGGACCTAACATGCCGGTAAGGCGGTAATGCGGTAATGGAGGAGAAAGAGTCAGTAAGCACGAGTGCCACGTAAGACTCCAATAAATAAATCATGGTATCTTACAGCTCCTGGTTTTTAGGAAGTCCTTTCCACACATGGGTCAAAACCGGCTACTGGTTTCCGGTTTAACTGTGGACGACTTGATCTGACTTTGCACTTAATCCGTTTACGCCCTTGTTTATAATATCTTCAAACCCCGTGATCTAGGGGTGCTCAAGATGCTTAGGAAAACAGTTAATCAACTGTTTAGTTCGTTATTATGAACACAATAAACAATCCGCAGAACCATATAATAAATTTCTATTGAAAACATTAAAATGCTAATATAAAAAAAAATTTCGTAAACAGCTCGAATTAATTAGATACTCAAAATTATTGAATAAATTTACTTGATATATAATAGCCGGTGGGTGTATGAAACATTGCGAATTAAAAGGGTTGACGATGGACCGTAAACTTGGTGTAAGCCCACTGCAACTTTTGGATATGGTGGCCATGGATCAATCTCATGTATTGAGCTTATGAGAAGATAGGGTTTGGATACAAGTGAAAGATAACTGGATAGGGCTAGACTGTGTACTATTTATCCTGAAAGCCCATCAAAGCATGGCTTACTTCTGGTTCTGTTGGTGTATTACTAATTCATACGGAAGGCCCAAATGTAAAGCAGCATACAGAACGTACTCTCACCGTCCCGTCCGCACATGGCTTTTTGTGCGCTAGACCAATGTTAGATTAAACTTGAGTTAAATAGGTAAGAAATTAAACAAAAAAAAATTAGTCCATTATTATCTCGATTATTAATACACTTTTATTAAAAAAATTATATTTAAGTAAAATACTAAAGCATTGTGTTGGATATGAAATTGGATAAAGTCTGATTGGTTAGGCCAAAATGAAATCATTTTCCTTACTTGTCAAGTATTCTATTTTCTTTTTATAGAAAACAACAGTTATCTTCCCGAATTTTAAGTTTTTATCGACATTTTAGATAATTTTCATTATTAGGAAGTGATTACTTACCAATACATGAAACACTGGGCCCTGTCCATGTTGTGTTGTTGGACCTAATTTTGCAAATCAACAAACTATTCCTTGTACAACTTTTCTCTCAAACTATGTGAATGCACCACCAACATGGAGCCATTGTTGTACCTCTTGCAGCAATTGGGTGTAAGACAGTTCAAGTGGTCGTGTGACTAACAGTTTGGACCATGTAAGGGCCCAAAAGTCTTAAAAAACCCTGATTCAGCCTGTTGGAGGATAATTTTTATTTTTTTAATTAGAATAATATGCTTCTAAGTCCATGATCAATCTGGGTTTTCGTTATTAAAGTGAATAAATATGCAGATTTTAGATTCAAAATTCTATAACATTGTTGATTTAGATTATAATATCTCCAATATTATAAGAAAGAAAGTGAATACCTACATTACCAATCTTTATTCAGATCTTTTACCACCCATTATTGATAGAAGGATAACTTTATGAATGAGACAATATTCAAATTTTCTTTCATTTCTTTATTCAATTTGTATGATAGGGATTCTTTCCATTTTGCCCAATTTATATCCAACACAAAGAGAAAAACAATTAATTAGAAATGGAATTATTTTTGATGTAAACTTATGTCACTGATCAGTCACCATGGAGTGGTGGTCATTAACTTCAAATAGACCCTACCAGGAAGAAGCCTGAAGGGTTAGGCGAAGACTAGCTCGGACACCATATACGTAAAAGGCCATAGCTAAACTGATGTAGCTACCATCACATATTCATCTCCTGTCTTCGATGAGATAAGATTATGGATCTACTTCCACGTGGCACTGACATTGTGGTGCGTAACGATAAGGCTAGCTTTCTAATGTCATTCCTCCTTCATGTGGCCAGTATGGTGTAATGTCATCACTTGTTGTATCCGACGGACAAATCTTACTTGATATCTACACCAAAGAATCATGGCCTTGTGATATGGGATAGGCAACTTCAGCCATTATATAAGGGACACGGCACTGGTGAAGGTCAGTAACTGAAAACAGTATTGGAATTCTTGTGGAGAAGGTAGAGCAAGGAGAGAGCAAAGTAGAGAGCAATGGCTTCCTCGATCTCAGCAGCCACCGCCGTTACCTCCGTCCGCAGCAGCCCGGCCCAAGCCATCGTGACTGTACCATTCATCGGTCGCAGGTCTACTGCAGCTTTCCCAGTCACCAGGAAGCCCAAAGTTGTCGACAATACTTCCCTTCCAAGCAATGGTGGAAGAGTGCGATGCATGCAGGTAAGCAGTGAAAGCGGCCTATGTATTATTTATTTTAGTCGACAAGAGAAAAATCCAGATGGCGAGTGGAGTATATTTGTCTAAAATCAGTAATTAAGGGCGTGAGTTTAATTAGCTGTTCCAGATTAAAGAAACTACGGTGTTTTTTTTATTATATAAAACAACTTTGGCGTTAGTTTAATTTGTTGCTTTGACCCTCTAGGTGTGGCCTACAGTTGGCAAGAAGAAGTTCGAGACACTGTCCTATCTCCCAGATCTGACTAAAGAAGAATTAGCTAAGGAAGTGGACTACCTTCTTCGCAATAAATGGGTTCCTTGCTTGGAGTTCGAGTTGGAGGTGATCAATTAAAACTTTAGTCCCATCAGTCGCTTTGGTTCTCTGCAATTAGATAACAGTAATCTTAAAATTTTCTCCTGTTAAGCAAAATCAAGAAGAATATACATTAAAGTAACAATAAACAAACATTGTAGCTGATCTGCATACTCTCAAAACCACATAAATCGAGTCTAGTTCTAGCTTTACAGTTTATTCAAAGTAATTACAACGTGATGATAGACTAATGGTTTTGTAAAATGGTTGGCATGTGTGAGCGTAGCACGGTTGGGTATACCGTGAGCACCACGCCTCACCAGGATACTATGATGGACGCTACTGGACCATGTGGAAGCTGCCCATGTTCGGATGCACAGATTCATCCCAGGTAATGAAGGAGCTGGAAGAGGCCATTGCGGCTAATCCCAATGGATTCATCCGTATCATCGGATTCGACAGTTACCGTCAAGTGCAGTGCATCAGTTTCATTGCCTACAAGCCACCAGGCGTCTAAATTTCCATAAGTGGTCGATGTTGACGCCCTATTCCTGAGGGCGCCGATCTGTTCAAATTGTATCTAGGGCCTTGGGGGAAATGTTTGATATCTTTTTGCCTTCTTCTATATATGTGTTTGCTTTTAAGTTATTCCTTTCTTTGTTTTTGGTTTATGGACTCGGATGTTGAATGGAATGGCTGAGCATTGTTGTTGATTCAATAATACTCTATTTCATGATTTATCTTAATTACCTCTAATTCTCCCTCTTCCATGCATGCCAAATGTCAAATTAGATTGCACACCACATTGTCATTAAACAATGGCTTTCAGACTTCTCCTAAATGTAAGAGATTGACAAAAGCTAAGGATCTTGTCATTGATGAGAACCCTTTTCACCTTGTCTCTCCAAATGGGCTTAATTGGTAGGCAAGGAATTACTTGTCCAAGATTGAGGATTCTCTCCTCAAAGTAATGCATCACACCTCCTACCAAGACTAGCTAGTAGAGTATCATTAGCCATTGATGACACTGTTGAGCTGCAGACTTAGCATCGATCTGGCTCATTGAAACTGGAAAAAGATATCAAATCTCCAATCCCGCAGCTTTTACAGGGAGTGACAAACCATTTCACGGACTATGTGGTTCAATTAAGAATCTCTAAATTTTATTTAGACAATATCTGTGTTCAATTTTTGGCGTTACATATATATACTCATATTCTGGCAAAGGCAGAGGTTTCAGACTATACAGTCGCCGGTAGTAGCAAAAAGGGTTATCTCTTGAATTGGAGTTTTCCTACTCTTGCGATTCTTGGGAGTAAGAGAAAAATATCAGCCAATTTGCACTATCGGATTGGGTATGGTTCTCCATTACTATTCAGGAAATTGAGTGGACGATATTTCCCCAGAGTTCTCAGACAAAATATCCGTAAGCTTCATCCACCGATAGCTACACCTGTGGCCATCCGATAAAAATTTAAGATAAGAATTGCCCCTTTTCTCACGTCTCACTGCCTGATTTAAACGTCCATATCATACTGGTTTCCCAAAGGAGACCCATACCTTGTAATTAAATCATGTCAGCCTTCGTTCATATATATGTATATAAAGTGTAACACTATATTATATTATTATTATCCGTATAAAACATTGCATCCTTTATTATAAAAGTCATGTGTGTAAATTTTTAATAATTGTTTTTTTTTTCATACCAAAAAAGATTTTTTTACTGGTTGAATGTGAAATATAATATATTTTTTTCAAGGTCGTTGGGTAATTTATACTGGGCCATAAAAATAAATGATTTCATTTTCACAATAAATAATGATTTAAAGTTGTAAGAGAGACATATATCTTCCATATTTTGAATTTTTCTGTCCCTGTCCAGATTAGATCACTATCATATCCAACGGTTAAACGTTACAAAAAGTTCCAAAATATGGTGTTACATCTTTTACAACCTTTGATTGACGCGTACACCTCCTCCATAGCCGCATGTGAACCCAACTCCGCTACCGGCTTGTTGCAACCTCGACCTTTTTCTAAACATTATTTTCCACGAAATATTAATTATTACCGTTAATAGCTAAAAAGAAAAGGAAAAACAAAATTTGGCGAGTGATATCAGATATGCTTCCCAATTCCGTATATACAGACTACAGTACATACTACGAGTGAAGGAATGTTCCAAATACGCAGGCAATTGTACTTTGGTGAAACGCTCGCTACCTGTCGTCTATGAAAATAGTGGCAAGCGACATGTTCCTCCTCATGCGATAAAAGAGAATCCGTCGTCAGACAGCAACACCACAAGGATTCCCACCCCCCACTTGATGATAATGGATCACCACTTTCATGGCAAAAGACATACAACAATCAAATGATCCGTGTTTTCCACCTTCTCGATCTATGCACTGAGAGCTCGAGACATCTGCTGCATCAATCATATTTCTCCTCGCTAGGAATGGTCTTGTCGGGAGTTTATTCAGCTCCACAGTTTGGTCCATATGTCTCGAAAGGAACAAATTAATCTTCAACGGATCAGTTTTCTCTATATATTATGTCTTTGATCTTTCTGTTAACAAGGTAGCAACATGGGCGAAGACACTCTTTTCCTGATTTTCCATACTCATACTATGATCTAGCTTCAATTATAGCCCATGATAAGATTCACACTTGTTGGAAAAATTGCATATCATATAATTGTTTATATTGTAATATCTTCTCTAAATTGTATGTTATAATTCTATGATTAATCTTGTAACTTATGAAATCTATTTTTTCTTAATTTTTGGTTTTATAACTCTTTATTGACATCCTTATATAAAGAGGATGAGGGCATATATTTGTTATATAAGTTCATTGAGTTCTTTTATTTGTTTTCATTCTTCTCCTTTACTTTGTTCTTGTTATTCACTTGTTGTATAGTTCTCTTTGGCTATTTTATATCCTCAAAAATATTTTTTTTCTTGGCTATTATTAGCATTCTTTTCTTGATTAATGTGAGACTTGTGGGTAATTATAGTCTATAAAATTTCAAAATCTTCAATCATGAATGTATATGTTTAGAGCTTGCTGTGTTAATTTTGAGAAGCATTTCAGTATAATAAATTGCATTCCGACAGAATTCACTTTCAATGCAATAATCTTTATCATGGCATAACAAGAAATCAAACAGTGTTTCTATTCTTTATTTTTAAATTTATTTTATTTGTATGTTTCAATAATTTGAAAGAGAATTTATTTTTTATTTTTTATATTTTTGCTCATATCTATTATTTGATAATATATCAAATAAAAATTGAGATGATTTTTCTAAGTGGTGTACTAGAGAAAGTTGAGAACAAAGTTGAGACGAGCTATATGACTATTATAATTGCCTGAAATTTGATAAAGGACAAAGTTGAGAACTAAGAGTATGGAAGGAATTATGGAGAAAGACTTAATATAGCTTTTGAATAGACAGTACGGATAAAAAAATAAACAAAATAAAAATTGATAAATACAATAAATAAAATGATTCAGCTTTTGAATTGTGTAACGGTTACGTAATATTTTGGGTCTTTAATATATATATTATAACACATTATAACTGGACAATTATACTGTAAATACATTCATAAAAAAATATTAAAAAAAGTGAAAGCCACACTAAATAAGCAGGAGGAGATATGTCATTTCTTGCAACACTCTTCGGCATTCGCCACCACCAAATAGGCTCAAAATTCGAAAACCCAAGACCGGTCGTTATTAGAGGTATTGTGAGAAACAAGTGTGGTTGTTTTCCATGCAACTTCTCCAAGCACATTGGTCACCAACACTCTAATTTCAGGCTCCTTAGAGATTCTAATTTTTATTCAAATACTATTTGCTAATAATACATGACTTAGTCCATATTTGGTTGTTGACTTCTTTTAACGTAGGAATCAGTTTAAATATTTTTTTAAAAAATAATTATACTCCTTTAATAAAGAAGGAGGTAGATTAAACTAAAGTGTATAAATAATTGGTTTATTAATGAAGACAAATCTCTTTTGAGGCCTTTATATTGTTTCTTTTCTTCACCTCTTTATGGTATCTGAGCCTAATGGCCTTAGTTGTGAAGTCCATGACTGTTCGCTTAATATTGGTTCTTGCAGTCCAGCATGGCAGCATGGCAGCATGGGTGGATTCTCCAACAACTTAACATTAACAATGGTATTTTCACAGGGAACACTTCAAGAAGAAGTCTACATACGTCAACCACCTTACCTGGGTATGAGCACCCTAATTTTCCACAACATGATTGTAAACTTCACAAATCCATATATAAGTTAAGACAAGCCCCTTCAGCTTGGTATTCTGAGTTAGTAAGAATTCTTATTTTCTATAGGATACCAAAAATCTCACTGTGACTCCTCTTTATTTATTGGTCATCACGGGCATACAACCACTTATATACTGATAGATGGTAGATGGTAGATGTTGATGATATGATTGTCACTGGCAACAACAAATCTGACATTTAGCGTATGATATTCAGGCTAGCACACAGCTTCTCTAATACAGATCTCAGTGCACACTATCTTACTTCTTGGGTACTGTCGGGCCCATCACATCAAAATCGAAAAGGAGGCCCAGCGTTTAACATATAGCACATGCCATTTCTCTACGAGGCCTGGGATCTTACTCAGTAAACGCCATTATTTTATCTAATTGACCTGGTCGCTTGACATTTCCCCTGGCCTTCTTCGCAGAAGTTGCCCATTGATGCACTCACAAACGAGAACATGTTTCTATATCAAAATTCCACCAGTGACGAACACAGAACAATAAAAGTACAAGTTCATCAGGCCTTTAAAAATGGGCGTAAGAAAAGAACCATGTAGAGACAGGAACAGATCTGGCCATTTTCAATTGCCAATATACATATACAGGGGTGGTAAATGACCAAAATTCAATCACCAATTGGGTCTATACAGAATTTTACCAGGTGATCATCAAATGAAATACAAAAAAAGACCTCCCCCCAACCTCACGACGCTAGACCATCTTATCATTATATTACAAAGACCTATCCTCACATTCCCTCAATAGACATACAAACCTTTCTTAACAACACAAAGGTTTGCTTCCTCTTTCCTGCTTTCCTTTGGTTCAATCAAGTAGTTACAGAGATATTAGCCACGATCACTGGTGAAAAACAAACCTTATATACACTAGTAGCACTTACTTCGGCTCTCCAAAAAGATACAAAATTCCCTCCCTCCATCTTGTTAATCCTGCTGTGTTTGTCACTCTTGAGAGGCACTAAGCTTCCCTTTTATATATACACTTCAAGTTAAGAGCTCTACGCCATTGCAGGGATGCTAGAATTCTGGCGGTCCCTGTTGAGGCAATCAAATCCTTCTACTCTAACTGCGGCTGGTTTAAGCCCAAATTTCATCCTCGCACACCCTCCTTTGAGAGATGATGATGATGACGACGACGGAGATGATTTGCCCGAAGGAGATAGTATTGAAAGTGGGGACATAGTTGCCTTTTCTTCTCCAAAACGGGCATCTTGAGTTAATGGGTTTCCAACCCTTGCTGGAGGAGACCCACAAAAAAATGGCGGTGGCGACGAGGCTTCTTGGGATGCAAATGGATCCGCTCCATAACCCTCCTGTTTACACTAAGATGTTAGTCGACTTTAAAAATGACAACAGGACAACTGTAAGGACAAAAGTAAAACAACGAAGGACAACAACCTAGCCTCGTTCCAAAACATCAAATCCATCATAAAAACAAACAGAATCATCATCACATCATTCAGCTCGAAACGAATCTTTGACTGCTTCATGTGTAAGATTCAACGCATCTATCCAAAACTCACAACAAAACAATTAAGAGGAGACAAATGTAAAACAGTTTACCTTCATCAGGAAAATGTCCAGGAGCTCTGCCCCGGCCTTTGAATCACAGATCTCGGCTTGATAAGTGCTAAAAAAAAGTATCAAAAGAGAAAACGGTTTAATCATACAAATCCGCCAAATTTCATTTGAAGTAGTAAAGACGAATAATTACTAAGAGCGAGATGTACCTCATATTCCATCTCAAAGTCCTGATGGGATTGCACGCCACCACTTCAACTCGCCGAGGCTTGGGACAAACGACAGGACCCTTGGGATCGGAGATCATAATCGGGCCCCTTCTCTCGTCGCAGAAGGCAAAGGCATTCTTCTGAAAATTATAGTGATTCATCTTCCAAAAATGCACAGATAATCAAAAGTAGAACGCCTGTCCACATCAAACACAAAATTCATTGAGAAACCATAACTATGACGCCGATCCGTGCAAACTAAACAAATCTAACACAAAAACTTCAGATCCAACAAAAAACCACATCAACACGACAAACAAAGAATCAAAGTCCTTAATTTACCAACACATCACCACTGAACAAGCTTCCGAGCCAAAATAATCGAACCTAGAAGCAGATCTGCGCCAAGACCTCGCTAAAAACAGCCAAAAACTTGACTAGACAAGACAAACTCAAACAAATCAAGCAGACATCTAAGCTTACCCCATCTTTCAGATAACAACAAAGAACCGAGATCTTATAATTCCGCAGAAAAATAGCACCAGACCGAAAGAAATTTGACGCTGTTCTTTAGATAAATTAAGACTAGTAACAGCTCATAAAAATTAAACAGGAACAAAAAAAACAGCTACTACTGACCAGATCTGACCCAGAAATAGAAATCCAGAAAGTTATAATGGTCAAAACCAAAAGCAACTAGCTGGACAAAGCCCGTCTATTAACAGCAACGAAGTTTCTAATCCAAACTGCCCCCCTCCAAAAAAGACCTACCGCATCAACCATCCACTACATGCATGCCCGCTTGAAAAACACAAGAAAAAGAAGGTGCAGAACGGAGCCAGGGAGGAATAACGGTACTACCTGAAGTAATCCTGATAACTAAGGGAGCGAGAGAAGATGGGTGAGGCTGCCACGAGGGGAAGAGAGGCAGCTCAGATGTGGAGGTACCTTTATAGTGGGTGTGGCTGTAAAGTTTTAGGGGCAACGATATTAGGTGCGAACAGACTTGGTAAGAATTGATGCGTAATGGTCGAAAATTTTCTGAACGGGATGGATTTTCTGTTTTTCCATCTTTTTCTTTGATTCCGTGTGCCATTTAAAAAGGGCAATGCCTAATGCGTATCGATTACTGATATTTCCTACTTTCCTAAGTAAATAGTTATAAGCCTAAAAGAATAAATTATTCCAATAAATTTAAAATAAAAACATTAAATAATCCTTTTCCTTCTATTTTAATTTACGGAGAAAAACTAAAAAAAAGTAAGATCCAATTCATGCTCTTTTTTTTTTTTTTTACATTCGTTAGGTAATTAATGTGAGTGAAAGACAGTTAAGATCCACCTTAAATGAATTATTAATAATTTAAAGTAAAGTCATGCCAAGTTGCGGACCAAGGCAGTAAAGCCGTGGAACGCTCGTTTAAGATATACCGTACATTATCATGTTGCATTTATACATATTTAAGTATTAAATTAAAATTGGTCCTAACGAAATTTTAAGCCAAATCTGCTAAATTAAGTGTCTTAATTTAGATAAAATATTATAGAGAATTACATGAAAAAAAGGCATATGGTTGGAATTTTGTTTTGCACGCAAATTACCTGTGGCTATTGTCTGAAATTACATGATTAAAAGCATATGACTTCGTCAAATGCGCGTGAACAACAAAAAACAGCCTTTCTATTTAATTACTTTTTATGAATGAAACTACCAGCAACCAATGGCTAAACGACGACGAAGCATAAGTGGACGGTAACGGCTGGTACGGATTTCACACCGTGTTATACATTCACATACATGGTAATATAAGACCGGGTCGAAGGAGAAAAAGCACCAATATTTATTTTTCTTACTTGTTAACCAGATATTGGACCAAATGTTTTGACGGAGAGAAGAGTGGGGACCCGAGGTTTGACCTTGTCCTCAAACAACACATGACGAAATGAGTGCACAACTGGACCCAATCCCCTTCAAGCTGGCTCCCATGCACTGTCGCTCTTGACTTTTCCAGTAGAGTGGAACTACGATTGATGGTTATCGTTATTATTATTATTATTGTTTTACACGAAAAGACTGATAAGGGCGTGCTTCTGGAAAGACGGGAATTTGTGCTACCGTGACAAACGGAGACTGTGTGGAGCGGTGGGCGGTCCGTCCGTCTGTCTGACCTACGATGTAGCGATTCAGATATGCGTCATGAACATGCCGGGATGTTCGGTTTGCGGGCATTAAAGCAAGCACGTGCATCACGTTTTGGGAACAGTGATGGATCTGTTAGTTCCTTCCGTCAAGTTTGCAAAAGAAAAAGGCCTCTTCCTTGAAAAAGGGCTAACTTATTAGTGGGCTATGCTTTAACGACCCAAATTCTATAGTCAATCACTGGGACGAGGGCCGCCAGTTGGAGAAGGAAACAATGAGCTTGTATTAACCCAATGAAGGTTAATTTATGGGTTTCGTGTAACGGCCCAGTTATATAAATATTGGACAAAAATTATATACCCGAGAATATTATACATTTATTCGAAGAGATAATTTAAATATCGGGCGAGAATTTCATAAATATTGATATATGACAATTAATTTCAAAATATTCCTATTGGTATACCCGCAAGTGACTTGAAAAAAAAATTAGGTTCCTCTATTTATCTCCTCTCTGAATGGTCAGACGTCACTCTTTTTTTAGGAAGCATGATATTATATGTAAAAGGGAACATCGAAAACAATATAGTATACAGGACATTGTTAATAAATGAGATTTCGGCTAATATTTAATTTTCATTAGTTACTTGGATGTTCATATAAATGATTCCTACTCGGTTCAATTGACCATTCATGCTTGACTAGATATTCCACACATAAACCTCTCAAATACATGCACAATTTTGACTTCCACTTTGTTATGTTGAACATTGAATGAATGAATTTCCTGTATAATCCTTGAAAACACTCCCCCGGTCAACATCACTTAACGTTATTGTCACATGCTATTAATCATTTGAATATCGAGGACCATAAATTCATAATAAATTATCATGAAATAATAATAGTAATTTTTTAAAAAAAATTTGATTAACGATTTAACATTGACTTTGAATAATCCTTACTTGATTAGTGTTACATTACTTATTAAGTTGTTAACAACATACCTGCTCGGAGTCTAATCAAATCGGGATTTGATACTTTTTTAAAAACTAAAAAACCTAGTTAGTCATACCCGTGAGCTTTCTTTGTTGATTAGCAGCAATCATTTGGCGTGTACAGAATAAATTCGAAATTGTAATTATTGGTGTCGTTTTTCTGCCTACATGGCTTTCCCGGAAGCTCTTACGCATAGGTCTGTGGGTCGGATATTGGCACTTTTGGCAGGCTCGTTTCAAGCCCGACCGTCTGGTAATCACCAGCCCGATCATACCTGCAATCTCGTTTTAAGATACGAAAGCGAATGAATATCACGCGCAAGGCTATAACTACTCAAACACCTCCACGCGGCCACTTAGATTCTCGCAGTCGCGTGGGATAATTAGCAAAAAACGCCAATCGGAATATTACATAAAGGAAGAGAAAGAAAGAACGATAAAGAGAGAAAAGGTGGCGACTGGAAATGGGTTTGTGACCACCACATCGGTAAACCAGGCTATCATTTTTTTAAATTAAAAAAAAAAAACGCTAACACATAGTTGAAGCCTTGACGGCCGCGAAAGTCGAACCTGGCGCCTGCTTCCCGAAGGTTAGTTGATTACGACCAATCGTTACATGTTTTTGTTTTTTTTAGTTTCAAAATTTCATTAATATTTTTCAAGTATTGTCTCATTGTCCTAAAATACCTGTAAGGAAACCCAATAAAGGCGTGGCATTTATATGCCAGTGTCAATTATTTCTTCTGTTTTTTAGTGTGGTGTGTTAGGTGCCAGGGAAAGAGGACAAGGCTGTGGGACGAGAGGTGCGGGAGAAGTAAAAATGGCGGCTTCGGTGAGGTTCCCGGGTATCGACGGAGAATTGCGGCGGATTCTGGATGCGAATATGGACGAAGCGCCTGCTAGAAGACGAGCTCGTGAGGCTTTTAAGCATATCCAACTCGGGATTGACCATATCTTGTTCAAGGTCATTAGTTTTGGATTAAGCGTTTGATTCTTCTCTTCCTTTCTTTCCCTTTTTTTTTTTTATGGTGATGATTTTATATATTTGTTGTTTCACTGCGCAGACGCCGAGCGATGGGTTGAAAATGAAGGAGGTAATCAAAATAAACAAATGGGAAAAAAAGTTCATCTCTTGGTTTGAGTTCATCCCTCTCTTTTGTTTTAATTACACGTATATATCTGTTTTGGGCTATGGTGGGTTTTTCGATGGAGAAATAGCAGTTAAATCTCACGTGGCGGGCGGTTGAGGTAACCCATATGGTTGGTGTGGGTTAAGTCACTTTTTCTCAGGCTGAGTCTATAGAGTTAGATGAGAGTAAAGACCTTCAATTTTCAGGTGCCAATTGTGTGGGACGCATTTAATTGGGCTTCGTAACTTTTCCTGCATAGTTCATTTCCCTGGAAAACCCTTAAGAAAACCGTTTTGTTTTCCATTTTCTTTCCGTCCTAAATTCTGCTAGTCGGGCCTGTGGAAATTAATTTTAAGGAGATATCTGCAATTTTCTTCGTTAGTTTTATTTAATTCAGTATTTTCCGTGCAGTAGTTGGTCTCAATTTGCAGGCTGTAGTTGATATTTTTGTGTGCAGTCGTATGAAGTGAACTCCAGAGGATTAGAAGTTTTCACAAAAAGTTGGGTTCCGGAGGCCGCTCCCCCAAAAGCAGTGGTGTGCTACTGTCACGGTTATGGAGACACCTGCACATTTTTTGGGGAAGGCATGTAGTTCTTTGTCTGGTACTGGTGACAGCAGTGCGGGTTCAGAAGTATTCTGATGGTGAGACTTGATTCACTCTCGCCAATTTTTTGCAGGAATCGCGAGGAAGTTGGCATCATCTGGGTATGCAGTTTTTGCTATGGATTATCCAGGATTTGGCCTTTCAGAAGGTCTTCATTGCTATATTCCAAGCTTCGACGGGCTTGTCGATGATGTAGTTGAGCACTACTCCAAAGTGAAAGGTGAACCTTTTTTCCACTCTGGGAAAAATTCCTTGGAGTGAGATTTCTTTTTAGGGGAGGAAACTCGTGTGTCTTGACTTCAACTATTGGCTAATCCCGAGAAGTTTGTTCCTTTCTACTTAGAGATAGTCGGAGTAGAAATCAACTATTAGATTACGTAGAAAGCACAGAGAGCTCATTGGTAATTCAAAACTAGGATGACAGGGATCTGCAGAGTTGTTTTTCAGACCAGTATATAGTATATTTCCTGAATTAGAGGGTCTTTAAGACTGTAGAAATCTTAAGGTAATTGGATGAGAGAGTGTTGCAAGATGGCTCCAGAGAACAACATAACCTGAAGCATTGGATAACTAATCTACTTGTATGATCTGAACAAGTCTGCTCAGTATACACCAATTGCAACAGTTTGTTCATGCTTGGTAGAAAATAAAACTGGGTGTATTTCTCATTCATATTTACGTGTGTGTGTTGAGGATCTGTTATACTATCCTATGTCGCTGAATGCTGTACTTATTCTTTGGTAAATTGACCTTACACGTTCTAGAAAGGTTCTGAATGCATCAGTTAATATATGAAATTTATGATTATGTAAAAGAAGAATAGAGATGAGTAGCAATTTCTAGCTTAAGTTTCTGATAAATTAGCTATATGTTGAAGGATTCACGTAGGAAAAAAGGCTCAGGATCGGAGAAATCCAGATTGGTGCTGTCAGAATTATCTGTACTCCCTCTCCTTTTTTTAAATTTAATGTGAATTGTGGCAGAATTTGTGACACAGCTAGTACATCAGAACTTATCTGTTGATCACCTGTATGCAAACTTTGATGATATTGTCTATTCACATCTGTTTTAGTTGTATAGGATCTATGCTTATACCGCATTTTTCTGTTTTCTGTTTCAATTGAATGGCAGCGGACCCTGAGTTTCGTACTTTGCCAAGCTTTCTATTTGGCCAGTCAATGGGTGGAGCTGTCGCTCTGAAGGTTCACTTAAAACAACCAGATGCTTGGAATGGCGCTGTTCTCGTGGCACCAATGTGCAAAGTTTGTTTCTTGACTTATTAGTGTTGATAATCTGTAGTCCCTGCTTGTCTTTGAATTTGACTAGTGTATTATACCATTTTTTCTAGATTGCAGATGATATGGAACCACCATGGGTGTTGAAGCAATTCTTGATTGGTGTAGCTAATTTCCTCCCAAAGAGCAAGTTAGTTCCCCAAAAGGATTTGGCTGAGGCAGCTTTTAGGAATTTGAAGAAGAGAGAGATGGTAGACTTTTTGGTTCACCTATCCCTCAAAGATTAACATTGCATATCTATTTTGTAGGCTTTAGATGGTTAGTGGTGCAAGATGCTTTGCATTTTGTAATATTGGTATCATGCCTTCATCCTTAACCCAGCATATCTCTGTTGTCATCCTTCATACCCTGCTTTCTGGACAATTCCGTCTTCCATATTCAATGTTATCGATTCTCTAGTACCCTTTCGATCGAATAAATTGTTCTTCCCCATTGCAGGCGAAGTATAATGTCATTGCATACAAGGATAAGCCTCGATTGAAGACTGCTCTGGAGTTGCTCAGGACCACTTACGAAATAGAGAGTCGATTGGAAGAAGTATGGCAATTTGTTCAATGGGTTTTAACCTTTGTCATAGACATTTTTTTCTGAGAATCTTGGTTACCTGATTGCATTGCATTGGCAATTTATAAATTTGACTGAAAAATGGCTTTAACTACAGGTCTCTCTGCCGCTGCTAATTTTGCATGGAGAAGCTGATGTTGTAACCGATCCTTCAGTGAGCAAGGCTTTGTACGAGAAAGCGAGGAGTTCAGACAAGAAGCTGAAACTTTTCAAGGATGCTTATCATTCGCTTATGGAGGGGGAGCCAGATGAAATGATAATTCAAGTCTTCACAGATATTATTTCTTGGCTTGACGATCACAGTAAAGGAACTAGTGCCAGCTGCTGATCAGTTGTAATGGCGATTGACCAAAAGGAAATAAGGAAAAATCAAAGGCCAATTCATATTATTGTGAAATGACAATAAGGCAGTCGTTCTGGGCTCTTTATTGCATTATCTCTGAATATAACTCATTGAATACATAGCTAGATGTTGCAAAAATAGGCAACGCATTTACTTCTTTGTGAACTGTTATCAGTAAGGCTGTCGTTCAGGACCCTCCATTGCACCATCCTTGAACTTACCTCATTGAATGCATCTACTTTGTAATGGTCAGAACATGTGCAGAAGAGTGGCTCTGATGGAGGAAAGAAGGCTCGAGATGGGCTTCCTGTTGCATGAGATAATATAGTATTATTTCCCCAATTGTTGGGAAAGTCCCCTGGAGGGGATATAAGCATGAGCAGGTATATGTGATTGAATTGAATGATGAAACTTATTTATTTTTAATCAAAGATCAAATTTCAAACTTTAGTTGTGCTGAGGAAAAAAAGCATAAGAAAACCTGAAAGGGACTGCAAGCGAAACTAAATCATTTCCTCCTCTTCGGCCCCTTAATCTGCATTTGTCCATGTTGGTTAGACAGGTGTGCTAAACCTGGAAACTCCAATCATGGTGGAGGAGGCTTACATTAATTTAAAGGCTATGTGAGGGCTGCCCTGGGTTTTCGTTATCAAGCTTACAAGCTCTCTGATCCCTGGTTACTGCTATCCTGCAGCCGACAGAAGTAGCCCATATCCTCCGGATTCAACTGCTTCTACCAGGAGATAGTTCCATGAATGTGATCGGATCACAAAGATTCTTTTTTACAATGATATTTACAACTAGAGCATCGTTTTTTGGTATAATGAAGCTCAAACCCTACCAATTCCCATCGGTTAAAGTCGATTTCTTAGATCAATGAATTGAATCTGAACAAAAAAAGTGATCTTTCCTTCAGAATCCTCGTTTTATCTGATTCAAATTAACCATGTTCTGAAAAGTCATAGCAGCTCAAAAACAAACAGATGTGAACGTTCCAGCCAGAGAGATGAGGAAAATATTAACTGTTCTCATTAATGACTCCATTTATAGGCTTTATAAATGCAGTAGGACTTCTCAAAACAACCAAGCAGCCTGCCTTGCTGGATGTATATGGCGTTTTCATATTAAATGTACAGTTCCTTTCAAAAAAAAAAAAAGGACAGAAAACCTCGAAATAGTTATTGCATTTTTATATCGTCATCAGTCTCATCTATGGAAAGATGTCTGTTTATAAAACGCAGACTTTGGAAAGTATGATTCAGTTTCTGAAACACTGATGCCAATTCATTTTGCTTTGCTCCACTGTTAATAACTACTGTCTCCAGGTGGCGTAAAAAGACAGCTAACGATCTGCTGAAATCTTACTTTCATTGCGAAGTTATTGAAGGGTTCTGATTAGATGACTGGAGACGCTTTCAAGAAGCGTCGATCTTTTTACCTACCTGAGTTCGCATTTTATTTACATTCCATGATCATACTGTACTACCTGCAGTTATTATTTCTGCTTTAAACAATCAACTAACCTCCACGGCTAGGAGGACAACTGTATCTTAAATAAAAAGCAGGGTAGCTAGCCAAGACAAGCAGAGCTAGGAAGGAGAGAGAGGTAGAGAGTGGAAGCAATGGGGAAGGCAGAGAAGGTCTATGATGACATTAGCGATGAGTTGCAGAAGCTTTTGGATGCTAAGATGGACACAGCTACAGCAAGAAGACGCGTTCGTGAGGCTTTCAAGGAGATTCAGAGTCGAGTTGATCATTGCTTAGTGAAGGTGGTGGCGTGAGAGTTCGTGGGCATTAATTATGTTGTTTAGTTTTCACCACATTCATCACTTTTGTTGTTGTTGTTTCTTCTCACAAGCATTAATTTTGCACTGAACCAACTGTTAAATTGTTATTTTCGGACCAGTTTGTGGGAGTATTGCCTGTATATCCCTTTCCTCTTTTCTCTCTTTTCTCAAAGCTAACCAGATTACCATGTTTCAACAAACAGTGATGTTGTCCTAGAAATGATTATCTTTTGTTTCCTTTATGTCGTCAGTTTTCCGACAATGATGCTTGGTTTGCATTAACCTTCATCACGGGAGAGGTTTAGGCATAACTTGATTTGTTTTGTTCGTGTTGCAGACGCCATACGAAGGGGTGAAGATACAGGAGGTAAATAACTTGAGATTTTATACCATATTTCTTAGCCTACTAATCTGAAATTTGTTTTTCCATTAATACCATACCAACATGGGACGCTGATACGTTTGTTTGCAGTCGTACAGGGTCAATTCTAGGGGATTGGAAATTTTCTCCAAAAGCTGGCTTCCAGAGAATTCTTGCCCCAAGGCATTGGTCTGCTACTGCCACGGCTATGGAGAAACTTGCACCTTTTTCTTTGAAGGTGTGCTTCTTGTGGGATTGACCTGAATGATGGGTGCGCTTTAGTTTGACTGTTCAGACTCATACTCATTACCTATTTAACTATGACACCTTGGAATTATCTGCAGGAATTGCAAGGAAGTTAGCATCATCTGGTTATGGAGTTTTTGCGATGGATTATCCAGGCTTTGGTCTTTCTGAAGGGCTTCACGGCTATATTCCAAGCATTGATAAGCTTGTCGATGATGTTGTCGAGCACTATTCCTCAATAAAAGGTTGCTTGCGCGTTCAGAACTCTAGTCTTTTTCCTGCTGAAACTGGAGGTTAAATAGATAACCCTTTCTTGTCTCATAGCTATATTACAAACCTTAGTAGTCTTTGTCGACGATGTCGTGGAGTATCACTCCTCTAAAGGTTTGCTTGCACTCATTAAACACTGTTCTTTCAAGAGGCACAAGAGGTCTGACAGATCAGTTTTGGTCTGCGTGGATGGATCTCATCAAAGGCAAAAATGATCTTTATCTTTGTCAGATGGGTAATTGAATGGAATTAAAACATAATAACCTTCAATACTTGGTGCTTAATCCTCCTAGATATTGATTCTTCTGAAATGTTTATAAGATTCTTCTAAAGGAAAAGATTCAGGTTAGTTTCTGTGCATTTGAATGGCAGAGGAAGCAGAGTTTCGAGGCCTAGCTTCCTACCTTTTTGGACAGTCTCTGGGAGGAGCAGTAGCCCTGAAGGTGCATCTGAAACAACCAGATGCGTGGAATGGCGCTGTTCTTGTGGCGCCAATGTGCAAAGTATTATCTTAAACTTAACATTGCTATAACCCGCACATCGAGATTTAAGACACCTTAATTTAATCCAATCATCTCTTCTCAGTTCACAGACAACATGATCCCGCCGTGGTTAGTGAAGCAAATCCTAATTGGAGTGGCTTATTTCTTTCCTAAGCTGAAGATAGTTCCACACCAGGACTTTGTCAAGTTGGCATTTCGAGACTTGAAAAAGCACAAACTGGTTCGTCTCTTCCTCTGAATCCTTCTGGCTACCCCTCCGAGAACGGTGCTGCCGATGAGTCCTGTCTTCTGTTCAATCTCCATGATTTACCTATACAACTGCTAAATATGCATTTTAAGTGGTACCATTTTCGGTCTTTTCCAAGTGCAGGCAAAATACAATGTGATTGCTTACAAGGATACAGCACGCTTGTGGACAGCTTTAGAGTGTCTGAGAACCACTCAAGAACTAGAACAGCTGCTGCAAGAGGCATGTCCTGATTCCATTAAAGTTCATTACCGTTACGTACTGTGAAAATAGAATTAGCACAAAAGAATTAACAAGAGAGGTTAACGATTTGCAGGTTTCTTTGCCCTTACTAATTCTTCATGGAGAAGCTGATATAGTAACAGATCCATCAGTGAGCAAGGTTTTGTATGAGAAGGCAAGCAGCTCAGACAAAATGCTTAAGCTCTACGAGGGTGCTTATCATTCTCTTCTTGAAGGTGAAACAGACGAGATGATTTTTCAAGTTCTTGATGACATTATCTCCTGGCTTGAAAAACACAGCACCCCGGGCAAGCACTAGTCTGAGAAGTCCTTTACCAGGCATTGTTTGCATGTTAATCTATTGTTACACTTGAAAAAGAGTGCATTAGTTACCATAATAAGAAAACAACAACCCATCAGATTTAAGACTTCACTTCGCCAGACAGAATCAGACTGTGATTTGCAGACTAACGTTATCGTTCCTCTACTTCAACCAATCACAAATAAACATTAAACTTTGATGGGTATTTCACTGATATAAAAGAATACAAAAGGAAGCCGCATAACATGAAATTCTTTCCTTTTCTGCCTCATTGAGGACGACTTCAAAAAATGAAAAAGAAAACACGAGTCACATCAGTTTATGTATCAATCAGTCAATAAATCTATACTCAAGTGGATTAATAATGAAAGAAGTGCGCTATTTTTTTGTATAGTCAGCGCTTCTGCAGGCCTTGATGATGTGTGGTCTTAAACTAGTGTGGAGAAAATACCTTTCCTTTCGTGCTCCCTGTACTTTCATTTCTTAATAGTTTCAATTCTGGAGAGTGAGGCTTGCGCAACTTACTATATTTAGCTGTGCATTTCTTCTTCTGCACGTTCTGTTGACTCTGATTATTGTTGGGTCACTTTACTTTGCACCAGAGATGGACGTCTCGTCTTGCTTCCGTTTTTCTCAGATCCCACCCACGGTCTGGCTTTTCCGCTCTGAAAGTTTAGTGTCTGTTTTCTCATCTACTGAGTGATTAGTTTGTAGAAATGTTGTTATTGGCTGTGATAATATATTTCCAGTGGCAGAACGTTTAGCATGATGCAGATTGAATTGGTCAGTCAGGAAATTTGCGGTGCATTTTCTAGCTCCGCATATAGGAATTCTTAGCTTTGTTTCGGAAGAAGAAGAAGAACAAGAACTTTCCAGTTCTTTGATGGTTATAGATGTCTGTTATTTTCATTACAGGAAGAAATTTGCAAGCTTTTTCGCACATCGGTTTTGAGTTGTTTTTCTCCCATTATCAGAGTTTCAACATAGAACTGTTGCTATTCCTGCTAATATTAGACCAGCTTGCTTTGTGTCCCCTTCCTGTAATTGATGTGCATAACCCTGCAGATTTTGCCTTGCTATCCTGTAGTAAAATAAAAATAGTACACTGTGGTTAGAGCACTGCTGTCTATGGCTGAGTGTATGCGATTTTGTTGAGCTTGGCTCTGGGTTTAATTATCCCTAAAGTGGGCTGGAGAATGAGCTAACTCTTTATGTTAACAACTTGATGACCTTTCTTTAAGTTTATGCCATGGTTCTTACAGGTTAACGGCTCCGGGAAGACAATAAGATCCCGGCTTATTGCTCAGAAGTACCCCAACTTACCATCTTCATTTGCAAGCGGCGGCGCTGAACTTTCTGGCCAACGTGAGGGAAGAGTAATAGCCAGCTTGTGCACTGGTCGGCGCTTCCTGGGGAGTTCAAGAACTGTCATTCAACCCAATAAAGCAAGATTCATTAACAATCAGAGGGGCTTTGCAATACGTGCATCATGTACATCATCCTTAGGCCATCATGCTATTTGTTCGATCGGGTGCTATAATAGTTTTTACCATTAAGTCTTCCCTACTTTATTAAGTAATTGTCCATATGTACATTATCTTAGTACTTTCAGGAAGTCTTTTTATTTCAAAACCAAGCATTCTTAGGATCTTCCACTCAAAACTCATGATGGGTTATTATCTCTTGTCCATCTGGCTTCTGCTATAAATCACAGGGTGGGCAAGTCCTCAGATAGCAGACAGTGTTCTCAAATGGTGTACAGTAGCGGTTCTTCCGTTTTACTTGCTCATGGTTGTAGCTCCTAAAGCTGAACTGGTATGCTTTCCATTAGCGGCCCGGAATCAACCAGAAATTTTGAACATCATAAATATTCCCAATTTTGGACTAGCTGTTTTCTGTGTTTTGGTCAAATTTAGACTAAAAGTTGTAATTTTTCTTGGAGACCCACGAAACTACTTTTGGATTTTGAGGTAACGAACATAATTGCCTTTTTCTACAAAGTGCAGACAAGGAAGTCAATGGAAAGCACCATACCCTACTTTGTACTTGGACTTCTCTATGCTTTTCTAATATACCTCTATTGGACACCAGAGCACACAAGGCTACTTTTTGGAGGGGTCAACTTTATGCCAGAGGTAAGGAGAGTATGGTTTCTATTTAATACACTAAAGCTTCACAAGAATTCTAATAGCACAGTTTCTTTCCTCACTGGTTTATCTTTGCTTTATGTAGATTCAAGGAATAGCGAAACTGTTCACCAATAAGATGGCACTAACCTCTGCTTGGGTTCATTGGTTAGCCATGGATCTCTTTGCAGCAAGGTCTCTGTCTCTACCTCTCCCTCTTACATATATGCAGGTTCAGGTGGGAAAGATGTAACACAGTTTTGCAATTTTGCTCTATTCAGGCAAGTGTTTCACGATGGACTAAAGAATGAAGTTGAGACTCGACACTCTGTTTCACTATGCCTCCTCTGTTGCCCTATTGGAGTACTTACTCATGTCATCACTAGAGCACTTACCAAAGCTGCTAAAAGCACCAAACACCAGATGTAATTAACAATGTGATTATGCAGAAACAGTTCATCAGATTCATTTGAAGTAGCCAAACAAATTGAGATAATAAACTTATTTTCACACATTGAACGATTTGATGTACCTTGAAAAAGCCATGAACTGAGGTGCGGAATGGTGGTCAAGGCAGATAGAAATTCGTCTTGCAGGCAACCTCCATGTTAATGACGCGTCCTCCATCTACCATTAGTTTCCTTTGTGAAAGAAGTTGAGAAAATCAAAAAACACATTTTCATTAAAAAAAACACATACACAGTTTTATTTAGTAGAAGGCGATCCACCCGTCAATCTCCTAATCTCGCTTCCACGAACCTTTATGGTACTAGCCACTGCCCATTAATCCAGCTTGTCTTGACCGTCTTCCTCCCTTCACTGTCGTTGGCCCAGCCAGCATTTTCTTTCCAATTTTCCTCCAACCGACGGCGGATAGCTTTATGGTGCTCTATGTGCACCACGCACCGAGACTAATATCATTGTTCACCGATACAGATATTCGGTGAACAGTGATATAAATCTAGGAACATCATGTGCACATGAAATACCATAAAGCTACCCACCGACCTGTCAATTTTGAATAGATAATAACATATTTTTTTCCTTATTTCTTTTATAAATCAGTTATCTTTATATACAAAGAATTTGATACAATAAATAAAATTATATAAAAGAGAAGCTCCATCTTTATTCTTATTACACCAAAAACAACACTTAAACAATATACCCCTTAAAGTGAATTGCAAAATTATATTCCCAGTTATAATATTTCTTCAGTAAAATATTAAGTAATAGTGTTCGAGGATGTATGCTAAATTAGCCGAACCTCGTAAAATTGTGAATGTGTTTTTTTTCTTCTGTCTTCTTTATCTAATATAATTTTTCACAGTGATTATTTTCACAACAAGTGTTAGTGGAGCTGAAGGTTCGTCTTTGGTTTGTTCGTGATATTGAATACTATTATTAAGAATGGCAGCTAAAGAGGCTATATCAACATCAAGTATGAAAACCAGGTCATCATGGTCAAGGATCCCGCAGCCCAGTTTGAAATTGGTGGTGGATATATTTGATGGTACTGGTCATTTTGGCATGTGGCAAGGGGAAGTCTTAGACTCTCTTTTCCAACAAGGCCTTGATATTGCCATTGACTAAAAGAAACCAGAAGATATCGAAGATAGAGATTGGATTACCATAAATCGGTTGGCGTGTGGAACAATTCGATCATGCATGTCCAAGGAGCAGAAGTATGCTTTCAAAAATGAGACTTCTGCACACAAACTATGGAAGGCACTGAAGGATAAATTTCTGAAGAAGAGTGGTCAGAATAAGCTCTTTATGAAGAAAAGTCTGTTCCGATTTAATTACCGACCAGGTACTACTATGAATGAACACATCACTATGTTTGATCGATTAGTTGCAAATCTGTTGAATGTAGACGTGAAGTTTGAAGATGAAGATTTGGCTTTGATGTTGTTATCATCTCTCCCTGATGAATTTGAACATTTGGAGACTACTTTACTTCATGGTAAAGAGCATGTATCACTAGATGTTGTTCGTTCTGCTTTATACAGTCATGAATTAAGAAAGCAGGATAAAATGAAAGTCAAATCATTGACATCCAAAGAAGCATTGGTGACACGAGGTCGTCAACAAAACAAATCAATAAGGAGAAGAGGGAGGTCCAAATCGAAGAGCAGAATTGCTAAAGATGAATATGCTCTCTGTCATGAGAAGGGACACTGGAAGAAAAACTGTCCGAAGTTGAATAAGAAAAGCATAGCTCCACGTGATGCAAATGTCGCAGAATGCAGAAATGATGGGGAGTTAGATATTTCCTTGGTGGTTTCATCTTCAGAAACATGCTCAGATGAGTGGATATTAGATTCTGGGTACAACTATCATATGTTTCCTATTCGGGAGTGGTTCTTTGAATTTCAAGAACTCGATGGCAGGGTTGTTTACATGGGAAATAACAATTCATGTAAAACAATTGGGATAGGTTCAATCAAGCTACAGAATCATGATGGATCCACCAGAGTTCTGAAGGATGTACGGTACGTGCCAAAGCTAAAGAAGAATCTATCTCACTAGGGGCTTTAGAATCAAAAGGCCTAGTTGTGACAATACGAGATGGAGTTCTCAAAGGAATTTCTGGAGCACTTGTGATGCTGAGAGGAATCAGGAGAAACAATCTGTATTACTACCAGGGTAGTACAGTAGTTGGGACTGTGGCGACAGCAACTTCGAGTAGCAAGAAGGATGCTGAGATGACAAAGTTGTGGCATATGCGGTTGGGACATGCTGGAGAAAAATCCTTGCAAATTCTTTCTAAGCAAGGATTATTGAAAGGTATGAAGACCTGTAAATTAGAATTATGTGAGCATTGTGTACTGGGAAAACAATGAAGAGTGAAATTTGACACTGTTATTCATAATACTAAAGGTATTTTGGACTATGCGCATTCTGATGTATGGGGACCTGCAAAGACTCCATCACTAGGAGGTAGGCATTATTTTGTCACTTTTGTTGATGATTTTTCCAAGAGAGTTTGGGTATTTACGATGAAGAACAAGGATGAGGTGCTGGGAATTTTTCTGAAGTGGAAAGCTTGAGTTGAAAACCAAACAGGAAGAAAGATCACAGTTCTCCGAGCAGACAATGGAGGAGAATACAAGAGTGATCCACTACTGGAGGTATGCCAAGAAAGTGGCATAGTTCGACACTTTACAGTCAGAAAAACACCTCAGCAGAACAGGGTGTCTGAGCGTATGAACCGAACACTAGTGGAGAAAGTTCGTTGTATGTTGTCTAATGTTGGGTTAGACAGAAGATTTTGGGTTGAGGCTGTGACATATGCACAACACATCGTAAATCATTTTCCATCATCTGGCCTTAATGGAAAAACTCCTTTGGAGGTATGGTCTGGAAAATATGCTACTGATTATGACACTTTACGTGTTTTTGGCTCTACTGTATATTATCATGAGAATGAATCAAAGTTAGATCTACGAGCGAAGAAGGTTTTTTTCATGGGCTTTACTACTGGCATCAAAGGATATTGTTTGTGGTGTTTGGAGTCAAAGAAGACGATTATCAGAAGGGATGTTACATTTGATGAATCTTCCATGTTGAAGAAGGTAAATCCAGAAGGGACTGATAGTGCCTAGCGGCAGGTGGAGCATACACCCAAGCAGGTGGATTTCGAGCAGATAATTCCAGCCAGCAGCATTATGACTGACTCTCCGATGGCAGAGGAGGAGTCAGAAGATGAAGAGTTTCTGACCCAAGAAACTCAACACCAATCAGAGCCAATTGCCATCAGATGATAGAGAAGAGAGATTTTAAAACCTGCTCGTTTTGTAGATATGGTGGCCTATGAACTTCCAGTTCTTGATGATGTTCCATCCACTTACTCAGAAGCAATCCGAGCTACAGATAACGAAAGATGGGCAAGTGCAATGGAGGAAGAAATGTAATCGCTTGATAGAGTGTCGCAAGCTCACCAAAATAATCTTCCTCTTCTGAATAGGTAGCTAGTGATAAGGAAGGTCGAATCCTCAGGGAGATGGTTTTAAGAGTTGGAAGTCTTTGGACCGGCCGTGGTCACGGTGTACCCACGGTCGATGAGGATGAAGGGTTATAAAATCTTAGTTGATGAATAGAGGTTGTGTAACAAATGTGATGGTTCGTAGGTGAGAAATAAAAGTGTAATTCAGATGCTTTTGATGATCCTTGATTCAATTCACACCGAGACCTCCCCGTGATCACGGGTCGTCTAGGGATGCACTCACGTCTTTCCTGTTGGATTCCAGTTAGTGGGTTGCTCAGTACGACTGAGCACTCCAGAGGGAAGGAACGTCCTTCGCCCTTTCGTGTCCTACTTTCCAGAAATCCTCACCTCTGGATTAACAACGTAGTTAATCTGAGTATGCCCTCCGTCACTCTGGTTTCACTCACCACCCACGATTACAGTGTTTGGCTTCTAATTGTTATGGAGTTGATCATTCACCATGACATCAGTATGCTCAAGAATGACAGGGATAACAAAAGAAACTGAGCAATATATTGAACGGGACCTCACAAGGGTTGGTCCGGTAAATGAACTAAATCAAGGAAAGAATAAGTTTAGCCCTCCATTCGGTTCTGGAGTAAACTTTAAAATAATCTCTAAAACAAAGTGAAATCTCCTAAATTTTGTGTCCCCTTTCCACAGGCGGTCGGGGTCTCTATATACTAACTATCCAGATCTCGCAGGATCAGAAACAGATTACTGCCATATTAGTTAGGATCTCTCGAGATATCAGGTCAGATTCTCGGTCCGTGGTCACGGTAAGATCTCCGATCTTCCAGGCAGCAGCTATCAAATCGCGGCTCCTGATTCTTCTTCGCGAAATCTGCCTTGAAATCTCCAAAATATCCTGTGAATTCCTGCTTTCAGAGAAATCTTGTAAGATACTAGTAATTAACTCCATAACCGCATATATTAGGAAATAAAAAGTGCTAACCAGCCGATTATTACGTAACATGGAACCGCATATAATCATACTATCAAATATCCTCATACTTAAGTCATGCTTGTCCCTAAGCATGCATTCTAATCCAAAGAACGTGATCATNATTCGGCCGTGGTCACGGTGTACCCACGGTCGATGAGGATGAAGGGTTATAAACTCTTAATGATGAATAGAGGTTGTGTAACAAATGTGATGGTTCGTAGGTGAGAAATAAAAGTGTAATTCAGATGCTTTTGATGATCCTTGATTCAATTCACACCGAGACCTCCCCGTGATCACGGGTCGTCTAGGGATGCACTCACGTCTTTCCTGCTGGATTCCAGTTAGTGGGTTGCTCAGTACGACTGAGCACTCCAGAGGGAAGGAACGTCCTTCGCCCTTTCGTGTCCTACTTTCCAGAAATCCTCACCTCTGGATTAACAACGTAGTTAATCTGAGTATGCCCTCCGTCACTCTGGTTTCACTCACCACCCACGATTACAGTGTTTGGCTTCTAATTGTTATGGAGTTGATCATTCACCATGACATCAGTATGCTCAAGAATGACGAGAGATAACAAAAGAAACTGAGCAATATATTGAACGGGACCTCACAAGGGTTGGTCCGGTAAATGAACTAAATCAAGGAAAGAATAAGTTTAGCCCTCCATTCGGTTCTGGAGTAAACTTTAGAACAATCTCTAAAACAAAGTGAAATCTCCTAAATTTTTTTTGTCTCCCCGTTCACAGGCGGTCGGGGTCTCTATATACTATCTATCAAGATCTCGCAGGATCAGAAACAGATTACTGCCATATTAGTTAGGATCTCCCAAGATATCAGGTCAGATTCTCGGTCCGTGGTCACGGTAAGATCTCCGATCTTCCAGGCAGCAGCTATCAAATCGCGGCTCCTGATTCTTCTTCGCGAAATCTGCCTTGAAATCTCCAAAATATCCTGTGAATTCCTGCTTTCAGAGAAATCTTGTAAGATACTAGTAATTAACTCCATAACCGCATATATTAGGAAATAAAAAGTGCTAACCAGCCGATTATTACGTAACATGGAACCGCATATAATCATACTATCATCGCTTGAGAAGAATAAGACGTGGAAGCTGACACAACTACCTAAAGGCAAGAAGGCAATTGGATGCAAATGGGTAATTGCTAAGAAAGAAGGATTTCCTGACAAAGAAGATTCATGCTACAAGGCAAGGTTAGTGGCTAAAGGCTACGCTCAGAAGGACGAAATTGATTACAATGAGGTATTTTCTCCAGTCGTTAAATATTCCTCCATCAGAATTTTATTGGCCTTGGTAGCACAGTAGAATTTGGAGCTGGCTCAACTTGATGTGAAGACTGCATTTTTACATGATGATTTGGATGAGGAAATCTTCATGGTTTAGCCAGAAGGATTTAAAAGTGTTGGTAAGGAAAATTGGGTTTGTAAATTAAGCAAATCATTGTATGGACTGAAGCAATCTCCAAGGCAGTGGTACAAACGATTTGATAAATTTATGAGGAGCCAAGAGTACACAATAAGAAAATTTGATCATTGTGTGCATTTGCAAAGACTTCAAGATAAATCCTACATCTACTTACTCTTATATGTGGATGATATGCTGATAGATACAAAGAGCCAAGCTGAGATTGACAAAATAAAGGCTCAATTGAGTAAAGAGTTTGAGATGAAGGATCTTGGGGAAGCTACGAAGATTCTCGGCATGGAGATCAACAGAGACAGAGGGAGTGGCAAGCTTTGGCTGAAACAAAAGCAATATTTGGAAAAGATACTACAATTTTTTGGTATGTATGAAAATACAAAACCTGTGAGAACCCCACTTGCTCCTCAGTTGAAACTTAGTAGCCAGTTATCTCCAACAACAGATGAAGAGTGAGAATACATGGCAAAAGTCCCCTATGCAAATGCAGTTGGAAGTCTGATGTATGCAATGGTGTGTACGAGACCAGATATTTCACAAGCTATTAGTATGTAAGCAGGTATATGCATAATCCAAGCAAAGGTCACTGGCAAGCTATAAAATGGATTCTACGGTATATCCAAAGTACTGTAGACATTGACTTGGTATTTGAGCGAGGAGAATTACTTGGTCTATATATGGTTGGATATTGTGATTCTTACTATGTAGGAGATTTGGATAAACGATGATCTACAATTGGCTATTTGTTTACTTTAGCAAAAACGCCAGTTAGTTGGAAATCTACCTTGCAGTCAACGATGGCTTTGTCTACAACAGAGACAAAGTATATGGCAATTACAGAAGCTGTGAAGGAAGCTATTTGGCTTTATGGGTTACTTGAAGACTTGGGAGTTGGTTAAAAACAACTTGTACTATTTTCTGACAGTCAGAGTGCTATTCATTTAGCAAAGAATCAAGTCTTTCATGCACGGACAAAGCACATTGATGTTCGCTATCTTTTTGTGCGGTAGATTCTCGAAGAAGAGGAGATACTTATCCAAAAGATACATACAGCTAAGAATCCTGTAGATATGTTGACCAAAGTGGTTACAAGAACCAAGTTTGAATACTGTTTAGACTTGGTTAATATTTTAAGTTAGCATCTCATGTCGCAAAATTGGAGACACTACATTGGGAATAATATGATATTTGGCCAAGATAGAGATTTGTAGTATGTGGCCAAATCCCACATCGTGGGTTTGGTAATGGAGCCTTCCTTATTAGACTATAAAAGAAAGGCTCCATCCTTATTCTTATTACACTAAAAACAACACTTAAGCAATATACCCCTTAAGGTGAATTGCAAAGTTGTATTCCCAGTTGTAATATTTCTTCAGTGAAATATTAAGTAGTAGTGTCCGAGGACGTAAGCTAAATTAGCCGAACCTCGTAAAATTATGAGTGTGTTTTTTTTCTTATGTCTTCTTTATCTAGTATAATTTTTCACGATGATTATTTTCACAACACATACGTCAATAACTAAATTAAAGGATATTATAATTAAAATAATATCCCTAGAATATTGCCCTTGAATAACGTGAACACTCCCTTTCGAGTTGGTGCATCAATATCCTCGATACCCAACTTGTCCAGCATATGTTGAAGGTCTCTACTTGATAATGCTTTTGTAAGAATATCAGCAACCTGTTCTTTTGATGTAACGAACTTTAGTTGAATCACCTTATCTTCTAAATTCTTCTTAATAAAATGGCGATCCACCATCCACCTCCACATGTTTTGTATGGTGATGTTGCATTGGATTATGTGACATGTCAATAGCAGCTTTATTATCACAAAATAAGTTCATTCCAATCCCATGAAATCCGATGTATGAAAGTAGCATTCTTAACCATAATAGTTCACACAGTCCTTTTGCAACTCCTCTGAATTCAGCCTCTACACTGATAAAGCCACAACTCTTTATTTTTTATTTTTCCATGTTACTAGATTTCTTCCAACAAAAGTAAAATAACCAGATATTGATCATTAAATCTCCTGCCCAATCAACATCAGTATATCCTTCAATCTGAAGATGACCATTATTTTTTAATATTATGCCTTTTCCTGGACTTCCTTTCAAATACCGTAATATTCGATTAACTGCCTCCATATATTGTTGACTTGGTGAGTGCATGAACTAAATTACTACACTCACTGAATATGCAATGTCTGGATGTGTATGAGCAAGATAAATAAATTTTCTTATCAATCTCTAATAAATCTTAAGATAGTTTTTGACTAAACAACTATTCCTAAATAATAGGTCTACCGTTAATACAAGGTACATCCTAAATAATAGGTCTTTATTTGACTGGTTACAAGCAAAATTAAAATATGCATTTCTAAAACAATTTTAACACCTCCTTGCTTTAGGAATTGCCAATTCCAATTTGTTGTCTTAAAAATTCAAATTTGTTGGCTGGAAGTGATTTTGTAAATAAGTATGCTAGCTGGTCTTCAGATTTGCAATAGATTAAAGTTATTTCTCCATTTCATTGCACCTCTCTCAAGAAGTAGAATTTGATGTTGCAGTGCTTGGTTTTCCCATGAAACATTAGATTGTGAGAAATTGCAATTGCTGCCTGATTGTTAACAAAGATCTTCATGCTGCTCTTTTGCTCCAGATGTAGATCAAATAGAATTTTCTTCGGTCATAAAGCTTGATTTATTGCTGCTGTTGCTGCGATAAATTCTACCTCTACAATGGACTGTGCTACAATCTCTTGTTTCTTTGAGCACCATGAGAAAAAAACATGACCCAAGGAAAAACAATATCCTGAGGTACTTTTCATATCATCAATAGACCCAGCCCAATCATTATCTGAGAATCCACACAAGTTGAAGTTTTGGCTCTTTAAGTTTTGGCTCTTTTTAAACTTGACACCATAGTCAAGAATACCTTTGATATATCTTAATATTCTTTTTGTTGCTCTTAAATGCAATTCACTAGCACAATGCATAAATCGAGATAAGAAACTTACAGAAAATAAAATGTCAGGTCTTGTTGTTGTAAGATACATTAAACAACCAATCAGACTTGGGTAGTAACTCTCATCAACTTTCTCAGCACCATCTTCCTTGCTCAATTACTCCTTTTGACACATATTACTTTGCACTCCTCCATTTGAAACTTCTTCAATATTTCCTTTGCATACTTCTTCTGACAGATAAATACTCCATTTTGGCTTTCCTTAGTTTCCATTCCAAGAAAATAAGACATAAGACCAAGATCTGTCATTTCAAAGACCTACATCATTTCTTGTTTGAACTCCTCAGCCAATTATTTCCTGCTAATAAAATATCATCAACATAAAGAGATACTATGAGAATATCATTGCCCTTCTGTTTAATGTAAAGAGTGGTCTCATATTGACTTTTTACAAAGCCTAAACTGAGCAAATGCTCATCTATCCTGCTGTACCAAACTCTGGGTGCTTGCTTGACGCCATAGAGAGTATTTTTTTATCAAGTATACCTTATCTTCTTCACCTTTCACTATAAATCCATCCGGTTGTTCCACATATATTTTTCCTGAAAAACACCATTCATAACTGGAACATTTTCCAACCTTTTTGTGTTGATACGGTCAGTAACAGTTTGATCGTATCTAATCTGGCATCAGGAGCAAAAGTTTCAGAATAATCAACACCAAAAATTTGTGCATAGCCCTTCACAACAAGCCTGGCTTTGTATTTGTTGATGGAGCAGTCCGCATTGAGCTTTGTTCTGTACACCCATTTTACATTGATGACTTTTCTGTCTTCAGGTCTATTAACCAATTGTCATGTTTTATTCTTCTGGATCATAGTTATCTCCTCCTCCATTGCTCTTTTTCACTTCGGGTGTTTAAGAACTTCTTCATGTCCAACAGGTTCACATAGTGTCACATTACATGTCTTATAGATATCAGAAAGTAATCTTGTTCCTTTGACAGGTGGATCATCTTCTATTTCATTTTTCCATTGATCTGCTTTTTCCTCTCCAAGCGAATTTCGTAAAAATTTTCTTGCTACATTTGAATCCTCCCAATCCCATTTCTCATCTTCATTGAAGTGAACATCTTTGGTAATCGTCATTTTTCCAGTTTGGGGATGATATACTTTGTAGGCTTTTGAAACTAAGCTATACCCCACAAAGATACCTAGACTTGCCTTCTTATCAAGTTTGTCTCATTTGACCTGTGGAATGTGAACAAAGCACATACAACCAAACAATTTAAGAAAGCCAAGTGAAGGTTTATATCCATACCAGGCTTCAAATGGAATCTTGTCTTCTAATGCTTTGTTTGGAACTCTATTTTGCAAGAATACTACAATATTCGCTGCCTCTTCCCAGAACTTCTTTGGCAACTCCTTCTCATGCAACATACATCTTGTCATTTCCATGACGTATCTATTTCTCCTCTCACTAATCCTATTTTGTTTGGGAGTATAAAAAGTAGTGAGCTGATGTTCAATGCCAGCTTCTTCACAGATTAAATTGAATTCTGATGAGGTATACTCCCTTCCATTATCAAATCTGATAGCTTGAACTTTGTAACCACACTAATTTTCCACCCTTTTCTTGAACTTTTAAAAAACTCCAGCCACTTCTGATTTGAATTTCAACATAAAGATCCAACACATTCTTGTACAATCATCAATAAAAAGAATGTAGTAAATGCTACCTTGTAGTGATGGTCTTCTTTGAGGGCCTCCAATATCTATGTGTATCAGTTGTAGCTTTTGCGAGGCTCTCCATGTTGAATTTGGAAATGACATCTCTTTAGCTTACCAAATTGACAAGCGTGACAATTCGGTAACTGGTCTGTAAGAGTTGGTAAGTCTCTTGTCATGTATTCTTTTTCATTTTCAGCATTCGTTGAAGATGATAGTGTCCAAGTCTCTTGCGCCAGATTTCAGTGACATTGACCTGAGTAGAATAGGCTGTGCATTCTTCCTTTGTTGGCAAATAAAAAACTTTTGCCTCTCATTTTAACTCGAAAGATATCTTGTCCAACAGCATCGTAGATATGGAAATATCCATTCTCAAAGGACACTTTATATCCTTTCTCTATTAACTGGCCTACACTCAGTAGATTTTGATAGATATTAGGTACATAAAGAACATCAGAAATTGTTTTTGTACCTAAGAGGGTTGTAAT
The DNA here is from genome assembly GCA_019739055.1 of Passiflora organensis. Classification (NCBI taxonomy): domain Eukaryota; kingdom Viridiplantae; phylum Streptophyta; class Magnoliopsida; order Malpighiales; family Passifloraceae; genus Passiflora; species Passiflora organensis. The sequence continues at coordinate 17,992,146 of JAEPBF010000009.1, forward strand.
AGCAATGGTTCATTTGCCTTTTGCAGCAATATATTCACTATTTCCAATTCTGGCCTTCGTGATTTCGGCGAGCTTTAATTCCTTAAAGAGACTTCTATCATAGGTCATGTAGTTTGTACAACCACTGTCATTTAGCCAGCACTCTGAAACACTCCTTGTAGAATAACACGTTGCCACGAAAATTTGGTCTTCTTCATCTTGATCAACAACTTGAGCATTTGCTTCTTGCCTTTGAAATTTGCTCTTGCAAATAATAGCTTCATGCCCGAGTCAATTGCATTTGTTGCATTTTGCATCAGGTCTCTTCCAACACTTGAATGGTTGATGACCCATTTTGTCGCAATACTTACAGGGGGGGGGGGGGGGGGGGGTGGGGGGGGGGGGAAATTTCTCTTTGAGTTTCCCCCATTACTTCGATAGTGGTTGCTTGAAGTACCCTCGCAATTTGAGACTTGATTCTTCTTAGATTTCTTCTTCCTGAAATTTCTTTCAGCATCCTTGTGCTTGACTACCAATGCCCCTTCTATAATATTATCTTGTCTCATAATCCTCCGTTACTCTTGAGCCTGCAAGGCATTTAACAATTCTGCCAAGGTGATCTTGGATAGATCTTTTGTATTTTCCAAGGTGGCTATTGAGGCTTCATATCTCTTAGGCACATTGACAAGAATTTTTTGTACAATTCCAGAATCTGAAATTCAGTGCATAGTAACCTCACCTTGTTAACAATTCCAAGCAACCTGTTTGAGTATTCTTTGACAGTCTCAGACTCCATCTTTTGCAGCTCGAACTCCCTTATAAGATTCATCACTTGCATTCCTCGTATCCTTTCATCTCCAGCATATTCTTTTTTCAAATAATCCCGTAACTCTTTTGCAGTTTTCAGCATCATAATTCTTGTAAAAACTATTGTCGAAACCGCAGCAAATAGGGTTGCTTTTGTCTTTGATTTTCTGGTTTTTCTTTCTTTGTGAGTTTTGATCTGAGCCATGGTAGGATTATTTGGCAATGGTTGAACTTCATAATTCTCTTCTACAGCTTCCCATAAATCCAAAGCCTCCAAATAAGCCTCCATCTTCACTACCCAAAGTTGATAGTTCTCACCATCAAAGATAGGAGGAGCAAGTTCAGAAAAATTTGATTCGACTTCCATTGTTGACACATATCCCTTAAGAAGAGTGCTCTGCTACTAGATGTTGGTTTTATAGATAAGAGAACAAAGAAAGAACAAAGGCCAATACTAGAAATTTGAGAATGGGAGTTTAGAAAAGCTAGCTAACGATAAAAGAAAAATATGAAAAGGTAATAGGCAATGAAAAGGAAAAGAGAGAATGAATAAGCTGCAGATCGATACTTTATTCCACTAGTGCAATAATGTTTATATAGTGGTAGAAAAAAAAACTGAAAAACAAAGGAATAACCTAAATTTTTGGATAATTTCTGACTAAACAACTATTCCTAAATAATAGGTCTACCCTTAATACTAGGTACATTCTAAATAATAGGTCTTTATTTGACTGGTTAAAAGCAAAATTAAAACGTGCATTTCTAAAGCAATTTTAACAGATCTGACAACCTCTATTCCCAATAAGTATTTTGGACCTCCTAGATTCTTCATCTCAAATCCATGGGATAGTTATTGCTCTATTTTTTCTATTTCAGTTGTGTCACTTCTTGTGGCAATCATATTGTGAGACCCCGTCCTTTTGAAAATCTAGTCAGCACTCAAATTCAGTCAGATTTTTCGGATTGGTCGGTTTGAGTGAGTTGACCATTTGACCGTCAGAGTTGACCTTTTGACCGAGTAACCTGGACATAATCATAGAGCTTAGGTGTTGGGTTAGGATGTCTAAAACGTCATGTCGTTGGTAGTATGTCGTGTCATTTTGGAGTTTTAATGTGCAATAGAATAGTTAGTCGATTTGTGTGTTATTTGAGACTTGAGTCCAGTGAATATACCAATTTTTACTTTTTTGACCTGTGTACGAGTTTTGGAGACCCGTTTTGAGTGACCAGAGATCTTTGGGCCGACTTACATTTTGTGGGTCTGATTTCGGTTTCTCAAGCCCAATTACGTTTTAAAAGCCTGATTTTTATATTTTGAGCTTTTAAATTTTATTTTGGCCCACTTGGGGCATATGTTAGTTATTTTATAATTATTTTATATTTTGAGAATTTATTCAAAAAAAAAAGTCAAAAAGTCAAAGTCAAAGTCAGCAAGACAAAAGAGGCCACAATTTCAGAAATGCCCTCACTTACTTTTCCCCCTTTTCTACACGTGAGTGAGAGAAACAACCCTTTCTCTTCCCATTCTCCTCCATTTCCCTTTGGCCAAGAGTTTCTCCCATACCCCCATACCCCCAAAGCCCCAAACTTTCTTTTTCTTCCAAATTGTCGCGTGATTTTTGTCCCAAAAACATAAACTCAACCCCTCTCCCTATATTTTCTCAGGTATTGTATTTGTTTATTGTGATTTCATCTTAATTTGAGTATTTTAGTGAAATTCGGATTTTGGTGCATATGCTTGATTTCTTCATTTTCCTTTCCGATTGTGGTTGTTTTAGCATGCTTAGATGTTCATTGTTTTAGTCTGATAATTTAGATTGCTCGAAAACATCATTTGATCCATGATTGATCATTTTGGGTGTCGATGGCATTTTGGTAACTTCGGAAAATTTATGTTTTTGTGGAACTGGATGAAATTGGTTGATGCTATTGCTTGAGTTAGGTTGTTTGTGGGTTGTAGAGAAGGTTTGTTGATTGAGGAAACCAATTTTGATGTTGGTGGAGCTTGGAATTGGAATTTGAGTTTAGAAAGGTTTAGGTGTGTGAAGGGATTGTTTGTTTTCTTAAGGGATCGACTGGTTTGTGTTTCTAGAGGTTGTATTGAGTGAATTGGGACTTAGAGTGAGTGTTTAGGGGGTCTCTTATGTTGTTTTTAATTATGGTCTTTTTCGAGTATATTATTTTTGGCTTTATGCTTAGTGTGGTTTTGTGTGCATGGTTGTTTAGGTGGTGCTTCGGTGGCTGATAAGGGAAAGGATTTAGTCGTTGAGTCGTCGGCATGTCAAGAGGTAGGAGACTATGTTTCATTTACATGCACGAAACTATTTTGTTTTATTAATTAAAATTGGTAAATGCTTGTTTTTTAATGGAGGCAATATGTGCATTGATGAATGACTTGACATGCTAGGTTCATTATCTATGAGGCATATTTATGATGCATAAATTGTTATTATGGACCTATATGCATGTTTTTTATGCGATTGAAAAGCATTTTGAGAATATTTAATATATTGAATTCTTGAGCTGTGAAGACTCTTAGGGAGCCTTTGAGTTGATTGTGAGTGCATTATATTTTATTTTGAAGTATAACATGATTTGAGATTCGTTTTACACGTTTGCAAAGAATGTGCATATATATATACCTTCAAGTTTTTTGAGTGGTGTGAGTTGGGAATCGTGTGATAGTTGATTTCTCCACTTTTTTCGAGGACGACAATGGTGATAGGAGACTTATTATTATTTTGAAAATGTGCATTAAATTAACCACCAGTGGACTTCCGATTTCCCTTTGGTCGGGGTTATCAGTGAAGCGGTTTTAGAGGTCCACCCCGATAGTTTTTGGGCATAGTAGGCCACGAGAACGAGATTTCGGATTTATATACTTATTGGGCAGGGGCCTGAGATACATGTTTATATTATCAAACTCATGTATGTGCATTTGATCATATTTAAATGTGAGATTGTTTACACGAATAACATCATAAACTTACTGTGAATTTTATTATAAAATGTTGATATTGGTTTTCGTATATGTCTCTATTCCACCGGAATTGTTTATGACGTTATGACTCTCATTGAGGTTCTCGAGATGTCACCCCCTCTTGTTGCTATTTTTCAGAACTAGGTTGAGAGCCTGTGTAGTTGACTTTATTTTGAGGTCGAGGTTTCTGGTTTGTCATAGGGCTGGACTACTGCATATAACACGTTTGAAAACTCGACACTTTCTTTTGCATTTTGGATTTGGTTATGCTTGCTTATCTTGTTTGCATGCTTGCTCATTGACATTGTGACCCCTTAATGGGCTTGGGTTGATGCATACTATTGGATATTAATGTATTCTTTTGAGCTTATGATATATGAGATTAGTATAATACCTTGGGAACCTTTTGTTATTTTTGGGCTCGAGTTAATTTGATTTATTTTGATAAAACATATTTGGGGCCATGTGGCCTGTTGTGTGTGAGATTAAGACTTTCGTTGTTTGTGATTGTACTCCGTGGTTGATTATGTTGTGTCAAGATGTTTGTTTAAATACATGCTCCTTTTTTTAGAATTACATATGTTTTTACATATTTTCTGAATTTATTTTGAGGGTAAGCCTTGTGTGGTTTTGATTGGGCTAATTGGGACTGCACGACGGTGAGGAGCCCATTTATCGGGTTCGGGTCCTCACACATATCATCAACATAAACAAGTAAAGTTGTTACCTTTCCTTCATGATGCTTTAAGAATAGGCTGTGATAAGAGTTGGATTGGTAAAAACCATATTTTTTCATGGTTGACATAAGTTGTCCAAACCAAGCACGAGGAGACTGCTTTAATCCATATAATGCTCATTCAAGTTTGCATACAAGTGGGATTTTGGAATGTGTAACCAGGTGGTATATCCATATATACCTCTTCTCGAAGATCTCTATACAAAAATGCAATTTTCACATCAAGTTGATGCATAGGCCAATTTAAATTTACTGCCAAGGATAGTAGTACTCTCACTGTGTTAAGCTTTGCCATTGGAGAAAAAAATTTCTGAATAGTCTACTCCGTATGTTTGTGTGAATCCCTTCATGACCAATCTTGACTTATAACGATCGATTTCACCATCAGCTCCATATTTAATTGTAAACACCGACTTGCAGCCAATAGTTTTCTTCCCTATAGGTAGTTGAACTAATTTCCAGGTTTATTTTTCTCTAAGGCATGCAACTCTTCATTGATTGCTTTGGTCCAACTTTTATCTCTCAATGCTTCCTCCACTGAATTTGGAACAAACTGTTGTGAGATATTTCTTGAGAACTTCTTCACCGTTGGAGACATTTTTGTAGTGATATAGTTGGGAATGAGATATTTATTATTCTTGTTATCGTGGTGATCTGGTGAGTATCTTCTCGGAGGTCTTCCTCTATTTTCTCTATAAGGCAAAGTACAACAAGTTACATTATCACAAGATTTTGGGATATTAGTAATTCTTACCTTAGAGGAATTTCCATCAGGAGATATTGTTCTTGATATGAGTGGAGGGGCTATATCAACTGTAGAAATCTTGATAGGAGATGCATGATTATTTTCCTTCAATAAGCCCTCCATGCTTTGATACTCGTCATTATCTTATTTAAAAAAAAATTCTGTACTTGAATCCTTTCCATGTTGATTTGTAGCTGATTCTTCTTATTTATTAATATACAAAGTGTTATCTTCATCATCTGTTGGTATCCTAGTGTGCCCTTTCATTATCTATTCTCTTTCCATGCTCCAAATCAGCTGAATTTTTAGCTGATACTTTTTCTAGAACTTACTCCAAGTAAGCTGAATTTATCACCAAATCGTTAACAAATGGGATACCAAAATCACTCATTATTTTATCTCCAAAATCTGCATTGGTATCATGACGTCCATCCTTTACATCTAAACTTTCAGAAAAATCAGCCATCAAATTTGCATGTTCCTTATTGGACCTTTCCTCTTGAATATGTAGATTTGATGAGATTGGTTGGTAGAAAAAAGATTTTTCTAGGAAAGTAACGTCTATTGTGGTATACCATTTATTTGTGGATAGATCACAGCAATTGTAACCTTTTTTGTTTCGATCATGTCCTATGAATACCCAATGTATAGCTTGAGTTCCTAGCTTTGTAGGGTGATTTTTATGCAAGTGAACAAATGCTACACACCCAAATACTTTTGGAGGTAATGTGAGGATGCTAGGTGGTATGCGATAGCTAGAGAGAATTTGTAGAGGTGTCTGCATATTTAATACTTTTGATGGCAAACGGTTAAGTAAATATACCGCTATGGTGATTGCTTCCTCTCAAAATTTGAGTGACATGTTTGCTCCGATTAGTAAGGCTCTTGTTGCAGCAAGAATATGTCGATTTTTTCTCTCAGCTATCCTATTATGTTGTGGTGTTTGTGCACATGTTGTTTCATTAATCATCCCTTGCTGTTTGAAATAGTGTTGAAACTGAGCATTGATATATTCTCCTCCATTGTCAGATCGTAATACCTTAATCTTCTTTGAGTATTGTCTTTGAATCATTGAATGAAAAGTATTAAAAATATTTGATTTAACCAAGTCATTCTCGTACAATCATCGACAAAAATCACATACCAACGATATCCACTCTTTGAGATAATAGGAGATGGACCCTGAGTGGATAAGTTCAAAAAGAGTGTTACATCTATTTGAAATTCGACTATTAAAACTCACTCGATGACTCTTTGCCTTGAGACATGCTTCACAGTCAAATCCATATTGTTGAGCCTTTAAAAAAAGTCCTGGAAATATTTGTTGTTAATAGCTGATTGAAGGATGTCCTAGACGATAATGCCACAACCAGATATTTCTTTCCTCTTCACTGTCATTTTGCCATACTAAATTTGTCCTTCCAAAATTCTCTTAAATGAAGTAGTATAGCCCCTTCCTCTTAATACCATGCCCAATAATCTCCTTGCTGGAAATATCATGTATTAGGCAAAAATATAGATATATTAATACCACAAAATTAAGATCTTCTATTAATTTGCTTAAAAAAAGCAATCAATTAGAAAGAGATGGAATAAATAAAACATCTTTTAATGTAACATATTAAGAGATTAATGTGGTTCTAGCTTCTTGAATAGGATAAATATCACCGTTGGCATTGGTAATATGAGTTCTTCGTGCCATGCCTTTCTTGATAAAATCATTCTGATCAAATGTCATATCGTTTGTCACTCCTGGATCCATTATCCATCCTTTATCTTTGAGATCATCTGCTGAAAAAAACACAGAACTAATCATACCTGAATCTTCCTTTTGCTTATCTTTCTTTGATATTGATATAAGAGATAACTGTGAGTTGGCTACAACCATTGGTGTTTTTCTTGTATTTTCTTTGCTTGAATTTTTTCGAGCCTAAAGATTAGACCACCATTCAAGATACCTATGTAACTTAAAACAAGTTTATTGGGTATGTCTTGTATTTCCACAATGAGTGCATTTTAGACCATCTTTAACTTTTCTTGCTTGATAATTTCTCATCAAGTATGGCTGCTTAGATCTTGTGGCCATATGAACTTCACCTATTGTATCTTCATAACCTGAAACCATAACTGCTTGCCTAGTATCTTCTCTTCGTACATAAGCATAGGCTTGCTCTATAGTAGGGAAAGACTTCATTTGGAGTACATAGCTCCAAATATTATCTAATCTATCACCCAGTCCATCTAAGAACATGTAAACACGTTCTTCTTGGAGGAGATTATTAAATTTCTGAATATCTTTAGGACATTCCATTGGATTTGGTCGTCGGAAATTAATTTCACACCGTAACCCTTGGAGATTATTGTAATATTTTTCAAGAGAATCTCCACTTTGTCGTGACCGTGATACTCGACAACGTAGCTCATATACTTGTGATGAGTTTGAGCCATCAAAATAGGTAATGACAATGAAATCCCAAACTTGCTTTGTAGTTGAAAAACGAATGAAATTTCCAACCAATGCATGGTCTATTAAGTTGATCAACCATCCTTAAACAATTGCATTTTCAGTTCTCCACCTCCGATATGAGTGATCAGTTGTCAATGGTTGTGGCAGTTCTCCGTTGATGTATCCCAATTTATCTCTACTCGAGATATAATTCTCGACAATCTGAGACCATATTGCATAATTTCTTCCATTTAGCTTGACACCAATGGATGTAGAAGCTATTTCAATCATTGTAGAAGATGATCTAGCATGAGTCATCATCTCACTTAATTTTGCTTTCAAACTTTCGATGGTAGATTTGGATATGACGTCGTCCATCTTGTCTCTCAGAAAAAAAAACAATCCTCAAGAATCGTGTATTTTTTCGTTGCCATATCAATTTTGAATAGAGAATAACATGTTTTTTTTTCTTATTTCCTTCATACATTAGTCATCTTTATATACAAAGAATTTGATACAACAAATAAAATTATCCGTTGGTCACTATCAATAACTAAATTAAAAGATATTATAATTAAAATAATGTACCTAAAATATTACCCTTGAATCAAGCTTCATAGACCCGACCTCTATAAATCCTTCGTCGTCCTTGCAGCCCTAGATAGGCCAAACTCAATTTTTCCAGATCGGGGTTATCGAATGGGCTCTATTTAAAACAGATTAACTTAATATTAAATAATTCATGGGCTTATATGATATCAACGGCCCGGTACCAATCCTTAGAGTCATCCGGGGTGAGCAAAATTTCTCGTTTCGATTTTATCCTCATGAAACTAACTTATTTTTACAGTAAAAATAATTTGAATTTATTAAATATATATAGTAGGATAATTAATTAAAAATAATTCGATAAAAATTTGTTAATTTTTTTTATTTTACTTGAAAATTTATTGAATTTTAATAAAATATTAAAAAATTAATTTTTTTTAAAAATAAATAATCATTTTTAAATAAAAAATAATTTTTTTAATATGATAAAATTGTCGGTAAAATATTATTTTACCGAATTTATTCATGAATATTATGGAACAATAAAAACGGTAAATCAAGATCTTTCGGGAAAATAAATTTAATAATTATAAAAAAACGTATTATTTTGGGATAGGATTTTCCATCCCGTTGCACATCCCTACTCATCCTCGCATAAAAAGCAAGTGCGATGTAGGTGTAAGTTAGTTTTTTTTTTTTTTTTGTGGTTAGATTATTCGAATTTTTTTTTTCGGAGTCTAATAAAAAACCTGATATAGTATTTAGTCTATTCTAAAATATGAGACTACTCTAATAAACATAATTTCTAGTTTTTAACAATCTGAGTTTATTAGATAAAAATGCGGTAGGAAAAGCACATTTGACATTTGAACACGGTGATGGGGCCAGAAAGGTTAATGTGCATCCAAAAGATACGTTACTGAACATTCAATTCAGAAACAAACTGGGACCGGAAATACAAACTAACGTCGCTTCTCTTACAACCATGATCTCAGGGTGCGGTGCAGAACAACGGGACACATCTCCAACGTTGCTCAGATAGGGCTAAAGAGACACATAGACAAGCCAAAAAAGACAGAGACACGACTACACACAAACATTTCTTCGAGGGACACTAGACTTACCCTTGTCATGAACTATAGATTAAGCCCATAGTAGTTTCGATATGTGTAATATAAGGATGGTTTTATTGGATTATAAATCATTTTTTCATTTTTTTAATTTTAAAATATTCAGAATCTATAAAACAGTATAATGTTAATGAATCTAATTAACCCAAAATTTTTAAAATGTCAACATAGACCTCTCCTTAGGATAATTAGAACAATTTGGGTATTTATCTTTTCATGTCATCTTTTTCTCTTTTTTTTTCTGTTTTCTCCAGAGGCAGATAGATACAGGAAACTGGTAATCGATGATCACAGCTGCATGAGCATATAGCTCATTTTACTGGACAACATGTCGGAACAGCCAGTTGGCAGTTTCTGATGCATGCACCAGCAAAAAGGCCAAGTTAAAAATTGTCAAGGAAATGGAAGATATAGCATAGACAACAGAAAGCTTACAAAGATTCGTAGGTCCTTTGCATATAAGAAAAGGTAGAACCCATATTACTTCCATCTTCTTGTGAGCATACATGGCCCCTTCAAGCTGTAGCGCCTACCCTTTATCTTTGGATGCAATGCATCTATGAAATTTTCCTTTGGTGCTCCCAAAATTATTCTACATACATTTATTGCAATGATGCAATTGTATGTATTGATTGGCGACATCTTTGAGATTATTTGCATCTATATGCTTGTAGGGCCTTGCTTCTGGTAATCTCCAGAGTTGTTTGTTTGTGTCTGTCGATCGTTTAATTGCTGGGTGTCATGTAACTTTCTCTGCACTTCTGTGTGAAAAACAGCATTTAAGGTCAAGTGATTGTCCCAGCACCGGTGTTTACAGTAACGTCATTGTCACGTCCCTGCCCCACAGATCCAGACTCGAGTGTGATCATATGTGTAACATAGTACCTAACATTCACTTTCGCATTCACACCCTTCAACAAGTGCGGGAGTAAATGTTGCTGTGAACAGATCGAAGTTTGTTGAGTAAATTGACAGAATTATTGGTAACAAATTATGATTATGCTTGTCCTTATTCATCGTTTGTTAGATTCTAGTGGCATTTTGTGAAGTTTCTTCTCTTCTTGTGTCTCCCTGTATTGCTCGCCAAAGAAATATGAGCCACATGCCATGTCTGGTTAAGAAAAACAAGTCTGGTATTCTCACCCCGAATGGTCCAAATTCCACATTGGACGCATTATTTTGGCACAAAAAGGATAAAGAATAGACGACAGACAATCCATACAAACAAAGTCAAGACCTTTTTAAGCCAATTTGTGCATCACTGCTCTTGCCGACAGTGGAACATCAACGCACAGGACTTCAGATACCAAGAATCATCTCACAAGAAAGTCAGGTCGTGAATAGTTTAAAAGCAATAAACGAACACAAGTAGATAAAAGGAGTTCAGCCCACAAATTAGACAAGTAAACAGCAAATATAATTATTCTGAACTCTGTTTCAGGACCACTTAATGCAAATAACATCAGCATGTTTGCCGAATCATCCACAGAGACATTTTATTTGTGGCAAAAGATTGATTGCAACCATATTCCTCTGCTCCCTGACGACAAAGACCACTGTCAAAATTGCAGTCAAATGGACCATGAAGGATGGAAGTAAGGGACCTCTCCATAACGCGAGCTAAACAATCTTTCTGCGTCTTGCATATCCTGTGCCTCAGGTGAATTCATTTCCTGCAGAGTTAGTTCTTCGAGGTCACTTGTTTTAATTCATAAGCCGGCAGGCCAGAGACTAGAGCTTCAAGAGTTGTTGTGTAGGAAATACCTGGAGTTTTACGGGAGGTTTTGCTTCCGTGTGTAAATGATAAGGATGGCAGGAGGTAGCTGCAAGCTCCATTGAGAGAAACTGGATATGGAAAGCAATCACTATAAGAACTTGCAACCTGCAGAATCAATACATTTGCCCCAGAGCTTGAAAAGTACAAGACTTGCCTGGACTTGATTCTGAAGTGAAAGGACATAGTTGATTATTTCTTCTAGCATGACAGCCATCCCCATGTGCTGTTAGTTTCATAAAAGCATTTCATGTCACAAGCAACGTAAATATACAATCAAGCAAACTGTAGCATTTAGTATGGAAAAAATTGTACCTTGTTGCAACCAGGGACAATGTCTCGTAAGCATCTGAATTTTTCATTGATTTTCTCTCTTCTCACCTGACAACAAATGGGAACTCTGACATTATTCTGATCCTGTGTGTGTTCGATCGGGGAATTATTATTCTGGCCAAACAAATGTGTACACTCACTCTTTCAGCTTTACTATGGTTGTCAGTAGCTAGGCCTTTCTTAGCTCTAATATGAACAACTTCCTCTGCTTTGTCCAACACCTTCTCTATGTTCTTACCTTTCTTACCTCTCTCGCTCTAGAAACAGCAAGTGAAAATGCAGATCAACTTAACGTGAGATAAGAGACCGGAGCCAAAACTTCAAGTTACAAGACAAAAAGAAAAAAAGGAAAGATGCCCACATTCTTTCTGTCAGTATTTTCTGTAGAAGTTGCAGGAGAAATGCTCATGGTGCTGCTGGTTGATTGCTCCATTCTCTTCTTCTTGATTTCAGACAATACTCTCTCGTTCGATTCTACAGCATAAACAGTATGTGCAGAAGGCAGCATGTCAGGATGTAAAGTAACAAGAAGATTGTTCTGAGCATCAGTCGCTGGAAGATCAGGGTGTTGGTGGGCTAAGAGAAAGTCTGGTGACAGGTCAGGAATATTGAAATTCTCCAAAACATTTAACACCGGAAGCTGCTTGAACATTTCCACCCTCGTATCTGTGTTCATTGCTCCAATCGGTGGAGAAGGACAAATCCTGAAGCAGATGCCGAGTAAAACCGAGCTAGCGAAACTTCTATACACAATCTCCAACGATGGGCATTGAGCTCGGTTTACATAAGAATATTTGAGTGCCATGTATAGGGCGCCCACTGCCAACACTTTAATATTGTTTTGCACTTTTTATTATTGCGTAAATAAATAGTGACTTTGGATTTGGGCAATTTAGATATTAATTTAAAAAATTAATCTGAAATTTTAAAATATTTTACATCTAAAAGAAATCATAATTTTTAATTAAAATGAATAAAATTTAGTCATATATATTATACATGTTGAATATTCTAAATTATTCTAATTTTCTATTCAATAATCTGCATTGTGAGGTATATATTATAAAATTTAAGTCCTCTAAAATTTGTTTTAGATTAAAATAATATAATTTAATCATAAAATAATATCTTGTATATTAAAAATAATACATTCCAACTCCAATTTCATATTTTCCAAACGGGAATAGGTTCGTTCGTAGTCGACCGCTTTCCTATGGGTCATAACCGAACCCGTAACCAAACAGACAGAAGTCTGAAAATCAACGGACCAGATTCACTCCCCTCCGCCAATCTTGACCGTCAAAAACAGATCAGTCTCTGTAGCCCTAATTGGTCTATCTCTATTAAACCCCTGCGGAGACCTCATCGCGTGTTTTCTCTTCAAAGCGACAACAGCAGCAGTTGGGAGACCAAGCGGAAACCTTTTCTCATCTAATTTTACAGCTAGGTAAGCCTTTTCAACGTGTCTGAATTGTTTGGAAACAACCAGGTTTCTCTTACTGGACTGAACTTGTGGACAAGTGTTTGTGCTGTGTAGAACTGTACGTGGATAATGTGTGCTGCTATCTTACGTTGTGTGGCACTAGTAGTTTTGTCAGAAACATGTTGTCTACTTGCTTGATTGCTTACAGAATTCCGTCATTCTATGGCTTCAAATTTAAAATTTTGGGTTTTGGAATTCGATTGTCTTCAATGCACAAGACTCAATCATCGCCATTGTGGTCTGTGAATCTAATCTTTCTGTTCAGTTTGTGAATGCAAACATTTATCTTATGTAGTTTACTTGCATGGAGTATTGTCTGATTTTATGTCTAATTTACAACTGTATGTAGATTGTTGAGATGTTCACTACAAAGAATAAAATCCACAAGGATAAGGATGCCGAACCTACTGAATTTGAAGAGTTAGTTGCACAGGTGTGTTCTTGAAGCTTCTTCCATGTTATATTGTATCTTCCTTGTCCAAAGCAGTTTAAATAAATTGAGGCATATGTGCGTGTCCTGCAGGCACTGTTTGATCTGGAAAATACCAGCCAGGATCTGAAAAGTGACTTGAAAGATCTCTATATAAACAGCGCAATGTATGCAGCATCTGTATGAATTTATTGAATTCCTTTTTTCTTTAATATTTTCTCCTATTCCACAACTTCATCGTGGGTTTTGCTAAATGAAAACCCTCTACTTTTGCAGTCAAGTCGATGTTGCTGGAAATCGCAAGGCTCTTGTTATCCATGTTCCCTACAGATTGAGGAAGGCATTCCGCAAGGTGCATCTCCGCCTTGTCAGGGAGCTTGAGAAAAAGTTCAGTGGAAGGGTAATGTTACGACTCCTTTTTTAAACTCTTTGAAGGTCATTACTGATTTGGTGACTGAAGACTTGCCCTTGCCTTTATAAGGCTGTATTGTAGAACCATGAGAGATGGATTTGAATTCAAGCTAAATTGAATCTCACTGTTACATATTAATCTGCATGCCTAAAGCGTATCCAGATAAATGAGAAGGCGTCATCATTCTACTTTTGCAATCAGCTTTCAATGCCAAAGATTTTTGAATTCTTACATCCTCAGGTTTCTGTTTTAATATTTTGGCAGGAGGTTGTGCTTCTTGCTACCAGAAGGATCGTACGTCCACCAAAGAAAGGTTCTGCAGTTCAGCGACCACGGTCTCGCACCCTGACTTCAGTGCATGAAGCCATTCTTGAGGATTTAGTATATCCCGCTGAGATAGTTGGGAAACGTACCAGATACCGCATTGATGGATCCAAAATTAGCAAGGTAGTTTTGATACTCTTATTTCAAGGAAAGGCAAAATATTCTGCCTCGACTTTAGTCTTTTATCTAGATCGATTCTTACTTGGTAGCTTCATGTTGATGTCAGATATTCTTGGATCCCAAAGAGAGAAACAACACCGAGAACAAGCTGGATACATTTGCTGCAGTTTACAGGAAGCTTACAGGGAAAGATGTTGTCTTTGAGTACCCTGTTACAGAGGCCTGAAAAACTGCTCTTCGAGATTTTGTTACCCTTATGTCTGCGGCAGATAGGATACTGTTAGAAATTTGGAGTCCTAAATTGGTTTAAAACGCCCTCTTTGCATAGCATGCTGTACCTCTTTTATCTGTTTGACATTTGGTTCCTTAATAGAATGGCTTTCTGTTTAAGATGTTAAAACGACAGCTTATGGTATTCATCCAGGGTCGGGATGTTTGATATTTTTTCTTATTAATATATTCAAAGAATGTAGTATCTTTTAGTCGATTGTATTGATTGTACTGGTTTAGCCAAAGGTGGCTAACCCAAGTGGGATTAACATCGAAATTTAGATAAAGATTAGTCTTGTTTATGTGTGATCAAGCCTCGAGCCATGAAGAAGCTTTTTCCCTTTACCCTTAAACAAGAAGTAAAGGAGCTGAACAACCAAAGGGGAAGCCTTTGCAAAATTGCAAATGGTGTTTTTTATTCATATTTTTAATAATTTGGAAATGTAAAGTTAGCAGAGATGCATTCATCTCTAGGTCCAGACAACAATAGTTTATTGCCAGTGAACATGTACGAAATATCATCTAAAAATTCTAAATTCTGCCTAGTATAACTTTTACTATATATCTTCTCGTCGCATTTACATGCTAAAAATCAGTCTGGCAATTATATTTTTTTAGTAATACAAAAAACATGAACTGTGAACATCATGTGGCATGCATAACCAATCAATAACTTAAACCAGAAGCTGCTATTATGTCTTACCACTCACACGATTTGGAAAAATCTGCTATTCACACCGGCTCTGTAGAGATGCAACCCGTTTGAAGTTGATATCCGAATCTCGGTGTTGGCGGGAGCAAATAGAACATTTCCTTCTGACACAACATCAGATACCAGGTCGCTAGATGATCCACAGTGTATTGTTCCATCTCCATTTGTGACCAAAAAAACTGAAGGACCGGGAATTGCTGGAAACACTGTGGATGCCCCATTGGGGAGAACACATCTATCCACTTCAAATTCATCAAATGGAGGCAGGTACC
Organism: Passiflora organensis; assembly: GCA_019739055.1. Lineage (NCBI taxonomy): Eukaryota > Viridiplantae > Streptophyta > Magnoliopsida > Malpighiales > Passifloraceae > Passiflora > Passiflora organensis. The sequence continues at coordinate 18,007,648 of JAEPBF010000009.1, forward strand.
TTGTTATATATGGACTTAAAGGAAACCCTTTTAGGATTTCAGGAAATCCCTGGATAAAAAAGCCAATAGCATTATTTGATACCCGAGAAGCTAACCTTCATAATCTTGTTCTCAGCACAAAATAATTGACAGAGAATGTTGGACATGGTAAACAATTATGTCCAGTCACAAAGTTCTAAGATTAGAGGAAAGGGAGAGAAACAAATAGTTACCTGTTTATATGTAAGCATAGAACAAAGAGTTTGAATATCCCTGTGCTTGGGAGTGAGACCAGCCCGCACAACATTGTCAGATGTTGCCATGCACTCCACAGACTCTCCCGATATATATGCATGTGGTTCGTTTGCCCCGATGTACAATGCTTCACCAGGTTTAAGTTTCACAAAATTGAAAAAGAAGGCCGATGCCACACCAATATCAGCAGGATATTGCTTTTCCAACCGCAGAATCAGCTGCTCCTTTTCTGTCAATTGCCTCACCTGTCACAATAGGGAGAAAAATATCTAGAATTAAGAAAAGGCCAAGAATACGACAGGACTCGCTGAACATCATATTACCAAAAATATGAATATCAAAGTTATTTTTTATCCTCCTCTCGGATCAAATCAGCTTCTAAGAAATGCCACAGAATTGGCATGCCATTCCTTCAGCCCCACAATATTGGTGTCACCCGGCAACACAAACACATGGATTGAGCAGAAAGTTACCAAATGCTGGCATAAACACAGAAAAGACAGTTTCAAAGAAGAAATGTCGGCTCACCAGGCTTTCAGAGTGCAATCTACTCTTCAGTTGTGATACAACTTTAGTTGTCATCTCTTTGCTAGCTGACATAAGCTGAGTAAAAATTGATTCCAAAAGCAGTTTTACTTCTTCCTTGTTCTGTTCACTCATGTTCAAAACTTGGTTTGAGTCTTCACTGCCAATCAGTTCCACTACCTCAGGAACGGTACGGAGCACTTCTTTAAGCTCCTGTAATATATAGCAATTTGCATATATGTAAATGAACATGCAATGTATATAAGACAAATTAAGCAAAAGATAAAAGAGTGACAACTCTTCAGTGTATCAGCTTTAGTGAAGCGACTTGATAATGAACAGAGAGATTTTTGGAGTTCATAGATGAATAGAGAAAGTCCCTCAATATTCTGTTCTATTATGATAGTAAATGCCTATATTGTTTTGGGATCAAATATGTTTGCCAACAGTTTTGCTCCAACACCAAGCTTCTTTTGTAAGAAATGTTCTGTAACAGCCAAAGCTGGTGATGCTTACATAATCCTTTCACATACTCAGAGAAGGTAATTTCCAGGGAAGGTAATTTCCAGAGAAGCTAATCATAGTCCAGTGATATACGAAATGGTGAGCCTAGCATAAATTCAGTTGAAACTGAAAGATCTACCCATAATCATGAAGAAAGCAATATTTCTTGATGTCTGGTAAAATACTGTCCAGTAGAATTGTCTCGCACATTTCTCCAAAATAACTAAATCAATTCCAAAACTGCTATTTGCTTCTCTTTTTCTTTTATGACCAATTAGGAAAAAAGGTTCAATTTAGCCAAGGAGCACACAACAGTAAACTACCTCAAGAGTGATAAACCCACAAAGAGCCTCAAACTCTGTAATCGCCAAAGCCATCTCAGGCTTGTGATTGTCATCCTTATAAGCATTTGGCTGCAACTTATGCAGAATTTTTGCTAATTCTTTATCTGGATGTGCCTGAATTGACAATGCTTTTGCCACAGAAAGTACCTATCAGACAATCAACCAATGAAATAGTGGAAAAATCCAAAAAGCAAAACCGAGCATCAATGTTCTTTAGAGGTTTCATGAAATTAAAAGGCAAAAAGTAGTCATTGAAAGTATTACAGAACGTGGATGCAAAATTGTAGTTGGGAGCCAGGTTACACTAAGTGCTCTTTGGTCAGGCATATAGCACCGAGAGCAGCAAAACAAAACCATAGCAACCTCGGAGATATAACAGCTTTTAATCGCTTTCCCTGAAAACCTTTTTTTTTACTTTACGAAGATGTCATCATCTTGTGAAAAGTGCCAAGAATTGGCTTCAAGAATGTCTATTTGCAGTAGTAAATGAAAAGACAATTAGTTATGAACAGCCAGATGGAGCAAATTTACTTGCAGAAATATGACTTGGAAAACATTCTACTTCAAATATCCAAGTGCAAAGTTCACCAATTTTGGCTGTAAATGGCAGCTGGTAGTGGCTAATGACAGTTTTTACTATTTCAGATTTGCTTTCGCTTGATTTCAGCAAGTAATTAAATCTATTATTAGCTAGAACCAGCTACCTAACACAAAACAGAAACTCCACTGAAACGCAAATCTCACTGTCATAGACCTAAATAGTCTGCATCTCGGCCACTAGCAACAGAGGAAAGAAAAAGAAGAACTCAACAAAAGAAAACTCAACCGCAAAAGGGAATGAAAGTACAAAGCTCTATTTACATCTACAGTGAAATTAACGATCAGACCTATTAAACATCAACAGGTTTTTTTTTTTTTAAAAGAAAAAAAAAAGGAATAGATTCCTATGATGAGTTGAATAAGAACCCAGTAGTCGTACAGACAGAATTGCGCTTCTGAAATGAAAAGCTACAAACTTTATACCAAAATTCACATTCCCAGTCAGCACACTAAAGAAAAAATCCAAAAATTCACGCAAACTGAAATTTGAATAAGAAGGGTACCACAGGTAATCGTACCTTGAACAAGAAAGGGAGATTGCATCCCCACCTTTCCAGAACTCTATCACCAAGCACATTAGGATTAAGAGCAATCCACTCTTTCAAACTCAATTTGGTGCCCACCACAAAGGAAGGCCCAGAATCATGGGTGCCCATCCACAACTCTGCATAAGGCTTATGCTCGTCCAATTCAGAATCAGAATTCAACGCATAAAGCCTGGCAACCTGGCACTCCTCTTGAATTCCCGGTTTGCCCCAATCATAGTTTTGCACTGAGCATCTCAGCCTCCTGGGCAACGGCTGCTGTGCTTGTTCCATCCCGTGCACATCGTGGTTGTTGTCATTAGTGCCATTGTTCAATTCAGCTTCCATCGCGGATAGAAACCAGCCAATGAAGAACAACAAGTGTCGGTTTGGTTTAGTCGTCCCCGAGTTGGAGAATGGTTGCCATTGGAAAAGGGTACTCGCGAGTGTGTTTATATAGCGAGAGTTCGGGTAGTTGCTGGTGTTTGAAGTGTTTGAAAGCGTGATAAGAGAGAGGGAAACAAGTTGGGAAAACGAAAGTGACAGAAGGGAAACAAAACGACCTCTCGGATGCAAGCTAGAGAGAAGGGAATTGGAATATGGTAAAGGGCAGAAAGTGGGGTCTGATCTGTGTCTGAGACTGTAGCTACCCTTTTTAACTATTTGCAGAGAATTTATGTTATGCTTATTCCCAAGATTTCCTTCCCTCCCCTTTTATACCTCGCACGCAATTTCCAACTCTTCACCACGTCTTACAAGTTTCCCCAACTCCCTACTCTCCACTCCCCAAAAAGGTCTTTGGAATTGGATTTTAATACTAGTTTTTTAATATTAAATATATCAATTTATTAAATTAAGATTGGGTTGAAGATTTCTTATCCTAATATTAAATTGCTTCCTTTAGAAGGGTCCCTGCGCTAGGGTCGCCTCAAAATGGCCCATCCCTCCGCTGGACGGGAAAGTGCACTTGCAGTTATCATGACTATCGTCCTTGTCTACGTGTACGAATCCCTTGCCTTACAAACTTTGAACGAGCGGTCGGTGGAGATTGTATATTTCTAGTTTTTACGTGGCCAAGCCAAGAAGCGTGAATCAGGCCCACAGTAATCAATTGTCACGCACGGCTTAACGGGACAGGGCACGGTTGAATCACAGATTTTATAATGTATATGATATGGTATTGGGAACCACGTCATCTTCAGGTAGATGCAGATGGCGGTCTTGAAAAGGCCTTCTTATGTTAATTAATAATCAGGCTGTCATTTTCCATGAAGAATTGTGGTTACGTTAAACAAGGCCCAATAAAAAAAGGCTTTGACCCCAGCGAATTTCCTTCTTCTTTTTCTTTGTTCTCGTCTCGAGAGGCGTGAATCTTACGACCAGTAGAGAAGTTGTGGCATGGTGCACGTGAAATTCCCAGGGGAATGAGCGGTTCCGGCTCCACCTCCCGCAACTGCTGCTGCCAACGAAGCGTCTTCATGTCTCTCTTTTTTTAATGTCGTCGATGAGTACAATAACTGGAAACTGTTGAGTAACAGGCGAATCAACGACACGTAGGGGTAGGATCCAGAAAAAGATGCCTTCTAGCAAATGATTGGGTACTTCGATTCAATAAAATTTTTATTTATATATTGATTAAAAATTAATTATCATATTGCAATATAAAAATCGGTATTTTTCTTTCCCCATTCCATATTCTTACCTTATCGGAATAATTTGATTCGTGTGGAATTTGGATGAAGATGCTCATCCCGGGTATGGATAGATGCTTTCTCTTTTATTTATTCAGTACGATTTTTTTTTATAAAATTGACTTTAATTATTCAGCACGTCTTCTTCAATAACAAAAATGAGTATTATTTATAAAATATTTAATTTTTTAATAAAAATTTGAAAATAAAATTACGAAAATATTTGCTTTATTATTAAAAAGGCAGAAATGGCTTAAATTCTTCTATACGTGGGAAATTTGGTTGTCGGCCAAACAAGGATCGGAATACTACGGAGAGATGGGAGGACCGAGAGAGGGGGCGGTTATGGTAACGAAAATTATGCCGGGGCAGGAGATGAGAATATCATAAAAGATCAGGGGTATATAAGAAAATAACATAAACTATCAGGGGCAACATGGCAAGAACTCAAGTTTAGAAAAACCTCACCATCGTAGCCTTCCATCAACAATGGCGGAAACCATGTGCAGAACTCTCCGAGACGGAGGATTAGAAGGAGAGCACGCTCCAGCTCTCACAATCAAAGATACCTTGGATTCACCCTTCGGCCTCCACGTGTTCTCTCACGTGCTCTCCCATCTCTCCTCCTCCGTTTTGGCCGGGAAATCTCAATCGCGGTCAGTCTTATTCCCAGCCCCAATAAGAAGCTTCCGTTTTATCTACCAGTCTAATCATCTAGTTTCATTTTACGCGTAGAGGTGTGGTGGTGGTGTCGTTTTCGCGGAGCTCCTCGTTTTATGAGGATTTGTTGAGGAGAAGAACAGCCGATGTTTCTTCGCCAAATAAATGGTGCTGTACTTTTTTGGTTCTCAGACAAGTTTTTTTTAGAATATAAGGAAAAAAAAAAAATTTAGCTTTCGCTGAAGTGGCTTATTTGTGGTAAATCGTAGGCTTCGGATTTTGGATTGTTATACGGATCCTCTTGGGTGGAAGGATCGGCGGGGGCCTGCAAGCTTCGCAGATGTTTCCGAGGAAGCATCCCCATGTTCAGGTTTCGCTCGTGTCTATAATAATGTGAGGGATATGGACAAATTGTACTCATTGATACTTGAACTTGGTAAAGGTAATTACCTCTTGCAACTTGTCGTCCGCTATGAAAAAAATTTAAATTTGGCAGTTGTAGTGGGTGTTTTTGTCTGTTTGTACATTTGTTGATTACCTTGTCGGTGGGTGTTTGTGACTGCAGAATTGGTTGGACAAGGGAAAGTTCGTTTCTCTGTTGCCATAGACTCGGTAATGAATGTCAAGATATCATCACCATTACTTTTGAGTTTTGTGCTCGTCGAGATAATTTTAGTTATATTCCAAGATGATTCTAAGTATTTATGTAGTACTATTTCTTCTCACCCTAAACAATCAGGCTATGTCCGCATTACTTGGTACCTAGTTTCAGTGGAATTAATATAAAGTATCCTTGGGGCTTTGGGATAATGTTTGTTCTCTCTTGAAGAAATAGGAAACAGGATCCTTGGACAGGAGAATGATACTGGCTCTACCCTTATAGATGGCATGAAAAATTTCCTTTTGCCATTGCAAATTTTGGATAATCAGTCTACTATCTATTCTTTCCCTGAAGAAAATTGTTTCTAGATTGGATGGGATAGAATGATCTTGTGTACTCTAATTATATAAGACCAATTTTTTTTGAGAACTTTTTTCTGTATAGTATATTCATTTAGTTGTTTGTTATACATTCCTGCCTTATAGGCCCGTCTTGATTTTTTCTATTTCTTCATTAGATCTCCTTTCTTGTATGCATTAGTTTTTCATTCTGATCTGGACTATTTACTTTCTGAACCAGGTAAATCATATGCTACAACATGCCTCATTGTCAACAGTTGCAGGCTTGTTAACAAACCTTCGTAGCCATGGTATAGTTGTGCATGTTCTGGACTGTTTGTAATCAATTTTCATGCATTATTGCACCCGTAGAATGTTCTTTGTTGCATTTACTCTCTTGGCCACAGATATGCACTTCATTGTATGAAGCTGTTGTAGTAACTTTTCATGGTTGCAGATCAAATATCCAGTGTCTTTTGGTTGTTACATTCGGATCTTCATGAAGTAAGAGTCACATCTTCCCTTGAATACATATCCTCAATGGTTGCTAGTATAGAACCACTAAGTCTATCTGCTAATGGGCTGGAAGGGGATTTGGAAGCCCTCTCTTTGTCAGATAGTTTTGGGGAAGGAAAATTTCATGTCAGATTGAAACGTAGAAATGGTCGTGTTCGTGATATGGTGATTATCCATTTTACTCATTCTGGTTATGTATTTGTTATGCATTGCATCCAGCTATAAAGCAACTAACAGCTTGTGATGATCTTCGTGTTGTTTCAGTGTGAAGAATTTCGAATTTCGCAGTCAGGCATCAATTTTACATCCGTTTCATCTCAAGGGGAAACAGTTAAAGGCCTTGTGCCAAAGGTCAGCTTAGCTTCTACGCATATCCTCTGACAAAAAATAATTATAAGAAATCTTAAAAAGCTGTTCCAGCATTCACTAACCTCTACACTGGTCTTGCATGGAACTGGACCATGAGCCAGCTTTGTAAAACACATAATTACTTGTTTGCACACAACTCTCGGGTTGAGGGATATGTGTAAATTCTTATTCTTTTGGCTTCAATTGATGATTCGTTCAACAGGTCCAGTTTAGCCTAGAGCTATCTGAGAAGGAGCGAATTGAAAGGGCTAAAGTTATTCTCCCTTTTGAGCACCAAGGTTTGGAGATATTGATGTATGATTTTTTGTGGGGTTTTTCCTTGTACCATACGCTAAAAACTTCACTTTTGCCTGCTTTCAGGAAATGGTAAACCCATACAGATTTATGATGGTCGAAGATCCCTTGCAGAGAACAGTAGTGAGGAAACTTCTGCAGCCCTGGTTGTGAATTCAGAAAAGAACGAGAGCGGCGAAGGTGAGATTATATACTATCGGGATTCGGATGATGAGATGCCAGACTCAGACGAGGACCCAGATGATGATTTAGATATATGATGTTCACAAAGCTGCTAGTGATTTCAGGACGGTGCGAGTCTCTTAATGTTTTTGTCATATTTTTGCGATTCTTTGCATTCTGCCTTAAGCTTTGTACCCAATCTAGCATAGCAGACTGTGTCACCCCGTAGTATAGATAAGTGTTATTATTCAATTATTATAATTCTGTGACCTTTGTTTTTTTTTAAAAAAATAGTGTCAATTTGTAGACGAGCATTTGGTTTTCATGTCATATCTTCTTATCTTAATTGATCCGAGGGATTGAAAGGTCCTGGTTCAAGATTGATTCAGTGACAATTGATTTTGATTATAGTATCTTATATATTATTAAATAAGAAATAGTCAATTTTCAGATTCCCAGTCTAAGCTCATAAGATAATATTTCGTTCTTTGAACTACATACGAATGATTAAGATTGTTACTGGTAATTGAATTCACCACTTTTGTTTATATGTTAATAGTATGATGTCATAATCTGGATTATGAATGAGGCATCCTTCAACTTTGGAACCTTAGATGAAGTTCCAGCCAGCTACGCAGAAACCTTTATCCTCAAGTTATGTGTCTCGGGCCACAATGGGCCCTGACTATATGATGTCAATTAGGGCCCAACCTGCAGTATGGGCAACTCATTGGGCCGTCAAAAGTTATTTATGTTCATAATGGGCTGTCGGAGAATTTTCAACAGAACCTCGAGTTTTGTAGATTAAAAAATGTGTGGATATTAGATATTTAATATGTTATTTGTAATTTTTGTTCAGAAAATAAATTAAAATATAATGATCTGATCATGCATTAATTTTTTTAAAAGATTATTGGTTCTTAGATATTGAGAATAAATATTTTTTAATTATTTTCAAATTGTTATCTTTTAAGATTTGACGACAACATGTATTTATCTATGTTATTTATAAATATTCATATTTCTATTTTAATTAAATATTAAACCAATGATCATGAAGTATTATTAATTAAAAACAAAATTAATCTTTTGTCATTGGCTTTCCTCATAATCCCATATTTTGCAAATTCCTACCCATCAGATTTGAATTCCCAGCTTCCTACTCAAAGTAGCCTGACGCCGCACATGCGAGTTAGATTGGTGAAGCCCAAACCCTAATAATATCTCCAACCCATGATGCCATTTTTCTGCCCTATGGTGGAAAGCAAATGCATAATTGTGGTAGGATGAGGACACCGAAAGTAGGCCACCCAAGGAAGATGGACATGGCTCTTTTCTGTGTGTGATACTCGTTGATACCCGTCAGAAATAATGCTCTGTAGGTACATCATCATTTCGTTCATCTTGACGTAAAGATTAGTCATTCAGGACGCGTTGTTCGTTTTGGCATAAAGCTCTTTTCATTTCATTGTTTGTTTCTCTCTCAAGGTGTAGCTGTGGGAATCGCTTTGTTGGATCCTCCTTATCCAGTCATCCTCGATCATGGACATAAAACCCTTTTTGATACCTTTTCTTTTCTTAGTTCACTAGCTAGTGCTGCGCAGATGTTGTGTTTTCAGTTTGGATATAACCATCAATAATGGCTTACTTGTAAGCCACTGGCACACAGACCTACCATTTTTGCTCTCCTTTTTCCTTTACCTTTTATGCCTTTTCCTTCAGAGCCGCCCTTTATTGTGCCTTCTTGCCCGGCCAAAACATGGGACGGACTCTGAAATCTCTAATCACTCCACCTACAGATACAATGGACTTGAAGAATTAGCCAATTATCAGATATTTTGCTTATAATATGCATATGATATATGATATTCATTGTCGGTAATATCTTAAATATCAATTAAAAGTGATTAAGCGATAGATGATAAAATCATCATTACTTTGTCCATCATTGTAAAAGAGATGGTTGCATTAGATCTTTCCAAAAAAGTGATTTACCTGATCTAAAGGGAACCAATTTGATACTTGAAGTTAAAACATTCAAAAAGGTAACAAAGTATCCATTATAGATAGCCAGGTTCCATACGCATGAAATCCTAAAGTTCGTTCGAGGATTCTTCGTTTGCGAGGAAAATCACCAGACAGTCTGATCAGCTTCAGATGGCAGTCAGAACTTGTAAGATTTGGCTTGGCTACCATTGCTGCAGCTTTCCGGTTGTCAGTCCCAAAACAATTCAAATCACAAAACGAAAATAACGAGGTGGGGATGTTTCCTCTTGTTACCAGAAGTTCGTGCTGATTCCTGCAATGAACTGGAACCTGTCAATTCTCCTTCCTGGATTTCTTTTGGTTATGTCACATGGCAAGTGGGGAAAAAGAAAAATGAAAAAAAATGAAAGATGTTTTCAAAAGTATGCCTTGGGGGCCATGCCCAGGACCGTATTTTGTTTCTTTCCGGACAGTAACATCGATTTAAATCAACCATTTCCAAAAAGCTAGAATCCCATAGAAAAAGAAGGAAAATTAATGTTAAATCCCATTTTCTGAAATCCAATTAGTAATTTTTAAGATAGTTTATTTTAAAATCTATCAGGATAGAAACTTAATGAACACCCCTTAATTTTGCAATAATGTGCAGGGTGAGATCGACAGGGTGATTTTAGAGGCTCACGGACATGAGTAAGCTTGCCTGTGTTCTATTAGACAAATCTGTCAGATATGACGGTCATCGTGTTCTGAGCTATCATGGAGGTGGTTTAACATTGGCATCTAGAGCTTGAAAATGAAGGTGACCCTGACCTAGCAGTGACCCGAGAATTCAATTATGTCAAGAGTATTGAGTGATGCTAAAGATAAAATTTTTTAATCTTACCAAATTATTTCTTCCATGCTATTGATTAATCAAGGGTTCGAAAAAATTAAGATATCTTAATAATTGTGGGATGGACAGATTTGTACTAAGTTGGGACTAATAGTTTAATGATTCTGTATCTCCAGTTTGACTTCTGACGTTCTAACACAGAATTCTTACTACATTGCAGAAAGTATAGGTGATTGTATAAAGAAACATTTTTTTTACTGATAATTCTTCTTTACGTCAAATGGAACATGCCTACCTGTTTCGTGGTAGTAACAGCCTATCATTGCTTTATAACTAACTCCACCCAGGCCGATCTCTCATCGAGTCTGCTTATCTTTCAACCCCAAAAAAAGACAGCTCTTGTTGCAGACCAAGCTGCCTTCCTCTTCCCTGCTTCAATTCAATCACAGTTGCATTTTTAGTTAGAAGGGTTTTAAGTTTAATAGTCTCAAACTTTCGATCAAACCATATTAGAATTGCTACCATTTGGTTTTGATGCTTATTTTGAATGCAGTCCTCTTTCTTCTAGAGTTAGTTTTGGATGATTTGATTGTTTTATTGTAAATGGTTAGGAGTATGGCAGTGGAACTATGCTCAGACAGTTCTGGTGTGAGTCCAAGAATTTCGTTTTCTCATGATCTTTGCCTATCGGACATAGTTCCTATAGAACAAAGTCCTCTCCGACGAAGCTCATTGGGCAGCCTTGATTTCGACTTCTGCGTTCGGAAGAGCTTCGATCGTGATTCATCCTCGGCGGACGAGCTTTTCTCTGAGGGAAAGATTCTTCCTACCGAGATTAAGAAAAAGAATGATCTTACCAAACAAACAGATCGGTTTCTGCCTCCACCACAGGTTTTAGTGCATGATGATTCTTCAGTTAGTAATAGTTCTAAGAGAGAAACCATGAAAGAAACGAAGAGTTCTAATGACGACGCAGAAGAGAAGCAAAGCTCTTCCAAGTCATTCTGGCGGTTCAAGAGAAGTAGTAGTTTGAATTGCGGCAGTGGCTATGGAAGAAGCTTGTGTCCTTTGCCACTTCTGTCCAGAAGCTACTCTACCGGTTCTACACCAAGTGTTAAGAGAGGAACGTTGTCCACAAAGGATGTTAACAGTAGCAGTACTAATCATAAGCACCATAAGCAACCATTCTTGAAGCCATCACCATTGACTTCTTCAACAAATTATCAAAAGCCTCCTCTTAGGAACAAGTGTGGATCTTATGGCAATGGAGTACGTGTTAGTCCAGTCTTAAATGTTCCATCGGGGAATCTATTTGGCTTGACTTCAATCTTCTTCAATGGCAAAGACAAGAATAAGAAGAAATGATCGAGGGAGCCATTGGTATAATTGCTACAATCTGCACTACTTCCATTACAAAAGATCACATCCCTTTTTGGGGAATTTTTTTTCCTTTTCGTTCTTCACTCAGGTTTTTTTGGCATAAATGATCATTCTAGAGACGCCATAGGGAAAGTAATTAGGAAGGGTGTGTCTTTGATGGGAAGGGAGCAATAAATGATCATATAATTCAAGGCACATGCTTTGAAGCACAAAATGACAGCTAAGCATAACTTTCGTGGTTGTCCCATTCTGTGTTTTCCACTGAATCTGCTTTTGGTCTTGGTTTCGTCTCCCATTTTATATCAGAAGAGTAAGTGTGTGGTCATTGTTTAAAGCTTGGGTTGTCATTGTTTAAGTATAGGGTGTTCTTGTCTGATGAAGACAAATACTTACAACGAGTTGTTCATGTTGCTTTGGTATGGTGTCGATCGAAATCCAGAAAGAAATTATGATCGGTGTTCTGTTTGGACTGGAACATTTATAATTAGCTAGAAGTTGCAAGGAAAGCCCAGTAAAGTCTACTACATAGACAACATTTGACAAACGAAAGAGATGGCAGCATGCAAGGATGGGCAGAGGGGCCAAGAAGGAACTTAATCATGCGTATGCTGTGGGGCACAGAAATGACCTTCAAACTTAATTAAACTCATGCTTCCCATTCTGTATTTTCTTCTGCTTGGCTTTTGTTCAAGGTGTATATATGCTTTAGTGTGCTCCTGTATATCCTTCACGTGCTTAGTTCATGGCCATGTTTTACAGGATCTGTATACAGTGAATTCGGCTGTTGTGACAGGCTGACATCACACATAACATTTTCTTCGCATAGTGCTTCATAGGCAAAATTATTGCTCGATTCTTTTCTATTTTATGGTGCGCTACCATACCGGCAGTAATTAGTTCTAGACGGAAGCAAATCTATCGGCAAATCTAAGACCATGGCAGCATCATGCCATCTATCCGAAATTTTTGAGTATTATATATCCAAAATTAAAGTTCGGACAGATGAGTTTTATCACTTAACTACATCTCTCGGGTTTGTTTCTTGTCTTTGGTATACATGGCTTCATGCCATTCACTACGTATCCCTCTGCTTTCTACTGAGAAAATGCTAGAGCTTCGCCGTTGGTTCTGATTCTGGCCCCCGCTATTGCTATCTCCCTCCACCAGTGCCACAACCAAAAGGCCCTGCACATCTCCCTTGCAAAGCACGACATCACCAATTTGGGCTCCATCATGCGATGCGGTACCCTTTTGGGCCTTGGTTTCTCACCGAGTTCCGGGCCGGATTTGGGTTGACAACAAAAGCCCATAAGTCTAGAAAAAAAGAAGCTTACATAGGAAAAACATCAGGCTTTACATAAGATTAATTTGATGTATATAAATAAAACAAAATCATAAGAGATTAACGCTATCCACAATCTAATAATCCCACCATCCTGACAAGAAGAACATGCAGCAAAGCTAAACGACGAGGAGATTCTCCACTATGCATCACGGGAAAAAAAAAAAAGGCATAGCTTATATGTGGGCACGACAAGTAGTCCGGATTGCCCCGATGGCATGACCTAACTTTTATCTCCAGAATAGCTTACTACTCGAATTTACCCATGTGCCTACTCTGCGCATCGAATAAAAGGTGTTCTTGTATGCAAATATAATTTTTTTATTGATCCTGTCTACAAAAATTGTGTCTTTTAAAAAAGGTATGTTAGAAAAGAAAAGAAAAAAAAAGAAAAAAACACCATATGTTTAGATCGGTATCGGTATGATAGAAGGAAGCCCAAACGCTGACAAACTAGGGCTTTTTTGACTTGTTACAACAAGTTTTAACATGGCTAAACCCGTAGGAGTTGTCTTGCACTACTGGGTTTGAACTGCATTATTTGTATGTACCATAGTTACCTATTTGCAGGTTCTTTTGGATGTATTCCAGGCCACCCAATTAAGTTCAGACACTGTCACGTGATCAGGAATCCTCAAACATTCACAGAGAAAGCTACTCAGTTCCCTTGTCCTTGGTCTACAAGCAAGAAAGCAATCCACGAATTTTCTTCAGGTTAAATACTGCCTGTACACACACTGTGCAGGGTGCAATTCCCTCTTGGCGGGTCTGTAAGCATTCGAGGTGGAGTTTGATGACTTGCAATGGCTTGCAATTTCGTGTTTGGAACCAAAATGACAAGTTCGAAAGGAGAGAAAGAGGGCAGGCCGGATGAGGGTCGATCTGCTTTGGATGGTTTTGGATATACGGTTGTCCTCATTGTAAATGGACAAGACTTTACCTCGGGTGATTACCTATTTGCTGGGGACATGGGAAACCCACGTGGACCTGATTAATTTAAGTACTTTAAAGACACTTTTCGTGATCTTAAACAATTTTGCTTTATCTTTACGACAACTTGGCAGCACTTCGACACAAGAATATCTTTTAACCTTCTGGTCTCCGATTTTGGTTTTGTTCTGTGTGGAATAGGCTAGCTATAGCAGACAGGGTTGTAAGGCTTCAGGTTCAGGCGGCGAGGGCGTGGGGTGGGTAAGCGTTGGTTGTGCGA